>OX376166.1:37500-1237500 GCA_947363495.1 Euzophera pinguis
CGTGCCTAAACTGCATAAAAGAGAAGATTGACAGTGCAAACCATAATGCCTTTGATAAACTATGTCAGGTGAGGCAAAAATGGGACGTTCTTGCTAGATCAAAAGTGGCGTACAGCTAAGTAGAAAACATGCATATACAGCCTAGTAGTCTGGAACCCGCGCTGTAGTCTAAAATCGTAGCTCAAGATGGAAAAAACATCAGGAGCCCGATGCTGGTATTCATCAGCGCGGGTTCAAGAAAACATGGAAGTGTATAAAGAGAAGGACTCTGTCCCAACGGATAATAAGTTATCCAATGGGTACAAAGACGGTGTTGAGTGTACTGTAAATAAAACAAGTGAATTTTAATTGTGTAGTGTGTGTAAAGTGTGTAAAAGAATGTCAACTCAGCATCAAGGTCAGTAATGTCAAATTGTTCTTGCTAAAAATCATTGTAAATATAAAACTTGTAGCAATATTGCAAAGCAGAAAAAATAAAAATTTGTAAAAAGTGGGACAAAACAAGGGTAGTGTAAAAATAATATAAGTAATAAGAAAAATATACATTAAATTGTATAAAAATCACACAAATTGGTCAAAAATTGTAAATATTAGTAGTATTAAACCTGGGACTAAAAATTTTTAACACCTACGAATGTAGAATGACGGTATATATAAAATTTTAGGAAATACACTGTGTAAAACGAGCGACTAAGCTCAGAAATGTTATGTTAAGTATATAACTTTAGTAAATAATAGAAAACGTTTACTGTAGCAAATAACAAAGGCAAATATTTTACAAAGGCAAATACTTATAAAATTTATAACGATAAAAGTAACGATTAGCAAATGTACAAGAGAGTAAAACAACAATTAAATACCAGTGTAGAATTCGTTATTAGTGACAAAACTACCTATGTGGTAGTGTTAGTATACAATATTTAAATACACTTGATATTCAATGACAAAGAAAACTGCAAAACATAGATTATAAGAACAATTATAGTAAATAATTGATATTGTAGTAACAATCAAGCTCGTAACAAATAAGCATATAACGGTGTAAAATATTAGAACTGACAAAGTGTAACAAAACAGCAAATTTTATATATAAATAGCATAAGATTAGTGAAAACATGTATGTAATACGTTTTTTAACTAAATGACTTACAGGAATGTAAGTAGATAAACAAGAATATGAAAAATAGAATAAGCTCAGTGAAAACATGAGTGTAAGAAAATTTTTAACTTGATGACAATAACAGGAATGTAAGTAGATAGACAAGAATAGTATAAATTAAGGAAAGATAATATCATTTGATTTACAAGAGTTAGCCAGTAAGCAAGACAAATGTAACGTTATATAAACATGTAAAGAATATTTTAAATTGTATAAGAACTTGTATGTAACAATTATTAATATATAATAGCTTGTATTAGTAAATAAGGAAAATTGTAAACAAGGGTGCCAAGACTCGACCGTGGCAGTACTGGCAAATAAACTCCTCCCAGTCGTGGTGTAACCACTGGGAGAAAAAAAATAAAAAAAAAAAAAAAAAAAAAAAAAAACCTAACCTAACCTAACCTAACCTAACCTAACCTAACCTAACCTAACCTAACCTAACCTAACCTAACCTAACCTAACCTAACCTAACCTAACCTAACCTAACCTAACCTAACCTAACCTAACCTAACCTAACCTAACCTAACCTAACCTAACCTAACCTAACCTAACCTAACCTAACCTAACCTAACCTAACCTAACCTAACCTAACCTAACCTAACCTAACCTAACCTAACCTAACCTAACCTAACCTAACCTAACCTAACCTAACCTAACCTAACCTAACCTAACCTAACCTAACCTAACCTAACCTAACCTAACCTAACCTAACCTAACCTAACCTAACCTAACCTAACCTAACCTAACCTAACCTAACCTAACCTAACCTAACCTAACCTAACCTAACCTAACCTAACCTAACCTAACCTAACCTAACCTAACCTAACCTAACCTAACCTAACCTAACCTAACCTAACCTAACCTAACCTAACCTAACCTAACCTAACCTAACCTAACCTAACCTAACCTAACCTAACCTAACCTAACCTAACCTAACCTAACCTAACCTAACCTAACCTAACCTAACCTAACCTAACCTAACCTAACCTAACCACCCATGGAGAAGGACGGTGTAATCCTGGATACGAGGGCCTCTGTCAAGTATTTGGCAGAGACCTTCTATCCGGACGACACCACAGATGAGGACGGAGAGCATCATCGTAAAACCAGGGCGAGAGCCGACACAGTGAATGATGGCAAACAAAGTTCCAACCGGGACCCACCATTCACAATGGTGGAACTAGAGCGGGCCATTGGGTCCTTTAACCCGAAAAAAGCGCCGGGATCGGACGGCTTCACGGCTGACATATGTGGTTACGCAATTGGGAGCGATCCCGAGCTCTTCCTCGCATTATTTAACAAGTGCCTGGAGAAAGATTACTTTCCCAGGGCCTGGAAAGAGGCTACAGTAGTTCTATTAAGAAAATATGGTAAAGAACACTACAACGTACCAAAATCACTGAGACCTATAGGACTGCTCTCCATTTTGGGGAAGACTTATGAGAAGATGACGATGGCTCGCCTTAAGCATTATCTACTCCCACGGATGAGTACTCGCCAGTACGGGTTCATGCCACAGCGTAGCACCGAGGACTCCCTCTATACTCTGGTGCAGTACATCCGTTCTGGACTAAAAAACCAGAAGATCGTAGTTATAGTATCGCTGGATATAGAGGGCGCCTTCGACAGCGCGTGGTGGCCGGCCATCAGGGTCCGACTGGCTGAGGAAAACTGTCCACTCAACCTACGGCGGGTCATCGACAGCTACCTCAGTGATAGAAGAGTCAGGGTTAGGTATGGCGGGGAGGAGTTCGGGAAACGCACAACAAAGGGATGCGTCCAGGGGTCGATTGGGGGTCCCATGCTGTGGAACCTCCTGCTGAACCCTCTACTGGTCGACCTTGAGGACTCCGGAGTCCACTGTCAGGCGTTCGCGGACGACGTTGTGCTGGCCTTCGTTGGTGATACCGGACACGAGATCCAATGTCGGGCCAATGCCGTACTCGGGCGTGTTCGGGCGTGGGGTGCCGAAAATAAGCTTAAATTTGCACCACATAAAACATGTGCTATGACAATTACTCGCAAGCTGAAATTCGACACCCCGCGCCTGAGCATGGGCGGCGTCGCCATTGGCATGTCCGACGAGATCAAAGTGCTGGGCGTCACCATCGATGAGAAGCTAACTTTCAATACGCACGTGGCGAACGTCTGTCGGAAAGCGTTGGGAATCTATAAACAGTTGTCCAGAGCAGCGAGGGCCAGCTGGGGCCTCCACCCTGAAGTGATTAGGACCATATACGTCGCAACCGTGGAGCCTGTGATTCTGTATGCCGCCAGCGCGTGGGCATCTGCAGCGGAAAAGTTAGACGTGCGTAAGCAGTTTGGAGTTGTGCAGCGCGGTATAGCACAGAAAATGTGTAGGGCGTACCGTACAGTTTCCCTCGACGCGGCGCTGGTGTTGACCGGGGTGCTTCCCCTCGACCTTCGAGTCAAAGAGGCAGACCAGCTCTACAGGGCTAGGAAAGGAATACCACTGCCGGAACTGAGAGACAGGGAGGTCGAGGTGATGTCTCCGGCTATCCTGGCGCCGCACCCCGCAGAGCAGATCGACATTGAGGTGGTGAGTCTTGAAAATCAGGAGCAGGTTGATGCTTATAACAATTTTGACATCAGGATATTTACAGACGGCAGCAAAATCGCAGGAAAGGTCGGAGCTGCATTATCAATGTGGAAGGATGGAACCGAGGTCCGTAGTGTCAAACTTGCCCTACCAGACTACAGCACAGTTTATCAAGCCGAGCTGCTCGCGGTGTGCGTGGCGACGAGGGAGATCAAAAAGTGTAAAAATGCGGTGTCGTTTGGAATTCTCAGCGACTCCATGGCTGCACTCTTGAGCATCAAGAACCTCAGTTGCCTCCATCCCCTGGCGGTAGAAACCAGAGATAATCTAAAAACTATATCACTCCAGAACAAAGAAACAAAGTTGTTCTGGATCAAAGCACACGCAGGGTTGGAGGGCAACGAGAGAGCTGATGCATTGGCACGAGAGGCCGCTGAGAGATCCAAGCGTAAACCTATATACGACAGCTGTCCGGTCTCATACGTCAAGCGAAGCATTCGTATGGCGACGCTTGACGTATGGAATCGGAGGTATATCGAAAATAGCACAGCTTCAACAACAAAACTGTTTTTCCCGAGCGCGGTGGAGGCATACAGCATCATCCGGAAGTTTGAACCCACCATGCTAAGAACGCAAATTTTAACAGGCCACGGCGGGTTCTCAGAGTACCTGAACCGTTTCAGGTGCAAGGAGGACCCATCGTGTCCTTGCGATCCATCCGAGAAGGAAACTGTAGTGCATGTGCTGTGCTCTTGCCCAATATCTGGAAAAGAAAGGTTTGAATGCGAGCAGAAAATTGGAGAAAAAATTTTGGCAGAAAATTTCAGTCGATTAATAGCGGGAAAAGAAAGAGAGGCATTTCTGAAGTACTGCGAGAACATCGCAGAGAAGGTTATACAGAGAAACAAAACAAAGTAAATAAATTATGCTTACATAATATTAAAGAATATTAGGGTTTAAGCATAAAAACACATTGTAAACAAATTAAGATAGCTATAAGTACCGAAGAATGATGATAAGAATAAATAAATAAAAGTCGTGTAGAATGATATAGAATAAGAACCCTTAAATGACACCAAGCTTAATATCTGTAAATAAAAAAAAAAAAATAGACTTAAGTAGAACATAAGGATATGTAATAAAGAAAACTGTGTTGTGAATTTAGATTAGAACCCCCAGAACCCCTAAATAATAAAAATAGAAGTAAAGTAAGAGAATAGTAATAGATTAGCATATGGGAAACCCACCCATCACAGAATGAATGGCGAAGGAATGTAAGAAAGAAAAAGTATGCAGAATATAAGTACGAGAGGCATAAATGCGAGAACTGGTATGAAAGGGAATTGTTAAAAAATAGACTCCGGTAACCGTACTGGAGGTACAAGAAAAAAAAAAAAAAAAAAAAAAAAAAAAAAAAAAAAAAAAAAAAAAAAAAAAAAAAAAAAAAAAAAAAAAAAAAAACCTAACCTAACCTAACCTAACCTAACCTAACCTAACCTAACCTAACCTAACCTAACCTAACCTAACCTAACCTAACCTAACCTAACCTGTTATATATCAAAAGAAGCGGCGTGACGAGTGCAATAGCATAGTGAAAAAATTTTCAAAATCGGACTGGAAACAAAAAAGTTATTAATAAAATAAAAACTTTTTGCGGTTGAAATTTGCGGTCGGCCGCTATAAAGTTACGTTTATTATCGGGAACCTTTTGTTCCCGAATTGTGCGATTCTCAGGTTTTACCCCTTACAGTCGGCAAACATTTTTTGGAAATTTTTCGTGTATTATTTCGGGAGATATAGGTCCGGAACTGCAGCATCAAACCGCAAAGAAAAGTTGGTTGCGTGTTCTGAGAAAGTCCTGTGGGACTTATCGCTCCAGGTTTGATACATTAAAGAACAGGACCCGCCGCATCCCTGGATATATTTTTCTGGAATATTCCTTGAACCAAACCTCAGTTGCAGCCCCTGGAATAGTTAAAGTCGGGGATCCCGGACATCTGGCCTTCCTGCAACGGGATAAAAAGGAGCAGGCACTTGGAACTTGAACCAAAACGTGGACGACTAGTCGTAGCACCGCCCCACAAGTTTTCGTAAACCTGCGACTAAAGGGAGACCAGATACAGCCCTGGAAAAAACCGGCCAATAGGAAGATTTTCCCTTATTTCCGGCAAGCCCTCGGGAATTTCTGCTTGCTGAAGCCGGCGTTCGAAGCACCTACCTTTGGCGAACCCGGTGGTATACTGTCATCGTACCTGCTGATCCCCGAGCTCCGGGAATAACAGCATTTCACCTGAAAATCAAGCTCAAGAGACTTCTCGCCGGTCTGCGCTGGAATCCGGGAACACCGGGGGCATACTGGTGGTTGCACCTGACGGGGTAGTTATTAAGCTATATATTGTTGAAAGTTTGGGAATTTTATCATCAGAATTGGATTTTATAGAGATTTTCTGGTGGAGGACGGCGAAAAATTTCGCATTGTTTACATAAATTTAAACCGGAATTTACTTTTTTATTTTAGTAGTTTCAGCCCAAATTACATTTTTAGATAAAAATTTACTACAAAAGAATAGCTTGAGAAGTTATTCCAGATTTTTAGGCCCAGTACTTCTGAAGAAATAAAGTTCCCAAATTTACAAAAATTCTAAATTTTTCCCCTACTTTTTCTCATATTTCCCTTGTGATTTTTCCAAGGGAAAACGTTGGTATTGTCTTATGTGCTCTCGGATAACAGATTTCGGCAAAAAGAATTTTGCAAAACGCCTTATTTATTGAGTTTTTACATAGTAAACAAAATCCCGCCATCTATTGGTGGAAATTGTAACTATATACCTGGGGATTTTGGAGAATTCCACCGAAATTATCAGGAATTTTCTAAAACCAGTAGTCGAATGCAACAAAAATTCTAGTACTGAAAGAATAATTTTTGGTATTGTGGTTTTTTCTAAAATAAATAATATACATAGCAAAAAGCTGAAATTTGGGGAATTATAAATTCGGTTGTCTGTTGACAAAAAATTTTGAAAAAATTAGGAAAGCACAGGTTCGGTGTGCACAATCGACTAAAATTATAAATTGCATCTATATATGTAAAGTATATGAGGTATATAGGAGTTTAAAAAAGGGGTTTCAGGAGGACTGTATCTCTGGAGTGCCTGGAGCCGCGTGGTCCCTGGGGATCTCAAAAGCAGTGGAGCACAGCATACAATAGAACGGTACGAAATTCAAAATTATTTGTTTAGAAATTTTCAAAATTTTCACAAAAGTACATTTTTTATTAAATCTATTAATAACTAATTTAAATTAAACTTTTTTAAATAACATTATATCTGTCAAAATAGTAGCTTCAAAACTCTCGGTAAAACTTTTTAAATCTTTGAAATCGGTTCAAAATTAATAAAGATAAAATTAAATTAGTAAAAATTAGTTTTCAGCCCCTAAATCCTGAAAACTTGCAAATTTCAGGATTTCATAGATACCATTAAATAGCCCGCATTCCCCCGGCTCCAGAGATATAAGTAACCAACATCCTATCTCTTCGGAGTCCGAAGATATACTAAATTAAAGGTTTTGACTACACCAAAAGTGATAGAATCTTCCGAAAAATTTTATACATTTTATATCGGAATCGGATAACAGAGATTGAGAGCGGGAAAACTGTAAGGCTCCTGGCTTTCTGTGACCCGTAGTTCCTCTAAAAATAAATAATTAAAATACATAAATTTACATTTTTGAACAATTTTAAAAAACTTAAAATTTATTAAATAACTTATTAAACTTAGCACGTTGAGATTGAAATTGCTTTTTGAAATTAGTAGACTAAATATACTTTATATAACATTTTGAAATTTTGAATTTGGCTTAAAAACGAAAAAGATAAGATTTAAATTAATGAAATTAGTTTTTGCTTTTAAATCCTAGAAACCTGCAAATTCCGGGACTCCAGTTAGCCTGTTAAATAGCCCGCGTTCCCCCGGTCCCGGGGATATAAGTAATCCTTGTCCTATCTCTTCGGAGTCCGAAGATAATACTAAATTTAAGTTTTGACTACACCAAAAGTGATAGAATCTTCCAAAAATACTTTATACTTTTTATGTCGGAATCGGATAGCCGAGGTTGAGAGCAGGAAAACTGTAAAGCTCCTGGCTTTCTGTGACCCGGGGTTCCTGGGAAAATAAAAAATTAAAATATACAAATTAACATCTTGGAACAAATTTAAATTCTTAAAATTAATTAAATAATCGATTAAACTTAGTACGTTGAGATTGAAATTGCTTTTTAAAATTAGTAGACTAAATATACTATATATAACATTTCAGAATTTTGAATTTGGTTTGGAAATAAAAAGGATAGGATTAAAATTAATTAAATTAATTAAATTATTTTCGCTATTTTTAAAATTACTATATTATTTGTATCTCGGCTTCCCGTGGTCGTAGAGGCCTGCGGTTTTCTCTGATAGACGTGGAGTCGAGAGCTCTGTTCTGCTCAATTGAAAAATCGGCTAAACCGATATTGAAAAAATTTGGTGGGAGGGGCTTTTTGGCTGACACCGGATCTTGATAGTCTAGGTTGAAGGCAGATCGACTGTGAAGCTCCCGGCTCTCGATAGTCCTTGGTTACCGGGAAATTGGGGCTAAACTTGAAGTGACCATACAAATCACCCTTTGTTTTTGTTTTTACCAAATTGCTGGTATCGCGGCTTCCCGTTGTTGCAGAGACTTGCGGTTTGCGGCATAGGACGCCGATTGACGAACTCTATTTGTAGAGATAAAACCCGACTCTATATAGAGCTATTTATTTTGAAAAATTTTTTTTTCTTTAGATTGTTATTGTTCTATAACATACTACTAATTAGATACAAATTGGTAGCATTACTTACCTGATCCTGACTGGAAGAGTGTAGAAACTGCACCTGAAAAATAAAATAAATAATTAACCAAACATTAATAGATACATATCTCGGCTCCCCGTGGTCGTAGAGGCCTGCGGTTTTCGCCATTGACAGTGTTTCTTCGAGCACTACCTCTGTAATAATAAACGAGCTCTACAAGTGTAGAGCCATACAGTAGAGTCTTAGTTTTAAGGACAAATTTATATTTTATATATACAGATTGCTTATTGAAGTACATTGACGAGTATTTTACAGATTAGAGACTACCAGAGCCTTTGGCGGCCAAAACGCACTAACATTTAACAGAGAATTTCTTGAAAATTCTCGAATCTCGTTTCCTTCTTTTGTCATTGATACTACCACCTGGAAAGTCACTTACCGGTGACCCTTGGGTCTTCTGTGGAGCAGCGCGACAGTCGTATAAAACTTTTACAAACCAGAGCTTTAGCGCAGGACTTCACAATGCAGAGGACTCCCCCCAAACAGTTCAAGGCGAAGGACAGCTCCCTTAGGAGTGTGACTTCTGGTGAGGGCAGGAGCAGTATTGGGGAAATGCTGGAAAAATTTGAGGTAGCAGATGACAAGCACGCTCAAACAAATCAACCCGGGACGCGGGCTGGCTCCGTGGCCAAGAGAACAAAATCGGCGGACAACACTTACGTAATGGAAAGCTTCCCTGTAAAAATGGCAAATAAAAGAGCCGAAGCACGAAAACTGGTCGTTTATGCCACAAACCAGTTAAACCTCACCAAAAACATGAAAGGCGAATGTAAAAAACGAGTGATAGAGGTCTTGGGGAGGTTTGATGAAATGATAAAAGAGAGCCAGGATCAACTCGACGCCCTCAGGGGAAGAAAAGCATCAGACGTCAGAGACTCCCCAATCCAGAACAGAGTGGAAAGGATGGAAAAGGACCGAACGAACAGATGGACAGCCGACACACAGACGGAGGACAGACTTGTGACGTACGGACTACAGACGGAAGACAGACAAGTTACAGACAGACAGACGACTTGTGAACTGAAAATGGACGGGTACTTGGCGGAGATGAAGGCACACGCCAAGATGATGGAGCAAAACAGGAGTCAAATGGCAGTCCTAAGAGAAGAATTGGAAAGGCACAGGGTGGTCATGGAAAAGGTGGCGACCAGCACCAGTGAAGGGGAATTAAACCGACCAAAATTAGTATCGGTAGGTACCGCACCGACAAATAGGACGACCCTCCACTCGGTGATGATAACCTCCAAAAGTGACGAGGAAAACGAGGATAAAGTTATAGACAAAATAAGGAAAGCGGTGAAGGACCAAGATGGCTGGATAGAGGTGAAGAGCCTGAGAAAGGCAAAGGACAAGAAAGTAATTGTGGGACTGAAAACAACGGAAGAAAGAGACAAATTAAAGGAAAGACTAGAGAAGGGTGAAACCAACTTAAAAGTAGAAAATATGAAAAATAGAAACCCGCTCCTGGTCCTCAAAAATGTCACGGCAATGGTGAAAGACGAAGATATAAAACCGGGTATTGAAAACCAGAACCGGGGAATTTTTCGGGACTTGGAAGAGGGTGAGAAAGAAATTGAAATAAAGTACACGAAGAAAGCACGGAACCCACATCTACGTCATGTAGTTATAAGCGTGTCGCCAAGATTCTGGCAGAGGGCTACGGAAAGGGGCCGCATACAGGTAGACGTGCAGAGTGTCCAAGTGGAAGACCAGACACCGTTGGTCCAGTGCACGCGCTGCCTTGGCTTTGGCCACGGAAAGCGTATGTGTACAGAAGCCGAGGACCTATGCAGTCACTGTGGTGGGCCGCATCTGAGGGCTCAATGCTCCGATCGGCTTGCAGAGATCCCGCCAAGCTGTAGAAATTGCACCAAAGCAAAATATAAAGAAGTGGAGCATAACGCATTCAGCAGTGAGTGTCCGGTACGACAGAAGTGGGATGCAGCGGCGCGACGGACCGTTGCGTATTGCTAAGGGCACCTCACCGGGAACCTTCTGGAGGATCGCGCAAGCGAACTTACAGAAGAAACAGCTGGCCATGAGTGAATTCTGTGTTGAGGCGGAAAGGCGAAAGCTCACTGTGGCGCTTGTACAGGAGCCCTTCGTCGACAGTACAAAAAGAATGGGAAGTCGGCAGGGAATGCGAGTTTTCCAAACGAATAAAAACAGCGATAACAGGGTTAAAGCAGCGATTGCCGTTTTTGATCCAAACTTAACGGTAATACAACATCCGACGCTGAACACCATAAACACAGCCGTAATCGAAATACTAACCAAGGATGGAAAGCTCGCATTGGTCTCTTATTACTATGAGCCCAGTGAACCGATAGGACCCTACATGGAAGAACTGGAAAAGATCGTCAAAACCCTGAAACCCAAGCATATATTGATAGGTGGGGACGGTAATGCCAAAAGTTCCTGGTGGGGAAGCCCAGAGATCGACCACAGGGGTGTAGAGATGGCGGATACCCTCCACGAACTGGGCCTTCACATCCTAAATACTGGCAGGATACACACTTTTGATACCGTACGGGGAGGAACAAGATTCAAGAGCTTTATAGACGTGACGGCATGCTCGAGAGATATGTTGGATCTCGTAGAGAACTGGAGGGTTGACGAGGATCTAGTAAATTCGGACCACAACGGCATAACTTTTAACATAAAAATGCAAAGAGAAAAGGGAAAAGAAATTAGTAGAACAACTAGGATATATAACACCAAAAAAGCGGATTGGAATAAATTTACAGAAAAAATTAATGAATTAAAAGCACGGGAAAATATAACGTATACAGAAATTAAAAACATCAAAACTAAACAAGAAATTAACGAAATAGTAAGTAGAATAAACACAATAATAACTGAGGCTTGTAATTACTCAATACCCAAGAAAAAATGTAAAGAAAAACTTACCGTGCCGTGGTGGTCCGAAGAACTCGCAGCGATGAAATTGGAGGTCACGAGGCTGAAGCGACGAATCAGGTGCGCTGCGCCTACACGTAGAGACGCAGTCATAAAAGAGTACCTGGAAAAGAAAGAAGTGTATGAAGATAGGGCGGTGAAGGCTCAGACGGAAAGTTGGAGGGAGTTCTGTGGGAAGCAAGATAGGGAGGGGGTTTGGGAGGGGATATACAGAGTATTGAGAAGGACGACTAAGAGAGAAGACGACATCCCACTAGAGCAAAATGGCAAAATCCTAAACATAAAGGACTCGGCCAAATATCTGGCAGAAGCCTTCTACCCGGAAGACTCGGAGAGCAACGACTTACCCATTCATCAAAGCATTAGAGCAAAGGCAAACGAAATGAATGATGGCAAACAAGAAGACACTTGCGACCCGCCATTCACCATGCTGGAAATGAAGTCGGCTGCAGAGTCCTTTAACCCGAAGAAGGCACCTGGCGGAGATGGGTTTACATTAGACATTTGTTCCAAATTCATACAAAGCGAACCAGAGTTATTCTTGGAGCTCATAAACAAATGTCTCGAACACAAATGTTTCCCAAACGCATGGAAGGAGGCCATAGCTGTAGTTCTTAAAAAGCCTGGTAGGGAGAGCTACACAACTCCCAAATCCTATAGACCCATTGGGCTGCTATCGGTCCTTGGAAAGATCTTTGAGAAGATGCTGGTGGCCCGGTTAAGGCATTATCTCCTGCCAAATATGAGCAAAAGACAATATGGCTTTGTACCACAGAAGAGCACCGAGGACTCTCTCTATGCCCTAATGCAGCACATAAAAACTAAGGTAGAAGAAGAACAAAAAATCGTAACCATGGTTTCATTGGACATAGAGGGAGCCTTCGACAACGCCTGGTGGCCTGCAATAAAGCTAAGATTGGCTGAGGAAAAGTGTCCTGCAAATATAAGAAAGGTTTTTGATGACTACCTCAAAGATCGGACAGTCAAAATTAGGTACGGTGGCGAAGAAGCGACAGTAAAAACCAACAAAGGGTGTGTACAGGGATCGATAGCAGGCCCAATACTGTGGAATCTCCTTCTGGATCCGCTGCTGAGAGACATGGAAGAGAGGGGGATCTTCTGCAATGCATTCGCCGATGACGTGGTGCTAGTGTTTGATGGGAATACGGCCCTGGAAATTGAGTTGCAGGCAAATGCCATACTCGATAGGGTCAAGAAATGGGGAGTTAAAAACAAGCTAAACTTCGCCACACACAAAACAAACGCTATGGTAGTAACGAGGAAACTTAAATTTGACCAACCTAGACTCAGAATGGGTGGCGGCGACATTGACATCAGAGAGGAGATAAAAATACTGGGGGTAACAATAGACAATAAACTAACATTTAATACACATGTCACAAATACTTGTAGGAAGGCGCTAGGCATATACAAGCAGTTGGCCAAAGCAGCAAAAACGAGTTGGGGATTGGGCCCGGAAATCATAAGAATGATCTACAATGCCGCCGTGGAACCAGTTATACTATATGCAGCCAGCGTATGGGGACATGCGGCGGAAAAAATTGGCATAAAAAAGCAACTAAATGCTGTCCAACGCGGTTTTGCTCAGAAAATTTGCGGGGCCTACCGCACGGTATCCCTCAATTCTGCACTCGTGCTGACGGGGCTGCTCCCTCTCGATCTTCGAGTGCGGGAAGCATCATCCCTGTACAGGATCAAGAAGGGGGCACCCCTGCCCGGGCTGGCGGATAGGGAGATCGAGCGGAAGACACCAGCAACAGACTGCCCTCACCCTGCCGAGCGTATCGACCTGGAGTTTCTCAGCCTGATAGACCAGCAACGCCTTGATGAAAACAGTTACTTCGAGGTCAAAATGTACACCGACGGTAGCAAAATTGACGGAAAGGTGGGAGCGGCTATCTCCATATGGAAAGGTGCAGCAGAGACAAGAGCCGTTAAACTCACCTTGCCGGCATATTGTACGGTGTATCAGGCTGAGCTTCTGGCGATATGCGAGGCAACGAGGATAGCTAAAAAACTCAAGGCGAGTACTTTTGGAGTCTACAGCGACTCTATGTCCGCTCTACAAACGGTTACGAACGCATACTCCCTCCACCCACTGGCCTTCGAAAGTAAAGAAAACATAAAATATATAAGGCAACAAAATAAAACAATAAAACTATTCTGGATTAAGGCACATGCGGGTTTGGAAGGGAATGAACGAGCCGATCAACTTGCGAAAGATGCCGCTGTAGGCTCCAAAAGGAAACCAAACTACGACTTGTGTCCCATTTCACATATGAAGCGGATTATACGCGAGGATTCGCTACGGGAATGGGATCATCGATACAACACGGGCGAAACCGCGGGAACCACAAAGTTGTTTTTCCCATCCGCATCCATAGCGTATAAAACTGTACGCGAGTTAAATCCGAAAGGGCTCATCACACAAATGTTGACTGGACACGGTGGCATTGCAGCGTATTTACATCGTTTTAAGTGTAGGGACAATCCGTCATGTACATGTGACCCCGACAGTGAGCAGACGATCTCACATCTCCTGACTGAGTGCCCAATGTTTGGTCGCCAAAGGCAAGAAACAGAACAAAAAATTGGACAGAAAATTACTGTAGCAAGTCTTCCAGGCATAATAATAGATAAATGTAGAAAAAGCTTCTTAGAATACAGTATATATATAATAAAAATAGTAAATAAACAAAATGGTAATAAAACTATGATGCAATAATATTGTTACATATTATATAGCACCATAAGAAAAACATGTAGTAATAATACATAAGGAACTAAATATAAACTAGCATAAGTATAGCATAATAATTGTAGTAAATAAATAAAGAAGACGTAAACAACTAGAAATTAGACAAAGCTAAGTAAACATGAATTGTTGTTAAGTTTTAATGTGAATAGAAATGTATAATAAAGAAAGAGTAAAATTGTTATATATTTTTGGTAAATAAAGGAAAAATTGTGTTGACTACCACCCACCCAAATGAAAAGAAAAGAAACATATTAGCTAGAATAGAAAAGTAAGGCGAGCATCCCACTCGCAATGGTTTAAAAAAGATAGATGTATGAAAGGACATAGTATGAAGTAAGAAAGTGCGAGAAGCATATACGAGAGAACTGGCGTGAATCAGGCTCAAAGTACAATAGGCTCTGGCTTAGTCAGAGAAACTAGTTATAAAAAAAAAAAAAAAAAAAAAAAAAAAAAAAAAAAAAAAAAAAAAAAAAAAAAAAAAAAAAAAAAAAAAAAAAAAAACCTAACCTAACCTAACCTAACCTAACCTAACCTAACCTAACCTAACCTAACCTAACCTAACCTAACCTAACCTAACCTAACCTAACCTAACCTAACCTAACCTAACCTAACCTAACCTAACCTAACCTAACCTAACCTAACCAGTCTCGTTTGAGCCGCGGTCGAGTGCGGACGCGTCCCAAGCAGCTCCCTGTAAATAAAATAAAAAAAAAAAAAAAAAAAAAAAAA
Source organism: Euzophera pinguis (assembly GCA_947363495.1). Classification (NCBI taxonomy): domain Eukaryota; kingdom Metazoa; phylum Arthropoda; class Insecta; order Lepidoptera; family Pyralidae; genus Euzophera; species Euzophera pinguis. The sequence goes on from OX376166.1 coordinate 52,541, forward strand.
AAAAATTGGTTAAAAGTGAGATAATTATTAAAAATATCAGCTCAAAAATATTGTACAATTACATACGGACGCAGCACCAATTCAGCAAATCACAAGAGTTGCAGATCGGCGTGATCTCTACGGATTAGACAGGCGGAAATTGTTTTCTGCGTGGACATCACTCGCGCCTATTATATACGCTTAGGCGTAGCCAGAATAGGCAGCGAGCCCGACGACCCTACTGAAGACCTGCGTCGATGCAGCTTTATATCAATTGACAGCGACAAGAAAATTTACTTTATCTATTTTAAACTTGACCGGTATTGTCCTTTGTGTTGTCTTAATCGTTCTACAATTTTACAACTTTTACAATATTACTTTTACTTCTAACAAACTGACCTGCTACAATGTACCGCTCCCCAGTCCAGCCTGTAAGAAAAATCAAAGAGCCTGTGACGCCCAAAAATGTCCCTTTCAGGGACCCCTCTTGTGAGAGGAATGTAGATGTCGATATCGATACATACGAGTCAAAAATAAAAATTTACCATAGCCTTCAATTACATGCCTGGAGGAATGAAGCAGATCGCATCCATCAGGAGATCGTTGATCGGCTCCAGGAGGCCAGAAACCTAAAGAACACAATTAAAGAACAGGCCTTAAGCAAACTACAAAATCTTGTGGACATCATCCACTATATGATGGATGAAAACCCTAGTTTCCCCATGCCGTCGAGGCAACCAGAGGATCAAGATGCCTCGCAGCAAACCGTGGAGGAGTCTCGGCATCAAACAATGGAGGAGTCTTTGGTGAACGACGGAGGCCTCGAAATCCTTCGGCAGCTGCTGGAGAAAAACAGTGACAAATTGGACAGGCTTAACGAACGGTTAAACTTAGTCCCAACCACGCTAGATCTCGAACAGCAATGGGCAGCTGCAGTAAACACGGAGGGAGAAGAGAGGGTACTAAAAATAGTTAAAGACAGTAGTAAGATTTTACAGGATAACAACAACAAGCTTGTACAATTAACTGAAAACACAGTGAAGGGAATGAAACTGGAAACAGAAACGGCAAAAAGAAACAAAAAGGGACCCACATCACAAACCACTCTCCACTCGGTGGCGGTTACCTCAAAAAACGATTTTGACACCGGCGAAAAAATATTGGACAGAATAAGAGAAGCAGTTGCAGCCGAAGATGAGAATTGGATAAGGGTTGAGAAGGTGCGTAAAGCGAGAGACAGAAAAATTATTGTAGGATGCAGAACGGTGGAGGAGAGAGAAAAATTCAAAAAGAAAATGGAGCAAACAAACCAACTTCAGGTTGAAGAGATAAAAAACAAAGACCCACTTATTATACTTAAGAACGTACTAGCCAAAAACACAGATGACGAAGTAATATTAGGAATGCAAAAACAGAACGCAAAAATATTTCAACAAATTGATAAGGAACAATTCAGAATGCAAATTAAATTTAGAAAGAGAGCTCGCAATCAATTGCTAAGTCATATTGTGTTAAGCGTATCTCCTGAAGTTTGGTCAAAGATGGTGGCAGCTAACTCAGCGCACATTGGCATGCAAAGAATCTATATGGAGGATTATTCTCCACTCATCCAGTGCTCAATGTGCCTGGGATATGGCCATGGCAAAAAATATTGCAGGCAGACTGAAGAAAAGTGTAGCCACTGCGGTGGAGTACATAAAAGGGATGTGTGTCCGGGCTGGCTCGCCGGAGCGACCCCCACATGCTTAAATTGCATAGCCGCAAAAAATGAGACGGCGGATCACAATGCGTTCAGCACGGAGTGCCAAGTAAGACAGAAGTGGGACGCCCTGGCGCGGGCCCGCGTCGCATATCATTAATCAAGAACGCAGTGAGCTGTGTCCTGGGTTGGGCACTTACTCTCAACATTGAAGTGCAAGATGTAAGGCATCTTATACCCAATGAGTAACAGAAGGCAGTGCACAACCCCGGATAACAGACTACGCTGAAACATGCAGGCATTGACCCAGCGGATAAACATTATCCACACGGCGCAATAATGGAATGTAATCATAAGATAGTACAGTGGAATAGTATAAAATAAGTAACAGTGTCGTGAAGTGAGATGTAGGCAATGTGAAGTGTTAGGGTAACATCGTGCATCATGTATAACTGAGGAGGAAAGGTCAGTACCAAATTTATATAAGTTAGGAATAAGTAGGCCATCTTATATTTTAGTAGTTTTATTTAGTAAAATTAAACACTAGGTATTGCTAGGTAATTGTATAAAAAACCAATTGTGTACCTAAAACAGTAAAAACATAAATATAAAGTATAATTTTAACAAAATGACTAGAATTTGACTAAGATAAAATAAAATTGTCGCATATAAACAACAAATAACATGCAAAGAAAATAAAAAAAAAATAGTGACGGTACACAAACAATTAAATCCCTTGCACTATGAAAACTTTAAACCAAAATAGAATACGAAGTGTAAAATATATAGTAAAACAAACCAATATAAATATGTAGTAAAACTAAAACACTAGACTTGCTAGAAAATTGCTAAAATACTATAGTTAATTTAATAAGATTAACAAATCTAATTCTAGTAAGTAATAAAACAAAAACCGTAGTATGTAAACAAAAACAACATTAATGACGGTACACAAATAATCCAGATAGTAAAGTACTATGTAATATAGTTAAGCATGAAATGCAAAACATGAAACATATAGACTTATAAACATAAGGATAATAATTGTGTAATTTACTTTCGTATTTAAGATTTATTATATTGACAATAGGGCTAAGCCCTAGATTTAAGATAGTAAAGACTATAATAAATTAAAGTCATTCTAAAATTGCACAACTGTATAGTGTCCTAAAATTGCATAATTGTGTAGTGGAGGTGTAATAGGAAATAATTATAAATTATGCAAGTAATTAGAAAAGATATGACTAAGGTAAAATAACACTACTTGAATTTCATTATAAATTGTATAAAACACATGACAGATTATTTATAAATGGTATAAAAGATTTTATTCTCAAATTGTATATACAAATGACAGATTAATTATAAATTGTATAAAATAACTAAGAACGACATAGACAAATGTAAAATTACATTATTTGATTTATATAAGAGTTTACCACTTGATGAAATCAACGAGACGTAACATTGAAATGTATAATTGTATTAGAACTTTTGCAATTGTAACTAATAAATAATATTGACTTTGTAACTAGTATATAAGAACAATGTAAAAAAGGGTGCCAAGACTCGACCGTGGCAGTCAGTGGCAATAAACTCCTCCCAGTCGTGGTGTAACCTCTGGGAGAAATAAAAAAAAAAAAAAAAAAAAAAAAAAAAAAAAAACCTAACCTAACCTAACCTAACCTAACCTAACCTAACCTAACCTAACCTAACCTAACCTAACCTAACCTAACCTAACCTAACCTAACCTAACCTAACCTAACCTAACCTAACCTAACCTAACCTAACCTAACCTAACCTAACCTAACCTAACCTAACCTAACCTAACCTAACCTAACCTAACCTAACCTAACCTAACCTAACCTAACCTAACCTAACCTAACCTAACCTAACCTAACCTAACCTAACCTAACCTAACCTAACCTAACATAACCTAACATAACCTAACATAACCTAACATAACCTAACATAACCTAACATAACCTTTTTTTTTTTTTTTTTTGATTTCGCAGGGGAATGCTTTTACGCACGGAGTGTGGGACTCCTGGGCCGCTACTCGGCCCAGACTACCCACTAAACCCCTGCGGGTGCCGTCGGCCGCATTGCAGGGAGGCGTCTCGGATCTGACTAACACAAGACGCCTCTGCGACTGGCCGGTTTCTCACCAGAAACCGGACTCACCACTCTCAGAGGCCCTCCGACACCTGGAGGACCTCTGCCGCCGGAACCTAACATAACCTAACATAACCTAACATAACCTAACATAACCTAACATAACCTAACATAACCTAACATAACCTAACATAACCTAACATAACCTAACATAACCTAACATAACCTAACATAACCTAACATAACCTAACATAACCTAACATAACCTAACATAACCTAACATAACCTAACATAACCTAACATAACCTAACATAACCTAACATAACCTAACATAACCTAACATAACCTAACATAACCTAACATAACCTAACATAACCTAACATAACCTAACATAACCTAACATAACCTAACATAACCTAACATAACCTAACATAACCTAACATAACCTAACATAACCTAACATAACCTAACATAACCTAACATAACCTAACATAACCTAACATAACCTAACATAACCTAACATAACCTAACATAACCTAACATAACCTAACATAACCTAACATAACCTAACATAACCTAACATAACCTAACATAACCTAACATAACCTAACATAACCTAACATAACCTAACATAACCTAACATAACCTAACATAACCTAACATAACCTAACATAACCTAACATAACCTAACATAACCTAACATAACCTAACATAACCTAACATAACCTAACATAACCTAACATAACCTAACATAACCTAACATAACCTAACATAACCTAACATAACCTAACATAACCTAACATAACCTAACATAACCTAACATAACCTAACATAACCTAACATAACCTAACATAACCTAACATAACCTAACATAACCTAACATAACCTAACATAACCTAACATAACCTAACATAACCTAACATAACCTAACATAACCTAACATAACCTAACATAACCTAACATAACCTAACATAACCTAACATAACCTAACATAACCTAACATAACCTAACATAACCTAACATAACCTAACATAACCTAACATAACCTAACATAACCTAACATAACCTAACATAACCTAACATAACCTAACATAACCTAACATAACCTAACATAACCTAACATAACCTAACATAACCTAACATAACCTAACATACCCGACCCAAAGCCCGGGGTTTACTTTGAACCTCAAAAGTTATATGTTTATATTAACACAAAACCATAGCGAGTTTCACTTTAATACAACGCCCTCTAGTGAAGTCTAGAGTCAAGTCAAGTGTTGATATTTGATTTGATAGACGAAGGATGGAGGAGGCAAGGGATAAGTTGACACTAGATTTGTGGGACGAGTTGACATTGGAGATGTGGGATGAGTTGACACTAGGGACGTGAGCTTTCTAACACATAATTTTTTATTAAGTGACAGTGTTTATCTACCTTTTATTTTATGGTTAATTGAACTTACCTAAAGTGAACTTCAACCAAAATTATGCGAGATGTTACTATCTCTAGATTTAAGAATACCAAGTAGATGTTTAGCGCTATGCAGAATGATTCTGTAACAGGTGAATAAAACTATATTTTATAATAACAAATGAATAAGAATGTAATTCACTTTAAGGAAAAAAACATACTTCTTGGATATAGTAGTACAAATTAAAGTACGATAATAACGTTAATCATTAATTAAATAAAGCTTTAGCAAAGACGCTGTCTTGTTCCTTATTATGTAGTGTTAAATTATAGAATTTATCAAAAACATAAGGAGTTGCCGGACCATCCCGCTATCCGTTTTATGACGCTGTCGCGGAGGTGGACGAGTGGCGAGTGCTGTGCGATGTGAATACGTTGACATCAATGCCACTGGATTTCAGGACGTTTTTAATCTATCGACTAATTGTTTGGGAACTAGCGTTATGGTACTGTTTCTTAGATGTTAATATTAATTTATTGGTATTGGTAAGAGATCTAAATTGGCACGTTAATTTTATGTATGTAGACAGGGTCTTTGCTGACAAATAGCTTCCTTTTCTTTAAAAAAAGGTATAACTAAATTTGGACTGGGGTTGCTATAACTTGAAGTTTTTATTATATCAGTAATGGGAATTATCACACTAGAATCAGTAAAAGTAATGTTTAACTTTGATTAGTGACAAAGTCTGCACGCGTTGTCCCGTGGACAACGCAAGCAGAGTCACAAGCTTTTTACATAACTTGTCAAGAGTAATTGACTGATTAGGATATAGATCTGACACATACGACAAAACTATATTAGGATCCCAAGAATGTTGGTATTTTGGTAAACTCGGTCTGATTCTGCAAATCGTTAAGGAAACGAGACACTAAGTCATGATTACACAATTTTTTGCCTAATATCAGTGAAAGCGCGGATCTTTAACTATTTAGTGTGGTGTTACGTACGCCAAGCCAAGTCATAGCCGCCAAGCCGAGCCTAAGCCGCGTCACGACCGGAAGCAAGCCGTATGCAAGCCAGCCATAGCCGTCGCTGATCGGTCGTGACGTAACGCAGCCTTGCCACTTCCTAGCCGAGTAATTAATAGTGGGGATAAGTGTTTAAATAGGCTAGTAAGCTTATTTTGTGTTGATTTTGTTGTAACTTATCATAACAGGGCGAAGCTCTGCCCGAATTGCTACTGATGTATAAAACTATAATTTAAATTGTTATCTGAGTAATTAAATACTTAATTATACGCCACGTTTTATTTCTCGCCGTTTCAGTGGCATAACTTGCCCCAGCTTCAAATTTTTCCGATAAAAAATTAAGTACTATGGGTTGAAATAAAGCAATTTTTATACGCCGTATTGTACTGTTGAAGTGTGCTATTAGAAAGATTCACTATTACAAAAACTAAAAAATGTTTTAATACTTTAACTCATACTATTGAGAACATTTTCGCAATGTGGAGCTAATGTTATGCTACTGTACGGAAGGGATCGGGAGGTCGTTAAGACGTGAGAGAGTTAAACCGATGACGCAAGCTTTAGGTTTCACTAGATGGAAGTCATTATAGGCTCTATTAGATGCTCTTCTTAATTCGGCAATGACGTATAAGCTACCTACACGTCGTTGCTATCGAGCTCAAGGTACCTACGTTACGTTACATTATTTTTGATATAGATTTTTTTATCAGGCGTTTGTGTTTTTTTTAGGATGCGCATGGAAGTTAAATATCTCCGGTTGGACGAATGATTCAAATTGTTATATTTTCCAGTAACTATTTTATTGTACAGTCAAGAGTACAAACAGTTTCCGTCGCATGTACTCATGATATTTTTTACAACTTAATACAGTAATCATAGATTAATATTTGGTCTCGCGCGCTCGACTAGATACCGCACTGTGAAGAAAAATCAGTTTCCAGCGGGTCTAAAATCGCCACTTAGCGCGAATCACAATATGATCACAATATGAATCACATTGCAAATCCTAAAATGGCCATAATTTGGCAGTTCATAAAATGAATCACGAACAATTCATTGCATGCAATTCTGCAGTTTGACATTTTTCTATGGAAATACGTAAAATGGCTCACATAAAAGGAATTGCCTTTATGTCAATCAGCAGAATCGGGTCTAAAATCGCCACTTAACGCGAATCACAATATGATCACAATATGAATGTCATTGCAAATACTAAAATAGCCATAATTTGGCAGTTCATAAAATGAATCACGACCAATTCATTGTATGCAAATCTGCTGTTTGACAGTTTTCTATGGAATTTCGTAAAATGGGTCAATTTTACAGAATTGCTTTACTGTCAAATAGCAGAATCATAAAAAGTTACTCTTCAGCAACATCTACAGTTCATTTCTCCAAATTTCACAAAAATTTGCTCAGTTGTGGAGTGAGAATACTTTGTTATTTTGATTTTAGGGTAATTCGTCAAGTTTTAAAACTGTTTCGATTCGTCAAGCGAATTTTTATCATTTATTGTTGTTTAAATTCGTCAAATAAGTACTAATAAGATTTCGTATTAAATTGCAAAGAGAATTATAATCACCAACGTTTGATTAAATTGTTATTATTTCGTGTAAAGATCTCGGTTTGTCCGAATTTTTTTTTAGAACATGTGTCTATATGAGGTAGAAACATGTATTAAAGGTAGGAAAGACGCGTCTAGCTAGACGTTGCCGTCATCGCAGTGCGAATCTAACGACCAAACCGATACCTATAGGGGGATTACCATGATATATAAAATTCATCTAAATGCGAGTGAGTAGGCGTGATAGCGCTTTAAGGGATGTAATGTAGGCACACATCTCGCTTACTTATTCGCATTTGTTGGATAGAATTAAGAGATCATGGTAGCCCTTTTTTTGGTGTGTGCTTCCTTTTCTTCATAAAAAGTTATGACTTGAGGGGATTAACTGGCCGATACATGGCACTTCTTTTAACTAATCTTATTTCTGTGATCACACAAAAACAAAGCAACCGACTTGCCTTTACGAATTAACATCATATCACCATAAAATAATTACTAGTACTAACGATATCGCAAAAATAAGATAAGGTATCATGTTTGTGTGCCAGTTAAGCCTCTTGAATCTTAATTTTATATGGTAACGCCCACATTGTACTTCTATAGAGATGTACCTAGGTATCGCCTTCCTTAGTTATTTACACACCGTTGTGCGCTATTTATATAAAATAAGTTGATAGTAAGCCACGACTAAAGAAGAACAAAAAATAAGAAGAGCCTAAAAGACTTGTTTCCACGGCCGTAAAACCCATTTTTTGTTGACAGATGACTGCACTTGATTGACATTGACTGATTTATGCTGATATGATAGACATTATCTTTATTGCCACTATTAAAAATAATTATTCAAGTAGTCTCTATTTTCTTTATTGCGTACTCAAAATCCTAATGCACGCACGTCAAATAAACAATAATCTTAATTTCCTGTTTCACAGTACGTCTAACATCATTAATAAAAAAGAATTATATAAAAAATAATGAATCAGTTTTGTTTTTGAAGAATTGCTATGGCAATATTAACACGACAAATGATTCACGAAATGAACTGAATTGTTAGTGAATTGCAAATGATGCGTGTCCATTTTACAAAAAAAAAGGAGAATTGCAAAGGAATTGCTAGGAATTCACGAAATGAATTCCTTTTGATGAATTGCTCAAAGTGGCGATTTTAGACCTACAGAATGCGGCCACTTAATAGGAAAGTGTGTGTAAAACAATGTGCAAAGACGCACACTAGCGTCGATTATAGTGTTGCCAGCTACTTGACTGGTGCCCAACCAATGGGAAAATTATTAATTGCTGCGGTCTTGTTACGTGTTATAAAAAGTAGCTCAGAAAAACCTTTAAAATGAAAATAAAATAAAACTGGCCAAGTGTGAGTCGGCTCGCATGTAGAGGGTTCTGTACTATTTTTTATTTTTCTCCATTTGGGAGGTCCAAAACAAATTTAATATTATCTCATAGGTTTTCCTGTAATTTATGAATCGAAATTCTGGAATCGATAGTTTCGGAGATAAGGTAGGAGAAATGGTTAGGTTTTGTCTACTTTATTTTATAATTCTAATATAGAATCCTAAAATTGCAAAAAAACTTTCTTTTGATTTATTATTACACAGTACAGTATGTTAAACGTTACTTTAATTTTCTATTTAGCTTGGAGCTAATTGATTACTGACCTCTTTTTAGTTGTAACCCGGGTTTAAATACAGATAAATAAATAGACATACACATCCTATTAATATTATAAACGCGAAAGTTTGTAAGTATGGATGGCTGTTTGTTACTCTTTCACAACTAAACCGCTGAATTGATTTTCATGAAATTTGGTACGGATATAGTTCAAGACCCGGAGTCAAACATAGGCTACCTTTTGACGCAGACCTTAAACATCTTGTACATACGAGTAGATATTATCATAGCCTTTTTCCATACAGTAGTGTTGCCGGAAAATACAGTACACATCGAATAATAATCGATTCTTTGATAGTTGAAAATATAATCTAAGGTATCGATAGTGATCATATATCGATAGTATCGATATTGATACTATTGATAATATATTTCTGTAATTTTTTTCTGTACGAGTTGAATGACGATGATTTTCGGGTTCCGGTATATATGTATAGTATCGGTGTCTGAAATGCTTGGTATTGTTGTTAATCCATTAATCGATTATTTTTCATAAATTCTCAAAAATCAATACTACAGATTAGATTATATCGATACCACAGATACATAATCGTTTAATAACCATTGATATAAACGATTACCTTTGTTGATTAAATCGATATAATTTATATCAACCCATTTCAATAATCGACTGATTCTTTGATATTGCAGTTAATAATCGATTAATTGTCAAAATTCGATTAAATTAATTATATCAATACTTTCGATATCCTAGATTATTTTAAAAAAACAAAATTCGATTAATCAATTATCCGGCAACAATACCTTACGGGGTGCCAACTACCTAAAGGCCATATTTAGAATGTTGGTGGGCGTAAAGTGGAAATGGAATCAAAATAGTGATAGGTTGCTAGTCGCATCGCCTTTTATTTTTTTAGTATGGTTCTTCGATTTTCGCCCACTTCCTCGGCCGGCTTATATGGTCTGCGCGGGAAGAGAAGCTGTTGGCGCGCTTGTATACTCTGTGTGTGTTTAGCTTAGGGCTGCCTGGCGCGATAGATGTCGCTGCCGTCCACAGCGAGTTTTGAGTGCGATCGACTTATCGAACCCCCCGCGCGAGCGCTACGCCGCGCCGATCTCAGCGCTGGCGTCTTCAGTCATGCCTATGAAACTTAGAACATTGAGAAAATTGTATTTATTTTTAATTAGCACGTCATCTAGCGGCTGATTTTGCAGTTATCATAGTTTATTGTCATGGCAACATCATCAATGTCACATAATTATTTGAACGGCAACACAGACGAACTCATCGCGTTGCCTGAAAATTGCCAGGTTGTGATATTTTCCCCAAGTTGACCCTTGGCAGGATTCTTGAATGTTCAAGTTAATTTATTCATTCATATGGAGTGGGCTACGTGGTCAATCGACTCTGTACATCCTGATGTTAGAGTTTTCGGCACCGCCTTTTGACTTCTGCCTGTCGTGAATGAATAAATAAACACGTGCACCATACGTTTATTTATGTGGTCCAGTGGTCTGGAAAATATTGTGATTACATTTATTTTACAATTTATGTATATTTTTCGCACCACTGCTTCGGCGGTTTTGTGATTCGGGTGTCCAATTTTAATTATGGGACTCCAATTAACACGAGGGAGAAGAGAGGTAATTTCTTGAACAATAATATACGATATTGAAACTCGATGCCTCACTAGAATTATTTCGGTGTAACAGACGTAATTTAATGCCGGCTGTACACACACGCGAGACAGTACATGGGACCTCTTGTAGTGTCTAGGGGTCACTCGGAGTTCCTCGCCCGCTCTCACTCCGGTGCCGGTATTTTTCTCTGTTTATTTTTTCATACTCATCACAGAGTGGAATACACGAAATTATAATTTAACAAAGATCTATGTATGTACTGTACTCTTGCAATTATATAAATTATCTTAACTGATCCTCTCGTAATTCACTGCTCCGAATGAGCAACAAGAGATCTGCGAGAGTGAAGATGGCGTGCCTCGCACTCGGACTTATCCCCCGAATGTCTCGGACTTGAGCTCTCGGCGAGAATATGCTGCCTGCATAATATTATGTTTTGACGGTTATTGTTATAATACTTATTATAAAATAGTAGTAGGGCAAACTTTTAAAATATAAAGTTGTTCGAAATTGAGTCCTTTATGATATGGCCTATTATATAAGTAATTGTTTTGTTATATTTTTTAAATATTTCTCTATACTGAACAGTCTTGATTTGACCGTACCCTATGTGATGCGTCTTTTCCACATTTGCTACATGATAATAAAATTTTTATACGCGATAATTATTTAGGTTGAATTGTTTATTAAAATGATTTTTTATTTTCCCAACGAGATTTATGGTTAAGGAAAACATATTCATGCTACTGGCAACCCTAAACCTTGATTAATGGCGACGACTTGAACTTGACTGTTTTTCGTGATTTTTCCAAGTTTCTCCGGAAACTTAATGCCTCGAGTTGAATATTTTATTCCTCCGCCTTAGTTTCATGAGACATCATATAGTGTCCTATTGTTAATGTGTTATATTAGGAACTGTTCTTGTGAAGTGACTGAATTTGTGTATTGTGCCGCGTTTTTTGTTTCGTTGTTATCGAGCCTAGTGCTTGTTAAGCCTAGAGACTCTTGTTTTGTGACCACTTGTTGTTTAAAGAGCCCAAATTAATTGTGTTTGTGATAAAATTAATAAACTAAATACACTAAAAGGCATTTTTATTTCATCAATCCATTCAATACCTACTTTAGTATGCATATAATATGAGTAGCTATAGGTATACATACCTAGTATGCTATATATAGTATTTGTGAGTATAGTTATGTATGGGTAAATTATTATTTCGGAACTTGCGTACCAGAGGGCGTATTCAGTTCAACTATCAAAGCAGGAGTTTCTCATCTATTTCCGTATATATACAATAGTCATCTATGTCTTCAGTCGCAAATTCACTCTTGACGTGACTCCACGCTTCATTACTCAACCGCCGCCGCTCGCCAAACCGCGCTTAGAACTTACGCGAATGTGAATTGTGTTTGTGTGCTTCCTTATAACTGTTTCCACCTAACACCGCACTTCTGCATGCACGCACGCTATCCCATGCATTCGACATACTACCTCGCTTGGTGGATTGTAAGGTACGGCCCTTTTTGCTTCACACACTGAGTTCGCGTGCCAGCCGCCACCATCATTTTTTCCGCTTCGCACCACCAGAAGCAGTAGTACATTCCACGTATTTACTTTTCTCCCAGATCAGCATTATAGAAATAAGATGTTAAAGACAGACAAAATTGTCAGAAAAAGTCAAAATTACAACATCCCTCTTTTGGAGTCGGGAGTTAAAAAACAAAATATCTAAATAATAAAAACTGAAACCTCGGGGAATTTGGGATTATTTAATACACGGCAACATTGAGCACCGAGCGGTACTTCGCGCCATATTTTAGGGTTATATTATTTTCGTGAGTAATTTATGTCCATATTTCGAAAAATACAATACTTATTGATGGTATGTAATACCAGTAGCTTTCTTATTTCTTTTAGTATTATTCTAACACAGTTTGACTACGCAAACTGCACATTTTGCGTCTACTTTTACATTAAATTTTATATTTATCTAGACATCCAACTCACTCGTCGGTCGCGGCATGACTGACGCGGGTATGCCGCAACCATGCCGATTTCGGCATGGTTTTAGTTGCGAATTTATGTAATTTATGTAGTATGTCGACGGTATCTAGTCGTAGCGCAGCGGAGACCAATTATTAATCTATGACAGTAATCAACTTTGTATCTCGCACGCAATGAAATAACTTATACCTATTTCTCTCCTCCTTTACGTTTTGCCAATAGATATTACTATGCGTATTCTCTCCATTTATGTACATCTAACCCTGTGAACAAACCAATGTCTGTACACAGTGCTTATGATTTGGAAACTCGAAACGTTTATACTCAAACCTTCGGTTGGCGATTGGTAAAATGCTAAGTTTTCAAAAATAGCGCTCCAGATAAAACATAGTTTTTTATTAATTTGGCTTTTACTAGACATATTTAGGTAGGAGCCAGTAAAAATTGAACTAAGTGGTTTATTTAAGTTGGTAGTGTAGTCGATTCTTTAAACACTTTTATTTTCAACTGGCTAAATACGTTTAGTAAAAACCATATATGTAAGAGAAAAAAGAAAGATAATGTCACTGTCAAAACCTAGCTTGCAGCAGCACCTCATTATAATAAATACCTTTTCAAAACAGTAGGTACACATAAACAAACACTGTTATTTTAATACCTACTTACAAAAATTATACATGCCTAAAAGGTGTTTGGATTCAGTCTATGTAAACGAATGTGTTCGTTTGTAACGACTGAGAAAAATACTATCTAATTATGTCTATCGAAATAGAATCTGCAGAGTAAGTATAAACTCATCATTACGTAGTTTTTGTTTATTATTAAGTGTACTTAATTAAAATGTGAAATAGCAATAAATGCTATAATAATACGGAATGGATGAGAATATCGCGTAAAAAAAATATGCACATGCTTCTTGACAATCAGATTATCATTATTCTGCTAATGTTTTCACTGTTGCAAAATATAACCTAGATACATCATACTTTACAAGAGTAAACAGGATCCGCTACTTTGAATAGCGCGACCCGTATTGGATTGGTCGCCATTTAGTGGCATTTTCTATCTCGAGCAGCCTGAAAAATCTGACAGTGTCAGCCACTCGGTGCATATTCCTGTTGGTCTGGTGTCTTTATAAAAAGGGTTATGGAGGTCAGATAGCAGTCGCTCCATCGTAATTATTAGTCCCGCCAAATCAAGGACCATGACAGGACATACACTAAGCTCCAAAGCCCTGGAAAATCGTAATTTGATGGAGATTCAATATAGTTGTAACAATTATTGATATTTTTATTGTTATATTATATTTCAGTGTGATCAGACTAATCCAACAGTACTTGAAGGAGTCCAACTTAACAAAAACTTTACAAACACTGCAGGTAATATTAAAATCTTTGTCTGCCCTTTGTCAATGAAAGATAGCAATTGCAATAAATATATCTAATTATGTCTATCTGATTGTTGTTTAATATAATATCAGGAGGAAACGGGAGTGTCTCTGAACACTGTGGACAGCGTGGACGGGTTTTGTGCAGACATCAACAATGGCCACTGGGACACAGTGCTGAAGGCCACCTCCTCCCTCAAGCTGCCCGAAAGGAAGCTCATGGACTTGTATGAACAGGTAGTTACAATGATTTAAAATTATGCAACTGTATTGGTATTAAGTATTGGTTAGTTATTTATTTTAGTTGCTTTTGTTAAGATTTTTACAGATAATTTAATAATTAATAGATTGACAGGAATGCATACATTTGACTGTGACTGGAACCAGGTAATTTTTCCATAATATTAAAATGACAAAACAGAATTGTAAACAGGATCACTTGTGTTGTTTTTCACAGCCATAGATATAGAATTTTTTTGACTTAAAGGTCACAGACAATTTTCTTGGATTCCACTAAACCATATATTATGTGTAGTGTAAACTCTAATCAAATCATTCATTTGGCAAAATACAGTATAGGAAGTTCTTTAAAACAGTTAGGCATGCACATGTCAACTAAATACCTAACCAACAATTAATAAAAATAAGTCCAACAATTATCAAATATACTCAAGTCCAATTACTAATTAAATTAAAATTAATACATTAAAGATTGATAAAAATATATCTAGTACCTACTTAGTCATTACTTTTGTGCAAATTTACAATAGGCAATGAAAAGGTACCAAATTTAACCAGTAGTTGAACGTCGAATTTCAATAAATGACAAAATATATTTATTCTACGTATTGGGGTTAAAATAATTTGTGATATTACATAAATTGAACACCACACAACAATGAACCAGGTGGTGCTGGAGCTGATCGAGCTGCGCGAGCTAGGCGCGGCGCGCTCGCTTCTGCGGCAGACGCACCCGTGCCAGCTCATGAAGCAGCACGAGACGGACCGCTACCTGCACCTGGAGAGTCTGCTGGCGCGCTCGTACTTCGACCCGCGCGAGGCGTACGGCAGCGGCGGCGGCAAGGAGCGACGGCGAGCGGCGGTGGCGGCGGCACTGGCGGGCGAGGTGTCGGTGGTGCCCAGCTCGCGGCTGCTGGCGCTGCTGGGGCAGGCGCTGAAGTGGCAGCAGCACCAGGGCCTGCTGCCGCCCGGTAACCACCCACTGCCACCTTCCACCTTCATTCACATAATACTTTATTCACCCATTTTATTTTACAATCTAACCATCAATTTCCAAACTTCAAAATACAAAACTTTGTTTTACAAGGTTATATAGTTTTCGTATTTGTATCACTGTGCTTTGCCCACTTTGGAAGTACAACATCAAAACACATGCTTCTTTGCACACTTTCTCCTATATGTGTATTCAGATTTTCGTTTAATGTTTTGGTGTAACGGTAAATTATTAATCATAGTCATCGCCATAAAGAGATATGACCATATAGATGTTGAAAATCTTAGCAATTTTTGCAATTCAATTTTGAATCAAATACCATGAGGTGCTTCCCATTGACCTAATATGATGAAATTTGGCAACAAGCAAGGGCTTACACACGGAGTAATCACAAAGGGGAGATGACGTATTCTTCCTTACAAAACTTGTGTGAGGCTACGCGGAGCGGAAGGCAGACGTGAGGAGCTCGGTTTGGCCGTGACTCCGCCCCTATTGACGATCCCCTCTCTACTTACCGAAAAAATTCGCTAGCAAATCATAGATTTCAACATAAAAAATTCATTTATATTTCTATAAATTACAGATATTTTGAACAGTAAAAACAGACATGTAATTTTTATAACACTAATCAATCAATTTATTGTGATATGGGATCACAAACAGTACAGCATTAAAACACTCAAAAACTAAATGGTTTAAAATATTTTACAAAATATTCTAAGCTGAAACGATACGTAAAGTTGAAAAAAAATAAAAATAAATAAGAGCTCACTCCACGTCACTTATCGTTCACAGTTGAACGAAAAATAACGTTAGCTCCGCCCACTTTTCCGAAAACACTGCGCGAATGACCGTAACGGTGCACTAGTGGATACACCGTCTTCTCTCCATGGTCTTACAGTACTCTCACACAGAAATAAATCGCACAACTGTAAATACACAGTTAAAGATGCTTCGCTTGGTGAGTAGATAGGAGGAGTCTCAAGTTTAATTTGGTTTACTTATTCTTTATTCGATGATCGCAGGCACGACGATCGACTTGTTCCGCGGCAAAGCCGCCATTCGCGACGAGGAGGACGACCAGTGCCCCACGCAGCTCTCCAAGATCATCAAGTTCGGGCAGAAGTCTCACGTGGAGTGCGCGCGCTTCTCGCCCGACGGCCAGTACCTGGTTACGGGCTCCGTGGACGGCCTGGTGGAGGTGTGGAACTTCACCACCGGCAAGATTCGCAAGGACCTGCGCTACCAGGCGCACGAGGAGTACATGAGCATGGAGGAGGCCGTGCTCAGTCTGGCGTTCGGCCGCGACTCGGACACGCTGGCCGCCGGCGCCAACGACGGCAAGATCAAGGTGTGGAAGGTGTCCAGCGGCCAGGTGCTGCGCAAGCTGGAGCGCGCGCACTCCAAGGGCGTCACTAGCCTGCAGTTCTCGCGCGACAACTCGCAGATACTGTCCGCGTCGTTCGACCGCACGGTGCGCATCCACGGTCTCAAGTCGGGCAAGATCCTTAAGGAGTTCCGGGGACACGCGTCGTTCGTGAACGAGGCCGTGTTCACGCCGGACGGGCACGGCGTGCTGAGCGGCTCGTCGGACGGCAGCGTCAAGCTGTGGGCCGTCCGGTCAGGCGAGTGCACGGCCACGTTAAAGCCACTGGGCGGCGGCGGCGGCGGCACCGAGCCGGCCGTCAACTCTCTGCTGCTGACGCCCAAGAACCCCGACCACTTCGTGGTGTGCAACCGCACCAACACCGTGGCCATCATGAACATGGCGGGGCAGATCGTGCGCTCGTTCTCATCGGGGCGGCGCGAGCAGGAAGGCGGCGCACTGGTGGCGGCGGCGCTGTCTGCTCGCGGCCGGCTGGTGTACTGCGCTGGCGAGGACCTGGTGCTGTACGCCTTCTGCGCCAACACCGGCAAGCTGGAGCGCACGCTGAACATCCACGACAAGGCCGTTATCGGACTGGCGCACCACCCGCACCAGAACCTGCTGGCCACCTACGGCGAGGACGGCCTGCTCAAGCTTTGGAAACCGTAATCTATTAGCGCCCTCTTTTCATAAGTCCTTGTAACATAAATATACATTTTAAGAACCGGTTGTGTTTACATTTATGTGTGGATGGAGGTTCCTTGGCTACTTACCCAAAAGACGGAGTGACGTCGCAGTACAGGATATAACCTTATATGTGGCAGATTGAGATAACCTTGTTTGTATTAACTTATTAGAGTTCTGTACGTCTACTCATGTCTTCATTTTAGTATTTATTTAAGAAACGACGAAAAATTACTGTTCCCGTGGCGTGGTAATATTGTATGTGAATAGAATAGAATAGAATAAATCTTTATTGATTAGTCCATCACAACACCTGAAAGGTCTTACAAGTACATACATAAAATGCGTGACAGTCAGTTACGCTAGACATGCAAGCAGGACTAGCACTAATTTTAAATTTAAATGTGAGCGTTTTAAATTTTTGTAATCATAATTTTTGAAACTATAAAAAAAAGCCACTTATACACAGGCCAAATTTAACCTTTAATGCGTTGGCAGGAAAATTTTTGGCGTACGGAACCCTTTCAAATTCACACATGGCCGTTTTATAATTATTTCATCTAGTCTTGTCGTAAAACCCAGACAAAAGAAGTTTTCTCTCGGGCTAAGAATGACAACTTCCGAATGCGTTTAAAGAGGTGATTTACTATTCACACTTCACTCATTCATTCAATTCAAAAACACTTTGGTGTCAAGAGATTTTTGTGGCAAGTACCATTTCATTTTGCCGACGGTGTTGTAGTCATGGCGGAGCAACGGGAGGACTTAAGTACCATAATAGGACACTTCAATGAGGTGTCCCCAACAGGAGGGCCTTAATATAGACAAACCCATGATAATGTTAAAATATGTCCATGTTGCGCCATCGGTTACCTGTGTATATTGGGAGTCAGACCCTTGAAGTCGTAGACCAGTATGTGGCTACGTGGGTCAAATGATCCTCGATGGCAATTGCAGCTTCAAGGACGAGGTCTTTCGTCAAATCCGTCTCGAAAAGTCGTCCAAAATTCCTAAGTGCCTTGAAACTAAGGTCTTCGACCAGTGTGTGTTACCAGTAGTAGTCAGTGGGTCCGAAACGTGGTCAATGTGCAGTTCCGGCAATATTGCCAAAAGCCGGGAATGTTGTCCGAAGTGGAAATATTGGTTAAACATGACCAATATTAGATAAATTGATATATAAAACTACATAAAAGTACCTCACTATGTTATAATAGGATATATTAACAAAATATTTGACCTTTATATTTACCTGATGCGGCGTGTGGGCGCTAGCTCCAACAGCCTTCTCAAAATTATCGCTGGCAGGGTGAATGGGCCCATTCTTAAACACTAACTGTCTAAATGTATTTGGGTCCACCAAATACATTTAGACAAGTAGTAGATAGGTTTATTTATTTATTATAAGGAAGACCAACAGCTTATATCTATACAATAGGTAAAAAACATAAGCAATTTAGAAGCCAATTAAAGGTCCTCACAGATAGAACTAGAATAGTACAACTAACAAACCAAACATAGTACACACACTGCATTTTGAAAAAAAAAACAATTTTTTTTTTTTTTAAATATTGCCATTAATCGAAAGCAACACCGTTTAGTTTAGTAAAGGAAAACAATTTAAAGCCAAAAATCATCAAACCAAAAATCAACGAACTACCCTAAACATTACCCTGCTGGAACAAATGGTCATATAGAAGTAGCTTAGCCCTCGCTATGCTTGTAGTGAACAAATCAATATCCACCGTTCGAGAAATAATATTGAAATTCTTACCTGCGCGCAAAATAAACGAATTCTGTCGATAATTAGTGGATGTGTTTGGTATAAACATTAACATAGTTTTAGGACCATTGTTACTAACATTTAATATGGATTTTATGACTGTCCGAAATAAAGAGATTTATTAAGTAGTAAATTGTCGCAAAATTGCCACTAGGCACATCTCTTCGTCTAGCTATTGGACCTCATAAGAAAGCTCAAAGTCGCCCAAAGAACTATGGAGTGTTCAAACGTGAACATAAAACTAATCCTCTATGCAGAATAACTAAATCGAACTTTACCAGCTGGATGACTTGCATCTTGAGAGACGCCAGAATGAACAGAAAACTCAACATCGGCGACACACTTAGATGCGGTTACAGTACAAACTACAAGCTGTATCGGCACCAAATCAACATAACTGCAACCTACTTCAAGATCTAAGCCTAAGATTAGATCTTTAAAGTGGCAGCGGACGGAGTACATAGCGCGAAGAACAGATAGCCGAAGCGGCAGAAAGGTTCTCGAAGTGTAATGGCTAAAGGCACAAATAAAAATACAAAGCTAAAAAATAATAAAATTCGTTTAATATATTCAGATGAGAGTGGCTATTTACACGGAGTCGGTCGGTCGGGGTCAGGGCAGCAGGTCAAGGCAGCAGGTCGGGCCGCACCAGCGCCGCGTCCGCCACGTAGGGCTGCGCTAGCGCCGCGCGCGCCGACAGCCGCTCGCTGGGCTCATAGCGCAGCATGCCCTCGAACAGCGGCGCCGCTCGCGGGTCCGCTCGAGCAGCAGCCGGCAGCAGCGCGCGAGCAGCCCGAGCCGGCCAGCGCGGGAAGGCGGCTCGGAAGTCCGGCAAGCGCCGCGCTGCCGGCCACAACGCGTCGCCCGGCGTGCCCAGCGCGCGGAACACGCGGAACAGCTGGTCGATCTCGCTGTCGCCCGGGAACAGCGTGCGCCCGCTCGCCATCTCGCAGTAGATGCACGCCAGGCTCCACACGTCCACAGCCGTGGAGTAGAACTTGGCGCCGAGCAAGATCTCGGGGGCGCGATACCACAGCGTTACTACCTCGTGCGTGTAGGCTCGCACGGGGATGGCGAAGGCGCGCGCGAGCCCGAAGTCGGCCAGCTTGATGCGGCCGGCCGCGTCCACCAGCAGGTTCTGCGGCTTGAGGTCGCGGTGCAGCACGCGCCGCCCGTGGCAGTATGCGATGCCTTCCAGCAGCTGCCGCAGGTAGCTCTGTCGCGTAAGGATACATGGTACAGATTTACAGATACCACCAGTAATTTTTTACAAAGATTTGCACAATTTATATAATACTAGCTGTTTCCCGCAGCTCCGCCTGCGTCAAAAAGTAGCCTATGTTTGACCCCAGGTCTGTAATTATATTCATATCAAATTTCATCTAAATCCATTCGCAGTTTGGCCTAGAAAATGTAACAGACAGACAGACAGATTTCCACATTTATAATATTAGTATATGGAAGTATGGATTAATTATTACATACATTCAAAACAAACCTTTACTAAATCCATGGGCAATGGTCCTTTGGCCAAATCCATAAGTCTCTTGAGATCCATGTGCAGGAACTCAAATACAAGGAACAGCTTGTTGTCAGTGAGCAGCACATCCAGCAGCTGCACCACAGAGGGATGCTGCAAGGACCGAAGTACGGAGATCTCGCGTAGCGCCGTCGACGGCACGCCCTCGGGCTCACTGCACATAAAACATCATTTCCATTTTTTTGACTAACTCTGAATACATTTTGAACATTATTTTTTTACAACCCATCTCCCAAATCCAAAAATGTTTGGATGTTTTATTTTTATTTGAAAGCTCCATGGTCCTATTGAATTTTATTGAAGTCTTAATATCGTAATTAAATTGTAAAATTAAAATGACAGGAAAATGAGAGAATGATAATAAATCCAAGTAAACCAAATTCAACATTTTTGATCTAACTTTTCAAATTGCTTGCTTGATCAAAGATTAGTTTTACAAAGACCAAATGCCCTGGTTTCAGTGTAATAAAACAACTTGGCCTTTTTTGGGTGTCCAAAATATTGTCTACCAAATAGCCTACAGATCTTGATAATTTGATGGCCTTTTCACATGTTAATGTTTAAGCTTTGTGTGTTTTACTACAGTGCTAGAGTTCTTTAACCCTAACCCAAAGGTTTGCAAGAATATCCTCCACAGCAATGGCAAAAACAGTTTGACAAAGTAGTAATTGTTGTATACGAAATTTCAGTAAAATAGCTTCAGTAGTTAGATGAGGCGTAGTGAAGATATTACAAACATATACCTTCATAATACAAACTAACTTTCGCTTGCAAAATATTAGGCTGGATTGGATTCTGAAACTAACACAAAATTCCTAGATCTATGAAAAAATAGGTTTGATTACTATCTAATGTAGCTTTCGTCAGAGTCTGTACACCTGTGTAGATATGTTTTTTGGTCATACCCTACGCGTGTACAAAATTTCAGTAGATTTTATTCAGCCATCCATACGAATGGCTAAGTACATCTATACATTTGGAAAAGAAAATATTATCACACAAAAATGGTGTAACTAACCAGACTAGTACCTATTTAAGATAGTTTTAGATTTTTTATTGTACATATTTTACAAACATCAATGTATCACATTTCGCGCCAAAACTCACTTTTCTAGTTTTATTTTTTTGAGTGCTATTTCTTGTCCAGTTAATCGATCCTTAGCTTTATACACTACGCCATAAGTTCCTTCTCCAATCTTTTCAACTCTTGAGAAATTTTCCATGGAATTGAAAATCTCCATGAGGTTTCTCTTATTTTATCATTTTACTAAAACAAATCTATTCCTTTCCTTAACTTCTGCAAAGTTCGTTGACGTTTACTAACGTCACGCACGACACACGAGCACACATTTCTCAAAATTCTTTGGCATTGGCATTAGGCCATGGATCTAAAGTTAAAAGGGATGCGCGCATTCCTACAATAGGCTGACGGCAGAATATTTTACTTGAATGCATTTCGTTACCCACCTCTCTCGTTCTAACTCATGATGTGTTAGGGTGTCCATAATTTTACATCATTCGTGGAACACGTAAAACGGAATAACGAATTCCGAGTAAACAAAAATATTTTATTAATTGTGATTGCATTAGAAAATGATCCGAATAATCTATGAATTTAATTATTGAGATTTAGTATAAATTCAATATTATACATAAAGTTTTCGTTACACCCTTTTTTCCAAGTTATCAAATTCATCATAATTTCGTGTAGGTTACATACATTGTCAATCGACCATGTACACCCTGGCGTCAGAGTTGTGCGGAACCTCGGCCTCTGACGTGGTTCCTTTAACGACAACCAGGTGGCAGCCGGGACCAACGGCTTAGCCTGCATGGAATCAACTTTATTATCAGTGTCCTAATCAAACTGGAAACAACTAAACAAAGTATGCTTCCCGTGGAAATCGAACTCTCGACCCCTGGGTCGAAGGCGAACGCCTTAACCACTGGACCACGGAGGCAGTAATCAAAGTGAAACTCATAAAGCTAAATAGTATAAAAGTTGCGAATCTAATCTAATAAGCGGAGCGACAAACACGCAGCGATAATGAATCTTGCAAGGGAATCATCATCGGAGGTGGGAACTAGGTAGGCTCAAAACGAAAACAAAAATTGCTACAAGTTTTACAGCAAAATATTTTGTGTCCGAACGAAACTTGTTTTACTACCGAAACAATTTCAGGAACTTTGGGCCTAAATCGAGTTCAAAATAATCATGTATTGAGGGAAAAATTCATAATCAACATGTAATAACGGCTCATTTAAAAAAAGTATGAGGCATGTGTACAATATCTCGCAAACCATCAATTTCCGCATCTGAAGAGTAAGGAAGTATTCCCCTGGAACTTAAAAACATCTTATATTCTGTAAAACATCTAATTATGTACCTATGTTTAACAAATAAATAAATGATTTGATTTGATTTGATTCAATATCCACCAAATTCGGGCCAAACGAATCAAAATTTCTACCAAATGTAGTTAGTGGTTGTAATTTTATAAGCAATAATTATTTACGTGGAATAAAGAACGAGGATCATATCTATGATAAAATGCACCCTAATTGGCTAGTCAACTAAAAAATAAATTGTGTATATTATATATTTTATTGATAGAATAGACTATTTCGGAGATACAATTTAAACGAAAAAATTCTTAAAATTATATTTATTTTGTTATTTAATTTTAAAGATTTTATAGTGATGACGTCACGCAGCTATAATGGCCATTTCGAACTGCAAGAAAGCAAAAATTACTAAGGTATTAAAAAATATATATGTCAGTGTCAAAGTCATGATGGACCGAGAGCCCCGAGTTGGTTTCTTGTTTGTTTACAATCGCCAAATATTTAGGTACCCCATTTCTCGTATCTATTGCATATTGGCCTGTTTATTGGACTTTACTGCAGTCTCTTCATCCGTTTACATCTGATTTTTCAATAATTGGACACCGCTTCTTCATTATAATGTATGAATGAATGTAATTAGGTTATGTTTACTTGAACAGAGATGACATTTGAAGCGCTTAGTTAGCGCCACCAAACAAAAAATATTTATTTACTACGCTGTGCTGCCAACCTAAAAAATTAAATGTGAATAGCCGGAAGTTATCCGGCTACGTCATACGTCAACCTTGCTAAAAAATGAAAGACATTGAGTTTTCTGCGATTTTCATAAAAAATACTTGCTTATCTAAAGATCTGATTAATGTAATCTGTTCCCTAAGCCTATTCCTCGAAATGGTTTACGAATTAGACATTTTCATGAAAAAGTTTACTAGCCAATTCTCTCCAATATGACCAAAATCGAAAAAATCCTTCAAATAACTTTTAATTATAACACCCCTTAGGTAAATAGGTCGCAAAGTTCAAAAACAATTGATGAGTATAAAATTCAAGGTTAAATCGATAAATTAGGTTATGATAAAATACTGCAAAATAAATCAGTATATTGATCAACTTCATTTACAAAGTTAAGCACTATGCACGTTCCTTCTCTGTTCTGGCTTTAAGCTATGGAATAAACTCCCATCTGAAGTAAAGATGTCGCCATCGCTCAAGTCATTCAAGAAGAAGATTATGGAAGTCTATAAATTGTCCGTAGAGTGATTTGTTAGATTTTTTTTTGCACTGCATTTAATCATCAAATTGCTTTTATTTAGTGTATATGTAAGTTAGATTCGATAATCTGTACTCCTACTACAGTCACAGACTTTCCTCTGTTATAGTGGTTGACTAGAAGAGATCTTTGGCGAGAGAGACACTTGAATAATACTCCAATTGTTCAGAAGGAATGGAATGGTTTATTTACAAAATTGACACGTATTTATACAAAATTATTTACATTCAAACATTACAAGTGTGAATTTTTGTTGCGATATGATAACCAATCATAAGTTAGTATTCCAGTTTTGACGATGGTCCGCGCGGGGAGCGCGGGACGAACTGGATACCGCGTGACGTGCTTGGCCGTTCCAATAAAACTAGCTCGCGCAATCTCGCAGTCCTTTTCGACGGCGGCGCTCGGAACGGTGCGGACGTGCGCACAGCTTGCGGCGTGCGGCGAGCGGCGAGCGGCGAGCGGCGAGCGGCGAGCGGCGAGTTTCCATGTGTTGTGATGTGAAGTGTTCATCCACGAACTGATGAAGAGTGAAGACCGGTGTGATGTGCTGCTTGAAGTGAAGAGTCGTGTGCTGTGCTATTCTTGTTTCTTGACAACGACGTGTGATAAGCTCCATACAGCACGTGCATGTTCAACCAATCTTGTTTCTATGACAACTCGCCGTTTCTTTGACAATGCGTCGCCATAAATAAAATGCTTGCATGATGTGTGTGTTGTGTTTTCTTTCTTGGTATCCTTAAGAGTTCTTCTTAGAGCTGGTACTCGCTATCCTTAAAAAAGTTCTTCTTAGAGCTGGTACTTGTAACTGTTTCTAAAGGTTGTTCTATCAAGGTATTTTCTGCATGTGATGGTAAGGTATCTTGATTTGTACTTTAAGGTAAGGTAATTAGGTAAGTACAAAGGTAATGGTGTAGCCACAGATCCCTCATAGGGATAAGTCCGCCATTGTACAATAATATTAAGGATTTTTTTTCTGTTGATGTTGTATAAACTGTTTTCTTTTATGTACAATAAAGAATTTGCACTGCACCACCATTTCTTTAAAATTATTACGATAAATTATAAAAATATTACTCGTATTCTCTTAGGTGATAGGAAAAAATCTGCCATTTTGGGTTGTAACACATTTGACACATGATGGATGACACTTCGAATCGGGGTTTCCATACACAGCACTAGATAACAACCCCAAAAGTTAGAAAAAATTACGTAGCAATATAATCTATATTTTGAGGTAGATTTTTATTAAGAAATAAAAAATAATTATACTTGTTTTTGATATAGAAATATAAAGCCCAATTATATTAAGCGAACTGACATTTTTATTTTACTTTATTTCTGACTAGGCAAAATTTTTGAAGTGGTGGTAATACTTTGGGAAAACAGGGGTTACTCCAAGTCAATTTTCTAGGACTAGCCTGTTATGCCGTTTTGGTTTCCATCTTTACCTTTATTCCATGATAACATCAAACTAAAAACAAGTTGTATTTGTTATATGGCTTTTATTATACATATTAAGCCAGTTGCAAGCAAGGTAAAAAATAAACAAATGAGTTATGTACTTAAATGAATTCTATCCACAGAAATAAGATTAGTTATAAACCATGGTTATAAGTGTCAAATAAGTGCCAAAGTTAAGCCTCGCTATACTAAGTTATGACTCGAGAGGCTTAATTGGCCTGCTTAAGACAATTCTGTCTACGTTACTATTACTGTGTTACTATCACCTCTAAAACAGGGTAGAAACCACAGACATTTAAGACGTAAACAGACGGAAGGTATGCTATTACTTAGCGTAGCAAAAACTTACACATGCAAAACTATGCAGCCTGGGCTGTATCTAGTCTAGGGTAAGATGATTACGATAACGCTCCCCATGATTTCAAGGAATGTATGAATGTTGTGTGGAGTGCATGATCAGAGATCATATAAACGGTATTCTACTCTATTATTTTTAGTGTTCACCGATCCAACAACGTAGATTACAAAATGGCGTCACGGCCAAAAATTGGCTAGTCAACTAAAAAATAAATTGTGTATTTTATATATTTTATTGATAGAATAGACTATTTTGGAGATATAATTTAAACGAAAAAAATCTTTAAATTATATTTATTTTGTTATTTAATTTTAAAGATTTTATAGTGATGACGTCACGCAGCTATAATGGCCATCTCGAACTGCAAGAAAGCAAAAAATACTAAGGTATTAAAAAATATGTATGTCAGTGTCAAATGTCAAGCCGCGAGTTGGTTTCTTGTTTGTCAAATATCTAGGTACCTACCCCATTTCTCGTATCTATTGCTTAAAATATGTGTATTCATTGCTTCTAACGAAATTTGTAAAACAAAGTCTTGATGCAAAATATATCATTTTTTCGTACAAAAACCCGCGAATTTCGAAATTGTAATTTATTTTTCATTCAAAAGTTTACTGTAGCAGGATAGTATTCTTTATTTTAATTACAGAACTAGATAGATACTGTTAGATTATAAAAAAATAAGGCATATATATGGTACAACTTTTATTTAAAAAATCATTATAGTACAAAATTACGGGGACAAAAAAGAAATATTTTCCTTCCACCCGTTACTACAAAAGAACCACTTATGATATCGTTATCCAAACAGTTTTGTCGATAAGGTCGATTATCTGTGAACAAACATAAATTTTACGTGTTATTGTAACCGTACAGTCGAGTTGTAAACAACGCTTTATCTAAAACGCTTGTAACGCGCGCGCGTTTTAAGCACGGTAGCGTAGCGGTAGCGGGGGGCCCAAAGCAGGTGAAGGGTTAATTAATGGCCTGTTTAATGGACTTTACACCATTTTTTTATTGGACTTTACTCCATCCTGACTTTGACATTTGACACTGACATACATATTTTTTAATACCTTAGTATTTTTTGCTTTCTTGCAGTTCGAGATGGCCATTATAGCTGCGTGACGTCATCACTATAAAATCTTTAAAATTAAATAACAAAATAAATATAATTTTAAGAATTTTTTCGTTTAAATTGTATCTCTGAAATAGTCTATTCTATCAATAAAATATATAACATACACATTTTATTTTTTAGTTGACTAGCCAATTCTGTAAAAGTGACCCATTTTACGAAATTCCATAGAAAACTGTCAAACAGCAAAATTGCATAAAACGAATTGTTCGTGATTCATTTTATGAACTGCCAAATTATGACCATTTTAGGATTTGCAATGACATTCATAATGTGATTCGCGCAAAGTGGCGATTTTAGACCCGGAAATGTCATAATAAGCGTTTTTTAAGAAAGTATTTGTGAGGCTACGCAGGGCGGAAGGCAGACGTGCGGGGTGCTTGCCGTGGCTCCAACCTTAATGATATCCATCTTACGGAAAGTAGCAGAAGGTCTAAAATCGCCACTTTGAGCAATTCATTAAAAAGAATTCATTTCGTGAATTCCTATCAATTCTTCTTTCTTTTGTAAAATGGACACACTTAATTTGCAATTCATCAACAATTGGCTAGTAAACTTTTTCATGAAAATGTCTAATTCGTAAACCATTTCGAGGAATAGGCTTAGGGAACGGATTACATTAATCAGATCTTTAGTTAAGCAAGTATTTTTTAAGAAAATCGCAGAAAACACAATGACTTTCATTTTTTAGCAAGGTTGACGTATGACGTAGCCGGATAACTTCCGGCTATTCACATTTAATTTTTTAGGTTGGCAGCACAGCGTAGTGAATAAATATTTTTTGTTTGGTAGCGCTAACTAAGCGCTTCACGTACTTGTCACCCATGTCAAATGTCACCTCTGTTCAAGTAAACATAACCTAATTACATTCATTCATACATTATAATGAAGAAGCGGTGTCCAATTATTGAAAAATCAGATGTAAACGGATGAAGAGACTGCCGTAAAGTCCAATAAACAGGCCATTATGCAATAGATACGAGAAATGGGGTACCTAAATATTTGGCGATTGTAAATTGTTGACTTTGACATTTGACACTGACATATATATTTTTTAATACTTTAGTAAATTTTGCTTTCTTGCAGTTCGAAATGGCCATTATAGCTGCGTGACGTCATCACTATAAAATCTTTAAAATTAAATAACAAAATAAATATAATTTTAAGAATTTTTTCGTTTAAATTGTATCTCCGAAATAGTCTATTCTATCAATAAAATATATAATATACACAATTAATTTTTTAGTTGACTAGCCAATTCAGTTCATTTCGTGAATCATTTGTCGTGTTATTATTGCCATAGCAATAAAATGAGTACCGATTATTTACCGAATAAATACCGATTCATTATTTTTATTTAATTCTTTGATATTACTGATGATAAACGTACTGTGGAACAGGAAATTAAGATTGTCTAATTCATAATATTAAGTTTATTAGAGTAAGCATTTTTGTTTTCCATGTGAAAGACTAGATGGCGCTGTACGTAAATAGAATTAACGGTTTGTCGCTATCGCTATGGTTATTTTTTCAATAGTTTATAAGATCAAAATTAAAGTTGGCATAAGTTTTTATGATCATTCAAACTTACGAATAAAGGTCACTACTATACTGTGTGAATTGTTTCATTAGTTGAATACATCTCCAGCTTTATGTAGATTTTTGAAGCCCAGGTACCTCGCTTGACAAAGATTATTGTAAATTTGAAGTGCGTAAATTGTGTTTTGCGCACGCAATCAACAAAATAAAGACTTCTGAAATAATTATTTTTAATAGTGGCAATAACGTTATCCGCCAAAGTCAATCAACTAGTGTCATATGTCAAAAAAATGTGGGTTGTACGGCCGTGGATATACGTCTTTTAGGCCCTACTTCATTTTTGTATCTATTTTAGTCGGGGCTTACTATCATCTCTTTATTCCATCCAAATGCGAATAAGTAATTGAAATGGCGCACAACGGTGTGTAAAGAAATGGAAGGCGATACATGGATGTATGCCCTACATTACATCCCACACAGCGCTATCGCGTGAACTCACTCGCGTTTAGATAGATTTAATATATCATGGTAGTCACCTTATACTTCGTGATTATAAGTATCAGTGTGGTCGTTCGATTTGCACTGCGACAACGGCGACGTCTAGCTGGATGCGTCTAGAATTCCTAACTCTTACACGAGCATGTTCTAAAAAATTTTCAGGCAAACCATTGTTTTTTACGAAATAATAAAAATTTAATACGAAACCTTATTAGTATTTCACGAATTTAAACAACAATAGATGATAAAAATTAATCGAAACAGTTTTAAAAATTGACAAATTTTACCCTAAAATCAAAGTTACAAAGTATTCTCACTCCACAATTGAGCAAATTTATGTGAAATTTGGAGAAATGAACTGTTGATGTTGCTGAAGAGTAACTTTTTATGATTCTGCTATGTGACAGTAAAGCAATTCTGTAAAAGTGACCCATTTTACAAAATTCCATAGAAAACTGTCAAACAGCAGAATTGCATAAAATGAATTGGTGGTGATTCATATTATGAACTGCCAAATTATGGCCATTTTAGGATTAGCAATGTCATTCATATTGTGATCATATTGTGATTCGCGCAAAGTGGCGATTTTAGACCCGCAGTACTACGTTATTTACAAATTATCAAGTAATTCAGACACCCGACACTAGATCTCACTACTGTTCACGACCCGGTCGATTATATCCACTTACCAACCACATCAGGGGTGTCAATAATTTATTGAGTCGAAGATATTTATATTATTTTATTAAAATTTCAAGAAAAATTATAAAATAAATATATTTCCATAGATATACAGAATAATTGAAACAAATGGCCAAATGTTTACAATGAGTTATAAAAGAGTACATGGAACCACAAATCCAATGATTGGTGTTCACACGTGAACAGAAAACCATGACATCTGCGACACACTTAAGCTGTGGTTAAAGTACAAGCTGCATCGGCACCAAATCTACATCACTGCAACCTACTTCAGATGCGAGCGAATTGCTTGCTGCATCGGCATTTACACCGACGGCACACCAGTACCAAACAATAAATGTGTATAGTCTCTTAATTTTGTATATATAGTAATACTTTTTGTAATAAAGTTAGTGTTCATTTGCGATTGGAGTTGTTATTTTCTCTCCTCATCGTACCCCACTGCGGCCAAAACACCCTAAGCCGTCACTCTGATCGGTCCTGTGAGCCTGCAGGATCGGCAGTGGGTTCTCCAGTACACTCCGGAGGTGGTGTGACAGTACACCAGAGTAACCTCTGTACCAGTCCCCAGTACCACTGGTGGCGCCATTCATCACTTGAGACCATTGGAGGCTCTCATCCCTTCCTGAGCCTCCCCTTGCTCTGAACGTACGGATTCAGTAGTGAGGTGGACATCTCCAGTTACAGCATCCCCCCACTGCGGCCAAGACTAGCTTAAGCCGTCATCCTGATCGGTCCCGTGAGCCTGCGGGATCGGCAGTGGGAACTCATTTCCTGTGTATATTGCACTACGTACACAACACCTTTTCCCTACCCCCTATCCGTCTGTAACCGTAGGTCGCATGGTTACAGATATCCTGCACTATCTATATATTTATCTACTACACCGTATGGTTAGGGCTAGAGTTAGGATAGACACTTACACTCACATACATACACACATATCCACTTAAACATTATACATTTTCCACATCTACAAGGGTGTTAGTAGGAATAGCAGGAAACCTTAGGGTTTTGTACGTATAACGTCGAGTATTGCGAAAAGACTAGCTCGGCATTGTACTGTGGCTACACCATTACCTCTGTACTTACTTAATTACCTTACCTTAAAGTACAAATCAAGATACCTTACCATCACATGCAGAAAATACCTTGATAGAACAACCTTTAGAAACAGTTACAAGTACCAGCTCTAAGAAGAACTCTTTTAAGGATAGCAAGTACAAGCTCTAAGAAGAACTCTTTTAAGGATACCAAGAAAGAAAACACAACACACACATCATGCAAGCATTTTATTTATGGCGACGCATTGTCAAAGAAACGGCGAGTTGTCATAGAAACAAGATTTGGTTGAACATGCACGTGCTGTATGGAGCTTATCACACGTCGTTGTCAAGAAACAAGAATAGCACAGCACACGACTCTTCACTTCAAGCAGCACATCACACCGGTCTTCACTCTTCATCAGTTCGTGGATGAACACTTCACATCACAACACATGGAAACTCGCCGCTCGCCGCTCGCCGCACGTCCGCACCGTTCCGAGTGCCGCCGTCGAAAAGGACTGCGAGATTGCGCGAGCTAGTTTTATTGGAACGGCCAAGCACGTCATGCTGTATCCAGTTCGTCCCGCGCTCCCCGCGCGGACCATCGTCAAAATGCGCCACCAAATATGGATGTAAATTGGAATACTAACTTATGATTGGTTATCATATCGCAACAAAAATTCACACTTGTAATGTTTGAATGTAAATAATTTTGTATAAATACGTGTCAATTTTGTAAATAAACCATTCCATTCCTTCTGAACAATTGGAGTATTATTCAAGTATCTCTCTCGCCAAAGTACAATTGGTTTAAAGGATTTTTTTCAATTTTGACTAGATAAAGAATCTTACTTACATACTATACAATACAATACAAAAAAAAACGGTGACTGCCGCGGTAAAGCTATTGCATAGCATTTTTTATCAACTTAGGCAATTATATTTTTATTTTTTATTTTATTTATGCAGTATTTTTTTTCTTTGATATTAATTCCAATTACACTTTTTGAGTATGGTGACCGATAAGAAAACAATTGTTTTTCTTTTATTGAATAAATGAGAAATTAATATCGTTTAAAATATTTTTATTATCTTACAATACATGTAGGTTATTCAGGAATTTTTACCATTGAAACTATAGGTTTATGGTAACTGAAATAAGAAACATAAGTTTAAGGCTTGATATCCTCTAAATATCTGGAAAATACCGAGTCAATGGTGGTCCCATATTTAGTTGTGGATTCTTGTGGATCGTTATTCATTTTCAAATTCAATTTTTCCGAAAGAAAAGTTGTTAACCGCTCTGATTTTTTTAGCGAAGTTGATGTTGAAATCGCCAGCTAAGATAAGAGGAAATTTATTACCATTTGTACCAAGTATTTTCGACCCTTCTTCAGTGTACTCCAGTAAAGTGCGATGAATAAAATGCACTACCTCGTCCAATTTTGGATTCGGAGAAATGTAAATTGCTACCATGACTATGTGTAGGCCATTTCTTAGTTTGCATAAGCACGCACAAATATCTCCAACAAATGAGCGCCTAACATTAACATCGCTAACGTGTGCAATATTTATTTCAATATTCGGAGTCATAATATTAGTAACCTTATTATTATTTTGGTAAATAGCTACCCCACCTTTTGGAACAGTATCTCGTTTGAATATTTATAACATATAAAACATAAACCATGACCACCAGGTAAAACTAAACATAATAAATAAGCAACATAATAATAGATGACATAAAAGCCCGCCGCCGCCTACTACTTTAGTATGAGTTTGTAGTTTGCTAACGTTTCTCGGCA
Source organism: Euzophera pinguis (assembly GCA_947363495.1). NCBI lineage: Eukaryota > Metazoa > Arthropoda > Insecta > Lepidoptera > Pyralidae > Euzophera > Euzophera pinguis. The sequence goes on from OX376166.1 coordinate 85,788, forward strand.
GCCGGCAACCGGCACAGCGCAGCGGCGCGGCGTTGATAGCCGTGCATCGTCTCGTCGTTTCAGTTCGGCAGACTTCGGCACGGTGTTTGTGTGCGTGCGACTAGACGTATGCGTGTAGACTAGCTGCTAACTGCTCATAACTGATTCTATCTCTTTTAGACACGATGTGAGTGTGAGTAGCGGGTGTTAGGTTTTATTTTCGTTAAAAAAAAAGATGAGAAAAATTTTTTTAAGCAAAAGTGGGGCTTGAACTCGAGCTTTCGAGCCGCTGAGACCGCCGCGATAGCTACTCTTCCACAGAGGTCGGTGAGATAATGATGAAATTTAGCTACTAATGCGCTTCTCCGCAATAGCGGGTGTTAGGTTTTATTTTCTTTACGAAATTTCTTGATTCGGTCGCCGCGCTCAAAGCCTGCGATAAAAGCTATGCAATAGCTTAAAACTCTTTATTGCACAACAAGGATACATTGAGAAATACAAGCAATCACAAGAAAAAACCTTGCGCCAAATGTACGTGTCATGAATGTTGAAAACAACCTTTCCTATTTGGTGTAAAAATGAAATCGATGTGATGTTAACCGTGCATATGAATAATTGTTTTAAAGATCCTGAACTTTTGCCAGCCCTGGCTTGGCCATTATGACAAAGTCCCGCTACTTGTCAATAGATGTCACTAGTACGTCGAAGTTACAATCTTAAAAACATTGTATAGCAACCCATCGCCCTGTAAGAGGATCTCGCGGAAAAAAGAAAACGGGGACGACCAACTAAGGTTAATCAAGACAAATCGGGGAATTCTGTTAGATAAAACTATGGACTCAATATATTTAACAGGACTGAGCTCTTTGACCTAAAACCCAAGAAGAAAAAGATAGAAATAGTGGAGGAATCTATCTCTTTTTAATAGGGTAACTATGATAATGTTCTTAATTGGGACAATCCAAGAAACAATTTTAAACTTCGTAAATACTGCACGTAAGTAGATAGCTTAGCGGGACGTGATTGTTGGTGACGATTACGCGAGTTAGGCAACAGCAGGTGCGACCTAACTTGGAGTGGACAACACTTGGCTTATTACGTTCATCCTTTAGTACTGCTTGTCTAGTGAAGCCAAGGACACTAGTAAGGTTTCCTTGTCTTCCCCTAAGGGAGCCAATAGGGGGGGGCATGTCTACAAAACGTTATTTTCGGCTAGACTCCAATTTCCGTAAAGTCTGCACAGAACAATAACTTGTGAGGTTAGCTAGCACCTCCGCACTCGGAACATTGTAATGTGTCTGTAAAAAATCTGCATAAAGCATGTACCACCTTTCCCCTTTTTTCCAGAGGAGTATGGTCAGCCTATTTTGCACAAGTACCAACGTGATAAAGCTTGTATTTGCTAGAAAGAGACAGGTTCCACCACTATTTCTATCTCGCTTGGCTCGGTCTTGCCTCTATGCAAATTTGCAGAAGTACTCAGTCCTGTTTAAAATACTAAGTCCATGGATAAAACTGATACATTGCCAGTCCAGGAGCGAGGGCGTTCTCCCGGACTTAAGGGGGAATGTACAGCAACCCATCGCCCTGTAAGAGGATCTCGCGGATGCTTGCCCGCGCGTTATCGATACACGCCAGAGTAGTGCCAATACCCGCCGCTAGGTGGCTGCCGCAAGCGCGCCAACATGCGAGTGGCACGGCAATTGTCCGCCGTCCGATACCGACGCGAAAGCACTAATCTTCGCGTGTCTCCGTATCGCGCGCCCCTTTTTGTATGCCGCGCATTGACACTTACTATTGTATAACCGGAGTAATTAACTCACGAATGTACCGTATTAGTTGTTGATAATAAACAGTGTACGTAACTACGGTTTCATTCCGAACCCTTCCTCATAATTGCGATATTTCATAAATTATGAACGTTTTAAATATTACTCGTAGGTATAACTTTCAGAGCCGTAAATATATTGTTACGAAATCAAAAATAAATAAAAATAAAAAGCGGTCCGCGGCAGTTTGAGTAGCGCTGTCCGCGGAAAATTCTCGTACAATCGTCGCGTGTTTCCATACGGGAATAATATCGCGAACTATCTAGTACATCGATTATCTCGCTCTGACATATTGCTTTGTCTCACTCTCGCACTTCTAGTATGTACTAAGGGAACGAGACAGAGGGTATCCCTCTCTCTCTATTCCGGAGTAGTTGTGATCTTTCTAGAAACTTATGGAGCGGGTTTCCCGGGCCATATAAATATCGGAAGGTGCCTCAGGAGGGCAGTTCTAATTTAACTGAGCTACAAGTGCGATCAAGAAGCGATATCTGGAGCGAATAACAAGTGATACAAGCGACCTCGGCAAGTTATAGTGACTGTGATTAGCAAGTGTTTTGGACATTGTTAGTGATAAGTGAAGTGAAGTGACGTCGGCGACCATCCTTGTGGGAATAAACGTTTTTAAGAGTCATCAGGTTTTTTTCTCCAAATTGCGAACCCCGAGCTCGTAACAATTGGTGTCATAAGTGGATTTGGAGATGCCATTGACTCCAAGAGAAGACGTCACCAGTGAGAGTGTGAAGACGAGGGCGAAGCGTGCTGCGGAAGCCAGTACTACTGGATCTGCTGACCAGGCCGCTCCCACCGCGGCCACCGGCCACCAGGTCACGTCCAACGCCAATCAGGCTACGTCCAACGCCTATCAGGACACGTCCAACGTCCACCAGGCCATGTCCAACACCCACCAGGCCACGTCCAGCACCAAACAGGCCACGTCCAACGCCCACCAGGACAAATCCAACGCCCACCAGGCTGCGCCTATCTTTGATTTTGGGGAATTGATGCGAATGCTGGACAACAAATTTACAATGCTGGACAACAAATTTACAATGCAGGAAAAGCTTCAACAAAAGTTTCAACAACAACTCCTGTCAGCTATTGGTGAAGTTAGTGGCGTGGTTACCAAATTACGCAAGGATGTTGATTTGGTGGAGGAACGCGTCACGACTCTGGGGAACGACATGGAAAATATGAAGACGGACCTTTCCACATTACAGAAGAAGTTCGTGCGCCTTGAAACAACGGGAGTAGCAGTTGCATGTGGCGGAACAGTCATTGCCCACCACGGACCCAGCGTGAAATTGCCGCCATATGACGGAACCTCGTCCTGGACCGCATACCGTCAACAGTTCCAGACCATCGCAGCTGCTAACGGATGGACAGATGAACAGTGCCTGACAGCTCTCACCGTCGCACTCCGAGGACAGGCTCTGACGGTCTTGGAGGTTCTTCCGTCGGGCAGTGGATTCAAGGACCTGCTGGAGGCACTAGAGTCGCGATACGGGGAACGGCATTTGGAGCACGTCTTCCGCGCTCAACTCCGCGACAGAGTCCAGCGCTCAGGGGAGGGTCTACAGCAATGGGCGCTGGAAATAAAAAGACTCGTCCGCAAGGCGTATCCAGGGGCCGATTTGAAGATGCTTGAGTCCAACACCGTGCAGGCGTTCGTCGACGGCATCAAGGATTCGGAAGTCAGAGCTGCAGTAGGGCTAAACCATCATGCCTCATTGAAAGATGCACTGGCCCACGCTTTGGAGGTGGAAGCCGTCAGACATGACATTCGTCATTCCGCGACTCACAAAGTGCGCGAAGTAGTGGAGGAAGTTAGGGAAATAAAAGCTCCACTTAAGAAGAGACCTGGATCCATGTGCTATAGGTGCGGCGACCGAGGACACCTACAAATGAACTGCCCAAAGATCAAGAAGCTTGAAGACGACGTGAAGGAACTGAAGATGAAGCAGGAGGCTTCATCATCGGAGAGGAACCAGGGAAACGAGTAAGAGCCAGGACTAGGGGGCGAGTACTGGCTGGCGCGGAGGAAGCCCCGACAACTATTATCTCTCAGGCATGCAACGGAAACAGTCGCGCAATATCTGGAATTGTAAATGGGATCAACTGCAGGATGACGCTGGATACCGGAGCATCAAGAACAATAGTCCGACCTCACTTAGTAAGGACCATAATGAGAAGCATGAGGAAACTGGACTGTCGACTTCTTTCTGCCTCCGGCCAGCCAATACCCGACCTGGGAGAAGTGTCTGTAAAAATGTGTATGGGAGAAACCACATATACCCACAACCTCATCGTGGCTGAAATTATGGACGATTGTGTATTGGGATTAGATTTCATGAAGAAGTACAACTGTAGAATAGACGTTACTAGTGGTGTATTCAAGTGTGGTGAAGAAGAGATCATCATCCTAGGAGGTATTAACGGGAGAGTGACATGTTTAAAGCAAACGGTCATACCTGGGAAAGCAGAAGCCCAAGTACAAGTAAAGTTACCAATAACAAGGAACAAGAAATCTACCGGATGCGTGTTGATTGAGGAGATAGCTAATAAACCTGCGGCTCGAGGACTCATGACCGCGAGGACTCTCGTGAAAGGAAGAAACACCGCAGTAGTAAGAGTACTTAATCTAGGCGACCAAGAGAGGACCTTAAACAAAGGCGACATCATTGGAAAATGTGAGGACGTTGTCTGGCTGAAAAAGTGCAGTACAACACAAAGCTCAGATACAACGAGTACCAGTGATTCTACAGTCAAGGAGCTTTTAAGTAACTGCAAAAGCAATCTAACGTACTCGCAGAGCATTAAAGCTAAGAAGTTTCTACTGCGCTACGCCGACATCTTCACCAGCCAAGAAGGAGACTTAGGAAGAACGTCGCTAGTACAACACAGGATTGACACCGGAAATGAGAGACCCATCCGACAGCGAGCGAGAAGAATCCCTATAGCCAAAGAAATAGAAGTCAAAGAGCTGCTGGCGGATATGGAAAGGAATAAAATTATTGAACCATCAGCAAGTCCATGGTGTTCACCAGTCGTGCTAGTAAAGAAGAAGGACGGAAGCACGCGGTTCTGTGTTGACTACAGACGACTTAATGACATCACCAAGAAGGACAGTTACCCGATGCCTCGGATTGATGACACCTTGGATACCCTTAGTGGCATGAAATGGTTTTCAACATTGGACTTAAAATCTGGGTACTGGCAAGTGGAAATCCATCCGAAGGATAAGGAGAAGACTGCATTCTCGACGGGCAAGGGATTATGGCAGTTCAACGTCATGCCATTCGGATTATGTAACGCGCCAGCTACCTTCGAGCGACTGATGGAATGTGTACTAGCAGGATTGGTAGGAGAAGCCTGTCTAGTATATTTGGATGACGTTATCATCGTTGGCCGAGACTTTGAGGACCACTTGCGGAACTTGGAGCAAGTCTTCGAGAAAATTCATGGAGCCAACCTAAAATTGAATCCGAAAAAGTGCCGCTTATTCAGGAACGAAGTGAGCTATCTAGGCCATGTCATTACCAGTGAAGGAATCCTGACTGACCCGGAGAAAGTGGAAGCCGTTCAGAAGTGGCCTACCCCCAAGGACAAGACAGAAGTACGGGCATTCCTTGGCCTTTGCTCGTACTATAGACGTTTCGTGAAAGGATTCTCGGAGATTGCAAAGCCATTACACCGACTAACTGAAGATAAACGTCATTTACTTGGGATGAAGCTTGCGAAATTGCCTTCGAAAAACTGAAGAAACATCTGTGCGAAACACCAGTCTTGGGATACCCTCAACCAGAAGGTCAATTTATAGTGGATACGGATGCAAGTGATACCGCAATCGGTGGGGTACTGTCCCAAAAGCAGGAAGACAGGGAAGTTGTTATAGCGTACTTCAGTAAGTCGCTGTCTAAACCGGAAAGGAACTATTGTGTGACAAGAAGGGAGCTCCTGGCAGTAGTGAAGACGCTACAACACTTCAGCAAATACCTGATCGGTAGGCAGTTTTTACTTCGCACGGATCATGCAGCGTTAAAATGGCTGTTGCAATTCAAGAACCCAGAAGGTCAAGTTACTCGATGGATTGAACAACTTCAGGAATATGACTTCATTATCGAACACCGTCGAGGACAGGCCCATGGAAACGCGGATGCGCTGTCACGCAGACCCTGCCCAGAAGATTGTAAGCACTGTATCAGGCAGGAGTTAAAAGAAATGACAGTAAAGCTAACTCGGACAGAACCATTAGAGACCTGGAAGAACGATGCGATGAGAAAGGAGCAAGAGAATGATGATGACCTACGGCACATCATCAGGTGGAAGGCACAAAGTAATGATAAGCCAAAGTGGAGTGAAGTTGCACCGACAGGCACTGTTTCCAAGGCATACTGGGCGCAATGGGATAGCCTCGTTGTACAAAACGGAGTACTCTACCGGAAATGGGATAAACCTAAAGGCAGAGAGTTTCAACTGCAAATTGTGGTTCCAAGAACAAAAATACGTGATGTTCTTCGGGAAGTACACGACGGCGTGTCCGGTGGACATTTGGGAGTCAAGAGGACGCTAACGAAAATCCGCGAAAGGTTCTACTGGCTCCATTGTCGGGAGGATGTGGAGGACTGGTGCCGCAAGTGTACAACTTGTGCTGCCGTAAAAGGGCCACATACCAGGAGCCGAGGGAATCTACGACTGTACAACGTCGGTGCACCTTGGGAACGCATTGCAGTCGACGTAGCTGGACCATTTCCTGTCACTGACTCAGGGAACAAGTATTTCATGGTTGTCATGGACTACTTCACTAAGTGGCCGGAAGTGTTCGCCATACCAAATCAAGAAGCTACGACAGTTGCAACCAAGATAGTGGAAGAAGTGATTTATCGCTTTGGCGTGCCCTTGGAAATCCATTCCGACCAAGGCAGGAATTTTGAGTCACAGGTTTTTCAAGAAGTTTGCAGGATTATGGGAATGAACAAAACCCGAACCACGGCTTACCATCCTCAGTCAGACGGGATGGTCTAGCGGTTTAATCAGACGATCGAGAGACATCTGGCAAAAATAGTGGAAAGCCATCAAAAGGACTGGGACAAGTACATTTCACTGTTCCTGCTAGCGTACAGAACCGCGGAACATGAAAGCATAAAGGCAACTCCGGCATATGTCAACTACGGTCGTGAGCTGCGGTTGCCAGTGGACCTCCTTTAGGAGGCTCACCAGATGAACCTCAAAGTGTTCAAAACTACGTTTCTGATCTGCGTGACCGAATGCGAGAAATACACGCCGCAGTTCGAGGAAACGGGTTGCAGTCGAGTGAGAACATGAAGACCAGATACGACAGAATGTCGAATACAAATGGCTTCGAGGAAGGCGCTCTAGTCTGGCTTCACAACCCGACTCGCCGCAAAGGGAAATCGCCAAAGTTACAAACCAAGTGGGAGGGCCCGTACAAGGTGGTAACGCGACTAAATGATGTGACGTATCGGATACAGCGTCAACCAAGGGGAGCAATGAAGATTGTTCACATCGACCGCTTGGCGAAATATCACGGAAGTAATGATGATGCTCGGGACGCGCATCTCTAAGAAGGAGGCAGTGTTACGAAATCAAAAATAAATAAAAATAAAAAGCGGTCCGCGGCAGTTTGAGTAGCGCTGTCTGCGGAAAATTTTCGTACAATCGTCGCGTGTTTCCATACGGGAATAATATCGCGAACGATCTAGTACATCGATTATCTCGCTCTGACATATTGCTTTGTCTCACTCTCGCACTTCTAGTATGTACTAAGGGAACGAGACAGAGGGTATCCCTCTCTCTCTATTCCGCAGTAGTTGTGATCTTTCTAGAAACTTATGGAGCGGGTTTCCCGGGCCATATAAATATCGGAAGGTGCCTCAGGAGGGCAGTTCTAATTTAACTGAGCTACAAGTGCGATCAAGAAGCGATATCTGGAGCGAATAACAAGTGATACAAGCGACCTCGGCAAGTTATAGTGACTGTGATTAGCAAGTGTTTTGGACATTGTTAGTGATAAGTGAAGTGAAGTGACGTCGGCGACCATCCTTGTGGGAATAAACGTTTTTAAGAGTCATCAGATGTTTTTCTCCAAATTGCGAACCCCGAGCTCGTAACAATATCTTATTTAACAGAAACCAATTATTCAATGCGAAATTAGTAAATAAAGCCGTGGACAATCGTGATGCACTTATGAGCTCGCGATCTATTTCTCGGTATGCTTTTAAACGAGTAGTGACAAGCTTCGCCCACTTTTGTGTCGGCGAGGCGCCAATGATCACATCACTGCGCCATTTCAAACGCCATCTCCTCTTAGTAAATACTACGTTTCTACGTAAATTGAGTAAACGAGATGGTGCAGTAAAGTGACATTTCGATAAACAACTTACTGGCTAAATACGTCTAGTAAAAGCAATATTGAAAAGTCTGTGAAATCGCATTGACCTTTTCCTTTACATTTTCATCAATCAAAGTCAAACTTGATTTTTCTTAAATTTTTTCCGTGGTCCTTCTCTTCTCTTGTGTGTGTCTTGTCTTACTTTGATGGTTTATATAACTTTCGAAAAAGTAAACATTTGGTTGTTTTTAAAGTCATCGATTGAGTGCCAATTAATTAAACGGCTATGGCCGTTAGCATAACGAGTATATTCAGACATTATAAACATAGCCATCAGATAATTCGGAATTTTTCATTATCTATGTCTAACATGGAGAAGGTGTTGGAAGATTTGCAAAAGAATCCGTACTTCGAGAAATATGCTGATAGAATTTCTGCCCTTCAGAAGACATCTCCCGAAGAATTCCTACAGCGGGTTGAGCAGCAACAGATGGCTAAAAAAGAAGAAACAAAGAAAAAATTTGCTTCAGTTGATACAAGGTAAATAAGTTTTGCACTATGACAATGAATTAGGGAATTATTATTTGTATTGCTATTATAATGTTCCCAATTCCACCAAAGTTTTACTATAGTAAAATTTAATAAGGTAGGCAATATACTCCATTGAAACCTGCATACTATGTTTTCCCAATTTTCAAAACATTTTCGGAAGATATGATAGTATGTGTTGCCAAATTGTGTAGACACGGTAAACTTGGTATAGGGTCGCCCCTAACCATGGAGTAATTACAAAGAGGAGATGCCGTTTGAAATGGCGCAGTGACGTGCTCATTGGCGCCTCGCCGACACTGCAGTGGGCGGAGCTTGTCATTGCTCGTGTTCTATGATTGGAGCCACGGCCGAAACCAAGCACCCCGCACGTCTGCCTTCCGCCCCGTTCAGCCTCACAAACGCTTTCTTACAAAACTCTTATTATGACATCTCTTTGTAATTACTCCATGCCCCTAACCATATATTCCTAGTGTAGTTTTTTAAATTTAAAAACATAGTATGCAGGTGTCAATAGATTATGGCCAACCCATGGACTTAGTATTTTAAACCGGACTGAGCTCTTTGACCTAAAACCCGATCAGGAAAAGATAGAAATAGTAGAGGAAGCTATCTCTTTTTAATAAGGTAACCATGATAATAATGTTTTCTTATGTTTTCGCGATTGTTATTCATTAAATTAAACTATTTTAATACGGTTTTATCGCGTTTATTACTTATTTATTTACACCTGACGTTTCAAACACTTTACAGCGTTCATGGTCGCAGGCAGACTAAGTTAACATTTGTCTTTGATGTCATAAGATTACAAAACTACCGCCTGAAATTTTAATTGGGAACTATTCCGATTCACGCAGTATTGGCTCACAGTATCTAAGGGTCTTGCAGTCTGCTTCCGAGTTTGCGATTTTATTAAGTTAATGACTGGGTCCCAAGCTGGCGGTACCTGCCATCCATCCTCTCTATTGAAATTAGGATGTTTTTTAATTTCAATAGCTTCACGTAACATCCTTGGAATGAATCTGTTTTCCTTTGCAAGGACTTGAGGATTATCAAAACGCATATAGTGGTTGGGTTTGTCTAGAGCATGTTCACAGACTGCAGACTTGGTTGAGCGTCTATTTTTCATGTCAGCAATATGTTCTTTTATACGAGTATTAATGCTTCTCTTTGTTTGCCCAATGTATGATAAACCACAGTCACAGTCAATTTTATAAACTCCAGCATCTTGCAATGGGATATTGGATTTTACAGGTCTTAAAAATTGGTTTATTTTCTTATGCGGCTTGTAATAGGTCTTGATTGAAGCTCGCCTAAGTATGTTACCAATCTTGTCCGTGACTCCCTTTATGTATGGTAAGATGGCAGGAAAACGATCAACTGTGTGTGGCTTGGGTCGACTTCTGTGACATATGTGTGGGAGGCTGAAATTGTTGCTTCTTAAGACAGACTTGACTCGTTGAAGCTCCTCCTTAAGATGGTGGGTGTCACAGATGCCGTGTGCTCTCTGTAACAAAGATTTGCCTACGGTAGCTAACTGACATGGATGATGGTGAGATTTACCGTTGAGATATTTGTCTGTGTGGGTGGGCTTTCTCAGCCTCCCACACATATGTCACAGAAGTCGACCCAAGCCACACACAGTTGATCGTTTTCCTGCCATCTTACCATACATAAAGGGAGTCACGGACAAGATTGGTAACATACTTAGGCGAGCTTCAATCAAGACCTATTACAAGCCGCATAAGAAAATAAACCAATTTTTAAGACCTGTAAAATCCAATATTCCATTGCAAGATGCTGGAGTTTATAAAATTGACTGTGACTGTGGTTTATCATACATTGGGCAAACAAAGAGAAGCATTAATACTCGTATAAAAGAACATATTGCTGACATGAAAAATAGACGCTCAACCAAGTCTGCAGTCTGTGAACATGCTCTAGACAAACCCAACCACTATATGCGTTTTGATAATCCTCAAGTCCTTGCAAAGGAAAACAGATTCATTCCAAGGATGTTACGTGAAGCTATTGAAATTAAAAAACATCCTAATTTCAATAGAGAGGATGGATGGCAGGTACCGCCAGCTTGGGACCCAGTCATTAACTTAATAAAATCGCAAACTCGGAAGCAGACTGCAAGACCCTTAGATACTGTGAGCCAATACTGCGTGAATCGGAATAGTTCCCAATTAAAATTTCAGGCGGTAGTTTTGTAATCTTATGACATCAAAGACAAATGTTAACTTAGTCTGCCTGCGACCATGAACGCTGTAAAGTGTTTGAAACGTCAGGTGTAAATAAATAAGTAATAAACGCGATAAAACCGTATTAAAATAGTTTAATTTAATAACCATGATAATATTTTTAATTGGGACAAAATATTTTAAACTTGGTAAATACTGCTCATAAATAGCTAGCTTGATTGCTTAGCGGGACATGATTGTTTGTGATGATTATGCAAGTTAAGCAACAGCAGGTGCAACCTAACTTAGAGTGGACACCACTTGGCGTATTACGTTCAGCTTTTAGTATGCTTGTCTAGTGAAGCCAAGGACACTAGTAAAGTTTCCTTGTCTTCCCCAAGGGAGCCAATAGGGGGGGCATGTCTACAAAACGTTATTTTCGACTAGACTCCAATTTTCGTAAAGTCTGCACCGAACAATAACTTGTGAGGTTAGCTAGCACCTCTGCACTTTGAACATTTTAATGTGTCCTTAAAAAGATCTGCATAAAGCATGTACTACCACCTTTCCTCTTTTTTTCCAGAGGAGCGTGGTCACCCTATTTTGCACAGTTCCACCACTACTTCTATGTCGCTTGGCTCGGTCTTGCCTCTATGCAAATTTGTAGAAGTACTCAGTCCTGTTTAAAATACTAAGTCCATGGGCCAACCTTATTGAATTTTACTATAGATTCTTAATACCTTAAAAGTTTCAGAACTTCAGACTTGTGTTAGCTGTGTCATCAGCATCATTTATTGAGGACAATCTTCAGAACTACTGAACTATTTTTAATTATTTATATAGCCTGAATATAGTACACACATAATCAGCTCCCTATCTACCTCCTTCTCTAAAGGTCCCTAAGGTTAATTGGCAAACATAACTTAGCATTAAGAGATATCCTCTGTACCTACTTTATGTGTAAGGTATTGTTTGCAATCCATACTTCCATACTTATATTATAAATGCGTAAGTCTGTCTGTCTGTTATGCTTTCACGGCCAAACCGCTGAACGGATTTTGATGAAATTTGGTATGAATATAGTTGAAGACCCGGGGTCAAACATAGGCTACTTTTTGACGCAGGCGGAGTTGCGGGAAAAAGCTAGTAAATAATGAATTAAAAAAGTACCACACTATATATATATATACCAGTGGCATGCCCCAGCTTCATAAGAATTGACTTTTTCTGACTTCTATAATTAAAATGTAATTAATGAGAATCCTCTATATATTATACAGGTTACAAAGCATCCCCAACAATATCTATTAGTGAAAACTTCAAGATAAACCATTTGGTAGTGTTTAATTTATTAGCATATAGATTCTTTCTGTCATATACATGTTTTACATTTTAGACAATTCTCATCAGTTCTGAATCCCAAGGAACCGGTTCAAAGCAGTTCCTCACCAGAACACAAAAAGCTTGGTGACATATTGAAAACAGATTTGGTTGTTGATAAGGAAGCATCTGAGATACAGGCAATTTGGGAAGAGTACCACAAGAATAAGGAGGTTATATCAGCGACAGTTCCAGAGAATGTGTATGTGACACTACAGCAGCACATGTTGGAGTACCCCACATTTCTGTTTCCCCTGCCGCGCTCACAGGGCTACGAGTTTGTCATGTGTCAGAATCAGGGGCACACTGTACACTTCACCCCTTTGCTTGCTTACCAGGTGAAGTATTTTTTCTCTTCCTTTAGTTAATAACTATTATCATAAATAAGAGGATGCACAAGATATGATGTATATGTTCCAGGTGCACAAAGAAAATGCTCCTGAATGTTTGACCATGGTGCATTATACAGAACTCAAACATAAGGGAATTGTGCTTATGAGAGGGGAATATGACAAGGTATGACTTTTATATTACTATGTGATGTAGTTAATTTCACACGCATTTTGATTTATAACTTTCCTTACCAACCACAGGGGTTGTCTAATTCTATTTGGTGAGGGTGGGTGTGTGATCAATGGACAATCCCTTACTTACAAGGTGTACTTATAATCTAAAATATTGCATTTATGAAAACTTTCATAATGAAACTCAGTCAAAAACAAAATAGTTGTCAAATAACAATTCATATTCAATCATAATATGTATCATTTTTTTAATCTGATGATAGTATTTGATTAAAGATCAAAAGAAAAATAATTTTTATAATTTCAGAATGTATTAAATGGCCAAGAAGCGCAATGTTTGGCAAACCAATTTCAAATGTACTACAGTGGCCGGGAGGAAAAGAAACTAAAATTGTTGCAAACATTCACTAAGAGCCCAGACTCATTCAAACATATGGATTTGATTATGCAGCTCGAAAACATTGGGCTATAAGCTCATATTATTTTAGTTTTCATTAGTTTCTGTTGCTTCATAAAAGTAAATCAAAGTAGCAAATTTTTTTGAAAATTCTGCATTTATGAATATTGTTAAAATTTAATTTATGTTACAAATAATTATTGCTTGTGCTTTACAATTGTATTTGTACAATAAAGTTTAAATAAATAAAAATATTTTGTTTCAATTTGTAGTGTAAAAATATTACTGTAATCAATCTTAGTTATTAATTTAATTTGTGTGGATAAAAAGTATATTCTGGTGTGATATGTATAATAGAATGCACCTTCCCATTTACTTGAGTCCGAGATGAACATGGGGACTGATTAAAAAGTGAAATTTTATTTGTTTGAGAAAATGAATCACTTGCTTTATGATTATCTTGTCCATTCATTAATTGCTGTCTGAGATAATCTTTTGGATTTTGCAGAATTTCATGTGGTGATGAATCAATAGAGTTGTCTGAAAGATAAAAATCATCTTGAGGACTACAACTTTCCTCCATGTATAGATTTTGGAGATATGATTTAGAATCTGCTATAACATCTTCATTGAGAATATTTTGTGCATTTTGTTTAAAATACATAGGAATTTCATCAATAAATTCTTCATACAGGTGATAACTATAATCATCATGAGAGCCTGGAGAAGACATCTGTAATAAACTTGATGAGTGATCATTTTCACTTTTTACACAACTCTTTAAAGGACTAAACAAAATAAAGCTGCTTGCTGAACTTCCACTGCTAATTTTGTATTGTTCATTTTTTTCTGAATTTATACCATAATTGATTTCACTTTCAACTGCAGTACTGAAATCTTTGGCGAGATTGATTACAACCGCATTTGGCACTTCATCAGGATTTTTAACATCCAACTTTTTATCGAGATGAAGATTTTTCTCCTGCAGTTTAATGGGCACAGGCCTTGTTACAGTTTCAGATCTAATAGCTTTAGGAAACAAAGTTAGTCGTTGAATTGTTATACAATTATTTAAGTTTGAAATATTGCTATTTGTTAAAATGGATTTCACAGTTTTGTTTTCTTTAGTTTCATTTCTGCGGGAGAAGCTATGAGCTCTTTTTCTTAATTCATCAAGACATCTACGCGTTTTTCTTTTCTTCCGTTTTACGTTGTTTATCATTGTTTCCATTATTTTTTTTACCGGCTGCAAGTGGCTGCAATATAATTACATATTTACTTAAAAACGTGTTACAAGCAATTTTATTACTATCATAAATTCTGATTTTGAGGATTCTGTTTCTAATGTATTTATAGCCACAAACTATAGGTAATACAAACGCGACTGCGATGCAACTTGAATGTATGAAAGGGAAGCGTCGCATGAGTCGCGTCGTCTGCGGACATAGATTTATTTTGTATGAAAATCTCGGGCGACTGGTAGATACTCAATTTTCATTGGAATAGCACCGTGTGCGAACCGCCTAACGTGGTGGCTCACGTGGTGAGGTGACCGACACCGAACGATCACCAGACACCAAATTTTAAACACAATCGCAAAAACCTACCTACTACATGTTTTCAAACATGCCCTCTGCCTGTCTGCTCTGCTCAGAAATTCTTTATAATGTGTTTTGCGCGGTCATGGATACAAGTCCTGGGGGCCTACCATGAACTTTTTGTAAACCATCCAAGTTCCAGGCAGTTCAATATCCAGCCTGCTAAAGAACGGATTAAATCCGTACCATCACCTCTAAAAATCCTTCCTGCTGCTGGCTGGAAATTCCGAGTAGGTGGATGGATTTTAGTCTCTGGCTTGTTTAAAATCATTCAATTCCTTCATTCAAAATCCAAACAGTGTTACCATTTGTGGAAGAAATGTGCCATTTGGAAGATTTAGCACTTTTTAGGCCCACAAAATTGGGCTACTTTTATTATTGAGGAATTAAATTAAGCTATTATGTTTGCGATATGCCGTAAAGGTACGCGCACATTATGACGGGCCGCAGCGGGGCGAAGCGGGCCGCATCGCAGCCCAAAATGCGTAATTAGCAGATTGGTGACGGGATGGGCCGCAGCGCATTGACGGATTTTGAGATTTTATACCAAAATCCGTTTAGAGGTTTGACCGTGAAAGCGTAACAGACATTTCTAATAAACGCACTGATTTTTGTGACTTTTCGATTGCGCTTAAGACTAGAACCTTTTATAACATGTGCAAAAGTTAAGCTTCGCCATATTACGTTAAGACTCGAGAGACTTAATTAGCCGGCACATAGCACTTTCATTTACTATTCTTATTTCTGTGCCTCACTCATTCCGCGCATGTCTTGTATGTTGAGGTTTGTAACTTTGGTGTTTTGTAATTTTTAGATAGGTTATTATTATATTAAGATATTTTGAAGTATTTTTTTTTTAATTTAGGGGGTTTGATTGAGTTCGATTGGACCATTTTCGTTTTATCTGTATATATGTTAATGTTACGTGTTCTATTGCTTCTTGCACGAAATCACATAAAATATTTTGTATGTACGTACAAATATTGAATTAAATGCGGCCAGCATTTTGAGCACGTTGATATATAGATAAAGATGGTATTAGTAAATTTTTTTTCTTAAAATAAAATGTATAACATTAACTATACATAAAATAAATCTTTAATATCAATCAATCATGAATGATGATATATAAATTACGAACAATTATTGTCAATCAATTATATTTCTCAAAACAAAAGAAATATTATTTACTTTATTATTTCTAGTATTTTTTTGGAGTTGGCAGAATTACCAATTTTGAACTGGTCACCCAGAACTTCAAATCTAACCTTGAAGCAAATCAACAATCAATATTTTTGTTAAAAAATATGAAATAAAATATAATATAATCTATTGAAGATGCTGTAGTTCACATGGGAAATTGGCAATGTCCTAAATTTTGCTTTGAGCTGACGGCGCTAATTATATGAACTTGCCAGTAAGTTCTACTTTTGTTTATATTTCAAGTGCAAAATGTATTATGATTTTACTGTTACCATCGTCTACGGGTATGAATATACCACTACCTATCTTTCCGATATAACCATTTCACAAATATAATAATATCAAGTTAAATGAATATAAAGCAAATCTCATCACCCTGAAAGTGTTCTGTTGTGTCTAGGTTAAAAAGAGTACTTAATTGTCATAATAATCATTATTCATCATGATGAAACAATTGAATTTTCAAAACTTAAATAATTATTTACTGTTTTCATTTATCTTTCAGAACTTGGAGCAAACAGACCGTGCATTGTCTCACTGCATTCCTAGCTTCCAGTGATAGTACCATGCTACCCGTGGGGCCCATATGGATAATTTCTGAAGATATTACTATTTAATCCAGTTATCAACAAAACTGCAGATGTAGTTTACATACCAGAACAGCCGCAGATACTAGATTATAGGAAGTGGGTGAAGGAGATATATGAAAGAAAAATGCTCAATAAAAACTAGCATTAAAGTCTGTCAAGTACAGTGAATGAATCAAAGAAGTTTAATAATTTTATTTTATGAATTGTATGTGATTGAAAAATAATATTTCAGTGAGCATGCTGCATACTGTTATAATCTGTATGATCATGAATTTATAGAATAGGCATTGCCAGCCACTGGTTATGACAGGGTGGGAATGAAGTGAATATTGTCTGCTTTCATTTTTAGTTGGCATTGAACCATCCGTCTAGTTTATATGTCAAAATATAGTTATTTAAATTTTTGAATGTGTAAGGATATTTAAGGTCTCACGTTTTTTTCGAAAATTAATATGTTAGTTACTAGTGTTAAAACAATAAAACAAATCTAAATCATATTTTCAAATGGTTTTATTCAATTAAAATAACTATTTTCAATACATTTATTTTACTTTCATCTAAGTACACATAATTGAACATACACAATAAAAATTTAAGCATGGACAGTCCAATCACATCTTTGAATTTCCTCTCATCATTTGAATTACTCTTCTGGTTCGGCATTCAAAATTGTTGCATTGAAGAACCTGAAAAAGAGATGATCGTTACTTACTTTTAAACATCTTGTTAGTCATGTTTCTTTGACAAATCAAATTTATTTACTGCATAATATACTCCACTATAATAACATATTGATTGCCAATAACCCAACAGAACAGTTGATTTATCTTTAGTTTTGTTGAGTCATTGGTGATCAATTTGTTGAGATTCAAAAATACTAATGTAATAATCTACACTAATATTGTAAAGATTGTAAAGAAAGAGAGAAATTGCTCATGGGTTGGTGAAACCACGGCTAGTTTATACATAATATAAAAATACTTGTGTGGGTGTTCATTAATCTGCTCATGTGTAAAGTATGGCTGGTATTAACCGTAAAAAGACATATCAGTCAGTTTGTGAAGTTACAATATCCATACCTACATTCTGTTCTTAGTTACCTTGTAGCAACTTGTTTCTTTACTTGTTGCAAAACAAAAGTTCCGTAACCAACTCCACATAGTCCAAATATAATGGGTCCTTTTGTATCTTATTTCTGAGTCTCATTTATGGGTTGGCAGTACTATTTTCCCTTTCCAAGTAGGATGTAGATAAATTTCATACTCATCGTCAGTCATCACTGCCCGTCTGTAAACAATTATGGAGATTTAAGTACGTCTTAATTAAGTCCCTACTTTTGATTTGTTTGTTTTGTAAGTACAAACGATAAGTAGTTCATTTACTATCTAGTACCCCTATTTAGTTTGTGTTATTACCTCATAACATTTATATAAAAGCGTAGAACAAACAAAAGCCGACTTACCGTATAAACATTAATTGTAATGTAAGTACAAAACAAAAATATCATTATTCGATATCGTAAGTTGTATTAATTTCTTGAATAACGTCGATTTTACTACTTAATTTGAGCGAATTTATAACTTAGAGAGATAATTAATTGAAAATATAACCCAAAAATCCCAACATCACGGAACAATATTGTGAAATTCTATGCAGATAAGCAGAATCGGAGATAAAAAGCTAGTACAATAGGAGCTTTTTAAAAATCGCTTAGATGACATTTGCGACGTTCCAGCAAAACTGCATCGCTGTCAAAATGGTACGTCATGGTACGAATTCCCATACAAAATGAATAGTGGATCGTAAAGTTGTCTCGCTGGCAAGTGGCTAGAAGTTGGATAGAAATTGCCCTGCTTTAAGATGGTGATAGTACAAAATAAGCCAGCGAGGCAGATTAGGTCCTGCTATAAGAGTTCATGGTAAGGGCCCTGCTTTAAAATTTTTCAGAATCAGAATCATTAATTTTGCTAGAATACATCATGTGTAAAAAGGTTTACAAATTTTTTCCGTCCAGTGTATTCTGTCTGCTAGCAGACGTGCAAAATTATTTTTAACATTAAATTTAATTATAGAATGTTTTAATAAAAAATAATAAATTAGTCAATAATAATAAATGTATCTAAAAATTATTAATATAAATTGTCAATAAAAATTCGGTTGTTTTGGACCCATCGTCCAGTGACTCCATTCATGCAACCGGAAAAAATTCCCCAAGGAATATAGCTCGAAACATCAAAAACAAATTTGGACTTCCCATAGTAAGTTAGGTCACGTGATGAGACATTTTGTATGGGAGGTCCAAAAATTTACTCCATATTTCGACCCATGTATCTTGGGGAAAGTTGTTCAGTTCCATGAATGGAGTCACTGGACGATGGGTCCAAAACGACTAAAATTTCACGATTTAAGTATACAGAAACAATATCAAAAATAAAGGGAATTTTCCTCTCTCTTTTATTTTCACATTCGTAGAAACCAACGCAAATAAAGCTCAAAGAAGAAATATCACATATAGCGAACGTCCAGTCACAGCCTAGGAAATTACAAACGCACTTTTTGATAACTACCCTGCTTCCCGTACTTCATCCAACCAATACACAAATTATGGATATACAGCTAAAGAGATAGCGCGCGGGTATATACAATACGCTGATGGCAGAAAATTTGACCTCAATGCATTTCGTTAACCACCTCTCTCTTTCTAACTCGTGATGTGTAAGGGTGAGAATCTGGGTTTTCATCACAGCACTTGATAACAACCCCAAAAGTTGGAAAAAATGATAAACAGTAGCAATGTCATCTTTATTTTGAGGTAGATTTTTATTAAAGAATGAAAAATAATTAGACTAGGCAAAATTTTTGAAGGTTGGTAATACTGATAAAGGGTTACTCCAGGTCAAATTTTCTGGGACTTGCCTGTTGTATGCCGGTTTGGTTTCCATCTTTACCTTTAGTTCCATGACACAAACCTTAGCTCGGATCGGTGAATACTAAAAAATAATAGAGTAGAATACCATCTAAATGATCAGATCATGCACACCACACAACATTCATACATTTCTTAAAACCATGAGAAGCATTATCGTAAACAGGTTACCCTAGCCTAGATACAGTCCAGGCTTGCATAGTTTTGCATGTGTGTGTTTTTGTTATGCTAATTAATAGCATACCTTCCGTCTGTTCACGACTTATATGTCTGTGGTTTTATCACGTGATTGTGTAACATGTATAAAATTCAAATTTGGATACAAATGAATACGTGAATTTTCACAATTTGCAACCTAATTGGGTATTCTACTAAATTTATTTTTATCATTCATTTAAAACATTTCACTACCAGAAACTGAAAACAGAAAGATTTTTTAAATCCGTTCAAAAATAAGCAAGTCATAAGTTTTTGAAATTCAGTGGGAGGGGAAACTGTCAAAAAACAAGAAAAGGATGCACTGTGTGTGCAGTGACGTCAGTGCCACTCGGTTTCGTGCGTACAAAAGAGATAGCAAGACGTCCCCACCACGCTCCCACTATACTTCTTGAAAAAACTATAAAATCCAATTACTGCCTTAATTAAAAACCAATTTTGTTGTTGTTTTTAGAATCGGTTGCTTTTTAGTGTACGTTTTGTGTCGTATGCAAATATTTCCCAAGTATGAATACAGTCAAGTACCCTATTCTTGAAGTTTAGGGTTTGACGTCGATGCTGTCAAACAACATATCGATAGTACAGCACCCAAACGCTAGGAAGGAATAAATACCTACCTACTGGTATCAAACGTACCTATATATTTGAAATTCAGCAATCCGACACGGTTTATGACAAAAAGTCCGTTACGAACGACGGTAATGATTTTCGCGTCTCTGAGATAAGTTGAGATTTCTCGAAAAAACTCTCACGTCTTTAGAAATAAAGTCTAATTTGAGATATCGCGAAAAAACAACAGCGAATTTCTACTAAAAAACCCCGAGTTCGTATTCTCATTCATCTCTCGTAATTGTAATATTACAATTTCTATAAAATACCTACGTTTCAGATTTTAATCTAATTTAGATATTTGCGAAAAATGGCTTAAAGTGGTTGACAGAGAAGAATGGTTTTCCAAAATATATTATTATATATATTTTGGAAAACCATTTATAGTATTAGCCTGCGGTTTATAGCCTATGCTACTCAGGGTGAATGTAGCTTTCCAATGGTGAAATAATTTTTGAAATCGGCAGTTCCCTCCACTATTTCTATATTTTTCTGCTTGGGTTTTATGTTAAATCTTTTTTCGTCTCCTATTATTATTGATATGGATGGTGTGCGCAAAGCTCGCCTCTTTGTTTTGGTGACAATTGCTTGTTATAACGGTATAAATAATAATTAATATTTGTATAGTGACGTCACATGTTTGTTTTGAATAAAATATTCACTTCAGATTCCCATCTAACTCAACATATAGAGAAAAATGGTTTTGCAACATGCCATTTTTATAAATGCTAAAATATGGTAGTCTCACTTTTAAACCTACAGACTATTTAGTATCTGGAATGAGATTAAAGCATGGAGCTATTGCATTTATTTTATCCTCGTTCTTTATTCCACGTAAATAATCATTGCTTAAAAAACTACAACCACTAACCACATTTGGTAGAAATTTGAGTAGTTTATCACGAATTTGATGGATATTGAAGTTCTAGGGGAAAACTTCCTCACTTTTCAGATGCGGAAATTGAAGGTTTGCTAGATATTATCGTTTTTGTAAATTCTAACCTCAAAATGTATGAAACTTAAAAGTATTGAAAACATTTAACTTCGTCCACATGCCTAATACTTTTCTTAAATGAGGCGTTGTTACATGTATATATGAATAAGTGAAAACGTCAAAGACTGCATAATATGTGATTTAAAGATTAAAAAAATGAAACTGACTGATATTAAAAACGTTTTTTTTCATTTTTCCCTCAAAACATGATCTTTTTTAACTCTGTTTAGGCCCAAAATAAGACCGTTCCTGAAATTCGGCTTCGGTAGAAAAGAAGTTTTGGTAGGACACTAAATATTTTGCTGCGAAACTTGCAGTATTATTTTTTTTGAGCCTAGTTCCCACCTCCGATGATGATTCCCTTGCAAGATTCAGTATCGCTTCGTGTTTATCGCTCCGCTCATTAGCTTAGAATCGCAAGTTTTAGACTATTTAGCTCGGATGTAACGAAAACATTATGTTCAATATTGAATTTATATTAAATATCAATAATGAAATTCATTGATCATTAGGATCATTTTCGTATGCACAATTAATGTATAAACTGCAAAATATATAAAAAAAATTTAACTCTAAATTCGTTATTCCGTTCTGCATGTGTTCCACGAATGATGTAAAATCATGGACACTCTAACACATCATGAGTTAGAATAAAGAGGTGGATAACTTTTTGGACAAATTTTCTGTCGTCAGCCTATTATATGCATTCGCGCCATCCCTCTTGAAGGTATCTCTATATAAAGTTTGTGACTATCACCTCTAAAACAGGGCAGAAACTAGTGAGTAAACGAGATGGCGAAATACAAGCTGTAAGTCAACATCTCGTTTACTCCCTCGGATATTAGAGGTAATAGTAAGGACCCTGTCCAGATCACAGATCTGCGAGAACACGAGCAAATCGAGAGTCCGCATTTGCTCCATATTGTAAACAATGATCTAATTTCAATTTTGTGATTTCCCAGATGTGGGCAATAAAGTTATATTGTTTTATATTGTAAGTCTACTATCACAGAATTAATATTTTTTTTGTTATGCTTAAACAATTATTTAAACATTGTAAAATGTATATAAAATAAAATAAAAAATAAAATAAAAAAGCCCTTTATTTCTACTACCATACAGAATGTCTTAAATACAAGAAAATATCATAAAACAATTTTATATATTTGTTATTATTAATTGATTTAAGTCTATTAACACACAAATTACCTATGTCATTCTATTATTAGTCTTCTTCACCAGTACAGGTTCGTCAATTGTGACATTTCACACACACATATTAGTATTAGATTATAATCAATTAATTCTAATCAATGTATTATACTAAGTCAAATTTAAATCTTAATTAATTTTCGGTAGTAGTCGCCTCTTTGGCGTAGGCCTCCCCCAAAGCTCTCCAATTATTTCTATCTCTGGCCTTCTGCATCCAGTCCTTCCCCACTTTCCTGCCAAAAACATCTCTCCATCTCATTTTTGGTCTACCTCTACTTCTTTTGTTATTCCTCGGTATCCATTCGGTCACTCTTTTAGTTGGTCTAGAATCCTCCATCCTGCATATATGTCCTGCCCATTTCCATTTCAGTTGTCGTATTCTATAACTAACATCTGTCACGCCGGTTTTCCTTCTAATATTTTTGTTGTTTATTTTATCTGAAATTTTTATCCCCAGCATGCTCCTTTCCATTTTCCTTTGACAAACAGCAAGTTTCTTCTCATCTTCATTTGTTAGGGACCAGGTTTGGCAACCGTAAGTAACACATGGTAAGATTGCTACCTCGTACAATTTTCTCTTTATTTGTATATTTATGTCCTTATTTTTCATAATTTCTCTTAAGCTCCAGTACTTTTTCCATGCTAGAGCATTTCGTCTTATTATTTCGTTCTCAGTCTTATCTTCAAAGGATACTGTTTGTCCTAGATATATATAGCTTGGTACATATTCAATTTTTTCACCATCGACAGTTACGTCGTGCATTATGCTATTAGTAATTATTTTTGTTTTTGAAGTATTAATGCTCAAACCACCAGCTCATTAACCATAGTCTCCATATCCGACGTACTCTCCGCAAAAATGACAATATCATCGGCGAAGCGAAGGTGGTTTAAGTACTCGCCATCCACGTATACTCCCTTATTTTCCCAGTTAAGTTTTCTAAAGACTGATTCGAGCACCGCAGTAAATATTTTTGGCGAGAGTGGATCTCCCTGCCTCACCCCCTTTGTTATGGGAAACTCAGGTCCCTCCTTCTCTAGCTTAATCGTGGCTCTACATTTGGAATAAATGTTACGTAGGAGATTGATATATTTAATGTGGATGCCTTGTTCAGATAATGCTTCCCAAATTGCGTTGTGAATGAGAGAGTCAAAAGCCTTCCTATAGTCTATGAAACATATGTAGAGTTCTTTGTTATACTCGTTAGCTTTTTCTATTAATTGTGTCACCACTTGGATATGGTCCATAGTTGAAAAGTTTTTCCGAAATCCAGCCTGTTCTTGTGTCTGGTTTTCATCTAAAGTTCTTGTTATTCTCTTTAAAATTATTTTGGCAAAAATTTTATATATGTTTGAGATGAGGCTGATTGGTCTGAAGTTATTGAGGTCATTTCTGTCTCCTTTTTTGAACAATAGAATGATTTTTGATTTCGACCACTGCTCCGGTGTCGACTCACTATCTAGAATGTTATTGAATAACATTTGGAGAGGTTTTAAGAGGCATTCACTAAATGATTTCAGAAATTCATTTGTTATGTTGTCTTCGCCTGGTGATTTTTCCATTTTCTGAGTTTTAATAGCATATTCGACCTCTGAAGTTAGTATGCTTTCTGGTTCATCCTCACAGCATAATACACGCAAGTTTGGTGACTCTTGAAACGTTCCTGCCATTGTATAGAGTTCTCTGTAGAAATTGGTGGCCTCATTTAAGATGTCGTGACGGTTTGATAACGTAAGTCCTGTTCGGTTATTCAAACTTGCTGCCCATTCTTTTTTATCTTTTAAAGAGTTAAATGCTTTACGTACTGCTCCGGTATTCTGAATATAATTTTCGAAAACGTTTTGTCTGTGGTTTTTCCTTTCAAGAGCTATGTTTCTATTTATTTTCTTACTGATTTCTGTTATCTTTTGTTTAGTCTGTCGCGTTCTCTTCTCTTTATATAAAGTTTTTCGTTCTTCTAATAATTTAAAAGTTTCTTCACTTATATAATTCTTTGTTTTTCTAGTGAGTCTTGGTACCAATTTGAGAATTTCTTCCATTGTGCTTGTGAAATTATTATACTGTGATTGAATATCAGATGAATCCCGAATGAACTGTAAGAAGTTTTCCTCCCAGTACTTTGTATCTTCATGCGAAATTGTTGGAAAGATATTTGTGTGTTTGCCAGATTTGATGAATCGTCTTTTTTTATTTTTCATATTGTACAATTTACATCTGATCATTCTGTGGTCAGAGTCGAAATTTAAATTATTTAAAATGTCAAAATTGTGTATGTCACTAGATCGGTTTGTCATTATGTAGTCAATTTCATTTAAAGTCCTTCCATCTGGATGCCGCCAAGTCCATTTTTTTTGTTTTTTAATTTTAAACAAGCTGTTTACAAATTTTAAATTATTTTCTTGTGCGAATTCTACTAGCCTGTATCCATGCGGACTTCTTTCCCCAAACGAAAAATCACCAAAAACGCTATCTTCGCCTGCTCTCATTTTTCCGACTCGGGCATTAAAATCGCCTTGTATTATAAGATTTTGTTTATTAACTAGGTTGAGAGCTGACTCTAACGATTTATAAAATTGTTCCATATCTTCGTCCGGGTACGATTCTGTAGGCGCATATATTTGAACTATTGACCAATGCTTATTGTTAGATATTTTTATCTCCAGTACAGCTACTCTTTCTGAGATTGCCTTGAGACTAATTATATTTTGTCTTAGATATTTTTTAATCAAAAATCCGACACCGTTATGTCCGCCTTTCCCGGCAGAATGGAAGAAAATGTAATCTGCGTATTCTTCTATAGCTTCGTAGTCTCTTCTGATTTCGCACAGTCCGATAACGTCCCAGCTTATTGATTTGATTGCGTTGCCAAATTCGATTAACTTGCTGTCTGAAAGTAGAGTCCTTGCATTGAAACTAGCTATGTATATATGTTTTGATCTGTATTGTTTATCCTTTGGGGGGGTATGGTCAATCTCCTCCACGGTGACCAGCCGGCTTGGAGGATAGAGGGGGCTACTACCTAAATTTAGTTTTTTCGCAAAGCTGTCCCAGAAGGTGATGACGACTTTCCTGGACGCATGTATGAAGTGATGTCTGTACCCTTATTTTTCTTTGATATTTGTCTTACGCCGTCTTCTTTTGTGTTTTCCTGAGCACTCTTGGGCGATTCTGATATCTGTCTTTTGTTCGACCTTTTTTCTGTGTCTAACTGCGTTGTTTTTTCTTTCAATGTTATAATTCTGTCATATCGAAGGACTACATTTTTTCCAGAATCTCTTGCTACTTTCAGTTCTTCTTGAAGTTCTCTTCTCTTTTGCAAAACTAAAGGTGGAAAATCTTCTTTGATATAAACGGATGAGTCCTGCAGTGTTTTTTTCCTTTTCAGAATTTCAATTTTTCTGCCCATTGTTGTTAGTGCCACTACCACAGGCCTAGCTTTTTTACCATTTCTCTTGCCCAATCTTTTAACTGACGCTATTTCTGATTGATGACATTGTATATTCATTGTGTCACTTATAAATTCAATTATATTATTTTGTAGATGTTCATAGCTGTTTTCTTTTTCTTCCATTCCAAAAAATACTATATTTTTCTTTCTTATCTCTCTCTCCAAGTTATCTATCGTCCTTTGTTGTTGTTCTAACTTAATTTCCAGCTCTTTTGATTTTTCTTCAATTTTACTAAATTTTTCGTCTATATTTTTATTTATGCTATTTTTGATACGCTCCTCCATGTTTCTCATATTCTGCTTCTGGTTAGATAGATCTTCTTGAATTTGTTTTAGGATTGTCATCATACTGTTATTCTCCATTTCAGTAATTTAATTTCAAGTGGTGCCCTCTAACAGAATATGCTGTCTATTTTATTATTAGATCCTTAAAGGGGTTCTAATTTATCAATGTCTCTTCTTACTTAGTTCCACCATTTGACGCTAGATGGCCCTAAATACAATTTGTTTTTTTTTTTTTTTTTTTTGTTTCTGACTGTTGCCACTAGATGGCGCTGGATGCTCAATTTGGTATTTTTATATTTCTGATAATTACCGGTAGGTGGTGCTCTTCACATAAATAATATGGATAAATGTTTATTTTGTAGGTAGATATTTTGTAGTTAGTGATTTCTTGATTTCTAAATATTTTAAGGTTATTGTTAATTGGGACCACTGAAATTTCAAATGTTTTTCTTCTGTAGTATTATAATTTATTTGGTAGTGACTGACCTGTTGTTTTTTCATATATTGTTTTTCCATTTAGCCTGAAGATGTCTCTTCAATATTAGTAACGATCTTCTGTAGCTAGTTTGTGTTTTTGTGTCCTTTATAGGAAGGTTTTCGCACTGCCAATAATTGATCTGGTGTATCACTGTACTTAACACAATATTTGCACGTATAAAAGTTCCAAGCGGTTGTTTAAATATTTTTATTTTCCAAGTAAACACAGAGACGATGTTGACGTGAGCTCAGTAGCGCCCTCCCTCCCTCTCTCCCTGTAAAATGTATACGGACAAACAATTATTCATAATGAACCACTTTGTAATCATGCATATAAATTGATTGAAACGTTACTTTCTCAACTCAATGGTCTGCACCCATTGGATTGCATTGTTAGACCAGTAGGTCCTGCACATGGACTTAATTATATTAAAATTAAACAGGACTGACCACCGTATTCTTAAACATAACCTTGAATAAATCCTCAAACTCTCAAACTCATTGGAGGGCACCTTAAGGAAATCCTCGAACTTTTCTTGAAAATTACATTCTTGGTTGCTTGAGCAAACTCCAATGAGAAAAGACACACAAACAAATTAAGTAGTTATGTAGGCAAAAAGTGGCATAAAACTGATTTATAACCACTTTCGAGGCCTCCTCAAGGTACCTCTCGACCAACCTTATATTTGGATACTCACCTACAATCTCCTTAAGTCAAGGAAGCTAGTGACGACTAATCATACCAATGAGTTGGAGTAAGGTTGAGTCGAGTTTGAGCAAACGTTTGAGAATATGGGGGTAAGTACTTCTGCAAATTTGCATAGAGGCAAGGCCGAGCATGGAACTCATATTGAACTAAAGATGAAGATGGAAACCAAGCAGGCATACAACAGGCTGGCCCCAGAAAATATGACTTGGAATATGGAATGTTTTCCCCAAAGAATTACCATCACTTTAAAAATGTTGCCTAGTCAGAAATATATTAGAATAAAAATGACAGTGCGCGAAAGTGCGCTTAATATAATTGGGCTTTATACATCTATGTCAAAACAGGTTACCTATCATAAACAAGAATAGGTTATGTACGAATTTTAAACACCAAAAACGTTTCGTAATTTTTTAATTTCTATAATTTCATTTGACCGAAAATTCAATTGCCATGTTGTTGAAATTCCGATTTTTGATTGTTATTTTTTGTAAGCTATATGCTTTGTATTGCAAACCAACGTTAATCCTCAGATACTATTGCTATATGTGTTATTTAACAAAAAAATGATTTCCATATTTTAAAAATGATAAATAAAAGGAAACCTAACATATTTTCCACGACAAATTTGTTTTGGGGCATGGAACTAAAGGTAATATATCTATGGTAATGATGGAAGCCGCACAGGCATACAACAGGTTGGTTCAAGATAATTTTACCAGGAATCTGCTTAATATAATGGGCTTTATATTTCTATATCAAAAACAAGTATAATTATTATATATAATGTTTTTAAGGGTAACTGAATAAAGTGCTCTAAACACTGTTTCTTAAATCTGTTTCATAACCTGTAACAGAAACAGTCTGAAACACTTTCAATCGGGTACCTTATTCAAACTGTTTTAAACACCCGAACCCGGAAACGCTTTTAAAACAGACAGAATGAGCTCTATGTTGTGTGTGTAATATCCACAAACACATTGTAGAAGCAGGCTGTCAGTACACGACACACACTTATACATAAAAAATATAACAGGTTGGAAACTGTTTAAAACAGATTCCTGCATCTGTTACACTTTCAAAGGGTAACACTTTGAATCTGTTACACTTATATATCTGTACCTCTTTTGAAGGGGGTGTTAAGTCCCTTGCGAGTAAGGAGGTGCTAATGCTAACCTCCTCCCAAGTAGTTCTCTGCAGACTTAAAGGAAGTTGGAGCCTAGTATATAATATACTACGAAAATAACGTTTCGCAGGCATGGCTCCCCTATTGGCTCCCTCGGGGAAGATAAGGAAACTTTACTAGTGACCTTAGCTCCACTAGACAAGCAGGACTAATGGCTGAACGTGATACGCCAAATGTTGTCTACCCCAAGTTAGGTCGCACCTGCTGTTAACTCGCGTAATCGTCACCAATAGTCACGTCCCGCTAAGCTATTTAGCTAGTTACTATGTGCAGTATTTACGAAGTTTAAAATAGTTTGTCCCAATTGAAAACATCATGGTTACCCTATTAAAAAGAGGTAGAAACCTCATCTATAGCTATCTTTTTCTGCTCGGGTTTAAGATCAATGAGCTTAGTCCTGTTTAATATATTAAGTCTATGGTCCAGCTAGAGTAGTAGGAATTGTCTGCCGGGTTGCGTATTAAAAATACAAAATATACAAGCCTATAACACGGACACCAATAGTCTGTGCTTCATCGTCTTGCGGGCGGATTAAAGTAGATAAATTCTGTCCAATCCACGTTTTGTGGTCCAATCAAACCCAGCTGCAACAGTAACACGTAGCAACAAGCGAACGATTGAGCCAAGTTAAGACTCGTGAGGCTTAACGCACAGATAACGCCCTTAAGCCATTTCTTTTAGCTACCGTTTAAATACGTGTAGTAAAAGCGATACGAATAAACACTTCTCAATTTGTCAATGTGACATTGACTGCTTGCTACTAGTCTGTGATAGAATAAATTGACATTTATTCATTTCGTATTTCTAGATTCTGTCAAATGGAAATGAGCAAAAGGAAAGGAAAATTATTTGGAAATGAGAAAAGATAAACTGACTGATGAAGAAAAATGAGAACCGTGCTAATGCAGTATTATCAAATTTTATTCACTAATTCGAATTCACACTGGCGTATCTTATTATAGAAGACATTGCTAAATTAATATTTATCTTTAGGTAAGATTGCAGGATATTTTTGTTCCTGTGTCATAGTAAATGAACTAAATAAGTACACAAACAGTGTAATCCTTGTTCTACCCTCTTTATGAAACAACTGAACTGAACATGGGAGGTACCGTAAAATTACACAAAACACCCAAATAACTATCTAAACAATGCATATTCAAATAGTAATATCAGGTGAGGTGTGTTGTGTATCCTGTATATCCTAACGATTGTTTTTTTCAAATAGGTACCTACATGCACTATAGAATCTAGAACAAAATTTTCTTAATACAAAACAACAATCATTTGATACAAACTTGAACTAGACAGAGTACATAACAGTGTATTTATATTTCATAATAATTTAGTAATTGTAAATATTATTGCCTTAATTTCACAATCAATACTATCTATAGTATTGCTCAATTTCAATATTTTTGATAGCCCTAGTTGAGTTGACTATATTTCCAGGTCAACTATCAAAATTAAAACACTATTCTTGACCGTCTTGACAAGGATACATTAAAATGAAATATTAATTGTGATAAAATTTTTGGCAACAAAAGGGTTAAATTAGGATTTACCCATTAAGATTATCTTTACTTGTTTGTAAATTCAGAGGAAACACGCCTGACTCCCAGCCATTGCTGTATAGTATGTGTGCAAAGATGTGGGCAAAACCTAGAGCTAAATAACTGAGATAAAAGAATATCTATATATATTTATGCTTGATGTGGTCACCCAACAGAAATGGATACAGCATTGAGCGTATTCAGTTTGAGAGTGCGGTGACAGACGCGGCAGCGGCATGGAAGACAGCGGGGGCGGAGAGGGAGCGGGGCAGGCGGATGCCGTGCTGCTGGCGCCGCTTACTGAGGACACTTTCCTGCACAACCTGCACGTGCGATACAAACGGGACATCATTTATGTGGGTTGCAGTACTTTTATTAATAAGAGTATAGGTAGTATTAAAAGAAACACATGTACTTAATTCTTTTTTTTAATTCAATTCCTCTTTTCCAAGCACTGAGGGTACAACATTTAATATAAAGTTTGGTAGTCAAAGGGTGTCAGAAAGGTCTACAGCTGTAATGTCTGTGCAGACGTATGTGGGCAACGCCCTGGTGTCGGTGAACCCGTGCCGTGCGCTGCCACTGTACTCTGCCGAGTTGGTGCGGGCCTACCTCGCGCGCCCGCCCTACCAACTGCCGCCCCATCTGTACGTACTTGTAGCAATAATAGTGTCACTTGTGCGCTTTTAGTTTCTTATTAGTTGCCACTTCATCCCTAAAGGTTGGTTGTCTGCTCCTTAAATCATGTATTTTAAGCTTGAACAGCTGTTCTATTATATTGCGCTCTCCCTATGCCAATAGCTGCAAAAGTATCTAGAAATACTGAGAAATGTTTTGTTTTATAAATTCTTGATTATTTTTATTTATTTATTTTCATGGAGAACCAACAGCCAATTGAGCATTCCAGGTGATAATGGTTGACACATTCAGGAAAATGTATAGGATATGTATTCGGCCATTACTCGAATATGCCTTTCAAGTTTGGAACCCCTGCTTTCAGAGCAACATTGATCTTGAAAGTGTACAACAAAGAGCACCAAAATTCCTCAAGCTCTCCATCGAAAACCATACAAAGAGAGACTACACGCATTGCTTCTCACCACCCTAGAGGAGAGACGCCACTGTGGTGACCTCATAGAGACCTACAAGATACTCACGGGCGCTTACAATCAGCCTGACCTTGCTTGATATAGACGCAACAGCTGTAACAGCTGCCTGTCTTATACGTTACGGTCATTGACTCAGTGACGTAGAAAAAGGGGCGGAGTTTACGTCATTTTTTGTTCAACTGTGAACGATGTGTGATGTGGAGCAAGCTCGTTATGTTTTTCTTATTTACAATACAATACAAAAACTCTTAATTGCACAACAAGGATACATTGTTAAATACAAGCAATTACAAGAAAAATAACCTTGCGCAAAGGCGGCCTTATTGCAATAGCAATATTTACGTTTTGTTTCAGCTTAGAATATTTTGTAAAATATTTTAAAAGTGTTAAGTGTTTCAATGCTGTACTGTTATGGGAGCACAAAAAACGTAAGTAAATAATATATTTTTGAATTTATTTGATTGATTTAGTGTTACACAAAATAAACATGTTTTAATTTTCAAAATATCTGTAATATAAAGAAATATAAATATATTGTTTATGCTGACATCTTCGATTTGCTAGCGACATAATATTATATTGATAAGTAGAGGGGATTGGCAATAGGGGCGGAGCCACGACAAAACCGAGCTCCCCGCACGTCTGCCTTCCGCCCTGCATAGCCTCATACAATTTTTGTAAGGAAGTTCTCGATATGCCATCTCCTCTGTGTTATTGTTCCTCACTTTTTATGACCAGTATACACCATGCACATTTAATTATACAGTTGATTCACCAAAAAACTGCACAGAAATTAGTCGCCTTATTGGCACAGCGCTAGAGTTGAAAAAGTCTACATCAGTATTTCTAACCAGCCTGTTAACACAATGGCTCGCACGCAGGAGATAAGTATTTTTAAATAGTAGAGGCATACGGACTGATAAGTGCACAACATCTATAACACTTTAAAAGAAATAAGGACAGCATATCAGGGCAATCAATCGATGCTGTAATAATTTTATGGAAATAAACTATATCAGCTATCTGTCGTCTCTTTTCAAGGGGTAATAAATGATGGTTAATGCAAAGATCCCTATAAATGTCACCATCATATCTTATCACCAATACGATAACATAAGAAACGAATAAATATCTTTTGTATACCTTCGACTTGAGATTTGTACACCTGGTATTAGGGATTTCATATTTGAGAGGCATACTCTAAAGGACCGTTCAAACTGACGCGAATCCCGCGCGACTGACGAGATCGCCATAGTAATAAGAACATATTCAAATTCTTTATTTCGAGCGACAGTAAACAGGAAAACGCCCACAAGTTGATAGAACCGTTTGCATGCAAATGGAAAACCCATAGAGGCATGAACGAAACGAAGCGATAAGGGCCTGCTATAGTACCAAACTGTTATTATGTAAACACCTTTATTTGGGGTCACGTATCACAGCATTCACGGCTATTACGACAAAAAGAAGTGTCATTAGCGGGCCCGTTCACTTTGGCTACGGCACTTCTACCGATTCTTATTACTGTGGGTGTCTCGCCAGGCGAGCGGGATTTGCTTCAGTGTGAACGGTTCTTAAGGAACTTCTAACAAAGACAAAGTATAGTATTTTTAGTGTTTTTACAGAAGTGAAATCTCTTGAGATACTCTTAAGAAATCCGAGCTGCCGAAACGCTATCCTTATAATAGTATCAACATGAATGTCAAATAATAGTTTGGAATCATGGTACACCCCACATTGTTTAAAAACATACAAGAAGGATATTTGGTGCGTCAGTTTACACATATTGCTACAGCTATTCACTGTAAAATGCATTATCAGAAGTACTTTATTTGTTAAAATGCAATAACAGAAAATGAAACAAAATAGACAAGTACACATATTCAGCCAGCACCAGGCGTTCAAATATTAGAATAACTAGCATGATAAAGTTGTAACAATATATGTACCTATGGTACGTGTGGTGACACGCGTCAGGTACGCGATGACGGCGAGCGCGTACCGCTGGGTGCGCGACCGGCACGAGCGGCAGGTGGTGGTGGTGACGGGCGAGAGCGGCGCCGGCAAGACGGAGGCCGCCCGCGTGTGTCTGCAGTGTGCGGTGTTGGCGGGGGCCGAGGGTCGCAGCGCGCGTCTGCCCGCAGCCGGCACGCTGCTCGAGGCCTTCGGCAACGCCAGCACCGCGCGCAACCACAACGCCAGCAGATTTGTAAGCCCACCACATATTATTACCCCTTTTCACCAGCTTAGATATGTTCAAATTTTAATTGTCTGTTTGTATCCAGTACGGCAGTTTCAGAGCATTTTGATGTTAACCATTCACGAATTTATTCTTTGTGTAAACTGCTCATTGATATAACAAATCGATTGAGAACTTAATGGTTAAATATAGTTGTGAACTCGGCTACTACTGTCGAGATTCCTACTCGGCTACGGCTTAATGTGTTATCGAGTGTGCTGACCTTTACCTGATAGACAGTATAGATGGTTCTGTTTATGTCGCAGGGCATGCTGTTAGATGTGGAGTTCGACTTCAAGGGAGAGCCAGTGGGCGGACACATCACGCACTGTGAGTGACCATATCTATATCTGTGGAATGACCTGATAAAATTTTATTTAAGTACATATATTTAAAAAATGTGTATTGAATTGACTAATTATCACAACTTTACACGCTTTACTGGATGGATGAACAGTTCTATTGGAAAAGGTGAGGATGGTCTTACTATTACTTACTTACATCAATATTTATTTATTGGTTATTTATTTATTTATTATGGAAGAATCATACATTTCTACAAAATTACAGCACATATTTAGCCAGTAAACCTAATTGTAGTAGTAGGACTACAGGTGGTCAGAGAATCAGGCCAAGTAAAATGATAGAAAAACATCCTGAAACTTTAGGCAACAAGCATCAATATAGGATAACAACGTGTCCGAAGGGGACTGTAGCAGATACTTTTTTTTTATACAACTAACAGGCGTACGGCCCACATGATGGTAAGTGGTTACCGTAGCCTATGAACGCCTGCAACACCCGAGATGTCACGAGCGCGTTGGCGACCCTGAAGGAATTTTTCACGCCCTTTTTGAAGGCTCCCATGTTATAGTCACTAGGGAAAACCATGGCAGGGAGTTCATTCCATAATCGCAGTGTACGAGGGAAGAAATTCCGTTTGAAGCGTACTTATTGTACGCGATAACATGGAATCCAAGGTATGGGGATGAAATCCCTGACGATGGCGAGAGGTACTCTCTGAACTGGCTGTTGGCATCATGTCAAACAGTTCCTCCTAGCATAGCCCATTATACAAGCGGTAGAACACGCATAAGGAAGTGAAGTCCCTCCTGAGACTCAAAGGCTCAATACCGCTTGTAATCACGGGATCTTCCCCAATTCTCTTAGCGCGTCTCTGTATTGAGTCAAACGGCTTCAGGTGCTCCCGCCCACAAGTGACAACAATATTCCATATGAGGCCGCACTTGCGCCTTATATGTATAAAAGCAGTCTATGCTGCGGCGTGAAAATTCGCTTTGTCCTGTTGAAAACTCCGAGCTTTTTGGATGCCATTTTTGGATTGCTCTCTAAATGACTACAATACTGAACATCGCTGGAGATGTTGAT
Organism: Euzophera pinguis; assembly: GCA_947363495.1. Taxonomy (NCBI): domain Eukaryota; kingdom Metazoa; phylum Arthropoda; class Insecta; order Lepidoptera; family Pyralidae; genus Euzophera; species Euzophera pinguis. The sequence goes on from OX376166.1 coordinate 120,725, forward strand.
GCCATGAATTCCAATCTTGTCTGACATGGAAAGAGGAGAGCCGAGGAATTGAGGACCATCAACGAAGGGAGCCTTTTTAGCGGTGAATGATATGAATGCGCACACTTGTCTCTTAGATGGGTAGTCAGCAATTTTCTACAAAACGATCCAGTACTCTGGATTACACATTACTATGTGTACTCCCCGTACTGTCTTCCGCATAACAATGAATGCTATCATCGATAGAAAGCATGCCATTGATATGCAGAAGAAACAGCGTAGGGGACAAAACCGAGCCTTGCGGGACGCCAGCATTAATGTCCATACTATCAGAGCAACTACCGTCAACTACTGCTCTCATGCACCTGCCGGTAAAAAAGCTGGCGACCCATTTGTACAATCCCTCAGGCAAGCCGTACGATGGCAACTTCGATAGAAGACCCCGATGACCCGGTCGAACATAAACATACATACTTGCTACAGTGCTTGCCTCAAATGTAAGCAGTATTTCTTTCACACTTCACAATAAGGATATGAACATTCTAAAACGCGCCATACATATTGAGCTCGCAATTATGGTAGTAAAAAATAGATTGTAACAATAAAACTGTTCTCAAACTCTGCCCGTCGTCGAAATGGACAGACTTTTGGTTGGGAAACTTCGAGCGCGAATGTGCATCTAGTTGTTATTCAATATCGATGGCAACAAGTAAGAAAATCACATAAAAGGCTGTATGGTTGTGATTGTAGGAGCGCGTGTGCGGGCCGCTGGTCGGCGAGCGCAACTTCCACGTGCTGTACCAGCTGCTGGCCGGCGCCGACGTGCATCTGCTCAGTGAGTGTTCTTCACATGTTCATTTGAATCGCGTCCGACTGTTCGGTTGCTAATGTTGCTATGCTTCAGCTCAAAATACGCGAGATGTAGATAAATTTTTGTAGTTGACCGATGCTTTTTGGGAGCTTACTTTGGTGAATTATTCGTGTTTATTGTTATATTGTAACCTAAGCTTAACATACGACCTCTTTCTTCTCTAGTTCTAAAGGAGTAGACCAGAACAAACACATGGTGACACCGAGGAGTCTTTATTCACTTAATATATTCTCACTCATGTCACTGTAATTTGAGTGCTTTTTTTTAAAATCGGTAATTGTTCGAGTGACCGGTTTTGAGTCAGACTTTATAGACGAATACCAAGGTCCAAATATTGGTTGGTGATCCTGACTCGAAATGAATTTCTTTTCTATTTAATATAGATTGTATCCATATCCATTCCAATGAAAGTATCTCTGTCTATCTGTCTGTTACACCGTGAAACGGCCAAACCGCTGAACGGATTTTCATAAAATTTTGTATGTCGGGGTCAAACATCCATACTTCTATACTAATATTATAAATGCGAGTCTTTTTGTCGTCTGTCTGTAACGCTTTTACGGCCAAACCGCTAAACTGATTTTCATGAAATTTAGTATAAATTTAATTGAATACCTGGGGTCAAACATAGGCTACTTTTGGACGCAGGCGAAGCTGCGGGTAAAGCTAGTATTCCATATAAGGTACACTAGTATAGCTACGTAATTAAGAAATGAGTAAGAGATACACGGGTTTATATCGGTAAGCTCGATCGACGAGTGGCCAGCCGCGACACTAGGTGTTGGTCGCCGGCTGCGGGGAGATAAGATGACGCAGTCGTGACGTCAGGAACACTTCGTAACTATAGTATGCTGGCTGACGGCACACATTTCGATAGAGCGCCTGAAGCTGCAGCGGTCGTGGGAGCACTACCGCATCCTGCGGGCGGGGGCGGAGGCGGGGGCGGGGCGGTCGGGCAGCGCCAACAAGCCCGCCTGCGACCGCGACCACTTCGCGTTCACGAAGGCCGCCATGGCTACGCTGGGGTTCGCGGGCGGCGCGTGCGGCGCCGTGCTGCGCGTGCTGGCCTTCATCCTCAAACTCGGCAACGTGCAGTTCGAGCCACAGCACAACATCGACGGCAGCATCGGTGCCAGGATACAACACCCGTATGGTCAGTCTACTATATATATCTCAATAATGGAATGCCCATTTTTGTCTTTTTCATTTGATAACTTAGAGTTGCTTTTCTATTAGTCATATTCCAATGAGAACTGGATACTCACATTCGAATTTGACTAGTATCATCGATCGATTCTCAGAGCTGTCAGAGGCGTGCGCGCTGGTGGGCGTGTCGGAGCAGGCGCTGGCGGGCGCGCTGCTGGCGGACGGGGAGGGTGCGGACGGGGAGGGGGAGGACGGGGAGGCGGCTGACGGGGAGGAGGCGGGCGCCGAGTGCGACTGGGCCGCCGCGCGCCGCGACCGTCTGCTGCACGCCGTCTACGCCCGGCTGTTCACGTGGCTCGTCAACGAGGTCAGTGACCGCCAAGCATTTTAACATTTGTTTATCCATACTTAATATTATAAATGCGAAAGTCTGTCTGTCTGTCTGTTACGCTTTCACGGCCAAACCGCTAAACGGATTTTGATGAAATTTGGTATGAATATAGTTAAAGACCCGGGGTCAAACATAGGCTACTTTTTGACGCAGGCGGAGCTGCGGGAAAAAGCTAGTTTATTATAAGGAAGATCAACAGCCTATATCTATACAATAGGTAACTAACTTAAGCAATTTAGAAGCCAATTATAGGTCCTTACAAATAGAACTAGAATAGTCCAATTAAACAACCAAACATAACATACATAGTATATATAAAAAAATATAATAATAATAATTGAAATTAAATATTGTTTAGTTTTCTAAAGGAAACGTGTTCTGTGTTCTCGACAATATATTTAAAGCTAAAAATTTACAAACTACCCTAAACATTACCCTACTGGAACAAATGGTCATTTACATTGTAACGTACGTGCGGTGTGGACACTGTCGGTATATACTCGTCCGGCCGGCAGGTGAACGCGGCGATCGCGGCGGACGCGGGCTCGCGGCGTTGCTCGTTGGGGCTGCTGGACGTGTACGGGTTGGAGTCGCTGGAGCACAACGGTCTGGAGCGGCTGCTGGTCAACTACGCGGCCGAGCGCCTGCAGGCCGCCGTCACCGCCGCCACGCTGCGTCTCGAGCAGGTACGGCCGCGTGCGACCGACACGTCGCTACGTGTCTCGTGTCGCGTGTGTGTACTACACGTCTGACTGTGTGCGCAGGAGGAGTACGCGCGCGAGTGTTTGCCGTGGTCGCCGCTGGCGTACGGCGAGGCGGAGGCGGCCGAGCTGCTGGACGCGGGGCCCGAGGCTGTGCTGAGCGTGCTGCGTGACGTCACACAACGCGGCGGCTCGGACGCGGCGCTGCTGGCTCGACTGGCGCGTCGCCGACACCCGCGCCTGCAGCCGCTGCCGCCCGAACACTTCCAGTATGTATTTGTGCTCGCGAACACTCACAAAAAGGGCCCTTTCCGAAGCTTAGGAAAAAATTTGTGCATTGGTAATCCTGAGAAACGATTTTTCAATTTCAAATTTCAAGTTCAAATTTAGATGTACCTATTATAATATTAGATATTTTTAACCAAGTACCTTACGTGTTTCACAACTATATCATATTTTAAGTTGGGTGTATGGTAAAGTGAATTTCGGCCAGATGGACCGTTGACGTGAATAAGGTGGCGGGTTGTGGCTGGATGCGGAAGGCGGAGGACTGGGTGTGGTGGAGAGTCTTCGGAATGGCAAATGTTTACCAGTGGATCAGGCTGTTGATGAAGATGATTATGGTCGATTTTAAAGTGCATCTAAACTTGGCATTGGATTGGTTTTCAACCCTTTTTTAGGCGAACAATTAGCCGATAGGAACTTGGGCCCCTTTTTAACAGGTATGTTTTTGGTGGGATCTTATTTATGATATTTTTTCTTTATGTGACTTTTTTGTATTGTATTGTGTCGAGAAGTGTGTATGTCTGTCAGATATCTGCCGAGTGCAGTAGGCAAAACAGCTTCATAAACTGCATATTTACATACTCGCGCTGCCAATTTCCGTACTCACTTTCTTGTATAGCGATTGGGGAGAATTCCTTCCACGGGAGTTAAAAGGTTCATGAGTCCAAACAGTGCGTTTGAACGTCCCCCGTTCGTCAGGGTGGTGCACTTCGGCGGCGCGGTGCGATACAGCGCGCGCGGCATGGTGGCACACAACCGCGACGCGGTGTGCCGGCGCGGCGCGGCAGCACTGGCGGCGGCGCGCGAGCCGCTGTTGTGCGCGTTGTTCTCGGCGGCGCCGCCCGGCTCGCCGCGTCGGCCCGCCACGCTGGCTTGCCGACAGCGCGCGCTGCTGGCCGCCGTGCTGCGTCGGCTGCCCGACAAGCCGCGACTCGTGCGCTGTCTGCGACCCGACGCGCTGCTGCGCCCGCTGCGCTTCGACGCCGCGCTCCTCAGGCACCAGATACGGACGCAGGGGTTGCTATTACATTTTATATTTAAATTTAGAGTTATGAGAAATTATTTTTTTTCTTTAAACCTAATTATTTTACTAAGTTTTTTTGTAAAGTTTGACTGAAATCACAGGATAATGGATATGGCGCTGCTGCGGCGTGCAGGGTGGTGTGAGTCTATGAGTGCGCGCGAAGTTGTAGCGCGGTACGGTATGTTGCGGGCGGGCAGCGGCGCGGCGAGCGGCGCGAGCGGCGGTGCGGACGGCGGCGCGGACGAGGTGCGGGCGGCGCGGGCGTTGCTGCGCTCGCTGCCGATCCCGAGCGCAGAGTTCGCATACGGTCGCACCAAGGTGTTCATTCGAAGCCCTCGCACGGTTAGTCTGTGTTCTCGACAATATATTGTACCTACTGTATTTAATTCTTTCAATGTCGATGACAATTTAACGCTGTTCTGTGAGTGTGTGTCTTTGTTGTTACAGATAAATGATTTATCTATCTATCAATGATCCGATAGTTTGTTTTTTGTCGAGTCATTGGCTTTATCCATTTTATAATATACTATAACAATATTATAAATGCGAAAGTCTGTCCGTCTGTTACGCTTTCACGGCCAAACCGCTGAACGGATTTTGATGAAATTATTAAATATAGTTGAAGAACGGAGCTGCGGGAAAAATGTGTATATGAAAAAAATATGTACGGGTGCTTTGTATTAGATGTTTGATTTTTTGTTGGATAATTTCATAAACGACGTGTATGATGTGTATCCGGTCAGGTGTGGGAGCTGGAAGCGTTGCGGTCGGCGCGCGTGAGTGCGCTCGTGAGCGCGGCGCAGCGAGCGTGGCGAGCGTATCGAGCTCGAGCGGCGTCGGCGCGGCGGCAGCGAGCGCAGCGCGTGTTGGCGCGCGCGTGGCGTGCTCGGCGTGCTGCCCGCGCGGGTCCCGCACGACGCGCGTGGGCGGGCGGCGTGCTGTGGCGCGCGTGGAGCACGAACGCTCGTCGCCGCTACCTGCGCGCGCTGTGGCAGCGTCTGCCCGCGCGTCACCGCTCGCCCGCGCTGCACGCCTGGCCGCCGTGCCCGCTGCCCGCGCTGCTGGGTGCGTTCACCACGCTTAGAACTCGTTCACAACGTTACACGGATCTGGTGCTGGCGATCCAGTAGCAGTGGACACGAAATTTTCCCGCACGCATAGACAATTTTGTGTTTATAAACGCGTTTACATAGATTCGCTACTGGATTGCGAGCACTGAATCTATGAAAACTTATTTCATAAGATTTTAGCGGGATATTTTACACTTTAACTACTGCTTCTTAACCTTTCGATCATCACACATTTAAGAGAAGTTAATCAATAAAGTCTTCCATTTTATCTATTGTTAGCGATTAGCGAATTCCTTTATTTTTGACAGGAAAGACGTCTGCTTTGAATCTATGGTTAATTTTAATGTGTCACCATTTATTGTAGCTTTATTGAAATGTTTTAGCAAGCCCGTAGATTGCATAGCATTCTGAGCATGTGAACTGACATTGAGTATTGCAACGAGCCCGCGTCTCCCCCCAGGCCGCACAGACGCGCTGCTGCGACGACTGCATCACCGCTGGCGCTGCCGGCTCTACCGCGCGGAGTTCGACCAGACCGCGCGCAACCGCATGCGCGAGAAGGTCACCGCCAGCGCGCTCTTCAAGGTCCCATATACAGTTACATGTTCAAATTACTTAAATAGTTTACAAAATACTACACTACAACAGTGTTTTCCTTCTTCGATCAGTCGTGCTTTCTTATGTTTTTGCGATTGTTAAACACAGAATTGTAGCTTGAGCTGAAGATATAATAAACTAATTTATTATTATATGTTGTTGTTGTTTGTAAAAAAATACTATCTGTTTTACTTATTAAATTTATGTCGTTGTCGGGTTTTTTTAGGACCGCAAGCTGACGTACGCGTGCAGCGTGTCGCACCCGTTCGTGGGCGACTACGTGCGACTGCGGGCGTCGGCAGCGTGGCGGCGCGGGGCGGGGGCGGGGGCCGGCGACCGGTACGTCGTGTTCGCGGACGTCGTGGGCAAGGTCACTACCACTGTTGGAGCTTTTAGTTGTGTAAGATGCGTACGTCGAGGAGAATTTGAGATAGTTGTGTTGTGAGAAGTTCTTGACTTTACAAAAATTAATAGAATGAAATTCAGTTAAACGCATAGTTAAAAAAGTTAAAGTTTATTTAGTTAAGTTAAAGATAAATACAAGTTAAAGTTAAAAAGTTAGTAAAGTTGAACAAAACACCATTCCCAAGACGAAGATAATATAATGAAATCAACATATCACTTTACAAATGCTATATAAATAACCATAGCGTGAAGTTATATGTAACAACGCCAATACAATCTTCTTACTCTTAAATCGCGTCGTACATATCTAGAGGCTGTTCTACTTTATAACATCATTCACAATAAGATAGACTCCATTGACCTCGTTAATAAACTTTATTACAAAGTTCCACGATCGGCTACCTTGCGCCAGGTGCGATCACGCCCACTCTTCGCGCTTCTATGATGGTGTGGAGATACAAGACTACGTCACATAGTAAACTGGTTTATTGTTCTTAATAAATGTCACATCTTGATACTTGGCTGTGACGGGTCCTTTCTCGACGGCTGCTCGATAGCATCTCAATTTGTATTGATAATTAATTTAAAATGAAAACTAAAAACAGCTGACACGCGACCTGCATGTATGAGGCCGCGTGCCGGCGAAATGTGCGAGGTAAGCTCGTACACATTGACATATTTAACTGTTCTCCTTTTACGTATAAAAAACTTTTATTGTCATTTCTCTCTGAACAAGACTCACTGTAAAGGTAGATTATGCGACCTGTATGTTGATATTGGTATTCTATATGATGATTTGTCTACATGATAATGAAAGAAATTACACGTGGTTGATTTTTGATAAGTATCTTGATATAGTTGTGACTTTGATTCTCTTTTGGTCCCAGAACAGTGATCAGATTTCAACTTCAAAACCCTTTTGAAATCCCTTTGTTTGAATGTAGTGTGCATGGAATGAATGGTAGACTTATCGTGAGACTGGTGTGATGTTTCTACATCATCACAAACCTTACCAGATATGATCCATCCTAGTTTAGTATTCTGAGCTATTATTGATCCTTGTGGTTCTCTGATTAGACCTTCTGTATAACCTGGCAGTAAACTTCTGTTCCTAGCAACAAATCTATTTTATTTGGTTGGTTGTAATCAGAATCAGCTAAAGTAAGTTTGACATCAAAGTAAATTTATTTTTTAAGAACATGAGCTTTTACGTTAATTACAAAGTTTCGGTCGTTGATAGATTGCAGCTTTACATAAACTACGTGCTTACAGTTAAGTGATTTGTTTGAGTCACCTCCTACACCAGATATGACGCTTCTGTTTGGTAGTTTCCTAAGTCCAAGTAACTGGACTGCAGACTCCGTTATAAACGACGCCTGTGATCCTTGGTCTAATAAAGATCTAAGTGTTATATAAGATCCTGTTTTAGCTTCAGCATCTACTAAAGCTGTTGGTAATAAAACTTGACTTTTACTGTTAGAAAAACAAGTGTTGATTGTTTCTACTTCGATCTCGTCTTGATCTTGTGTTGTTGATATTGTTTCAACAACCTTGGTATCAGTTGAAGTGTTGACATTGTTGACATGTAGTAGATAATGATGCTTTTTTTGACAGATTTTGCATTTTTTTATTTTATTTATAAATCTTTATTGTACCACAAGTTTACAATTGGCGGACTTAATGCTAAAAGCATTCTCTCCCAGTCAACCATTAGGGAAAACAGAAAAGTTATGTGCGGCGCGAATTATTTTAAAAATACAATGAGAGAAACAAAAAAAAACACTTAACTTTAACGTTCCCAGCAGCCAGAATAGTTGTCGCTTGTAATCGGCAGATGACGAAGTAGTTGCTCAGCTTCTCCGGTAAGATAACTTACATTTTGCAACGTTTTGTTGGTATGGATAAGTGACAGAAACAAATCCCAAAAAGTGGTCCATTCCGAGTAGTTCCCAGAGAAACTCGGTATCTCAATTTTTGGTAACTTGATATTAATCTGTTCGTTGTTGTTACGCGGTTCTAAACTATGGATAACAGCTGCAGGTTGTGCTTTAATTTTGTTTAGTTTCTCCTTAAGTTCAGATTTGTAATCAGTGTACAACTCTTCTAGTTTGTCGTAAATATTAAAAGGCACTCACATCGAACAAGTAACTGAAGCAAAACAGGTTGAAAGTCTTGTACCAGATTCGAGATTACATAAATGTGGAGTCACGACTATATTTGTGTGAAACACTTATTTTGTCGGAGCTTAATTATGCCGATGTAGTGATAGGGAACTGCTTACTGGCACGCACTCAAAAACTTATCCAGCGTGTACAAAATTCATGTGCCAGGTTTTGCTTCCCCATTCCTCGTAGAGCACACATCACGTCTTACCTGAACAGGAACGAGCTCATGAACATGAATTCTCGGCGTACACTTCACTTCGCGGTACTTCTGTTCGGCATAATTAAAAACAAAAGTCCGTCTTATTTGTACAATAAATTGGAATTCACTAATCGTGCAAGAGAACCAGATCGTCTTATTTGTCCCACATATACACAAAACTGCTGCTTTTCGAGGCAGCTTCAGATATGCTGCATCTAGATGCTGGAACAACATCCCTCCGCCAATTAGGAATTCGATCTCAGTTAAGTCTTTTAAGTATAAACTCAAAGCGAGAATTCTATGTACTCAGAAAGCTCAATAATTGCAGCATTATCTATTTATCTGTTTATTGTACAAGTAGGTCGCAAGTGTTTCAAAAATTGACAAAAATTATTGTGTTTTGTGTTGTTATTAATATTTTCAATTTTAATTAATAATAAAAACTTCAACTTAAAATTTCCATTCCAATTTTAATTCCTATAATTTTATCAATTTAATATATAATTTATAATCTTAATATAAATTTAATTTTAATCTTAATATAATAATTTTAATTTATAAATTTTTCGACATTCGCGGAAGACCAGCGTCGTGGCTCGTACCACGATCCACGACACATTCGAACAAATGAAAACCAAATAAACAATATTTCTTTCTGTCTTTCTTTCTGAATCTCCTGTGAATAAAAGATGCCTCAAATTCCTTCCGTGAAAATTCAGTTATTATTTGTTGGTGTGTATCATTAAAAGTTGACCATTGTTTTTCCAAACATTCCAATCTTGTTTCCATATAACCCAGAGGGTTAGTCTTATCTTTAGGTGATTTTCTATAGTTAGCATAAGCTTTGCTCATTTTCTTTAACAAATCTTCTTGTAGTCTTAATAAGGCCTCCATTTTTAACAATAAAATTCAAACTTTGTTAAGTCCAAATTCGGTTTTTACTCAAAATTTTTTAAGTGTTTGAAAATTTGAGACTTAGGCAAAATTGGGCATGGATTCCCCGTCTCAACACAATTTCTCTGAATATTTTACAAGTCCGAACATTAATAAATTTCTTCTATGTTTTCTAGGTCTAGTTCTTTAAGTTCAATTTTGCTTGGTACTTAATGCTCGCTCTTGTCTACGGTAATAATGTAAATTACTCACAGTTTGTCCGCTTCATAATCTCATTGCTTTGTTACTTATCTGCTAATGCTAACTGCTTACACCGTTACTTTTGATCATTCCTCCTGGTAATATAATCCGACTCTGTTGGACCAATGAACAAAACACCATTTCCAAGACGACGATAATTTATTGAAATCAACATATCACTTCACACATGCTATATAAATAACCATAGCGTGAAGTAATATGTAACAACGCCATCTCTGAATTAATAAATGAGTTGACAATTAGTTACTTCAAAGTTTGATATACATTAGGTACTTTATCAAACGGTTCATCATAAGTTACGAATGAGAAGTTAAAAAGAAGTAAGTAAATTAATACAAAATAATTGTTTATATTGTGCGGCACAGCTGACATAAAGCGCCACGTTAGCAAATACCTACATTGTATGGTATTTGACCTAACAACCACTCTATTGTAAAATTTAAAATACTTCAATTATGTTATGAGTTTATATTTTAAAGACCAATTTTTCAAAATGCGATGATGTCATCACGTAAATGAATGAGATGGTGTGTGCGTCAGGTGGCGCGGTCGTCGGGACGCGTGTCGCGCTGCCTGTGCGTGGTGTCGACGGGCGCGCTGCTACTGCTGGAAGCGCGCTCGCTGCGAGTGAAGCGCCGCGTGCCCGCGCACGCCGTGTACCGCTTGTCACTGTCACCGCACGCCGACGACCTGCTGGTGGTGCACGTGCGCGCGCACGCCTCGCACGCGTCTCACACGCCGCACGCGTCACACGCACACCACCACGACCTCGACGTGTGCGAGCCGAGCGACTTGCCCGACGGGGCCGACGCGCCCGGCTGCCTTTTTGCGGGGGAGGTATGTTTCATTGTTTTAAATTTGTCGATAGATATCCTTATCAATTATTGACCTCAATTATTATTTACACATAACTTATTCATACTAGCCGTTTGTATTATTTGAAATATTATTTAATTTGCGGGTATTGAAGTGGAGGTATTTTTAGACTTGACCATAATATACAGATTTATAACTATGTAAAAACAAATTATCTATTGTAAAAAACACCACTAAATTATTTAAATAAAATAGATGCTTTTGTAGGTTTTTTATCCCAGCATTTTTCGCTGATTATACCCGCGTCGATGGATTTTTTGTTTTATCTATACTAATCTATACTAATATTATAAAGCTGAAGAGTTTGTTTGTTTGTTTGAACGCGCTAATCTCAGGAACTACTGGTTCGAATTGAAAAATTCTTTTTGTGTTGGATAGATCATTTATCGAGGAAGGCTTTAGGCTATATAACATCACGTTGCGACTTATAGGAGCGAAGAAACAGTCGAAAATGTGGAAAAAACGGGGAAAATTATTCATCTTTGAGGGCTTCCGTTGCGTGCGCTGCGAAAACAGTTCGAGATACCCAAAGAATATGTATGAAAGAATTTTTCCTCTTTAAATGATCTAAAAAAATGTCTGCGACAGTATATGTCTATCTTTTGAGATTAACTTACAATAACAGTTTTTATGATAATCAAATTTGGTCGAAATTAATGCATTATTACAAATTATTTGTCAGAGTTGTATCAACTTAATAATATTAATCTTTATCCAAAAAAATTAAACTAAAAATATAATTTACGCAGAAGTACTTTAAAATATATCCTTTTTAAAACGACTTTAAAATATATTCTATTAATTATGTAACTAAGTCGTCTAAAGTAAGTCGTGGGTAACAGCCATAAGTAATTTATAATAAAGCTGAGGAGGTAGGTTTGTAAACAAAAAATAAATATGATTCCCAAAATAACTATTCCACGCGAACGAAGTCGCGGGCACAGCTAGTTTATTTATAATTTTTTTATTATTGAAGTTAACGGTGGTTACATTAACATTGGTATTCTACTACCTCCCGGTTTTTAGTGTAAGATACAAACTTTAAAATTTAATGAAGTTGAAGTGAATATCTATAAAATGAGTCGTTACGATGTCGGTGGCGGGCAGGGCGCGTGGCGACGTCGCGGCGACGTGGTGGTGCGCACGTGCCACGTGCTAGAGCTGGCCACCAAGCTGTTCCTAGTGGTTCAGAACGCGGTGGGCGCTCCGCCGCACGTGAACATCGCCAGCGAGTTCGAGGCAGACTTCGGCCAGCAGACTGTCACCGTGGCGTTCCACTCGCTCGGTGGCGGCGCGCCCGCCCGTCTGCTGCGACGCGGCTCGCGGCTCGACGTGCTGCTGTGAGCCATCTCTACACACTACTTGTACAGCATTTTCTTGCTCGCACGAACTCAATCTTTCTTTTACTTTAAGTTTCTCCAAGCATTTACCCGAGTAATCTTTACCTGAAGTAATTATTACATATTTTGTCATAGGACTATGTATATTTATTTTATGATCTGTGGATCTGTGGAATAGTACATTTTACCAATGAATATTTTTCAAATTACATTGTTGACCTAGGCCCGCAATGACACAAGTCATTGACGTATTAATCATTTATTTATTAAAAAAAACTTAATCTCAATAGTTTCGTTAAAAACAAAAAAATAATTTTAAATAATGAATCTAGATGCTTTAGTGATTTTCCGAACAAGTTTATTTATTTAAATACACAGTGAAGTCCTCATAGGATTATAATTGGATTCGGTGCGAGTGAGAAATATTGCCCATTGGTTTTAGCAGACATTATTCCTCTATAAAATATGTTTTTATACGTACAAGTTTTGTTTTGTCAATTATCATAAGCGTTCGTTTCGTCTTAAGCATTTATAGTCTCACCTCGTGGCAAAGGTAGATTCAGTAAAATGGCATATTTTTTGTTATGTATTAATTGAAGGAGGTGTTGAATGATTGTCTACCTCGCCAGACACACTTATGAAACTAACGTTCTTATGTGATCGCCGTTACAATAAATGATAAGTACTTTCTATACAAATATAGACGTTATTTCGTCAATTTACTGAATCTAATACAATGTCTAAATAGGCACGTATTTTAGAGAACCTAATAATAGATTAGCTACTTGGTAATAAATAGTTCACTAGTAATTAGCTAGGCACTGAAATATTCAATTGTGTTAGAGAGAGCGTTCCGTTTGAGACAAGTCGGTATCCTGGCGGAGGGGCGGAGCAGGGAAGTGACAGCAGCGGTCTGCACACTACACAGGGCCTAACCATATTTTATATCGATATTTCTTCAACTGTAAGTTCCCTCCATAGACCGAACTGGTTAATTGATGAAAAGTATTTTATATTCAATTAAATACGTCAATAAATATATTGCAAATGGCTTGTCTAAAAAATTTCAGTTCAGAATATAATAAACAATATAAAAAACTTTTCATCCATTAAGCTGCTCGGTGAAGGTCGTTCTATGGAGAGATCCTTTACTATAAGGTTTTAATGCATTCTATGATAGCTATTTGGGTACATCGACGACTCAATAAAAACTCATACCCGTGGTGTCATGAGGTTTTTCGATATTCAGATGGCGCTAGTAAGGCTTGCGGTCTCAAGGCTGGCAAAGTCCATAAAATTTATTGACAACCGTCAAATTATTCCAATTGTGCCAATGTATTGGATTAGATCCCACGAATTAGTACTGCCAATCGGCGTGTGTCGTATTTGAAAAGCCTCATACACGCATCACTCAATTGCCCTCTATTCTGCCAGGTATACCAGCTGTATGTGTGATTGTATTTCGCTCAGCCATCGCAGGGCTGGCACGGTAGTGACAGTACCAATTATACTTAACTCAGGAGTCGCCATACCATAGATATGTTTGTAAGATCCTGTGTTCTTTGTAAAGTATAAACGGACATTTGTTACTTACGAGCTGTTATAATACAATGTTAGGTGAGTACTGTGACTACCGGCGCCCGCGCGGCGAGCAGCCCACTGCCGGCACAAGCCAGTCTGAAACTCTGAATCTGCGCGCAGATAGTTCGTGCGTGTGATGCGTGATGTGCTATAATAACGCCAATTCTTCAATTATTTATTTAAGGATTAACTATGGATTACCGTATCCTCCACCTCTAGGAGTGGTTGTATTAGATCTTGTTATGTAAAGTGATTGTGACTTATTGCCGAAACAAAAATAGTTTGTTAAAACCATGTTAACTAAAATATGTTCTGTCTGAGAAAAGGACTTTTCCTATCGATTTTTGACGAGCAAGAACAAGACAAACCATATTCTAGCTAACATGGACCTAACAAACTATTCTTAAAACGACGATTAGTGTTTAACAATACGCAATTGTTGTTAATTTCTGTTTTATTCTATTACTTGTTACTCATCCTTAAATAAATAAAAGCAAGACGTCTGTTACATAAACCAGTATTAATAGATAAGTATCGAGGTGCCAAAGCTAGCAGCGCCTGCGGAGCCCGAGGTCCGGCCGCAGTGTGCTTTAGTATTACAATTTTACAAAACCGCGACCTGCAGGCGATGTTGCGTTCTCGTGAACATGCCTTCTGTAGAGAGATGCCTCATGGGCATGGGTGTTGCCTCCCTTTGGCCAAATTCGATCGACTAAAATTCAAGTCCCTTTTTTCCCCACTGCCCAACTAATTACTCAACTCAGATCATCAATGAAGTACTGATAAGGACAACAGAGCTTTGTGTCATCACGCTCTTAATAGTGTAATTAGTGGCTTGAAACTTCAAGCGTGCCTGTAATGGTTCAAAACTGCATGGTCCGTCGATGCTCAGTTATCATTATTAACACCTATTACGTCTGACTGACCGGCCTGATGACTTTTTGTATCTTACAGGTGTTATTATATTCATGCTCTATTTTATACCGTCGTCGGTAACTGGATTCAAGTATTAAAATAGAAATAAATAGAAGAACAAGCATCCGTGTGGCATCTCCCATTGTTTCAGAGCGCTCCAGAGCCCACTAACCGTCGGCTAGGCTAAAAAATTCTATTGGATTATTAGTACAACGACCATTTCGGTCGTAAGCTAAGTATGTACAGTAACATAGTGTAAGTTAGCGAGTGTCAGTCAGTGCCTGGGGGCGCCGCGGCGCGTAGCTGTTACAGATGTCTATTGCTGTTAGCGTCGGACGCGCGCTCGCTCGGCGTCGGCGCCGTCCTTAAACTATTTTATGTCGCGGACGTTGGCCGACGGTGGCGTGCGGGCGGCGCGCGGCGGGCGCGTCCACGGTCGCAACTAAAATGCGAATTTTTCATTTCTGTTGATCGAAATGTTGCGTACATGTTATGTTTTCAATAATTAAATATGAAAATGTTTTATTGTTTGTAATAAAACCGTAAAAAATAGTTGTATCTTTTTATTATTGCGCAGTTGGCCCTTCACATAAGTCAAAATACTTAAATGATTGAATAAAACACTTGTAACAGATATTAAATTTTATTATACATACTATAATATACGTACAAATACATAGGTACTGTCTATGAGAATAAAGGATCGTTTACACTGATGCGAATCCCGCTCGCGTGGCGGAACGCCCACAGAAATAAGAATCGCTAGAAGTGCAGTAGCGTATGCCAAAGTTATCTGTAAGTTTTTATTTCTATGGGCGTCCCGCCAGTCGTTTGGAATCAATAAAATGAACAAGTCGTAGCTTGAAATCATGTTGCAAATACCTGCCTACCTACATACTCAGTATTGAATTATGTACCATGAGTGCAAATCGTGACCATGGAACTACTACTTAGTAGGTGAGACAAACAGGACTATACTATCCGAAAGGTTCGCTTTATATAAGTGGCATGGATTGATCAGTAGAACTCCGTGATAGGACCACAGGCAATAAATGGTATTTAAATTTAAATATACTCATATTAAAAGCTACTTTCAATTTACTGCATAAATATGAAGCTCTTAAAACCGCTTCTTCCCCACTGCTCGACTATAAATGCTCAATATCAATTATTAAACTCAATCGAATTATTTACGTTAATGTTTAAGTACTTAAACTGTACAGTTTAAGTAGGAGGACAGGCACTTGCTAAATCGGGTGTAGGGATATAGATACCTGCACAAGGTGATTGTAGGTGGTGGAAACATACAACTACGTACTATAAACTCAGTCAGTCTTCTCGTTACACTCGGCACAGTTCATACTTCAGATCTACTTACTCAAAACTACTACAATAAACTAGAAGTAGTAAATGTTAGGCCCTTTTGGTCCATAAAATGTTTCAAAAACCATTTGATTTAAGCCTCTCGGTTTAGATTCTGCGTGAAGATGCAAAACGTGTACTTCCACTGCAGTGTGGAAAACCTGTGACTGTGACTACGAAATATCGATCTGTCGGGGTTCACTAGTAGAAAAAGGGATCAGAAAACGGGAAAGTTTGAAACAATCCCTGTCTGGAGACGGGTTTGAGTAGTGTGGTGTTTGTTGATGATGTTGAGAGCAAAGGTAATTAGGAGTTAATTTAGCAAACAGATTAGGCCCACACGGTACTCGCAAAATCGGCTAAGTAGTAAGATAACACAGGCTGCCGAAAGGACCTATACTACGACTACTACGAGTAGACATAATACATAAAAAGATATTGGATAAGTACTGCACAACAATAGAACTAAAGGACATCCTTAGGTATTGGCCGTTACATTGTAAAAATATTTAATAAGTACATGAATGTATGTAATCCATTTAACTAAGTATACAAATTCTATACCTATTAGGTACCTACACAATACACATCGACGTCAACATTAGAGTGTAACAACAACGATAGATATGTTTTATAGATAAACTATTTTTTTACAACATTATACAACAGGTGCTTGGTGGCTCAAAATTTTTATAAATACTTACAGCATTTCATTTTACTGTATACTATACAGCGAAAAACTTTCAAAAAATTTCAAAGTAACGACAGTGTTGTAAGAAAAGTGTACATTATGTTTCCATAAGAGCAGTTACTTTCAGTCACAGAAATAAGATTAAGTAAAAGTGTCATTTGGGCGTTACCGGTGTGGCAAAGTTAAACCTCGCCATAATATAAAGTTAAGACTCGAGGATTTCTTGATAGAAACTTGTAAAATTGATATCTTATTTCTGTCCTTCCAGTACAAGAGAGAGCCAAGGGTGGTTACCTTGATCTCATAATTTTCATTTGGATTAAATTGAAGAGATCATGGTAACCCACCAAACAAATGATGACCTACTACACTGGCCTATAATAAGATGTATTATGATAGATGTAGGTAAGCTGTGAAATAAATAAATATTAACGTGACCATGATGGTGCCACAGATTACACAATATATGCTATATCTAGTTGTAGCAAATAACAACGAGCGAGATGGCGCAGTGACGATCGAGGTTAGTGTCTTTTTGCGCAAGTCTTTTACTTTCACGGTCAATTATCTATTTTATTATATATATTTTATAAACTGAAGATCGAAGATAGAGGAGGTAAACCGCAACTTTTTCCCACAACCACAGAATCTGTCCATCGGTCAAGGTCTTGACTCAAGACCTACACCAAAGCATACCTATATCAGTTGATTAGAACATAACACAATAATAAGGTCTCTGTAGCGTTATTACTCTTTTATTAGGCTTCTTTTTTTTAAGTCAAAGACAAAAAAAAACAAAGCGAAATTGCACAGATATGTATGTAATAAAAGCACTATTTTCAGAATTACATGGTTACAAAGAACAGGGAACGGATGAAGACGAAACTAAACGGCGACGACACGTACACCGGTCGCGGCGGTGGCGGCGGCGGCGCTCACTTAATGGAGCACGCGAACTGCGCGCGCAGCCGCCGCAGCGTATCCGATGACGACGAGCTCTGCCGCAACAGGGTGTGCATTAAGATATCATAAAACATGACAGAAAGAGCGAAATATTTGATTGTAAGTATTTATTTTCACAATACCTTCAGCGGAGAGGTGTGGTCATTGTCATTCTGCATATCATCGGCGTGTAAGCTCACTGTAATTTAAAATAAATGTTAGTAGCTATGTATATTTAAAAAAAATCTTATGGAAAAGATTGAACGAGTTTATAAATTAAGCTGCTGCTTGGTATGGAACTGGGAAGACTGTAAGATCAGGGTATGGGTATGCCACTATACCCTGCACCTTCAATGCAATTGAGTCCTTTCTCGTACGTTAGTATCTCCTTTGTGGATCACGCACGAGTTAAATCCGGTCATTTGAGAGGCTTGCGCAGGGATATTGATCCAACGCATAGAGTCCCTTTGCAGAAGTTGATGTTATGTGGTGCTTCTGTTAAAACCCGTCCTCGGCTATATCATAGACTAGCCTTTACCCGCAGCTCCGCCTGCGTTAAAAAGTAGTAGTAAAAAGTAGTTAAAATGTTTGACCCCGGGACTTGAACTATATTCATACCAAATTTCATCAAAATGTGTTCAGCCGTTTGGCCGTGAAAGCGTAACAGACAGACAGACTTTCGTATTTATAATATTACTAGCTGTGCCCGCGACTTCGTTCGCGTGGAATAGTTATTTTGGGAATCATATATATTTTTTGTTTACAAACCTACCTCCTCAGCTTTATTATAAATTACCTATAGCTGTTACCCACGACTTATTTTAGACGATTTAGTTACATAATTAATAGAATATATTTTAAGGTAGTTTTAAAAAGGATATATTTTAAAGTACTTCTGCGTAAATTATATTTTTAGTTTTATTTTCTTGTGGCAGAATCAATGACACATTTATTTGGATAAAGATTAATATTATTTAGTTGATACAACTCTGACAAATAATTTGTAATAATGCATTAATTTCGGCCAAATTTGATTATCATAAAAACTGTTATTGTAAGTTAATCTTAAAAGATAGACATATACTGTCGCGGACATTTTTTTAGATCATTTAAAGATGAATAATTCTTTCATACATATTTTTTGGGTATCTCTGTTTATAACTGTTTTCGCAGCGCACGCAACGGAAGCCCTCAAAGATGAATATTTTTCCCCGTTTTTTTCCACATTTTCGACTGTTTCTTTGCTCCTATTAGTCGCAACGTGATGTTATATAGCCTAAAGCCTTCCTCGATAAATGATCTATCCAACACAAAAAGAATTTTTCAATTCGAACCAGTAGTTCCTGAGATTAGCGCGTTCAAACAAACAAACAAACTCTTCAGCTTTATAATATTAGTATAGATGACATATCCATGAACAGGTCTCCGCAGGAGTAAGAACTATTTCTAATGAATGGAAAGAATATTATGGGATATAGTGATAAAGTTTCGGTGGAGATGAAACTGGGCTATTGTAATAGAAATTCTAACACCTGGCATAATCATGATTATTGACTATTAGTGGCAGGCGGTGACTCGCCACTCATTGAATGGGCCCCCCAAATAGTCAGCGCTTTTGGCAACAGTGGGCAACATTGGAATGAGCAGCTAAGGGTACCGAGAGTTGCGGCTCCGGTGACGCCATCGCGAGTTGCCTCGTGAGCGGGTTTCCCCGTATTTACGCCATTACGCGCAATACACTTCCACCCTCGAGCATATAGCTCTTGCGACTCCACTCTGGCCGGCCGGCGCAGGCAAGCCAGAGGTAGGGGTCCTGTCCCTCATCGGCATCAACTCATGGTGTCCAGTCCTCATCGGCATCAACTTATGGACATTGGCGAAGGAAGGTCGGAGGCGATGCACGGAGGCTTCCCCTAGGAGCACTCAGGTCCGCGGTGTCGCCACTCACCAACAGCTCGCCACAACCTGCCCTGCGGGGACTGACTGCACTGGAAACGCCATCCCTTATTGTATTCGATATTAAAAAAATAAATATAAGGCCAGCTACTAGTCGTAGGCCCGACTTAAGGTGAGAGTTGAGATTGGAGCTTTGCCCTGAAGAGCTCGATAGTCCAGTGCGACCCGCGTATTCGTTGCGAATGCGCGTTTAAAGCGTCGGCGTGATGCGATGATTGGATTGGTTGCCATTTAGTGGCATTTTCTATCTCAAGCTCCTCCGTGCTTCGGAAGGCACGTTAAACCGTTGGTCTGGGTTGTTATCGATAGATAGCAGTCGTAAGGCTGTGTCAGATGCCTTTAGGCAGCCTGAAAACTTCTGACAGTGTTGGCCACTAACACACCTCGGGTCATGTTCCTGTTGGTCTGGTTCCTTGTAAAAAGGGTTACGGATTTCAAACGGCAGTCGCTCCATTGTAATAACCAGTGCCGCCAAATGTAGAACCATGACTTACAGCGTACCCTAGGCTCCGAAACGGTAAGCTGACGACGCAACTAGGAAAAGAATACACGCTAGGATAATAATGATGGAGCTTTGCCCTTTTGCTCTGCAAGCCTTCAGACGTCACGATTTTGCAAGCGATTTAGGGTCTTCTCCACTCTTTCACCTCAAATTGTCCCTGCGGCTGCTATGTGAGTAGCCGGTCTTAATGGAATGACCTGCCGTATGCCGCGACCCGACCAAAATACCATAGGCAAGTAGTAGTATAGGCATATTAAGCATATAATATAGCCGTATTAGCAATGGTGGTGGAGAAGACAGGTGTGGGCAATACCTGTGTGTTCGGGCGTAGGCGGCGCGTTGCCATTGTCGTCGTGCGCATCGCCGCCGCTGCTGCGCGGGGAGCCGCCCGTGCCCGCACTGTCCCCGCCCGTGCCTGCACTGTCCCCACCCGTGCCCGCACTGTCCCAGCCCGCGCCTGACACGGACGCGCCTGTGGCAAACAACGTGTGTGCTCATCACCCTGCTCATCTTAAATGACGATGAAGGTTATGTATGAACGTAAACCGCGCTTGTTTTCATATAAATAAATCACGGACCGAACTACTTATACGGGCGCACTATAAGTTTCGGGAATGAATATGAAAAAATACTATTAAAGGTACAAAATTAATTTATTGTTTTTCAAAATAATCTCCCTTGGCGTCTATGCACTTTTTCATTGGATGAAACCAGTTTTGAAAACTTTTGTGCCACTCCTCTGTGGTGACCTCTGAAACGTGTTTTTCATACTCCTCGACAGCCTCTTCTGGTGATGAAAATCGTTGACCTCGTAATTGGTTCTTAATTTTTGGGAACAGAAAAAAGTCACAAGGTGCCAGGTCGGGACTGTATGCAGGATGACTCATGAGTTCTACATTTTTCGCCTTCAAAAAGTCGTTTGTCTGTCTGGCCGTGTGAGAACTAGCATTGTCGTGGTGCAGGATGATACGGCGTTTACGGTTATTTTTACGGAGTTCGTCAATAACTTCCGGCAATCAAATGGTCGTGTACCAGTCACTATTCACTGTACGACGATTCTCTAAAGCAACAGTAGCCACGTGTCCAGTTTTAAAAAAGAAGCAATCATCCGCTTAGATGCACTTTTCACGCGCGCCACTTTGGTTGGTTTCGGCTCATCTTGAAAGACCCATACGCTCGATTGCTGCTTTGTTTTGGGATCGTAGCAATAAATCCATGTTTCGTCACCTGTTACTATGTCCCACACCAAATTTGACGCACCTTCGTTGAATCTGGTAAGCATGGCACTGCACCAAGTGACGCGGTCCGTTTTTTGAGCCTCGGTCAAGTTGTGTGGGATCCACCGCGAGCACAGCTTTCTCACACCCAAATGTTTGTGTAGGATTAATTGTATTTCACTCATGCCTATTTCTAAGGATGCGCGAATTTCATGGTAGGTCACATGCCTGTCTGTTTCAATCATACGGCGCACAGCATTGATGTTTTTGTTGGTCACAGCGGTGGACGGCCGACCATCGCGAGATTCGTCACTGAGATTGATACGACCACGCTTGAATTCTGCAAACCAGCTATAAACAGTTGTCTTGCATGGTGCTTTATTGCCAAAAGCTGTTTCAAGCCGAGCGATGCTCTGTTGAGCTGTCAAATTACACTTAAAATCGTAGAAAATCATACTACGAAAATTTTCCCGAGTTAAATCCATGTTGATGCAGACACACAATTTTATTAGTAAAAACAAAAGACAGTCAGATGAAACAAACTGCATTCTACAGCCATAGAGTTCTATTTTCAAATGTTGCAATAAATTTTTAATTATTGTTTATTAAGTGGCCAGTTCCGGAAACTTACAGTGCGCCCTATGTACCACGATACAACTATATATATATACCTATCGAACATCCTTCTGTTCTGTTCTGTATAGGGTACGTTATTTTTGTAAATCTGTTTTTTAACTAGACTTGATTTTTTACCAAAGAGAGAAAGAAAAAAAAAGAGTTAAAAATTGACCAAATAAATTGTTCTCTTTAAAAACATCTTGTGTTACGTACTGTCGGTGTGGTCTGTGCGGCGTGACAGTGACATGCTGGGCGAGGAGTCGAGCTCGAGCGAGGACTGCGACGCGCACGAGTCATCAGACTCCGAACCCGAGTCCGTCCGCGAGCGGCTGACGTCACGCCGCGCGCCCGACCCCGTGGCCGCCCCCGCCCCCGCCCCCGCCGCTGCACCCGCTGATGAACTCGACGCCGACTCATCCGCTTCCTGCTCCATTTCCTATATTCATGTAATTTCATATAAAGAATGAATACTGAAGTGTCGAGTTCATAAAGTAAGATGGTGGCGCAAGGCCCAACGCAATTTGGAATATGAGGTGACATCTACAGTTGTAAAATTACTGAATTATTATTCAAATTAATTTTATACACATATCAAAGATCCATTTTTTTCAGAGATTTTTCTTTTATTTGTTTTTTCACATAGCACGCTTAATCTAATCCGGCTCAAAGGTTCAAAATGTAGGGTTCTTGCTGGGATAAAGTAGTCTGTACTCTTGTGTACAAGAGGGCCGTGGATTGTGTTTGTAAAATTGCCTTCAACTGTATCACTTTAAAACTACAATAACCAGCACCCTATCCTTCGAGCCGGATTCGAACAAGCGACTCGCTTTGCGTAGTCGTACACCACGCCGCACTTGCACGTACTTGTCACTATTTCGGTCAGGTGCCATAAGTACGTGGCTATACCATTCGTGTATTCTGCCTTTATTTGCAAATTAAAAGGATATGAGTGCAGAGAGTGAGTCAGTGAGCATGCGTACATACGTGTGCCGAGCCTAGCGGCATGTCGACGGCGAGGCGACGTATGCGGCGTTGGGGCGCGCGCGGACGGCGGGGGCTGCTGTCCGCACTCGAGCTGGCCAGCCGCACGCACGCAGTTTCTGAAATATAGATATTTTGATTTGTTTTTATTACTTATAATTATTTTTAAAATAAACTGTTAGTGTGTTTTTGCAGTAAAAACGATCTGACATGCATGCGACCTAAATACCTCTGTGTCATGTCATCATAAATAAGTCTTTATCATACAAGACTGAAAGTCAGTTCGCTCAACAGCCTTATACTTCGTCTCAACCCCACTGGCTGGGGTGCATCGGCTCACGTTCTTAGAACTGCCTTTACTGTACTTAGTAGTCTGGCTTTATGCCACTTGGCTTGGTGAGAAGTACGCGTGTCCGGTTTGGACTTGATGGGCACTCAATGACTCTGGCTGCATGAATCACTGGCATCCTCAAGCTTACGCCGCAGCCCCACGTGCTCTCTCAGGCCGGAATTACGCCGCCAGGCGTGCGTCGTGATGTAGCAAGTGCAGTGGAGAGGCATAAGCAGGCATATATATATGACAAGCATCCGCTTCACGGTCATGTCCCTCTTTCCAGACGCGTAAAGAGTAGAATTGCTAGTCACAAGTAGAGACTGGGGAAGCTTCTGCTCCTAGACCATATTTGGCGTGCATACCACCTGCAGAACTAAACACCGAACCTGCACCTGATAGTGACCATCCTTGGGCAATATGGAAGTCACTTCGGACTTTTTGAGCTGGTGTTGGAAAATGTCAAGAGAGCCATATTCTAGGTGGGAATCCGCCGACAACAGGCTGTGTGATTGCGGCGCGGTGCAGTCGATTCCATTATCTGTCATGCTTTGGTGCCCTGTTTATTGTACAATAGAGAATCTAAGATCGACCGACCAAAATTAATTTAGGTTATGCTTTGGCTTTTATAGTCATTATAATTCGAAAAAAGGACAGATTCTCCTCTAAAATCATTAAATTAAATCTGGCGATTTAACATCTCGTTCATGCTATGCTGTGCAATTCAAAAGTTAGCAGAATATTTTTGGAATATTTTTAACACCGCTAAGAACCTAATAAGTAAAATATCTCGTAGCAAAGATATAGTACTAATTATAATTCTGTGGTAAAGTTACTCGTAAGCCCGCAGTTCGAGTCGATTTAAGATAATATCCAATTAATGCTCATTTTAAATGGCACTGTTTGTGAACGACGGATCACCTGAGCGTCCCGGTGGCGATGGCGGCGCAAGCAGCGAGGTGGGCGAGGGCGGCGTAGGCGGTGTAGGCGGCGCGGCGGCGGGCGCGGCAGACTTGACCTTGTGCTGCAGCAGCGAGTAGAAGCCGCGCGCCGTGGCGTTGTGAGGCTCGTACTGCAGGATCAGTC
The DNA here is from genome assembly GCA_947363495.1 of Euzophera pinguis. Lineage (NCBI taxonomy): Eukaryota > Metazoa > Arthropoda > Insecta > Lepidoptera > Pyralidae > Euzophera > Euzophera pinguis. The sequence continues at coordinate 145,111 of OX376166.1, forward strand.
GGCAGTACTTTAGCGCCTCCGCGTACTGTCGCTGCATGATGGCTGATAGGAACTGCGAAGTGTATAGATTATTGATACGTATTTAATGATAGTGTCCCCGCGTCCTTAGCGAGCTTAGCACTAATGGCGAAACTTCTACCTGACAGGAACCTTCCTCGGGCAATCTAAAAACCACTAAACACACTGTCAAGAGAGCCGCACTAGGTGGGGTTTCAGTGGTAGTACAGTAGTACGTTACTTCGAAAAATTTAACTGAGAAGTAACCTGCGCGATTGCGGCGCAACCAATGTTGTTGATGGCTCACTTTTCAACACATTATCATGGGGTGTTTGGTTTGGACAATTATGCAACTATCTGTCTCAATCCAACAGACGACCGCTGAGCGAGATAAACGACAGGGCGTTGGAGGTGGTCAAGTACTGGTCAAAAGTAAATGATCTAGGATCTATATATTACAATACAACCATAGAAGACGTAATCACCTCTGCCAGAAATTCGCTAGGTGCGGACACTGGGTCGTTGCCGTCGGAACCTTCATCGGGTGTGCGGCGCGCGTCCATGGCGTGGCGCTGAGCAGGGAGGGTGACCACCAGCCGGCGCGAGGGCGGCGCGTGCGGCTCGGGTCGGTTCTGGCTGAGCTGTAGCGCGGCCAGCGACGCGGTGGCCAGCGAGCGCTGCGCGGGCGCGGGCGGCGGCCAGCTGCCGCGCCACGGGGACGGCGGGTATGGCGCGCGGGGCCGCGGTGGAACGGGCCGGTACAGACGCGCGTTCGGTACCGGTCGCTTGTACACGCGCTTACGGCGGCGACTGCGACCTTCGGATCGCTTGCTCTTCGGCTCTGGCTTCTTGGGCCCGGGATATCTGCATGTCACAATGACCGCTGGTATTGGTAGGTAACTAACGCACCTATATGCTTAGATAGAAATGACTGCAATTTAAAATTAATCGGTAAGTTAGGGCTTAAGTAGTAATTAACGCAATTTTAACTGCCATACTTGGTAGGAACTGTAGGAAGACGATGAATGAAACTGTAAGATATTTCATCGACGGCGAGAGAGTGTCTTCTGTCTCTGCGGTTCGCGACTTAGGGGTGGTTCTTGATTCCAAATTGAGTTTTATTCCCCATTATGAATCTATTTTTAAGAAGGCATCGAAAATGACCGGCTTTATTAGGCGTAATACAAAAGATTTCAGAAATCCATCATCTAAAATCATCTTGTTTAATTCACTGGTACGGAGCACGCTTGAATTTGGCAGCGTCGTTTGGAATCCCGTTTTTAGTAATCACTCTTACAGAATGGAACGAATACAAAGATCTTTTACACGGCATTTAGCGTTTATTTCTTCTGGAATTTCAAAGCGATGTTCTTATGACGAGCGTCTTACATTTTTCGGTCTCAAGTCTTTGTCACAGCGAAGAGGTATGCTGGATCTATACTTTCTTCAAAAAATAGTACAAGGAGGATCGATGTGTCCATCTTTGCTGGATCGAATAAAAATTAATGTTCCACGAATGAATAACAGACGACGGTATAAAAAAGACTATTTCCATGTCCCCTATAGTAGGACCAGGTTGGGTAAACATGCACCTTTTTCTAGATTTGTGTCATTGTATAATAAGTTAAACAAATTATGTGAACTGGACATATTTCACGATAGTCTAGTGTATTTAAAAGTAAAGTGTTGAAATATAATGTAACTTTAAGTAATATGCCAATTTAAATAATTCTGCACAAGTTACTGATAAGTTGGTTTAGTTTGGTTCAAATTGTATAAAATTTTAAATTGTAATTTTTAATTATAAATTAAGTTGTGAGTTGTTAATTCTTGATATGAATAATATTATTTGACAATGTTGTGCATGTCTGTAATAGGTGTAAGCACTGGATAAAATCATTTTAAGCAATGTTTTTTGTAATGATTGTGTTTACATTGTTGATGTGCCTTAATAAATAAATAAATAAATAAATAAAATAAATAAGTAAGTGCATTTCTAGAACTATCACTAATGTTTTGCAAGAATCGCAAGAAAACTCAGATAATCGTAGATATGCAACAGCTAGCTAAGCCTGGAAGAATACTAACAGTCTAGGATTGGGCGTGTAGGAACGTAGACGTCGGCGCTGCCGGGACGGTGACTGGGCGATCTGGCCGCGGCGCAGTCGTGGAGCACCCAAGTCGATTATATCGTCGGCTTCCTCTTCCAGTTCCCTACTGTAATAATAATTTTGTTGGTAATTTGTTTATTCCCTTATCTGCATCACAAGGATTTGATTCCAGTAAAAAATACTTATGATTTTTAAATTTCTTACAAAACAGGCAGGCAGTTGACGTAATTCTATAGAATCTCACCTGTCGCCTGCGTTAGCCTTGTGATCAAGCAGCGCCTTCACCACGATGAGATCAGACTGCTGAGTGCCGGAACCGAAAGCGGCTGGCCCGCCACTTCTGTTTGAATATTAGCAGATTATAAATATTAGGAGAGGCGTGGGACAGGGGCGTGGTGGTTTTGTTCTTCAGAAAAGGTGATAATACTCTATTGAAGAACTATAGACACATGATGCTCCCGAACCACATTTATAAACTGTTTTCGAGGGTAATCACAAACGTCTCGCGAACAGGCTCGATGCCATCCAGCCTCCCGAACAAGCCGGTTGCCGAAAAGGTTTTAGTACCATAGACAACATCCATACGCCGCAGCGTACAGGATATACAGAAGACCAAGGAGTATAACTATGCCTAGCGTTTGTGGACTATGAGAAGGCCTTCGATTCGGTCGAAACGTGGGCGGTGCTTCAGTCTCTCCAGCGATGCCGCATTGACCATCGGTACATCGAGGTGTTGAAGTGCTTGTACAGTAACGCCACTATGTCAGTCCGAGTACAGGAGCAGAGCACGGGGGCAATTCCACTGCTGAGAGGAGTGAGCCAGGGAGAAGTCATTTCTCCGAAACTGTTTACCGCTGCTCTGGAAGATTATGTCAACCTCAATGGCGAGTATATTACTCACCTTCGTTTTGCTGACGATATCGTGATCATGGCGGAGTCGATGGAGGACTTAAGTACCATGCTCAGTGACCTCAACGTGGTCTCCCAACAGGTGGGCCTTAAAATGAACATGGACAAAACCAAGGTTATGTGTAATGTCCATGTTGTGCCATCACTGGTTTCTATTGGGAGCCACACCCTTGAAGTTGTTGACCAGTATGTCTACTTTGGTCAGCTGATCCAGGCTGGTAACTCCAGCTTCAAAGACGAGGTCTTTCCTCGAATCCGACTCAGCTGGGCGGCGTCCGGGAAACTCCGTAGCATCTTCTCATCCAAATACCTTAGTCCCTTAAAACCAAGGTCTTCGACCAGTGTGTGTTACCAGTGATGACATATGGGTCCGAAACGTGGTTCTTGACTATGGGCCTCATAAAAAAGCTCAAGATCGCCCAGAGAGCTATGGAGAGGGCGATGCTCAGTGTTTCCCTACGAGATCGAATAAGAATTGTTCTCTTATGGATATCCGTAGGAGAACAAAGTCACCGACATAACCCAGCGGATTAGTTCTTTGAAGTGGCTGAGGCACATAGCGCACAGAACCGAAAACCGATGGGGCAGAAAGGTTCTCTAATGGCGACCACAAACCGGCAAGTGCTGCGTTGGACATCCACCGACCAGATGGTCAGATGACCTGAAAAAGTTTGTAGGCAAACGATGGACGCAGGCCGCTTACAACTGGCCATTTTGGAAACCATTAGGACAGGCCTGTGTCCAGCAGTGGACTGACTGTGGCTGAAATGGTTACAAAAACATTGCTTCTCTTCTGTTACATTGACCATTGCAATTCACTTAAAAAATTATATATTTTTTTTATATACCTAACTACTCGATTATTTAATTTATTTAATAATTTATTTATGAAAACAATTGCATTATAATAATCAAATAAATTAGTTACAACCGTTTATTAATAGATAATAAATAATTTTGCACGTCTGCTAGCAGACAGAATACACAGGACGGAAAAATTTTGTTTACCTTTTTACACATGTAGGTATTCTAGCAAAATAAATGATTCTGATTTTGAATGATGATGATGAAATATTAGCAGGTTCCATGTAACATGACGTGATCGGGGAATTAACCGTGGAAACGGTTGCTGTACTAAGTAACGAATCTGTTAGCTGACCAGATAATGGTCTTGTATAGGTGAGACAATATGACGTCCAGTCCAGGCAATAATGGTCTACAGCTTGGAGTAATTTTTACCGTGTTTTGTTTGGTTAAAAGTATTGACCGCTCTTTCCCTTCTCGTTGGGGTCGCGCCCCAAAAGAAACAGTGTGCTACCAAGGAAGAAAAACAGAGCACAAAAGCCATAAAATTCTTTTACTCCTCAAACTATTGGTCGACTGTCGAGTCGAATAAGTATTATAATTAGTCGTTTTCGCTAACTACGTAGAAGGTTGAGCAGTTTGTAGCAGGGCAATGGAGAATAAAATTGCTCGACCTGCTCAATCGAGTCAAGCAGTCGTTGGTCAGCAAGATGTTGTTTTGACTTGTGTTTCTAGTGATTGACTTCTGTACCTGCACTAAATCAGCATGCATGAGCCACTCGCTGATCATAAATTAAATAATTAATTGATGAATTAATAAGGTATTACATATATTTAACTAGGTAAATACATCGCGTATCGGTGCAATGCAATCTATTTACTTTTTAAGCAAGGAGGCGGCGCGGCGGCGGCGTGGCGATAACAATATCGACCTAATATAATAAATTGCATCGGCGAAGCCTTGGCACGCGAGCCTCACCTCCAATGACCCTGCAAATATCGTATCGAACTGGTTTATATACTTATATATTGCCTGTGTTAAAATTCGAAAACAGCCTTCTCTGTTTTGGTAAAACTTAAAGCACTTGGCACGCACCTTAGTACTGACGATTATTTTTGTCGAACCAAATAGCCGAGTACTTAAATATATCTACATCAAAGAGTGGACTAATATACATAATGGGAATGTTTACATCAACCAACTCACCCACTTCTATTTTAAAATAATTGAAAACTAATGCACTTCGGTTGCGTGCTATCGATGTCACGCGACGTAGGCCCAAGGAACCAAAACAAAAACACATTAGGTCGAAGATGCTTATCGATCGAAAAGCAACAGATAGTTGGTCGCGTGTCGCGCAAGGTTTCTCGGTGAGCGGTTGAAGCTGCGTCGCGTGCAGCCCGTGGCGCAACCTGCGAGCCGTGCTCAGCGGGGTCGGCACACGCGCGGCCGTACGTTGTCACCACCGGCTCCTCCACTTTCCACTGATCATTAGCGGATCGACAGTGCGCATGCTTAGCAGTCCGCTCTCCAATTGGACTTCACCTACTACGTAGTAAAACATAGCTATCGCCTACATATTATGAAACTTACGATTAACGTCATGAATGAAAGAACTATACCTACTTGTGCCCATTTAACCGATCAATTTAGGTATAAGGTACTTAAAACAGTATCTAAAAATGCACGTCCGGCTGTTCATAGGGCAGTGTTAATGCCGAAAAATGTATGGTAAGTAGTATGAGTATTTTGATTGACAGAAAAAGAGTGAAGGCAGTTGAAATGGGAGAAAATCAGCATTCCTACTCCTCTCCAGGAGTATGGTCCTTAGCAGCTCAGTCATCTGCGATATAAAATGAATAGTAGTGAGATAAGGAATCGTACTCGTTTAAGGAGCGTCCTTGGAGGATCGTACTGCGACCAAATCGCAGACATAATAAGATATTTTTTTCTACATATAGATATTTTTGCAAAATAAATGATGAACTCTGACACCAGGGTCCACATGGTCGATTGGCAATGTAACCTACACGAATGATGATCCTGATTCTGACTACGACAGAGTGATGAGTGTAGAGGAAGCGAGGGAGGTCAGTATAAGTACCTGAGTAAGTAGGAATCCTTAATCTCTGTCTACCCCAGCGAGATAGTTTTGGTAATAAGATATGAAACGTAAGTTAAGCGTGGGCAGAGGCAGAATAGGGCAGGTTCAAAACCCAAAGACATACGAAACTCAAATTGAGCTAAGTATGCACTGTGGACACAACACTCAACGGCCCGCACTAAGCTCATGTGGACGATTGTTGAAGAATGTTACAGTCTGATGAACGAAAACAAATACACGCACAACACTCCGGGACTATATTAGGAAGGAACCATGGATTTCTGGAATGGAAGAACAGAGCCTATAGAGGGGGGGTGTCTAAAATATAAAAAAATATAAATTAATTTGATCTTACAGTCTACTTCTAGATTTTCGTAGTATTGTGACTTTGGGAGGTTTCGTATTAAATACCATTTTTATTGTTATTTATTTTTCTCACTAGTAATTTGAAATCTTTTTTTTCGTACTTTTATTACTATAAAAAATATTATGCCTAAAAGTTTATCCGCTCGACCACACCACACGGCGGAAACAATTGAAATTTGACTTCCACACGTCACTATGCATGAAAAATCCATGCGTCAAAAATCAAAAATAACTAAAGAAAAAATCTTAGATTAAGATGTATTAATTGGTCTCGCGTGTCGCGGAGGCCAATTATCTATATATGGAATGTTGTAGACGTAACAAACTGTAAAAAGTTATAAGCGAGTGAGGTCTGTAAGTATCGTAGCAAATGAATGCGTGATGATATGTACATACGTAAGCTATTTATATAATTATATATATTAAGTATTTAACAATTTGACTGGTACTAAAAAACATCATGTTCCATTAGTGCATAATATGTCGGTGTGCTATTAACAAGAATATCTCTCTTTTAGAAAGGAATATAACGAGATAATAACTTTAACATCCGTATTCTTAAATATAACATTAAAGCATTAAATATAACATTAAAAGTGATCCAGAATCTCGGCGAGGATCTTGCCGAGAAAGGAACCGCGTCGAGAAAGAAAATCCAGACTCTTGAGAATTCTCGGCCAGAAGCGAGAAGAGTACGAGGACGCTGTCCACATTCACAGTTCTCGGACTATTCTCGCTTTACTGAACTCCGCATAAGAACGTCCTTCACTCAAACTCATTAGAGGACGCCATAAGGAATTCCTCGAACTTTCATTGAAAATGACATTTGTTGGTTGCTTGAGCAAACTCCAATGAGGAACGACACATTATAATACCTAACAATTCAAAGCACAAAAATAAAAAAGAATAGAGTAAAAAAATAAAGTAAGTAGTTAACTAGGCAAAAAGTGACAAAAAAACTGATTTATAACCACTTTCGAGGCCGCTTCGTGGTATCTCTCGACCAACCGCACTGTAAGACTAAAGAAGATTGAATAAAGGACTTGTATCCATGGCCGTAAAACCCTTTACTAAAAAAAAAGAAGTGTCACGATAATGACGCATCGTGACACATTGAAATTGTCAAAATAGTTATACTGTCGCTGTCGATTTCAGATTTTCTTCCACTGTGAACGTGAAGTAAACCAAGCAAAACATTGTCATGCGATAAATTAATATTGTCATTCATAGAAATGGCCGAGTTGTTATTTGTTCCTTTGAAGAAGTCTTCGGACGTAGATATAGTAAAGCCACTGAAGAATCTGATCCAGTCGACGTACAACACAAGTGAGAGTCATGAAGACTACACCGAAGCTCTAAATGAGCTGGGACGCCTGAGAACTAACGCCATTTGGAAGGTGTTCGAGAAGTCTTCGCTGGAGATTCTGTACAGGTGACTCATAACTACGGCCATTATCTGAATCATTGAACTTACAACATCTTTATGATGCGGTTATAATATTTATGGATAGATGAACTGTATTGCTCCTTTCAAGGTTCCTCTATCAAAACAAATAAAGCAGTGATGTCATCAATCAGCAACCGGTTGACGAGTACAAGTAGGTGTTGATTGAAGGGTCTTATTGGAAAGATTATTTTAGAAGCCTATAAACAATTTTCTTCATGCTAACACTGTCATATCAGTAAATAAACAATTTTTATTCATCTTACTTGATGTACAGGAGCTTTGTTTCCCTTGTTGCTACTAGTCTATATACCAGTAGTAACATTACACAATAGCTTTAAAAACTGGGATTTTATGATTGTATCATTGCAGGGTCCATAGGCTCTGTAACACCACACACAATATGAAGATGACATTTTAAAAGTGTTTACACACACAGAGATGTTCTTTAGCTTTGTATAATATTTGTAATGTTTTTTGTTTTAATCTAATTGTATTAAAATTTTATTACTTAATAACTACTATTATTATCATGGCAAAACATAGCGATCTTTATGTAAAAAAAATTAACACCTCTATGTATTTACCTATGTTTTACAAATAAAAGGGTTGGATCTTAAAACAAGTCGCCTTTTTTGAGTATAAGGGGGGGGGGGGGGGGAGGAGGGGGGGGGAAGAGTAATGAGTAAATATTTTTGTTAATTTTTATAAATGCATTTTAACTTGAAATATGTTTTTTACTATCTAGAAAGATGTTAGAAGAACAATAAATGTCCTATTGACTGATGACGTCTGACTCACTTTTCTCGAGATATTGGACAGAAGCAACTGATTGTAAAAAGAAGACTTTATGACAGAAAGTAGGTTAGGTTAGGGTTATCTTGTGACCATAACAGTGAGTGAGCAAGCAAAGCGAGCAGGTGACGACTTTGTAACAGAAGCAACACACTTTATTCATACTAAATTTCTATCAGTCATAACTTGAAAACTATGCAACTCCGGCAGGTGCCCCCCCCCCCCCCCCACCTCAAGAAAACCCTATCAAGGCATCTGGTTTTAAGATTTTTACCAATAAAATAATTGATTGACTGAAATAAAAAGATTTTTTTGTCTTATTTAGTTATTCATTCATCAAATCAAATCATTTATTTGCATTTATATTCATATTGAGTGGGTTCCATTTCATGTCATTTCCTGGTGCCAGAGTAGAGTTACAGTACTTATTTGAAAATGTGTGTATTGTAATAAGGCACTAAACCACATGCTCTGGTTGGTTGCAGTTACTATGACCAACTGGCATCGCTGGAAGGCAAGCTGCCTCCACAGGAGGTGCAGATTCCATTCAAATGGAAGGATGCTTTTGACAAAGGTTCCATTTTCGGAGGCAGGATGAGTCTGAGTGAGTACACTGATATTGTTTGGGGAATCTCTACTCGGGTGATAAATGAGATATTTAGCGGACTGTAACTAGGTTTAATACTGGTAAAAAAATACAAAATATTTAAAGCACAAATCGCGCCTATCGCCGCGGTGGTGGTGACGTGTCTGTGACAGTCTGCACAAGGACTTATGGGGGTCGGTACAAGTAAGAAATCCATACAATTTGATGTACATAAATATAGCCTATAATTCTAGTTTCATCACTTAAGAATTCGTAACACTATAAAATAAATAAAAAATAAAAAGTTTTTTATTGATAAGGTACAACAACTTAAATATCTTATTCTAAAGTTTACATAATAATAGTAGTGTAGAAAAAATAAAAATAAGAACACCTGCCAACTGTCAACGCAGAACCCAAACTAGGTCTGGCCTGTATTTTGGGAACCCTGTTCGTCCGACAAGTTCAGTCCACCATCATGTAGATGTAGAAAGAAGTACCTTTAACTTAAGCGTAGAATTAGTTAAATGTAGAAACACTAGTGCCACTGAGCAATTCCATATCAATCTGTCCTATATAATAATAATAAAAGCCTTAATTTCGGACACAATTTACAAAATTACATTTACAATTAAAGCTGTAAAAACAAAAATCCACACAACAATTTTTTTCAATTTAATCTTTATTTTTGTCCGTTTGTCCATAGACAAAGGCGTCCTCCAATCTTTTCCACTCTTCCCTGTCTCCTGCTTTCCTGGATCCAGGTTGATCCAGCTACTGCCTTAATGTCATCTACCCATCTTCTGCAAGGCCTCCCTCTACTTCCCGTCTTATTTCTTGGGTACCAGTTTATTTCTTGGGTACCAGTTTATTATCATTTATCTTTTCCTCTAATTTCCATTGCCCATTTACATTTTAGTCTCTTAATGGTTGTTGTCACCTGTTTAGTTTTTGTACGATTCTTTATTATTTCTGTTCTTATTTTGTCACATAGTCTCTTCCCTACCATACTCCTTTCCATTGCATTTTGACAAGTTTCTATTTGTTTAGTTTGCCTTTTGGTCAGGGCCCAAATTTGGCGACCATAAGTTAGAACAGGTAGGATGCAGGTATTATTAAACAGTTTGCGTTTGACAGCAATGTTGCCTTTGCTTTTCATGACTTCTTTTAATCTCCAGTAACATTTCCAAGCTTTTCCTATTCTTGTTTCAATTTCTTTTTGAGTTTAGTCTGCTGGTGAAATAATTTGACCCAAATACTGTCGTCCTACCATTCGTCCGTTCGTCATAACTTTGGTTTTTTCTGTGTTCATATTGAGTCCTACTTTTCTTCTTTAATATATTTCTGCTATAAATAAGTCGTTCTTTGTTTTGCTTATTTTGGACTAGCTGTTTCCCGCAGCTCCGCCTGCATCCAAAAGTAGCCTATCTTTGACCCCGGGTCTTCAACTATATTCATACCAAATTTCATCAAAATCCGTTCAGCGGTTTGGCCGTGAAAGCGTAACAGACAGACTTTCGCATTTATAATATTAGTATGGATGACATGGGGGGTAGGGGAGTCTAGAATTCTAGTTGATGATTACGTCATCGGTAGTTATTTACTTTTTTACACGAATGGCAACCCTCACATTGTCTATGCTTGAAAACGAAACGCATTTTCGGGGATTCCCGCAAATAATGCGTACGTTTAGGCACTCGCTTTAGGACCGATTAGGGGAATTACCGCGCGCTATTCACTTGTCTAAATTTCCTCAGTCAGTGTATTGTTTCGTTTGGATACTATAGCGAGTAGACGTATTGTAAGCATAGCAAAGCAAGTTAACATTTGTATGTTCGTAAGATTTTAATATTTTTGTCCCTTACTCTGATATGTTAAATACTGTATTAGTAAAATCTAATCTCTATCCTAAATCTATATTCTTATTTTTAAAATTATAATTATAATATAAAATAAAATACATTTATAATTGAAAAATGTTTACGTAAGTATGGGGGAAGGGGGTAAGAGCTTTGCGTACTCGAATGGCGACCGCGTACCGGTTAGCGCAGCGTTGAACATCCACTGACCAGATGGTCAGATGACCTGAAAAAGGTCGCGGGCAAACGATGGATGCAGATTGCTGTTAACCGATCATTTTGGAAATCATTGGGAGAGGCCTATATCCAGCAGTGGACTGACTGCGGCTGAAATGATGATGATGATGAGGATAGTAGGATTAATGGCCATCTTTCATTTGTTGGCAATTTTAAGTTTAGTACAGCTATGCGTTCAGGTATTCCTATGAACTCATCAATGTACTTCTTTGTGTCTTTGTTGACAAGAAAACCTACTCCATATTTGCCTGATGTTTCTCCTTTATTAAAGTCTTTGTAGTCTGATATGTTTTTGCCTACTTCTTTCTTCTTACTTCGTTGAGTTCAATAATATTCCAATTTAAGTTTTTTAAAGCCAGTATAAGTTCTGACAGTTTTTCCATCTGATATTTAATATTAAATTAATCATATTATATTATATGCTACTATGTGTAGAGTAATGTTTTTTGTATTTACTTTATTTGAAGTTATTTTATCTGTTATTTGCTGGGTGCTTGGAGTAGTCTTCTTCCTCCACGGTGACTGGCTAAAAGTTGGTTTTGAAAGCAAGTTAGTAAAATTTGGGTTCCTATTGTTGGAGGCAGTTATTCGTTTTTTGATGTTTTTGAAATAGACGATGACCGTGACGAGGATCTTCCATGTGCAACATAGTTTAATAAACTAGGTTTCATTTTTTCTTTTGTATTTGTTGCTGGTCCTTTGTCGTTTTCTCCATTATCAGTATTCTGTTTATTTTGTGTTGGCAACTTGGTTGAACTAGTTTTTTCTCTCTTTCTCTTTTCGCGAATGGGATTGTTTGGTGTTATTACGACCAGCTTGACATATTTTATGAAAGCTATATTGCCCTTCTTTCTTTCCTCCTCCAGTGATGGTAATAATTGTTATCGGGTTTCTAAAACATTCTTTGGAAAGTCCTCTTTGACATAAGTACCTGGTGGAAGGTTGGCTTTATTTTTCAGTATGAGGTGTTTTTTCCGTGTTGTTGTCAGAGTTACGGCTACTGGGCGAATTTTATTTGTCGGAGTTCCGATCCTGAATACCTTGCTGATTTCATTACTTTCAATATGAACTCTTGTTTCCAATATTATATCTTTCACATAGTCAACAAGTTCAGCTTCATTCTTGCCCCTCTCTTCAATGCCAAAGAAGACCAAATTGTTTTTTCGCTTTTCCATATCAAATTGTTGCTGCAATTTGGATACTTAAATCTTTAAATGTTTATTTTCTGCTGATACAGCTTCAATTTAATCATTTATGGCTTCCATAACATTCTTGGTAACCGTAGTTGTAATGATTAGAGTTTGTTGATTAAGCTTGTCTTCAAGTATGGTCCACAATAATTCCATATTTTTATCCATGTCGAAAATGGGCAAGTTTAGTTTAATTAAATAGACAACACTTATTCTTTCTTTCTTTCTTTCTTATTTTATATTATGGCTTCCACCGATATTTCGGTGATTCTGCCAATGTCAAGGTTTGAAGAGACACGATGTGCTGTTGGTATTCAAGTTACGGGGTGGACGAGCTGAAAGGGAAGGGAAAAACAATGTCACAAACACATAGTCACAACACAATATATAATAATAGTAAAAAGGAAAAGTGTTAGTTAAAAATAAAAAATAGTAACGATAATGCAGGTGTTTTAAAAAAATATATTTTTGGTAAAACATAAACGAACTTGAGATCAGAACCTGAGTGAATTCTTTATCAAAAATTTTGCAAGGATGTAATAATATCGACTATGAACTAAGTTAAGGAGGAACGGAACATCAATTTGGTTTTGAAGTAGAGTAGAAGGAAGTATATCACGAAGATTAATGGAAAGCTTAGGGCAATTGAAAAAGATGTGATTTAAAGAGCCCTCGTCAAGGCCACATTCGCATATTGAACTATCTCGTATTCGGAGTTTGGCGAGAAAGACAGGTGTACATGCGTGTCCTAGACGAAGGCGAATAATAACAGACGTTATCCATTTATCTAAATTACGATGGCGAGAAAACCAAGGACAGTTGGGAATGTTCGGTTGAAGGTTACCGTACCAAACGCCTTTATGTTGTCTGGTTGTTTGCCATAGATTTGACCATTTCTGAGACATTGCTGGTTTTGCGAGAAGGCGAAGATCCCTAGGATGGAGGTCATAATGAACCTCGGAACCCAAATTACACGCTTGCTTTGCCCACAAGTCCACAGTTTCATTTCCTCTGATACCCGAGTGACCAGGAATCCAGGCTAAAACAACATTAAGTCCTGCAATATGACATTTATATAAAAGGTCTCTTATCTTGAGGGTAATGGAGAAATTGTCTCTAGAGTGAAACGGACGTTTTAATATGTCTTGAAGACAGCTCAGGGAGTCAGACAAGATAAGAGAATTGTTAAGACCGTGAGATTGAACAAATAAGGTAGCTTCAAGAAGAGCAATAGCTTCGCCCGTGAAGACTGAAGCTTGAGGTGGGCATTTAAAACTTAGAAGTAAATTAAATTTGGGAATCCAGACCGCAGCTCCAACATTAGAGGTTTGGGATAATTTAGAGGCGTCTGTATAAATGAGATTCCAGTCCGACCATTTCTCGTCAATAATCTCATTGAAGAGCTTATCAGATCCAGGGGTGTCTTTATATATACCAAAAGAGAGAAGAATTTGAGGATGAAAAATCAAGGAGTCGAAATCTATTTCGAAAATGGGGTTTTTGGAAGTTTGTTTAATGGGATAGGGAAGATTCTGCAAATTATTATAACTTTTGACTAGAAGAGGAAGGTCTTTGTTGGTCCAGTAAGGAGATAAAGAACAAGCGTTAGATAAAAGCCGTAAGGTGTCCAGAAGTGGATGTGAAAAAACTTGAGCAGTTTTATAAAGAAATCTATCAGCTAGAAATTGTCTTCTTAGAAACAGAGGCGGATCCAAACATTCCACTTGGAGAGCGTTGGATGGGGATGATTTCATGGCTCCTGTTATTATACGAAGACATTTGTACTGTATTTTGTCTAATTTGATAAGAGCCAATTTGCTACAAGGTTCCAAAAGAAAGCTACCATAGTCTAAGTGGCTACGCACAATGGCATTGTAAAGTAACTTTTGGTTGTAAGGGTGAGAGCCCCAATGAACCCCAGAGAGAGCCCTCAATACATTTACTCCTTTTTCTGCTTTTTTAATTACATTATTTAAATGAGGAATTCCAGTTAATTTAGAATCTAAAGTGACGCCTAGGAATTTTGCGGAGTCCTTAATAGGAATAGGATCTCCATCTATGTTAATAGTTAAAAGAGGAACAGACCTTTTTCTGGTAAAAATTACAGCATTAGATTTAGGGGCAGACACCGTAAGACCATGATCAAGAAGCCAATCGTTAAGATAATAAAGAGCTGAATTGAGTCTATTAGTAAGATCAGAAAAGGATTCAGAACGGGCAAATAGGGCAATATCATCAGCATATTGCAGGATGTTGCAGAAGCAGTATACTGATTGTTCCAGATCTGAAGTATATATGTTATATAAAAGGGGACTTAGGACCGACCCTTGAGGGAGGCCTTTCCAAACAGAGCGAGGGGGAAGAAAGGAATCTTGGGATCGGACGACTATAGATCTATCCATCAACATATTACAAATAATGTTTATTATCCTCACAGGAATACTCAGCTTTTGCATTTTCTGCCTGAGTATTGGAAGCAGTACATTATCATAAGCTGAGGTGATATCAAGAAAAATAGCAATTAAGTGTTCATTACCAGAAAAAGCTAGACGGATTTGAGAGGTTAAAATGCTCAGACTGTCAAGGGTACCCATACCTTTGCGAAAGCCAAATTGACTGTTAGGAATTAAGCCCTTGGACTCCAAGAACCATTCAAGACGATTCTTAATTAAGTGTTCCATAATTTTGCAAATAACAGAAGAAAGAGCAATGGGGCGGAAGCTAGAAGGATCAGAGGGATCCTTTCCAGGTTTAAGAATGGGGATAATAATTTGTTTCTTCCATGTTTCTGGAACAGAGCCAGATAAGAAAATCTGATTTAAGATTGAAAGAAGGAAAGTTTTAGAAGGAAGAGAGGATTTAATAATAAAAGAGAATGGAATACCATCAATACCCGGAGATGAGTCTTTAAGACCATCCAGAGCGCACAGCAATTCTTGTAAGGTGAAAGGTTCATCTAATCTGTGAGAGGGAGGACATGGGGAAAAGTTAGGGAGTTCATCTTTGGAAGGAACAGAAGGAGGAGAGAGTTTATTGATGAAATCATTTAACCATGACGAATTATCATTAGAAGCGGTGAAATTGTCCAGAGCACTGGCTCTTCTAAAGGCTTTAATTTTCTTCCAGACAACCGAAGATGAGGACTTAGGTGAGAGAGATTCACAGAATGACTGCCAACCCAAATGTTTCTTCCGAGACAGTAGTCGTTTAGTCTGAGCGGATGTTTTACAGACCAATAAATAATTCGTCATAGAAGGATCTCGGTTGAAATTATCCTCTGCTTCTTTACGTGAACGAATACTCTCTGTACATTCTGAGTCCCACCAAGGAGGGGATGGAATTTTGTGGGATGGGGAATTTTTAAGAGGAATAGACCTGTCAGCTGCTGTTAGGACAGATGAAGTATAGTCATCATAGAGAACTAACAGGTTTGCATTAGAAGGAGTAGGAAGGGAAGACAGAAGAGAGTCAAGGAAGTTTGAAAATTCAGTCCAATTAGCTTTGTTTGTTTTGTATTTTAAAAGGGGAGGAGGATGAAGAGATTTTACGATAGAACGGGCAAGGGTAGTGCAGATAGGGAAGTGGTCACTTCCATACGTGTTGGGGAGGACCCTCCATACAAGAGAAGGGACCAAGGAAGGGGAAGAAAGGGAAAGGTCAGGCACACTACTGTTTTGAGAAGGAGGTGAGCGGCGAGTGACTGAGCCATCATTTAGAATGCACAAATTTAAGTCGTCCAAGAGATCTAAAAAGCGAAAAGAGAGGGGATCATCAGAAGGAGAGCCCCAAAGAGTATTGCGGATGTTAAAATCTCCTAGGATTAGAAGTGGAGAAGGGATATTTGATAAAATTCTATGCAGATCAGATATAATATCAGCATTTGGATGGGGTAAGTATACTGAGACAAAGGATATATCCAGGGCCTTAACTGCAACAATGTGATAGGATGCGTCATGAGAAGGAATTGGGATTTGAGAGAATGAGATAGACTGAGAGATGAGTAGGGCACAACCAGCCCAACCATCGTCCCTGTCGTCTCGAAAGCAAGAGTAATGTGGGATATGAAAATGAGACGTGGGTTTGAAGCACGTCTCTGAAAGGGCAATAATTAAAGGTCTGAATTTGTTAATTAGAAATGTAAGATCAGGTTTTTTGTTGGAAAGACTTCTAGCATTCCATTGGAGGAACACTGGATCCATTATTTTTGGAAATGAGCGTTGATAATAATTGTTGAAGAAGTATGACGACATTGGACGGTAAGGCATCATTGAATTTGTTAATAATATTAATGAGGGAGCATACAAGTAATTCGATGAGGTTGTCATTTGGGGTCAATAGTGGAGTAGATTCTTCTGCTGGGCCAGAAGGGTATGCACAACCATTTGGTTGGGAAGAACTAGGGGAGGAGATAATATTTCCATGTTCATGAATATCATATGATTTTCCAAGTTCCTGCCTAGGTTTTGGAGACAGGAAGACTGTTTTCCTGTAAGAAGTGGAGGGTTTGGTGGGAGTAGAATAAGGATTGGGGGAAGATTGAGATTGATGGGAAGGAGAGGGTGGATAATATTGGATGTACGCGGGAGGTTGAGAAGCAGTGACTTGGGAGAACGAACGTATTCGGGGGACTTTTTTCTCGGCTTCTGTATATGAAATGTTTTGGTTTGCCATAATGATTTTGATCTCTTTTTGTCGTAAATGTTCTGGACATAACGGGTCGGTGGCCAAGTGAGAATTGCCACAGAACAGGCAGGAAATAGGATTGAGGCATTTATCTCCAGTGTGTGCCTGACCACACCTGAAGCAGCGAGATTTAGAACGGCACTGATTAGCAACATGACCAAATTTGCAACAATTCCTACATTGGATTGTGGGCAGTAAATAAACAGAAACTGGAAGGGAAGAATGATATACGTAAACACGTTCTGGAAGTGATTGCCCGCGGAAAGTTAGCACAACAGTAGAAGAGGGGATCCATGTTGTTGAGGAGTCAGGATTTTTATTTTTTAAATTAAGGCGTCTTGCCATCACCACCTGACCACAATTCACAGGGGTTGAGATATTGTGGACTAGTTCTTCAAGAGACCAATCAGTGGGAATGTCTCTTACCACACCCATACGAGTAATGTGGAACTTTGGGATAATTGCCATGTATTTATTATTAGCAAGGGCCGGGTTGTTGAGAAAATCATTTGCAGAATCTCTATTGATAAACTCAATAGAGACCCTGTTTCGTCCCAACATCTGAATGGATCCTGACTTGATACCTGAAATAGTATTCTGATGTATAAATTGGGCAAATTTAAGAAGCTTAATTGATAGACCCATTGAGGGGTCTGGTTCGATTCTTGACACGTGAACGATAAAAGGGCCTTGATCGTTTTCAATGTATTTAAGCTTAACATCAGATTCGAAGCCGGGTCTGTAGTATATCGATTGGATCGAGTCCGAGGGTGGAGTAATCTTTTTAGTAGGTTCAGGTGTGATGGAGTTCTCAGCATGTCTTTTAACTGGACGAGAAGGGCCAGGTTCTGAAATCAAAGCGGTCCGACCGCCACCCCCATCAGGGGGATCTCCTTCAACTACATCCATTAAATCAAATCAAGAAAACTCACCTCAATTATATTTAAGATACCACCACCAAATAAATACAAATAAAGGAAATAAGAAAGATTTCGCACGGATTTACAAAAAACGCGTGTGTCAACCAAAACAATGACGGCAGAATCCCCACTTATTCTTAAATTGTTGTTTTCAACGACTTGCAGCACTGCCAATTGTCTATGTCACTATCACTGTATTTGTCAAAGTCAGGGTAGTTCTGAGTGTCAGTTTATGATATTTTCTATGACGGTATTTTTAACTTTTCCTTCGATTTGCACTTTGAATGTTAAATTCAGCTCACTTTTCAGTCCAGATTTCTCCGCGATCGACAGATTTCGCACTGTGATTTATAGATGTTTTTGTGATTCACTAGTTATTTCGTTGAATTGTTTGTGAATTATGTCCACCAAGTCACTATTTGCACTGATTTTAATTTATTTGTAAAAGATACATAGAATACGTGTTTAGGTCGCGAACGCCGGAACCGGAAGTATGATGCTTTAAAATGCTTCCAGACGATCGAAGTTCGATCGTGTAGCGCAATGTCCGGCGAACATATTATTATTGCCGGTTCGACGGTTCGATGTCGATCCTTATGAGGTGCCTCACGGGTTCGATCGTGTAGACGTCGAACCCATAGATTTAGAATTTGTTTGACTACGTCAATAGATTGGCTGCTTAGTAAAAGAAACGAGACCAATTTAAAAACTGTTTGTCTGTGTGTGTCATACATACACATATTTGACAGGGCACACGCCCTGTCAAATAGTGCTGAGTCGAGCAATGTCGACATCACTATGATCGATTTTCTTAACGTGAGAACATTGCCAAATTAATTAATTGCAGTATTTTTGGGATAAGTTAGAATAAAATTACATGATAAACATGCTACTTTAGTATTTTTCTTTTTAACAAGCACTTTTTTTCGAGAAATCTCGAATTCGTAGCGGAATTTTCTTTCATAAAACGTGTCGGATTGTTGAATTTTAAATATATAGGTACGTTTCATACCAGTAGGTAGGTATTTATTCCTCCCTAGCGTTTGGGTGCAATACTATCGATATAATGTTTGACAGCATCGATGTCAATCCCTAAACTTCAAGAATTAGGTTAGAAATTGTGAAAATTCACGTATTTATTTTTATCCAAATTTCAATTGGGTATTGTACTAATTTTTATTTTTTCTTTCATATCAATATTTTTATTTCCAGAAACAGAATTATAAAAGAATTTTTGTAATCCGTTCAAAAATAAATAAGTTATAAGCTTTTGAAATTCGGTGGAAGGGGAAACTGTCAAAAAACAAGAAAAGGAGTGTGAGCTGTGACGTCACTGCCACTCGGTTTCGTGCGTACAAAAGAGATAGCAAGACATCCCCACCACGCTCCCACTTTTCTTTTAAAGAAAACTTTAAAATCGAATTACTGCCTTAATTAACAACCAATTTTGTTGTTGTTTTCAGAATCGGTTACTTTTTAGTGTATATTTTGTTTAGTATAACAATATTAACCAAATATGAATACAGTCAAGTAGCCTATTCTTATGTATTTTACACAGTCTCGCTCTCTATCTCGTTCTAACATACGCATATCCTATATATTTCTCTTTCGCATTTCCCGTCTATTGGATGCATAGTCTAAGGTCGAACCATAGGGCTCCAGTTGCGTTTTTGCTTCCGTATAGCGTTGACGGACTATCGATAGTTGACACCGAAAATCAGTTATTACTATCGGTAGCTGTTTTTCATGCAATGCTATTGATAGTATTGTTTCTGACTTTTAAATACATTATTGATACTATCGAAAGTATTGATAATATCGATATTATCGTTTTTGCCTGACTATCGAGCGGCAACACTACTTCCGTATGCGCAAGGCGCAAAACGTGTTTACGCTTCGACGGCACAGACAGAATCAACTGGACGGATTCTTGTGCGGTTCGGTCGTATGGCGGCTCCATCGAACACGCATCGAACTGCACAGTTCGACGGTTCGACTGCACAGTTTCGATCGGCTGTTAGTACTTTTACTTACTGTCCTTTTATTGCGACTTTTTCTTCTAGGTTTCTAAATAATCGTGGCATTTTGTTGCTTATTATTCCAAATGTATATTATGTATGATTAAACATTACAATCATTTTATGTGATCGATTGTCTTTTAAGTTACATACGAGGGGTGTTCAAAAAGTAATGACAATGACTATGTTAAAGAGAAGGTAGGTACAATATAATTTTATTTTTCAACATAATCACCCTTTAGGTTAATACATTTTAAATATCTTTTTTCCAGGGCTAGTACACCCTGTTTAAAAAAATCTTCTTGGTCACTAAAAAAATCCTTTACAGCCGCTATCACTTCTTTATCATCGTTAAATTTTTTGCCTCTTAAGTATGCCTTTACCCGAGGAAATAAATAAAAATCACTAGGAGCTAAGACCGGTGAATATGGGGGATGTTCAAGGATTTGAAGCCAGCGTCTCGGATTGCGGCCATGGCAACTGCAGACTTGTGTGCCGGTGCGTTGACTTGATGGAACAAAACTTTTTTTGAGAGTTTTCCTCTGCGATTTTCACAAATTTCCTGTCGTAATTTTTTTATTTGTTCAGCGTACAAACTTCCTGTTATAGTGGCTCCATGATCAAGGTATTCAACCATTACAATTCCTTGGCTGTCCCAAAAAAAAGTGCCCATGATCTTACCGGCAGACGATTTTGTCTTGAATTTCTTTGGAGTTGGAGATGACGGTCTTTTCCATGCCATAGATTGTTGTTTTGTTTCCGGATCGTAATGGTGAAGCCATGTTTCATCGACTGTTACGAATCGAGCTAAAAAGCAATCAGGATCTTGTTGAAACAATTTCAATGAGCTCTTCGAAATCTTGAGTCGCGTTTGCTTTTGTTCGACCGTGAGCATTCTGGGAACCCAACGCGCGGATACCTTTTTCATTCCCAAATGATCGTGTAAAATATTATGTGCACTACCTATAGAGATCTTCAACTCCTCAGCAATAAACCGTACTTTTACACGACGATCATCCAATACAATTTTTTCGACTTTTTTAACCATTTCTTGGGTAACTGATGTCGAAGGGCGCCCTGAGCGAGGGTCATCTTGAATTGATGTTCTTCCACGTTTGAACTCTGCACACCACCTTGAAACCGTAGAATATGGTGGAGCATCCTCTCATAATGTTTGTCGTAATTCTTGAAAACTTGTATCGCTTAACTCAGCACAACGATAATAAACTAATTATTTGAGGATATTCTTACAAAGGTCTAAGCTATAATAAGTACTAATTATTTTCTTAAATTACCCTCAATAAGTATGTCATTCTCATTACTTTTTGAACACCCCTCGTATTTTGCAATATTTGGAGTATCGGACGAAGTTGAAGTTGCGCGCACGCTCGTTTTTACAATATGTATGTGTAAGTTATACAAGTGTTGCAGCCGTGTCGTCGCTGGCGTACGAGCGCATGTGTATCCTGTTCAACATGGCGGCGCAGCAGAGCGCGCTGGCGGCTCAGCAGGCGCTGGACACAGAGGAGTCGCTCAAGACGGCCGCCAAGCTGCTGCAGGTAAGCCCAATTTTTTTTACTATTTTAAATATATAAAATGTATGACTCATATATTGGATGAAAATTGTTCAACTCACCGATTATGACAAATGAAAATAATTCGAAATCAAACAAAAATCATTAGACTCAACAATTTTGCGAGAGTAGTATTTTTCAAAAATAGCACTCATGGACTTTTACTGCTGCTTAGTTTCTGCCGTACTGTTTTAGTTATGTGTAGCTGCATAAGACAGAGAATCCATATCCATACTTCCATATTAATATTGTAAATGCGAAAGTCTGTCTGTCTGTCACGCTTTCACGGCCGAACCGCTGAACGGATATTGATGAAATTTGGTATGAATATAGTCAAAGACCCGAGGTGAAACATAGGCTACTTTTTGACGCAAGCGGAGCTGCGGAAAACAGCTAATATAAAACCGATAGGAAATTAAGTTTACGACAGTGCACAAGATGCTGGTTTGGTACTAAAAGTGTGATTTTCTATTTTTATTATGTTTTAGTCATTTTAGTCTGATTAATTATGTCTAATAATAATGATAATTATGTCAGCACATCTAGGTGCCTGGCCTAATTTAAATAAATTTTAAGGGGACAACAAATATGTTTTTTGCGATTTTAATAAATAATGGTACGGAACCTTACGTGCGCGAGTCCTACTCATATTTGACCAGTTTTTTAAAACCATTCTATGGTTTGGACTTCACACACCTAACTAGCGCCGCTTGCCGCCAAACATATTATATGAACGCAAGAGGTTTTCACAAAATCACCACAACTAAAACTAAAATAGTCAAATGCATAACAATAGCAAACTTACAGTGTACGTTAACACCTGAGTAGCTGATGCTGATAGAAATAAATAATCGATGCTGCTGAGGTAAAAGCAAATAAATGGATTCAAAAATACTTAAATGCTAGTGGTGAGCACACGAACGCGATACGCGGCGATGATGTGTGAAGGTGAATCGTGAACTGATTGATGCTATTTACAAAATTATGCATTAGTGTATTAATGATGTTCACCGTACATACAGTAAGTACTTTCAATGACAGTCTTTTGCAATAATAAACAATTTACCTAATATCATGTCTTGTTTATTTATTTGGAAAGCCAGGACTTAAATACAAGAAACATATTAGAATTAATATTAGGAACAAGAAGCCACTTAAAGGTTTTCACAAATAGAAACAATATGTTTTATAAAAAGTCATGTACACAACACTATCAAGGCAAGACAAAAAATTTGTAAATTTGAACTCAAAAAGTAATTGTAATAATTAAACTATTGTCACGGTTGTTACACATGTAACTAGCACATTGAAACATGACAGTGCGCAGTAGCGATATTACCACCATGCAGTATTCCATCAATATTCCACCTTGGTTGCAGCAAGCGGCGGGCATCTTTAACTACCTGAAGGCCAACATCCTGCTGGCCGTGCACCAGGAGACCACGCCCGACCTCAACCCCGATACCCTGACGGCGCTGGCCGCACTCATGCTGGCGCAGGCGCAGGAGGTCATCGCCTACAAGTGTATCCGAGGTATTCCCCTTCTCCAATGTTGGATATATGGATCGGTCGTATGACACAAATAAATTTAACTATAGAGGAGTTAACTATATAAAACTATATTGGAAATCTTTTATAGGATATCTTTTTTACTGATTATTTAGTTTTTTACTGCTACGGTCCAGCGACCTGAAGTGTATTTTATTTAACCTCCAATTTTAGAGCACCTGTCAGTTTTCATTATGCAGACTTTTACTTAAGTACTGGATGAAATTAATGCTTTCTTGAAAATTAATTGTTGCAGTGATATCCTAGTCTTGCCACTTCATATACTTAGAGCGTAGTTTGAGATATTTCGTTGTTGTAATATAGACGAGATGAAGGACAGCATGGTGGCCAAGGTGTGCGCGCAGTGCGAGGAGCTGTACACGGAGGCGTCGCGAGCCATGCAGCGAGACCAGTTGCGCGGGCTGTGGGAGCGGTCCTGGCTGCCGGCCGTCGCCGCCAAGCAGGCCCTGGCGCGAGGCCTGGCGCACTACTACCAGGTGAGTGCTGCTGCCGACAGCGGCTTGGCTGCCGGCCGTCGCCGCCAAGCAGGCCCTGGCGCGAGGCCTGGCGCACTACTACCAGGTGAGTGCTGTCGCCGCCAAGCAGGCCCTGGCGCGAGGCCTGGCGCACTACTACCAGGTGAGTGCTGCTGCCGACAGCGGCTTGGCTGCCGGCCGTCGCCGCCAAGCAGGCCCTGGCGCGAGGCCTGGCGCACTACTACCAGGTGAGTGCTGTCGCCGCCAAGCAGGCCCTGGCGCGAGGCCTGGCGCACTACTACCAGGTGAGTGCTGCTGCCGACAGCGGCTTGGCTGCCGGCCGTCGCCGCCAAGCAGGCCCTGGCGCGAGGCCTGGCGCACTACTACCAGGTGAGTGCTGCTGCCGACAGCGGCTTGGCTGCCGGCCGTCGCCGCCAAGCAGGCCCTGGCGCGAGGCCTGGCGCACTACTACCAGGTGAGTGCTGCTGCCGACAGCGGCTTGGCTGCCGGCCGTCGCCGCCAAGCAGGCCCTGGCGCGAGGCCTGGCGCACTACTACCAGGTGAGTGCTGCTGCCGACAGCGGCTTGGCTGCCGGCCGTCGCCGCCAAGCAGGCCCTGGCGCGAAACCTGGCGCACTACTACCAGGTGAGTGCTGCTGCCGACAGCGGCTTGGCTGCCGGCCGTCGCCGCCAAGCAGGCCCTGGCGCGAGGCCTGGCGCACTACTACCAGGTGAGTGCTGCTGCCGACAGCGGCTTGGCTGCCGGCCGTCGCCGCCAAGCAGGCCCTGGCGCGAGGCCTGGCGCACTACTACCAGGTGAGTGCTGCTGCCGACAGCGGCTTGGCTGCCGGCCGTCGCCGCCAAGCAGGCCCTGGCGCGAGGCCTGGCGCACTACTACCAAGTGAGTGCTGCTGCCGACAGCGGCTTGGCTGCCGGCCGTCGCCGCCAAGCAGGCCCTGGCGCGAGGCCTGGCGCACTACTACCAAGTGAGTGCTGCTGCCGACAGCGGCTTGGCTGCCGGCCGTCGCCGCCAAGCAGGCCCTGGCGCGAGGCCTGGCGCACTACTACCAGGTGAGTGCTGCTGCCGACAGCGGCTTGGCTGCCGGCCGTCGCCGCCAAGCAGGCCCTGGCGCGAGGCCTGGCGCACTACTACCAGGTGAGTGCTGCTGCCGACAGCGGCTTGGCTGCCGGCCGTCGCCGCCAAGCAGGCCCTGGCGCGAGGCCTGGCGCACTACTACCAGGTGAGTGCTGCTGCCGACAGCGGCTTGGCTGCCGGCCGTCGCCGCCAAGCAGGCCCTGGCGCGAGGCCTGGCGCACTACTACCAAGTGAGTGCTGCTGCCGACAGCGGCTTGGCTGCCGGCCGTCGCCGCCAAGCAGGCCCTGGCGCGAGGCCTGGCGCACTACTACCAGGTGAGTGCTGCAGCAACAAAGCAAAAAACATATGATATGTAAAATGTAAGAAAATAATAATATTTCGAAACAATAACACACTACTTGGCAGTCTAGGATAATTTGTTTAAATTACTTTCGCTGTGAATCACATGAATTTTACCGAACTTCACCCATACATAGCGGTATCCCAACTTATCTCTAAGGACGGGTTTGGTCTTCGAGAGTAGATTCTTCAACTCCACCGTTAGATGGTTGTTCATATAAATGCGCTGCGTGCATACACGGAATCCTATATCACTAGCACATAGGTTTTTAATAGAAAGCGCCGCAGCCAGAAACTCTTCTTTCAGAAATTTATTGGTAAAGTTGACTACAATAGACTTGTCTTTACTGTTGTTCGTGCCACGTAATTAGTGTAATTTTTGGAATTTTATAGAATCCACAAGGAAAAACAGGTTTTCATCTTTCTGGAACGGGGTGCCCCTTTGATATCAGCTTTATTAAGTCTTAGTCATTGCACCTTCAAAGCGAGCGATTGCTTACAAATGTGCAATTCCTGCTGAGTAGATTAAGCTCTTTCTTAAGGTAGTCCACTTCCGATAACTTAGTCTCAACAACTTCAAGTCTCCTGGTACATTCGTCAAGCTTTTCATGATTGAACTCACAAGAGGCCCGGAGAGCCCTGTAACTCGTTCTTAACTTGATAAATGACGTTGCATGTCTAGGATTTTTCAAAGATTTTCTCAAGGGATACACCGTTCTTCTACAATTTGAGCACTTCCAGCAATCTCTTCGCTCGACGCCTAACTCCTATAGGCTGATTCGGAGATGCCAGCGCAACCAAAGTCGTATGGGTTTTTACAGGAAGAACACTGAACTCCATCATTAAAAGATGTTTTGCAGCTACTGCATGTATTCTTATTACGGTAGGTTCACGGGTTGGTAAAACTGAGTTAAAATATTTGCACCTACTGCATGTATTCTTGTTACGGCGGGTTCACGGGTTGGTAAAACTGAGTTAAAATAATAAAAATGTTAACCACTGATATAGTTTAACTCGAGCAGCGCGCGGTCGCGACTAAAGTTCGATTGCTATGTGAAAATATTTCAGTGTCGAGAGCACAAAACAATGACGATGCAAACGTTCGCAGGCGCAGGTGTGCCGCCAGAACAAGTCGGTGGGAGAGGAGATCGCGCGGCTGCAGCTGGCAGCGGAACAGCTGAAAGCGGCGGCGGCTCCGTGGGGCGCGCTGCCCGGACCCGGCGTCGCCGAGCTGTCTGCACGAGCTGCTCGTCAGCTGGCCGCCGCCGTCAAGGACAACGACTTCATCTACCACGAGCGCGTACCCGACGCGCGCACGCTGGAGCCGGTGGCGCGCGCTGCTGTCGCGCGGACGCTGCCGCCGCCTGAGCGCTGGGGAGCCGGCAGGGACCTGTTCGCGGGACTCGTGCCCGCCGTCGTGCATCAGGTGACTCTACACTACTTTACCACGGATACCTTTACGCGATTATGTCATGTTCTTATTCAATAACAACCTAATCTTGCACAGGCGCTGCAGACGTCGTCGGCGCGCCGCTCGGAGATGGTTAACGTGGAGATCGGCAAGCTGCGCGACGCCACGCAGCTGCTGAACAGCATCCTGGCGTCGCTGAGCCTGCCGGCCTGCATCGAGCAGTGCGCGGCCGGGCTGCCCGCTTCCATCCGCGAGCAGGCCGCGGCCGTGAAGGAGGCGGGCGGGCTGCCTGCGCTAGAGAGACTCATGCAGGTTTGGTTTCAAGCATGGATATGTGAAAAACAAAAGATCTTCGCTCTCAACGGCGGGATATTTATCTATATAATCCCGCATCATCATTCTCTAGTGAAATTCTTTCCAATTTCCATTCGTGAGTATCGTTAACGACGAGTTTGTTCAGTTGTCGATAGGACATAACATTTAGTTGAAGAGTAACACCGTGTCTCGCAGGAACTGCCCGAGCTACTGCAACGCAATAAGGACATGCTGGACGAGGCGGAGCGCATGCTGCGAGAGGAGCGCGAGGCGGACGCGTCGCTGCGAGAACAGTTCGGAGCGAGGTGGACGCGCACGGCCTCCGACAAGCTCACCGAGGCCTTCCGGGCCAACGCCGACAAGTACCGGCAGATCATTGACAACGCCGTGCGCGCTGACAACATCGTGCAGCAGAAGTTCCAGCAGCACAGGGAGGTCAGTGTATAAAGATTACTTCTTAGTGTTTTTTTTTCATTATAGGTGTCTCGGTTACACAAGCGCCACACCACAAACACTCTTTGTTAGGTTACAATATGATGCAATGATCTTCGTCATGTTGTCAGCTTTTAAACTTTGAGAGTTTTTTAACGTGAGGAAAAGTTTAATCAAATTAAAAATAAAAACATATACAGTGGTGGTCATATAATTTTAAACACTTCTTAATGAATAAAGAAAGTATAACTTCAACGTACAAATGTTCGTGAAAAATATATACATTCAATAATTAATAATCATACAATAATATAGCCACTCAAATAAAAAACTCATTAAATGCATAAAAGATAAAACATATCTTACTTTTTTAATTATAAAATGAGTCTTACAGGGTCGTAGGGTGCCCGGACGCTTACTTGCTTACACAGCATATGCGATCGTTCGACGGCGACCGGATCCCTCACGTCCTGAGTCACTCCTAGCGATCCATATAGGACACGCGCTATATTGAATGTTGTATTTAGTGGTAAAATTCCGTTTGCGGTTATATCGTGTGTGAACATTAACTTTGTACTGTGTAACGCTGTGAACCCAAATAAACTAAGTGTATTGGAACTATATCTTCTATTGTTTAGCTCACAACCAGGATCCTAATAGTCTTACACTAAAAGTTTATTTTCTGTTATTGGCCGCTTGGACGCCTGATTAGAAACATTTGAAAAAAGCATTGCAAGGTAGCGTGTTCGGGAGATGAATCAAAACAAGTAGTTGAGATTAGACTGAATATATTTTAGATGAACAATCGTTAAATATTACATGAGTATATTGATTACACTACACGCCCACAGGGGCTGAAAAAAAAAAAGACATACATTAATATTTTTTATTTTATATATATATACTTTAGATATATGGATACATCTGCAATTAATAATAGTCGCACAATGGTGCATAATAGTACAATTTTAATAAACAACACATGCGCATGAAGTTGTAAAATAAATTCTAATATAATCTATAAATATATGCATTCAATCTATGTACAAATTTAAGAAAAGTACATTTTCGTACGATTTTTATAAATTATCTCTACTTTTCCATTTTTTATTATTTTTACATTAGGATTTATATCTTCGACTACTACATATGGACCAGAGTAAACACTACAAAATTTATCACCAGTTTCATTTTTTATCAACAACTTATCTCCACCTTTATAAGTTACTGGTTTTAAATAGTCATTATAATTACACTTTCTATCTGATTTACTTTTAATTAGATTACAACGGGCATCATACTGACTTTTTTGCAAACGATATTTAAGTTCCAATGGATACCTGTCCAAATTATACAATGGTCTTACATCACTATGGCCAAAAGTTCTTTCTCAATCGTCGGATAATTAAGTTCGGCTTTATTCAATTCATAGCACTGAGCCTATAGCTACACCTGAAGCATCAGTTTGCAGTATGAATTTGTTATCTTTATCAAAATTAGGATATTGCAAAATAGGCGGCATAACTAAGCAACTTTTTAATTTATTGAACGACTTGTCACATGCGGAAGTCCATTCAAATTTTATGCCTTTTCTACTCATTTTATTAAGTGGGATAGTTATTTCCGTAATATAATGAGGAATGAACTTCCTATAGTAATTGGCGAAGGCGACAAAACGCTTGACTTCGTCGGAATTAACTGGTTTTGGATAGTTCTGCAATACTTTTGTTTTTTCGGGATCGGGTAAAATACCCTCGGCCTAAACAATATGGCCTAAATATAACAGTTCTTTCTTTAAAAATTGGCACTTACAAGGATTAACTTTTAAATTAACTTTACGAAGTCTAGCAAAGATATCAATTAAATTTTTATTGTATTGATCTTAATTTCGTCCAAAACAGATTGAATCGTCCAAATAAATTAGACATTTTTCATAATTCAAACCGGACATTGCAACTGTCATCAATCTACTAAAAGCACTCGGACTAATTTTTAATCCCATCGGAAGTCTTGTCATCTGATATTGCTTATCAGTTGTAAAGGCGGTATATCTCCTACTTTCTGGTTCAAGGTCACATTGATAATAACTTTGATTAAGGTCCAAATGGGTAAATAAATTGCAGCGGCTCGTGCTGCGAAATCATTGACGTCACGGGACATCGGATTTGACGGCTCACAGCGTATTTTCGTGAATGATCATCTTACAGCGCAATCAAAACAACTACTTACGAAAGTAAAAACACTTTTGAAAGACAAAGGATTCCGTTATATATGGGTCAAATTCTGTAAAATTCACGTTCGTAAGGATGACAATTCACGTATACATGTAATAAATAGTGAAAGTGATTTAAACAGGTTGCTGTAATATATTTCTTATTAGAAATTATTCGCTTATTTGGTCCTAGTTTAAGTATTCGTAAGATATATTTACTACTTATACTTATATTGTGTACAATTTTCTCACTAATACTTATAACTAGTACCTACTTATTTTTTAGTTGTGAACTCCGTTTTTATAATTCTCCAAGTTGTTTACTTATTCAACCGTCTATCCATCCTTTGACCATTTTTACTCATTGCATAATTGCTACTACAGTAATCAATATGATGCTAAGCCATAGAGTTGTTTGTTGCTTGCTCTGCCTATTAACGTACCTTTGCTATCCTATTGTTCGACTAATAACCTGTACCGTGAATGTAACTATCACTGTCACACTTGTGTTGACTCAATATTGCTTCCTTTTTTATTCATTCGTATTAAACCATAATTTGAATGGAGGTGTGTTATTTTTAGAAATGGATGACACTAAAACGTGTATTTCCTTTCGTCTTTACCTACATAATCTTGCAAAAAAACATGTAGTCATTAGGCTGTCACTCAGTTTAGTTACGATATTTTACTATTTGCGCCTAGTATACTTAATCTATCTTACTGACTTTGTAATGTTTTTACATTGTTTAATAACTAAAATACATAAGTATGGCCAATAATTCTGCTTCAAAACAATATTTCAATAATTTATCAGTTTATTATCAGAATGTTCGTGGTCTTAGGACTAAAACTACATTACTTTCGAGAAATGTAAGGCTGAATTCATATGATATAATAATTCTTACTGAATCGTGGCTTCTCGAGGGCATTCTAGATATCGAATTATTTGATGATAGATATGTTGTTTGGCGTCGCGATCGAGACTACGCAGCGAGACGCCAACGCCTGGGCGGGGGCGTACTCATAGCTATGAAAAAAAACTTATCCGTAACACCGCAACAATCTTTTTATTCTACTGCCGAGGATTTGTGGTTGTCTCTGTCCTTTGAGCAACAATATACATATATTACTATATATACAAATTATATAGTAATACTCATGACCTTAATTCTTATAATTTACTTAAAAATCGAGTCGCTTCTTTAGAGAAGGAATGCTATAGGAATTATATGGATACTGTGGAATCCTCAATAGAGAACAATCCTAAAACTTTTTGGTCCTATGTAAAGTCTCGGACGAATGCTAATTGCGTTCCTACCTCTATGAAGTACAATGACACTCTAGTTAACACAGGTGAAAGCATATGTAATGCTTTTGCATCTTATTTTCAAACCGTTTTCTTAGACTCTGGTGTAGCACATGGTCCTGTTAATTTAAATGACACAAATACGCCAATTAGTTCGGTATCTGATATTTCTTCTATTGAGGTCTCGAGAGAACGCGTTGAGGAACTGCTTTCTCAATTGGACAAATCCAAATCTGCAGGTCCTGATGACTTGCCAGCTCATTTCTTGATATCATGTTCTAAAACACTGTCATTACCTGTCTCCATATTATTTCAGCGTTTTTCGGAGGGACTGGTACCTACAATATGGAAGTCTGCTTTTATATCACCAATTCATAAGAAAGGGCCCAAATCAGACATAAAAAATTTTAGACCCATATCGAAATTGAGTATCCTAGTTAAAATTTTAGAGAAAATAGCATATGAACAGGTATACGCTGCTATTAAAAATTCTTTAAATGAGTTCCAACATGGTTTTTTATGTGGGCGTTCCACGGTTACTAATTTGATTCTTCTCAATGACTTTGTAACTGAGGCTATGGACAGTGGCAATCAGGTAGACGTAATTTACACAGATTATAGCAAGGCATTTGACCGAATAGAACACAATATACTTTTAATTAAGCTGCAGCTTGTTGGCATTAGAGGAGATCTTCTCAGATGGTTTTCTTCATATATTTCTAACCGATCACAGGCCGTTGTTGTTAATAATTATATGTCTAGTTGGGTACCGGTTCCCAGTGGAGTGCCACAGGGTTCATTGTTGGGCCCACTTCTCTTTACAATATTTATTAACGACATCGGCGACTGTTTGCGTTTCTCTCGTTTATTATGTTTCGCGGATGATATGAAGATTTTTTCGGTTGTATCAAGTGATGATGATGTGGCCAATCGGATCTTCGTCGCCTTGATGACTACTGTCAGATTAATAAATTAGATTTAAATCCAGCTAAATGTGTTGTAGTGACATTTACTCCCAAAACTAATTTAATAGAATCACGGTACGAACTGAAGGGGCAGGATATTCGTAGGTCTGAGTGTGTTAGGGACCTGGGAGTGATGCATGATTCAGGATTGGTATTTGATACTCATATTGAAACTATTGTAAAAAAAGCTACTCAAGCTCTCGGTTTCGTTATGCGTAACAGTGTCTCCTTTAAAAATATCAAAACTTTGAAAATATTGTATTACACACTTGTACGTTCTAGATTGGAATACGCCTCACAAATTTTGAATCCAAGATATCAAATTTACATATCACGCTTAGAAAATATTCAAAAAAAATTTATACGGTTTCTTACCTTTCGCTTGCATGACTATTACAGCTCTGAGATTTATGAGGATCTATGCAAGAACTATTGTATGTTAACTCTAATCAAACGAAGGGAAATTGCCGATATCACTTTCTTTGTGAAACTGGTCTCGGGTCTCATAGATTGCCCTGAGTTGTTGGGTAAATTATTTTTTCACATACCCGTAATAAATCTCAGAAACAATCCTATTGTTTCCATATCTGGCGTTTCTACAAACTACAGACAGAATTCTTACCTATGGCGAGCAAGTGACAAACTCAACAAATTGACTAAAAAGTTAGATATTGATATATTTGCAGATAGCGTTAATATAATCAAGGGTAAATTGATGGGTCAATTCTTTAATTAAGCTTTGTTTTGACGTAATAAAACCTAGTTCGGCACAATTACTTACTTACTTACTTTCTTGCTAGTTTAATTATTACAATTACTTTTTGAGTTCAAACTCACTCATTTTTTGTCTTGCCTTGATAGTGTTGTGTACATGACTTTTTATAAAACATATTGTTTCTATTTGTGAAAACCTTTAAGTGGCTTCATGTTTCTTAATATTAATTCTAATATGTTTCTTGTATTTAAGTCCTGGCTTTCCAAATAAATAAATAAATAATACGGATCCTGAAAGAGAGTCTAAAATATCGACTATACTAGGCAATGGAAATTTGTCATCCTTTATCCTTTCGTTGAATCTTCTATAGTCAATCACGACTCTCCACTTCTGTTTGCCCAAAGAATCTTGTTTTTTCGGTACAAGAAGAACTGGACTCGACCACTCACTCGTACTTTCCTCAATTACTCCATCCTCTAACATTTTTCCTACCTGCCTATCAATCTCCGCTTTCTGTGACCTCGGAAGCCTATACTGTTTAACATAAACGGGTGTTGCATTTTCCTTTAAATAAATATTTTGTTTATACAAGTTAGACACGCCTAATTTATCTCCATCTAAAAAGAATACATCGTTATATTTTGCACAAATATTTTTTATAGATATTCTCTCTTCTACATTTAAGTGATTTAAGTTTAAGTTTTAACCCTAGTTGCATCGTTATTTTGTTTGTCAAAAGAACAAATTTTAAATGTTTCTAAAAAATCAACATCCGGAGTAAAATAACTTAAATGTACAATATCGTCTCTAGTATTTAATATTTTAATTGGAATTGTATTATCCTCGGGCTTTACAATAAGGCTAGCTAAATAAACGCCATCACATAATTCCTTAGGTTTAATTACAATGTCATCATCCAAGTTAGTATGAACATAGTGAATTGATTCACATCGGGGATAAAGATTAATGTAATTATTTATCATATTTTGTCCCATTTGTAACGGCAAGGTACACACCCCTTTTTTCATTTTGTAAAGTTAAAAAAAAAATTTCAAATTTTAAGGTACACATAAAATTAGTCAGAAAATCTTGACCAATTATACCGTACGTTTGACACGGTAAATTTTTAATTACATAAAATTTATGAATAAATTTAAAATCATTGTAAATTAAAGTTAAATAAACAAAACCTTCCGAATAAATTGTTCCACCTATTCCATTTATACGAATCGTCTTTTTATGGAATGGAATGTTTCTAGAAGCGACGTGCTCATATTTCACGGCGGACAGAGAGGCACCAGTATCAATTAGCCAAGCGCATTCCTCACCAAAGAACCGAAATGATACCGAATTTAGATCATTACATGCGCAAATTGAATGATTTTGATTATTCACAAAAAAACATACTTTCCGATTAAACATCACCGGAAAGAGTATCGCTATCATTTGTTTGTGCTAAGTTAATATTATTCCTATAGCCAGCTCTGTTGTGGCCACGAAAAACACGGGATTTACTACCGCGAGTTGTCGTATATAAAAAAAAAAAAAAAAAAAAAAAAAAGTGTTGGAATAATTATTGTTGTGTGTAAATAAAAGAAATGTAAATTAATTGCTGGTTAATGGATATGTTATGCTAACAGCTGAAGGCCATTGGCATGTGTAAAAAATAAAGGGGAATTTATGATATGTTTCAAGATTAACGACAAGGAATCTTAACTGTGTTCGAAATGTACTATACACGAATTTACATACAAAAGCTAACCAAGAGGGTACCTGAATAGACCAGAGCAGGGCAGCAGACCTTTGGAGTACAAGGACCTCTTGCGTTACCCTAGGAAATGGAGGTCTGACAGGGGGTAACACTAATGACACCAACTAATGAATATCAAAATGCAATTTATTTGAAAACTCAAACTATTATCATTTATCATATAAATACATGAAGGTTATAGGGGCGTCCGCTGAAGGCGAACTCTGAATGTAAACAACAACTTAGAATCTAGCTTTAGGCTAATTACAATGAAGTTTCAAAAATAAGGTACCAATCGCAGAAGGCGAAATTAACAAATAGCCATGGCGGGTTTACCGAACGCGCGTTAAGAATACATAGGAAACACTATACCTGGCCAGGTCCAAACACTACACGTGATCCGGATTCACATCTCGATAACGCGATCCGTTGTAGTCCGGTAGGTTATCCGTTACCGGTACAAATCCGAGGTTTCCTTGTGGGCGATGCACCGAGCGGGTGATAGTAACGCTTGTCGTCGATCGGCCCGTCGTCACGCCACGCCGGGTTATAGGGCTGCGGCGGGAGGTTGGACCCGCGTGAAACACCTTGGGGTCGCCGTGTGGCTCGCAGCCCGCGGGGCCAGGAGCTGCGCCCTGCGGTGGGTAACTGGAACCAGCGCCAGCAGGCGCCGTTAAAACGAAAACCGCTTGCGCGCGGCGGCACGTGGTTACATGGCGGCCTCGCACCCGTAGGGGCGGCGATAGGAATTCTTCCTACACGGCGATCTTCGGCGTCCGCTAAGACTTATACTAAATACAAATACGGCGGGGCGTAAAATACGGTGGAGGGAATCAACCAAAAATCCCCATTACTATATTATATTTTAGAGTACCAAAAATCACCCAGCCGCTAGGCGACTCGGCGAAGAAGACCCATCTCGTCTCGCTCGAACTTCGCACTTCTCCAAAACGTTCTGTTTTACACGCTTGCGTCATACGTCAAACCAATTTACGAGTTTTCCAAATCGAAGGGCGCTTGGGCGAAATAGATATTCATCAATATTCATTAAACTATCGGAAGGCAATATTATTGTCTAATAATAAATAAAATTCTAAATTATAACGGGATTCCGTATTTTGTTATGCTGGCCAATTCCGACCGAACTAGGTGGAACGAAACGTCACCGGCCGTCAAATACGCAACAACGTCAGATTGTTTTGACCACCGCTATGTGTTTTTGTTTCTTTAGAATTTTTAGTGAAAGTACTTAAAAATACAACGAATTGTTGGTCTATAATCAAAATGCGTTATGACGAATAATCTGGTGTATAGATTGTGGCGTTCCTTTCATTGGATACTTTGCAATCCTCGTATGAAGTTTGAGCAAAATCAACTATGTGTTTGGTGCTAATATTCCAAAATGAGATGAGATGAGAGGGCTGATGCCACAATGTAAGAAAAGCCTAGCACGTAGTTCAATCACCTACGTAAGTAACATACAAATATATCTGCTAGATTGTCTAAAACATGACATTCAAAGATGCATAACCCTACATCTTACATATCTATAAAAAATATGTAGTTATCACTACAGAGTATAACGATTATTTGATTGAGAATTACGCCAGTGATTATTTTGATAATTATTATGAGAATAACCACGATTTGAGTTATTTCCATAAGATACACGACCACCTACCGCCACGTTTAAAAAATGTTCGCTGACTATTACCACGAAAACCACGATTACCACGATTAAAAGACGTACCTCTTGTGTAGTTGAACATTACGCCGTCAGATGAAGTAGACGACATTTCTTCATCTAGAGCACCTCGGATTGCGTCCTTCAGGGAGTCATAGTTCCTGGCTGTTATAATAGTGCTAATCTGCGAATTTCGTAGCCCATCGGCGAATCTTTTGATTGCATTTCTCTCATTAATAGGCTTTAATATGTTATATTTCTCAGAATCTCCATTGGACTGCGAAATTGTCAATTCTACAAACATTTTTTCGATACTCTTACCGTATTCCTCGATGGTCTGCTGATTCTGCTTTGATTTTTGCAGCTTTTGTTGAATTGCCTTGTCGGACTTCCTAGTAAGAAGAAGCGCTCTCATGTCTTTGAATAAATCTGAAACAGAGTCGTAGCTTTGCGACATACGGAGTTTCGCAGCTTCGGAAAGCCTAGATTTTAACACGAAATTAATTAATTAATGTTTTCCACTATCCTGCACCATAGCATTGTACATTTCTATATTTGCTATTAGTTGTTTAGTTGTTTAGTGCCCTCTTCGTCACCAGTCATTAATGGTAATAACGCAATAGCGGGTTTTAACTCGAAATTTTCCATGTTGGTGTTATTCTTTTCGTCCGAACAAAGTGGTTTATATAAAATCTGGACATCCGAACTTAACTTACAAATTACTTCAATATCTTCTACTGAAATTCCCTTACTTATTTCTGGCTCTATCGATTCGACAATACTCTATCGTTTTTTATTAAATATACTCTTATTTTTAATATTTTGTCGTATATGTTTTTTAATTCAATAAGGGCCATAACATAATTTTAAAAACATGGAAAAATATTTTTATAAACAGTTGA
Organism: Euzophera pinguis; assembly: GCA_947363495.1. Taxonomy (NCBI): domain Eukaryota; kingdom Metazoa; phylum Arthropoda; class Insecta; order Lepidoptera; family Pyralidae; genus Euzophera; species Euzophera pinguis. Next base: position 181,860 of record OX376166.1, read on the forward strand.
ATACAAAACTACATATACACCATACCATAATAGTAAATAAAATAAGTATCTTTAAAATATATGTCCATTAACATATAATATACGTGTACAATAGACTCGCCGAAGAAAGACATTTTTCTTACCGCAAAGAACCGACATCATGATGATTATATTGGTTATAACGCACAAAAAAAAAACACAAACAATATACCTTTGATTTTTTAGGCTGCACTTCTCACTTTTACATTTCGTACCCTGTTGTATTCTGCTTTAGGAAATCTCTGTCACCACTGCGATTGCGCCAAGATCGACGCAGGATATGTTGCAGCACCTCACGTCGGATCTTCTTTGTAAGACACCGCTTATAGGCTCGATATGCCAAAATCACAATTTAGAGGGCGATGACCAACAAAATGTTAGTTGTACTCAGCTGCTGTTGTATCGTGCTGGCCTGGTTGGAGCCTCCTCCGGCTGCAGTTTGGGCTATAATAACTTCTTCTTTCGTTTGTGAGCCACCCATTTTTACTTATGGCACAAAACATCAGTCTTCACTACACAGTCCAAAGTTCACAATAAAGTCACAATAACTCTCCATTATAACTTCAACGCGACACTTATTAATTGGAATGCGTAACGCGATACGCGAATGGCAGGGTCGCCATGTAAGGTAGTGTGTTCGAGAGATGAATCAAAACAAGTAGTTGAGATTAGACTGAATATATCTTAGATGAACAATCGTTATATATTACATGAGTATATTGATTACACTACAGCATCCATAGCTCATTCTTTATTTTTGAAATTGGAGAATAACATTCATTTTGGCGGCAATTCAAAATTTAATCTGAATTTTATTTTGTTCAAAATGGGCAAAAAAAAGTTGTGACGCTACTAACTAGGCAAATAATTGTTAATTTACATAGATCAAAAGTGGGCGTACAGAATCTTTGGCTATACTGTTTGTATCTGGCTGGTTTTGGTATCATTAAAAGTTTAAATTTTAAAGAAGATAATTCCAAATTCACATTAGGAAAATGTGTAATTTTCATTTGTTTTTCTTATTGCCAAGATGAGTGAATCTAATGGAGAAATTCGATACATTTTAAAATTTTACTACAAAAAAGGTAAAAATGCAACGCAAGCCGCGAAACAAATTTGCGATGTTTATGGACCTAGTGCAATGTCTGTAAGTGTAGCACAAATTTGTCCCATCTCTACGAAAACAAAGAGCACATATAACTTTGTAACAGCATAGCATAGATTAAAATAAATATTATTTTCTAATTTATTTTAAAGAAAATGCACATGGCCATTATTACATTCATTGTCTGTTCACATAATAATTAGATTTTTAATAGTTAAATATTTGTGAGTAGGATTAAAAGACAACATACATATTATTCAGGCTGGTTGACGCCGTTACCAAGTCACATGGTGAGTTCGATTATGACCTGTCAGGAACGCATTCTTTCAGCGGCCGAAGTATAAGTTACTGACCATAGCGTAGACCGTCTCGGAACAAAACCATCATTGCCATTATCTGCGTTTTGTCGACGTCTACTTCATAAGCACATACTTAAAAAAAGATTCCCACGGGAAGCATGCTTTGTTTAGTTCAGTTGTTTCCAGATTGGTTAGAATATTGCAGGGTTGACCTAATTGTTTGATAATAATGATGATTCTGCGTTTCGGAAGGCACGTTAAACCTTCGTCCCGACTGTCATTTGGTGGTTTGGGTCGATTGACCATATATCCCACTCAAAATGAATGAATTAATTGAATTAAAAAGAAAAAAAGACGGATCATCGTCGAACCAACACTAAAGTTAGAAAATAGTCGCCTATGCGTGAGTTTAGCCGCGATGCGGAACGGTGATTTGTGTGAATGAAACCGTATGTTATAAACGAAACAATCAGAGTTTGGTTACTTCATTGGTAAAAATACGTACTTAATCCTGTTATTTTATGTTTTCAATGTGTAGTGAGTTAGATTAAAAGTTTCGTGTTTTATGCAAAACTACGCATGTAGTTTTTATAAATGTGTGTCGTGTGGTTGCAGAACATCCTGCTACTGAGCGGCAGCGAGGGCGATCTGTCAGCGGGCGTGCCGGCCGCGCCCGCGGGGCCCGCCCCCGCCGACCACGCGCCCGCCTCGCGTCTCAAGCAGCTCATGCAGCAGGTACGTGGCCCGGCTTGCAGGACGTGTTGCTGCGACCTGTTTCTTTACCTTACACTAGGATTGTGAAATTAACAGTTTTTTAACTTCCGTGTTATATTGTCTCTCTATGGCAGGTGGCGGACCTGAAGGCCCAACGTGACGCGTTGGAGACCGCGCTGAAGGACGTGACGCTGGACATGAAGCAACAGTTCCTGTCAGCTCTGGCGGCCGACGGAGCGCTGGACGAGCCCGCGCTGTCTGCTGCAGCGCTGGGCGCCGCGCTGCAGCCGCTGCAGAGACAGGTAACAGCCGGCAGCGCTGCAGCCGCTGCAGAGGCAGGTAACAGCCGGCAGCGCTGCAGCCGCTGCAGAGACAGGTAACAGCCGGCAGCGCTGCAGCCGCTGCAGAGACAGGTAACAGCCGGCAGCGCTGCAGCCGCTGCAGAGACAGGTAACAGCCGGCAGCGCTGCAGCCGCTGCAGAGACAGGTAACAGCCGGCAGCGCTGCAGCCGCTGCAGAGACAGGTAACAGCCGGCAGCGCTGCAGCCGCTGCAGAGACAGGTAACAGCCGGCAGCGCTGCAGCCGCTGCAGAGGCAGGTAACAGCCGGCAGCGCTGCAGCCGCTGCAGAGACAGGTAACAGCCGGCAGCGCTGCAGCCGCTGCAGAGGCAGGTAACAGCCGGCAGCGCTGCAGCCGCTGCAGAGGCAGGTAACAGCCGGCAGCGCTGCAGCCGCTGCAGAGGCAGGTAACAGCCGGCAGCGCTGCAGCCGCTGCAGAGACAGGTAACAGCCGGCAGCGCTGCAGCCGCTGCAGAGACAGGTAACAGCCGGCAGCGCTGCAGCCGCTGCAGAGACAGGTAACAGCCGGCAGCGCTGCACGAGCTCGCGCTGCAGCCGCTGCAGAGACAGGTCGGCCTGTGCTATAGGTGAAAAATCTTGCGTTCATTACGGCGCAGAGTCGAGACTTTCCCTTGCATTGCTGATTGCGTGAAACCACATCCACTAGCCCGGAGTGAAAACGCGCAGAGTAATATCATTTTGGCGATTCGGTCGACTTTGAAGAAAGACCGACTTGTTCGACGCGGCATAGTGGACGCGGGGTAACGGAATATGATTCCGGCGTAATCGTGAGCGAGACAAACTGATATTTGTATGACGTCGTCCCGCTCACACTTATGCTCCGGGTACGTGTATCTAGACGACTCCGCTCAAATGGACGCCAGGCTTGAAACAGCATGTCGTATTGTGTGCCACAGGTGCAGGCGACGCTGTCGGCGCAGGAGTCGCTAGTGTCGTCGCTGCAGTCGGCACATGCGGAGCTGATGTCAGCTCGCGGAGGCAGCTCGGGCCGCGACGAAGCCCTGGGCCGCCTGGCCGCCGCCGCCGACGCCTACCAGGACCTCACTGGCAACCTCAAGGAGGGGGTCAAGTTCTACAACGATCTGACTCAGGTCACTATCTACATAGCTTATTATTTATTAGTTATTTAAAAACCGTTTTTTTTTTACTTCTGGAAGGCAAAGAAAAGGAACGGTATTGGTGCTGTATTTTATTTTCTAAAATTTGTGTTTTAAGTGTTTATGCATAATAATAGTTGATTCACTAAGTGTTCGTGAACAAGCGTGAGTGTTGGGAAGTGACATAATAATATTTTATTAAGTATGTGATTTCGTGTTTGTTGCCAAAAGCCCCTAAAAAACTGCTAAATGCAGATATTCTACTTTTTTACTTAGTCTGTACTTGTGACTAGAGTTGACTTGACTAGATTTAACTATGTTAACTACTGACTACACTTTTAGACTGGACTTTGTTCAATTTTTTTCCTGCCACTACTTTAGCCAGACAACTTCCGGCTACATTATAAAAAAATTTCAGGTTGGCAGCACAATGTAGTGAATAAAAATGTTTTGTTTGGTAGCACTAATTAACGTTTTACGTACTTGTCACGTATGTCAAATGTCATCTCTGTTCGAGTAAACATAACCCATATATAATCTGACTACATCTTCATTACATTGATTCATACATTATTATGAAGAATCGGTGTCCAATTGATGAAAAATCAAATGTCAACGGATGAAGAGACGTCAGTAAAGTTCAATAAACAGGTCAATATGCAATATATTTATATATACGAGACATCCCACCCCACGGCATCCCATTGGGTGTCTAGATATTTTACGATTGTAAACAATCTAGAGACCAACTCGCGGTTCGCGGTCCATCCTGACTTTGACATTTGACACTGACATACATATTTTTAATGCCTTAGTCATTTTTGCTTTTTTAATTTGCAGTTCAAGATGGCCATTAAAGCTACGTGAACGTCATCACTATGAAATCTTTAAAATTCAATAAAAAAAAAGTAGATTTTTTTCGTTAAAATTGTATGTCCGAAATAGTCTATTCTATCTTTAAAATATATAAAATACACAATTTAATTTTTAGTCGACTAGCTAATACAACGCGTCCATGTCCCCGCAGCTGCTGCTAGCGTTCCAGAACAAGGTGTCGGACTTCTGCTTCGCGCGCAAGACGGAGAAGGAGGAGCTGCTCAAGGACCTCACGCAGGAGGCGGCTCGCCCCGCTCGTGTCGCGCCAGACCCGCCGCAGCGAGTCGTCGACGAGGTATACACCCGCCATACGAGACTCACGAGTCACTTGTGTATATGAGACCTAACTTTAGCACGGGAAAATCCCACATGGCAATTCTACCTATCTTATTTTTGTACTTCCGACAAACAAACTAATTATTTTAAAAGTATAAAAAAATTAAAAACACGACGGTCGACAAAATTGAACAACTTTTTTCGTACATTAAATAGAAAAGTGATATATTATGCAGGTTTAAAATCGCCTTTATTTTAAACCATATTATTTTGATACCTCACTCGATTAGATTAGTTGGTTAATTTTTTTTTCAGTCTACCATTTTTGCGTATATGATCCACCATTTTATTCAATTCGTATCAAGTCAGCATTATAAAATACGATCGTGTTCCCGCAGCCGGCGGTGGTGTCGCGTCGTTCCCCCCCGCCGCGTCCCCCTCCCCCGGCGGGACCCAGCTCGGCCTCCGCGCTGCCCTACCCGCAACAACCACAAGGTCAGAACTACTACACGAATACTTTCAAAACAAATTCACACACAAATCACAAACAAAAACAAGCCTGGTATCCACCGTGAAACAGTAATCATCTAGTCCGCTCCGTCATCCGGAGCGGACTGCGTTTAAACAAAATAGGTTTGCTTTTTTTTTACCGAAAAAAAATCCCAAGTAAAGAGTAGGCAGTTGGATTTACATTGGAAAAGAGAAATGAAAACAATGAATGCACAGAAAGTGCTAGATTGGATATGAAAAGATCTGATTACTATATAGTGGCCGCTTCCCTAATATCGTCTTGAACAAAATTTAATTAGGAGTGGAAGGAAGTCGTAATGACTTTATTTTGGAGTACTATTTTGATATTTATTAATAACTCAAAACTATAAAACCGGTAAGTCGAATAATGTTCGATATAAATATAGGTTAAACGATTTGAAATCAACTACTGGTTATAATCATAAAGCTCAATAATGGCACTCCCATCTCTAGAAATGGATTTTGTACGATGTAGGTATATGTCGACAAACTTGCTCTACTCGCCGTTTAGACAGGGCTTTACAGCCTGGCCACGGAGCAATTCGCCGCGATGCCACCAGCGACCAAAAGAAATACATAGCAAATGCACTAAAGGCCACGGGAACTGGTGACTGGCAACGCGGCGACATTCACCGTGGCCAGGCTGTTAAATTGAAAAAGTTTTTTTTTCTTGTTTTGGTTATTACTCGTTATTAATGCATGTACTTAAAACCCCCCGGTGCAGGCATGCCGCTGCCGTACGGCGCCGCCGCGTACCCGTACTACGCGCCGCCGCCGATGCCCGCGCTCTACAACCCGTACGCCACACTACCGTACCCGCACCACGCTCGCATGCCCCCCCCGCAGCCCTACCAGGCTTACCAGTACCCCGCGCCGCAGGGGGCACAGCCCTACCAGCCGCCGCCTGCCGGGTACAACCCCTATCCGCCGCAGTCTTAAACCATCACTCAAACTCGACTCAACCTTACTCCACCTCCTCATTGGTATGATTAGTCGTCACAAGCTTCCTTGTCTTGAGATGATTTCTCATTGGAGGTGAGTATCGAACTGTCAAATATAAGGTTGGTCGAGAGGTACCTTGAGGCGTCCTTAAAATAAAATAAAGTGGATATAAATGTAATCTAATCTTTTGTCATTTTCAATTTTTGTGTTTAGAATTGTTATTTATAACCTGTGACGTTCCTCATTGGAGTGTGCTCAAGCAACTAACTAAGAATGTCGATTTCAAGGAAACTTCGAGGATTTCCTTAAGGTTCTAAATTCGAATGAGTTTCAGTGAAGGACGTCCTTAAGAATACGGGGTGACATTATCGCATTTCTCCTCAAATCAAATCTGTTACATATAGTTTATCAACAATCTAGGTGCATTATTTACTAAATAGTTCATTATTTTCATGATTCCCTATTTTAGTTCAAATAAACTGTTACTTGACAGGCAAACATACTTTTTTCTCTCGCAACGGTAACGTCAAAAAGAAAAAGTCGGGTAAAATATCGACATAATTGAATCGAATTTAATCTGAAAGAAAATCATGTCTCGGACACTTCCACACCATTGACAAAAAACAATATACTTTTTGTATGTACTGTTATGAAAAGTGATGCATTATATAATATCAATATCTTAGGATAAGACAGGTGCATGATCTGTTATATGTTTGGATTATATGACTGTTGATGTATTTTGTAATGTAAGGCTCAAAAATACTAACCAGGATTATGTAGATGTTACTTCCAATGTTTGTATCGCCCGGCGCGCCGCCGACTGTAGTTATCAAACCAAAGCAATGAGGGCCGGCGTTCACACCGTGGGCGGACTGCCGCGGAAGGGGGGGGGGGGGGGGGAGCACTGCTGTGATCGTTTGCCTTGAATCTTCGGCCGAAGGATGGTGGTATTAGAATATAAAGTGTAAAATAGGTTATACTACTAGACGCATTTTATAATTCTCACGCCAATGTAGCAAGTCAATTTTATTGTATTTTAATTTGAATATTTATTACTTTCAATGAAATCTACTAATCTAGAATAAATTATGTTTTTTATGACAATTTGTTTCATTTCTCTTATGTTGTACTAGCTGAGCCCGGGACTTCGTCTGCGTAACGTTTGATTGCATACCTACTTTCCTTACATAATATTAGTCATTGCAGAGTTTTACACACAATCTTTAATGCTATTAACCATTTACAGCGCAAAGTAATGTTTTTACTTTTTTCAAGTGTAAATATGTTAAAATGCGCTTTATAATAATGGGAAAAATAATGAAAAAAATATTATTTAAGAAAAAGTATTTATTTCTACAAAAAAACATCATGGTGCTAAAACATTACAAAATAAAAATAAAACTAATAAGAGGCATATTCTATTATGAAGTGTGAAATAAACGAAAACAGTTATTGTTTTTGTTTAAACATAGTGCTACGCCACACTTTTCGCATGTCGTCTGCGCAGTTCCCGAACAACCAGGATATTTACATCTCAATCTCTTATCAATCCACACAATCCAGTGCCCCATCTGATCCAACCTCACGTCTTTTGGTGGGACATGCTGACAAGGCCCTTTCTTCTTTTTATCCTGGATGAGGATTTCAACATCGCTAGTGCGCTTCAGCCGGTTCGTCTTTTTATATTTGACCAATGTTTCAGCTATTTCGAGACGAAAATCGGCCCAAATTCAGGACCTTGTCATTATTTATAGTGTCCTTCTGGATTCTTCTGTATAACAGCCAAGAATTACACATGGCCATATCAAGAAGATGATAAAAGAGCCTCATGAACCAATGTTTACTACGTAGTTTAATTTTATAATGACCCATAACACAGTCCATCAAATCGACACCCCCCATGTGACGATTGTACTCTGCTACGATGAAGGGCCGTTCGACAGTAATATGTTTCTTTTGAGATTTGTCGAATCTACTAACGACAGATACAGGGTTTTTGCCAGCAAAGCTTGACACCAGATTTACAATTTTATTATCTCTCCAGGCCACCAGAGATACATCAATGCCATTATAGTCTGCGACTTGTTCAATGGATGTGCCTCTAGGATTTTATTTTTGGCTCCTTTTCTTCTGGAAGTTTGCAGTTAGGTATACGATTTTTCCTGAAGGTGCCCAAAGCCAAGATGCCGCGGCTTGATAAAAACTCTATTAGTGGTAGCGATGTGTAATAATTGTCGAAGAACACTCTATAATTTTGGTTATTGGGTACTTCTCGTGTAAGTCGGACTACTACTACTACTTTCTTCTACTACTTCTTGGCCGCTATATATTTCGAATTTGTATCCATAACCACTTACACCACAGATGACAAATAATTTGAAGCCCCACTTGTGGGGCTTATCTGGTAAATACTTAGCGTAGCAAAAACACACACATGCAAAACTTAGCAGCCTGGGCTGTATCTAGTCTAGGGTAAGATGTTTACGATAATGCTCCCCATGATTTCAAGAAATGTGTGAATGTTGTGGGGTGTGCATGATCCGAGATCATTAATACGGTATTCTCACAGACATATAAGACGTACACAGACGGAACATAAGTTAATAGTTATACTTATGTAGCAAGTAATTGTTGTTATCCTTTTCTCACGTATTCGGATCTATATGGCGATATCTCTTTTTTACACCTGTAGCAACATTCACTCACACATAGATATTAAGCTACGCGTGGCAATTTTTGGCCGTGACGCCATTTTGTAATCTACGTTGTTGGATCGGTAAACATTAAAAATAATAGAGTAGAATACCGTATAAATGATCTCAGATCATGCATTCCACACAACATTCATACATTCCTTGAAATATGGGGGGCATTATCGTAAACATCTTACCCTAGACTAGATACAGCCCAGGCTGCATAGTTTTGCATGTGTGTGTTTGTGCTACGCTAAGTAATAGCATACCTTCCGTCTGTTTACGTCTTATATGTCTGTGTTCCCCGCATATATGTATTTGACAGAACAGGAGGCTGAGCAGGATTAGGATCCGACATCTCGGATGGCGAGATTGAAAAGTTCACTTGCACAATGAAACATAATTTTTATTTCTGATTTAAACAGCGATATTTCAAATTACAAAAATCTAGTTCACGATAGGAACGCGCGGATAGTTTCTTCGAGGTGTGCACTCGATCGCTGCTCGAATAGGAATGAGCGCTACGCACACAAATACTAAACTAACTTCATGTTTACAATGTAAGTGCAGAGAAATCTTCTATATATATATAAAAGGAGAAGCTGACTGACTGACTGACATATTAACGCAGGGCCTAAACTATAAGGGTTAGAAACTTAAAATTTTGCACAGAGGTTCCTTTTATAACGTAGGGGAGCACTAAGAAAGGATTTTTAAAATTCCTCCCCTAAAGGGGGTAAAACGGGGGTGCAAAGTTAGTATGAAACTTTGCCGTTTTTGAAGTTGTTCGAATTAAATTCAGCATGAAGGTTCTTTACTGAAAGGCATGAAACATGAGTCAAATATTTTTTTCAGAATTCATCCCTTAGAGGGTTAAACGGTGGCGCAAAGTTAGTATTGACGATACCTACTCACAGTGTATCCGAGTCGAACCTGTCGAAACTCTTCTATCTAGCGGGCCGTGCGCGCACGAATGTGCCGCAGTCGACAAGTGGGTAACCCGAATGCAGAAAATATCTAACTAAAATTTAAAACCTCGACAATCCAGAAAGTCAGTTCGTCATTTGCCCTTTCATTTCATAACTCATTGTGAAAAGATATATAATTTGCTATTGTGTGGCGGCGGTCGTGCTGAACCAATTTTCACCAAACATAGCTAAGAACACTCCCGACTAATAAAACACCTTTCAAACAAAAAAAAAAATGTTAAACGGTTCATCTAAAACGGTTCATTTATTAGATTTTGAAAATTACATCCCTATAGGGGTGAAATAGGAGTTGCAAGTTTGTATGAACCTTTTGTCATTTTTTAAGCGATTTTTTTAATTTATATTAGTAGTTAGAAGAAAGGGATAATGCATTTATTAGATTTTGAAAACTACATCCCTATAGGGGTGAAATAGGGGTTGCAAATTTGGATAAATCTGTGTCATTTTTGAAGCGAGATACTACATATTTGAATTAATGGTTAGTAAAAAATAATAATTCATTATCTGGATTTTAAAAATCGCATCCCCGGGCCTTTGGGGTTGCAAAATATTATCGATATATTGACTGATTAATCAACACCCAGCCTAAACCTAAAAGCTATAAACGTAATATTTGAACAGAAGTTTTATATTATATTACATAGTGCTCAGATAAGAAAGGCTTTTACAAAATTCACCCCCTAAGGGGTCAAAGGTAGGTCCAAAATATATTTGGGGGAAGGAGATTAGTTAGTCCGTTTTAATCAGGCGAATCAGGAATCAGGAAATACCTTTTGATCAGGCGGGCGAAGCCGCGGGCAACAGCTAGTCAATAATAAACTAAGACGTAGGAGATCATTGAACCGTATTAACAACGGAACTCTGAACATACTAGCTCAAAATCACCAAGCAACAGAACTGCAGTTCACTGAACACACAAATACGCGCATCACCAAACTGTGATCGCCGGTTCCTTCAGACCCTACGGTTTCCTCCAGAAACCCGACCCCCGCTAGAGCTGACCGCCTACCGCCTACTCACGGACTACGCAAGGTAGATACCGATTTCTCTTAAGCTACGGCTACGACTCAACTCTAGTACGGTCACACAACACAATTTAGCACTCTACATCTGGCAATGCGCTTTCGTCTACGATATCGGTCTCCTCAATGATCTCCGCTGCCTCTGGCATTCTTCTAAGCCTATCGTGAGCATACTTGTAAGTTCTTTTCGAGTTCAATGCCCGGAGAGTATACCGATCTCCATCTAGAACTTCGGTCACTTGGAAAGGACCCTTAAATTTTGGATCCTCATTAGCAAGTAATACAAAATCACCTACGGAAAATTTATTGAGTCGAGCCTTCGTCTTATCAAACCTATCCTTTTCATATAGCACACTTCTCTATGTTACGAGCAGCGTCATCCCTGATGGTAGGGAGACCCATGATGATGAACTTCTTGTTCATCATCATGGGCCATGAGCGAGAGCGGTCTCGCAATCTTCCCTATCATAAGCTCTAAGGGGGAAGCTTTTATTGTCCGATTAACCGTACAGTTAATTGCCAACTGGATCTCTCCTAACGCATCCTGCCACGATTTATCTTTAGAGGTAAGCATTGACTGCTGTAAGCATTGACTTAAGCACACTCATAACCCGCTCTGCCTGGCCGTTTGCACGAGAGGATCCTGTTGCTATTAAATGAAGGTTAATATTAGAACTCTCACAAAAATCTTTAAATTCTTTACAGGCAAAACAACGACCCTGGTCAGCAATTATTCTAACAGGGGACCCAGGGGATAAAGCAACACACATGTTCTTTGAATCATTTTTGCCACTCAACTTGCCTGTAGCATCTATGTGCACAGTATGATTCTTGGACATTACTAACAACCGACCATTTAAGAGCTCGCTGTACGATATGCAAACATTTAGTACGGCCGTTCCTCTATACTTTGCGATGCAATACTCCAGAGCGAATCTCATAAGTTTTTGCGAGGTCACTATATAATTGATCGCTAGTAAGCTTTTCTACAATACTTTTGATTTCATCATCACGCTGCTGTTCCGCGAGTAACCAATTAGAAGGAGAGTTCAGTCAAATTGACGCGTTTCTGTTCTATTTTCGTTTTGACCATCTCTTTTGGCAAATTACGAGAGAGAAAATCTACGTGAGCCATATCTCGGCCCGCTTGGTATACGATCTCGAAATCAAAAGATTGCAAAAAGGCCCACCAATGAGGCACTCGTGGTGTTAAGTCAATTTTCTTACTAGAGCATTTTAATGAGTTGCAGTCTGTCACTACCTTAAATGTTTTACCGTGCAGGTAATGGCGAAAATGTTTTATTGCGTTACGACAGCTAACGTCTCCAGCTCGTATGAATGATAGCGAGACTCGGCTGCAGAAGTCCTTTTACTAAAATATGCTACTACACGCCGCCGCTTGCCGTCAACTAATTGGAACAAAATAGCACCATAACCCTCGGAACTTGCGTCAGTATGCAGCTCTATTGAGTATTGAGGATCAAATATCATGAGAATCGGTTCATTAGTCAGAAAGGAGATCACTTCTTGACGGATCTCTTCGTGACGGGCATTCCATTCGAATGGAACCTTTTTAGACGTCAACCTATAGAGAGGTTACTTGGCTTTGAAATTGCAAAATGATTGGCGGAAAGATTAATAACGAAACCTCGACTCAATATTTCACGACCTAGCATAATATCACTACGCATATACACATCGGGCAACACATGTAATAAAAGTTCTAAATTAAATTCACAAATGTTAACATTGCACAGTATTTGCTGGGTACTGAATACACTTGACCATTAAACTTTGATGCAATGCTTTCTTTTATTAGTGAACATTCAGCACCCGAATCAAAGTGAAAAACAAAACATGTACCTTGATTTTTAGTGAACATTCAGCACCCGAATCAAAGTGAAAAACAAAACATGTACCTTGACTTTGAAGAGTCCCGGTCGGTGGATTTAATAAGAAATTCACTTAAGTATCTTACGTTGAAAGAATTCTTAGCATGAATTTAGCCTCAGTTACAACCTCATTCATTGATGTCGAGTGAGTTATCAACCCTGTTACACCGTAGCGTTTTTTGAAACCACCTTTCGGCCTTTGGCATGGTTCTGTTGACCACCAACTTTAACATCAAATGGCAGCCGGCTCAACATTCCTTTTAAAGCACGGAATCATTATTAAAACCTAGGCATAACAATAGATTGCACTCTTTCGTGGATCCAGCAAGTGTCGCTCGGCATGCCCGACGCCGCGGCTGCTGGCTCCGCTGCCGCTGGATTCCCCACTGCCTGGACATCGATTGGCGATGTGGCCTGCGACTTCGAGGACGTTGCCTGTTGTGGTCCATTCTTGATAACTGTGGCAGACTGCCGAGGCATATGTGCCTTATTTTTCACCTTCAGATTCTTCATTCTGCATTCTGATCTTATGGCCAATTTTTCCACAAAAGAAACAATTGAGGAGGGTAGTTGTAGCAAATTTTCCTCGATGGTATCAGGCGTGTTATTTTTTGCATCGTGGGATGTATCAGATTTTCTTTTCAAAAATTAAAATGCCTGAAGCTCTTGAACTAGGAGTTTCCGGGTGGTAATTTAAGTGGTGTAAGCAAGGTGTTAGAGCCGGGAATAGAATTTGGCCACGTGAGTAAAAACCGTTAAAACAGCAATTTCTTCCATCGTGGTATTTTTCCACTTGCTCGTCAATAATGTCATAAGACGGCTGGCATACACGGCAAAAGTTTCGCTTTCTTTTGGCTTGTCGTTATTTAAATTAATCAGGGTAGCTGCCGCAATTTCCATGCATTCAAACCGGGCGGTAAACAACAATTTAAAATCGGCCCACGACATACCTTGATACGAAACTTGTGACAACCATGGTGAAGCTGTTCCCTTCAGCGCCTTGCTTAAAGCGACGATCAGCGCTCCTCCCTCAGGCGGCTGGTCACCAAAGCACATGTCAACGGTGGTGCACCATGCACGTGCATCACTTTCTGTCTTTTCTGGATCGAACTCCGGCAGGCACACAGGCTTGGTGGTTGCTGTGGATGGGTTCTTCGGAGTATCGATAAGCGCCTTTATGTTCTCGTTCTGGAGTTCAAATAGTAACCGCAAATTCAGAGTTTCCCGTGTTGAAGAAGTGTTCGATCCCACTTCTGATGACAGAACAGGAGGCTGAGCAGGATTAATGGCAGGATGGCGAGATTGAAAAGTTCACTTGCACAATGAAAGATAATTTTTATTTTTTATTTAAACAGCGATATTTCAAATTACAAAAATCTAGTTCACTATAGGAACGCGAGGATAGTTCCTTCGAGGTGTGCACTCGATCGCTGCTCGAATAGGAATGAGCGCTGCGCACACGCCGAGAACCGGTCCAAGCGCCGTCTGTCCGTTACTTGACACGCCCTGTTGTTGTGACGTAATTCCGATAGATGACGATTGCGTTCCGATCAAATGTAGGTCCGTATTCATTACTTCCTCCGACATATTCATCAAAATCGGTTTCGTAGTTTTATAAATAGAGGGTTCAATGAGTTTCAGTAACATAGAAAACGAGTTAATTATTAACATAGGCGTAGGCAGCGTAATTCTAACATATACCATTAAATGTATGTTGTTTTATTTGTAAATATGAGATTGTTATTAAACCAAGATGGATAGAAAATAAATTGCCAGTTACTGATAAATCTTAATAAACTCCAAACAAAAATGGTCTCAGTTTTGCCAACAAACTTAAACCACGTCAAATAGACATAAGTTAACTAAACTAAAATCGTTTAATTATTAAAGGAAACAAATAAAAATAATTACAAAAAGCAATTTGTCTTTTTTTATTATGTTAGAATAGAACCACATAGGTAAAATACCTACATTGGCCAATCTGTACCGTACCTGCCATTATCTATAGACATCATCATCAGACATCAGGGCAGACATCTTTAAAAAAATACACGTCTGTAACAAATGTAGCGCTGCATTTTTGAATGATGTTTTGAGATGTATTATTGTATCAGCACTGCAGCGGCTAAAATGATAAATTACCAAAAATGGAAGATTGCGAATCTTAGATTAATAATTGGTCTCCGCGGCGCTACGACGAGACCAATTATTAATCTATGATTGCAAATGTTCTACGTAGCTTTTCTAGTACGTTAGTACATATATCTCGATGTTACAGACCTTAAGAATCATGAATCGGGTGTGAAAGGTTCATTGACAACCACCAGTTGGTAGCAGGAATGCTAATTTTGCAATATATCTATTTTTCGGCCTTCGACTACCATATAGGCTACATAAAAAACTTTGACACCAGGGTGTGCAGGGTTGATTGACCATTTAACCACACAATAAGAATGACTGAAAAGTCATTATATAGAACCCACGTCAAATCATCAGATGCAGGTTGCAGATGTGCAATATTTACCCTTGGGTATATTTTACAGAGCCTTGTATGATAACACATCATCAGAAGCTGGTTGTCAAATGTAATTTGTAGTCTTGATCGAAGAGAAGTCTATGTCAATCTATTTACTCTGTTCGTCCAAGCGTGTTTTCCTAGTTTACCAGCTTTCGCTTCGAAGCCTAGGGTACGCTTTAAGTCATGGTCCTTGATTGAGCGACTGCCGCCTGACATCCGTAACCCTTTTTAAAGGGGGAACCAGACCAACGACAACGACAGATTCTATATTGGACAGATTTTATTTTATTCTACATAAAGACAGTTGCAGTGTGCAAAATTCATAGTGTAGGCTCTGGAGAGGAAATAATTGAAAAATTTCGCAGATTTCCTCGTTTTTCTCTATTTCCACAAATTGGAGAATTTACACTAATTGTAGACCCATACATTTTATACATCACATTTGTCCTATTAGTAACATTTTCGTATTTTTTTTTTTTTTTGAGATTGTGTGCACTATTAGTCTCAAGGATTTAGATTCTAATGAAAGCCTAATAAATATACAACAAACTATTTCCATTGACTTTCCATCATATAGAGCAAGTGGTTTTGTCAATATTTCGCAAGAAAAATGTGAAAACATGGAAACTTTAAATTTTTGGGTAAATAGGTCGTCTTCGAACTGCTATAGCTTTGGCACCTATGGGGTCTTGAAAGCTGCAATTAGGCTCAAATCGTAGGTATCTAATTAAATATTTTAGTGCTGAACACATAGTTCTCGAAAAATTCATAGTTTTGGCCCTAAAGAAAGTGAAATTTTTACTTCCAAGTTTTCTTAGGTTGCAAATTTGAATTTACAATATACATTAAGTGGCATTTGAAAATGAAACTGTTGTGGTAGCTGCCTGCTTGGTGCCATTGAAGATTTTGTTATGTTTCCTTGTATTACTCGTAAATTTTACTATTTCCAGCCTTGTCAGTTATGTATTATTATTGTATGAATTTAGTAAAGCAATTAATATTGTTGTAATGTAAGCTCAGGGAGGCTGATATTGTATGGTGTGTGAGATAACATATGTTAAAGAAATAAAATCCAGATGAATATCACATAATTTTCTATTTATTAAATGATAAACAGCTAGCAATAATATAAAGCGATCGGTTCTATTAATTTAATTAATACACATTAGAACTTGGGAGCCGGAGACTCTTCCTTGGAGTAGTCCCTGTTGGGCGAGTACAGCTGTGGGGAGAAACAACATGTTACTTCATGGACAGATCAGTTTGCAATAACAAATTGGTTAGTGCCTAAAAGACATTTTTGAGTAGCTACTTTACAGCATCTATGAATAGAGACTTGATCGTTATTGTAGAAGTTTACCTTGTACTGTTTTGTCCTGTATTCTTCCCAGGGCTCAGGGTTGCTCTTCTTGCGCCAGGAGACGTCGGGCGAGCGCAGCGCCAGCCGCGCAAGGTACAGCACCGCTCCGCCACAACCCAGAGCCGTACACACGTATAGCGGGATCAACTAAACATAAATAATAGTAATTGCGCTGTTAACTAAAATGGATTGAGGTTAATTATGTAAGAAGTGAAAAAAAAAATATTTTATGTTTATATTTTTTATATAACTGCTACTTACAGCTTTATGCTTCTTCAAGCTTTGAATGCTTAGACCTTGCATTTTGTTGTTTTACGAATGTAGAGCAGATTTTTAATCTCAACTAAAAAATCGATCTTAGAAAAACTGCACCACTGCAGCTTTTTGCGTCAATTTTCAACCATTGTGTCAAACGTACGTCACTGTCATTTTAATGCAATGCGCGCTCCACATTCATGCGAGCTGAGACCGCGAGAAGTAATCGTCCGGGTTAAAATCCGCGGCTGGATTAAAACCCAGTAGGGTACTTGACTGCATTCATACTTGGGAAATATTTGCATACGACACAAAACATACACTAAAAAGCAACAGATTCTAAAAACAACACCAAAATGGGTTTCTAATTATGGCAGTAATTGGATTTCATAGTTTTTTCAAGAAGTATAGTGGGAGCGTAGTGGGGACGTCTTGCTATCTCTTTTGTACGCACGAAACCGAGTGGCACTGACGTCACTGCACACACAGTGCATCCTTTTCTTGTTTTTTAACAGTTTCCCCTTCCACTGAATTTCAAAAACTTATGACTTGCCTATTTTTGAACGGATTTAAAAAAATCTTTCTGTTTTCAGTTTCTGGTAGTGAAATGTTTTCTAAGAATGATAAAAATAAATTTAGTAGAATACCCAGTTGCCGCCCGATGAAAATCCATTCAGCTGGGCGAAAACGAATTATTAAATACTAGCTGTTTTCCGCAGCTCTGCCTGCGTCAAAACAAAAGCCTATGTTTGACCCCGGGTCTTTAACTATATTCATACCAAATTTCATCAAAATCCGTTCAGAGGTTTGGCCTTGAAAGCGTAACAGACAGACGGACAGATAGACTTTCGAATTTATAATATCAGTATATTAGTATGGATTTCTATAAAAAATTAATTAACTCTTTGCATTTTGAATTAAAAATACCAATTTTTCACCTTTTTTCACAAAATCTCAAATATTTTGGAAATTAGAATCTGCCCAGTGGTACCCTATTCTTTGGAACGCCATATATTTATTTTTCACCCGGCAAAATGGGATTTTATGGGTTATATAAAACTGGTTTTAATCCAACTCTGAGTTTTGACCCAAAACGCGATAAACGGATTTAACCCCTTTACCCAGCCGCGGATTTTAACCCGGGTGATTACTAATGTAACTTTGTACGCTTGGTTCTTTACTATCAAAACGTTCCTTTCTCAATGGTTACTATCATCTTTAAGACAGAATCGAGTGAGATGTCGTCTTACACCTTGTATTGCGCAATCTCGTTTACTACTGGTTTTTGCCCTGCTTTTAGAGGCGATAGTAAAGCCCCTGTACGTACGCCTCGCATTTGGATGATATTAAGAGATGATAGTAAGCCCCCTGACAGAACAATTTCTTGGGAATGGCAGCACCAAGAGTACTTTCTTGTCAATTTTGACAAGACCGTCCATGACAAGAACGAACAGAACAGCAAAAATAAAAAAGCAAAAAGCAAATGATTATGAAGGAAGTGCATTGATTGCATCTGAATCAAAATTCTTATTTTGTTGATAATTTTCTTCAATTCTTACTTTTGAAATAAAAACAAGTTATCCTGTATTGCGGACGACATTTATAATCAAATCAAAATGAGTTTCCTTTTGTAAGTTAATGTTTAGATCAATCTAGACATCATTGTAGAACGCTATTTTTATCTACTTGTGCGTTTTCTTAAATTAATGACATCTTATTTACGCCTGTATGTACAAATGGTTTGCTTGGTTTCATTTGTAATATTCTCAGGTAGGGTCATTTGTTAGTCAGTTGGCACGGACCTATTTTAAAACCTAGAGGTGTAAGCTCTAACAACACATCGACATCTTAAGATTGAAGTTTTAACCCTAGTAAATTTGCAGTGGAAGCCGGTCGAACAAGACCTTCAAACCCAAAAAGAACATCCCAGAAGGCACGCACCAGTATGACCTGATGCGGCACGCCGCGGCCACGCTTGGCTCCGGCAACCTGCGCCTCGCCGTCATGCTGCCAGAGGGCGAGGACCTCAACGAGTGGGTCGCCGTCAACAGTAAGTGCACTTCTACCACTACAGTCCTACCACCTACAATATATTTGTTAAGGCTACCTTAAAAATGGAAACTGACCATTATTATCATAAGAGTTTTAATATCAAATAAACTTCTGCATAATAGAGTATTTTCGACACCTCTTTCTTAACCACTAAAAAGGGTTCATAAACAAACAATATAGCATGAGTTAAATTCAGACTGAAACAAGTGTCTCAAAATATTACTAAACTAGATTTTATGTATTAGGGATACTTAATGCATGGTATGTATCCATGTATTAAAAATCCGTAACAACAGTAAGTTTGGCCTAATTACATAACTGTTAGTTTATGTGAATTAAATTAATAATCTGTCAATGTGAGTATTGATTGTCTCTAAAAGGGAAGAATTAAGTCAGTCCTTGCAGTAACAATCTATAAACAAATGCTAATTAAGGTTTTCAAAAGTAATTTCCATTGAATACATGACATCAGCACGAGATAACACATTGTTTGGCTCTGTATGGACTGTTATCTGTGCCAGTTTCCTGTGGCCACATCATTTATTGGAACATCCATACTAATATTATAAATGTGAAAGTCTGTCTGTCTTTCTGTCTGTCTGTTACGCTTTCATGGCCAAACCTCTGAACGGATTTTGATGAAAGGGGGTTGAAGATTTGTGGCATACCTACTGCCGCCATTTTTTTTTTTTTCAAATCGCGGCCAGCTATGAAACTTTAAAAAATTGATAGCTGACGGTAATACCAACAATAAATATTAATACAAAAACCCTTGTAAAGTGTCAGGTTTCCGAGATAATAACCGTCAAAGTTGATCACATGACATACATATTTTTGAGCTGAGTGTATGTGTTCGAGTGTATTACGACGCCGAATAATGACGTTTAGAACAAATATGTTATGTTGCATTATATCTAAACGTTATTTAAACATTTATACATTTAATACTCTTTGTACTTAATAACTTATTTTATAACCGTCTAACCTTGTGTGAATGTAAGATCTTCATTTGATTTAACTATCAATACAACAGTTATAGAGTAAATAAAAGAAAAGTATAAATATGTGACTTGTCTCTTTTTTTTAAATACATTCAACCAATCAATCAATCAAATTATTTATTTGCATAAAATGTAGGTATTACATGTCTTGTTAAATAATAATATAATGTTCCCATATACATTTTACCGTTATAGGTGTGCAAATTCTTAAACAAATATATTACAATTTAAGTATTCTCAATTTATCATCTGAATTATTCTAAATAGTCATTACAAATTAATTATCCTAAAGTATATTCATATCAGTTATTAAACAATTATGTCCAAATTGCAATTCATTTACAGTATAATAACATTGTCACAAAAAGGGTTAGAAAAATTAAAAGTCCGTATTAGAAACATTTTTATTGCCTATCAAACAATTTTACGCGTCATTTTTTTATTATACAATTTAAACAATTCTGAGACTAAAAACTTAAAATTAATATTCGTCACATCGGTAACAAAAAACACTTTTTTAACTTTCATGTACAAGTGAGACACATTTTTATTAGGATTAGAAGTTTTTGAAATGGGAATGAATCACAAACAAACCAATATAATGTTAATACAAGTGATATTTGCATAACACTAACATTCCAATCATTAAAGTCTCTAACATTACGGACTATTACATGGTCTAGAAACCCGGCGGGAGGGTTAGGAACTTTTTCTTGATATCTTACCCATGCCATGAACCATATATAGCGTCATCACGTATAAAGAACATCCTAAAGTTCTTTTGCCAACGAGACATGTGCAATAATGACCTACGATTTTGTTTCTTCCTTGCAACGCATCAAACAAAAAAGAGGTAACAGTAATGAACAATGAAGGGTATGTCACCCTTGACTTTTTGCATCTTACCTATGTGTAGTTAGTCTTTCCATATAAAAAATATGAGAATCTTATTGTATTAGCAACGCGGGGTGGGTCAGACGGTTAGTGGCAGCGGAGTGTGGGTCAGGTAGTTGTTCATACATTTTGGTAGCGATGATTGATGTTTAGAATTGAGTTAGTTGTTTAAACAGGGAGTCTAGTGTAGCCGCAACATTGTATCCCTGTCATCAAAAATTATGGCCAAAGTAAATGTTATAAATATTTACCCATTGTTATTCCAAATATATGGGTTTATAGTTGCTATTCAAAATGAAATAGAAATCACATGTTCAACTTTAACTTTATAACTCAGAAACAGACACTTTACGAGGGTTGATTTCTTAATATTTTATGCTGGTATTAATATCAGCTATCGATTTATAAAGGTTTCATGGTTGGCCGCGATTTTGAAGAAAAAACAAAATGGCGGCAGTAGGTATGCCACGCTCCATAGTAAAATCTTCAAACCCCTTTCTATGAATATAGTTGAAGACCCGGGGTCAAACATACAACATTCTATCTGCAATAATTATATAAACTTCACAATCTTATTCACATCATTTTGATATTAATCAAATTTCCTTTGTATGTTGTGTGTAGTAAACTACATTTGTAGTTTAATTAAAAATTACGATTACATGTAGTTGATTACAAGTAGTTGCAACTACATGTAGTTTAACTATAATCCTGAGGTTGTAACTACCTATTAAAATAAATATTTTTGGTTGTGCCACAGAAATACATCATCTGCGAAAATTTCAACTATCGGTTCATGAGATACACCCTAGTAACAGACTGACAGACGATCTTCAAAGTCTCAGTAATAGGGTCCTGTTTTACCCTTTGGGTACGCAACTCTAAAAATAACTGTCCATGAGAAGGAATAAAATAAAACCTTTGATAAAATATGTAGTCGCAAAAAGTAGTTGCTCATTATTACATAGTATAAAACAAAGTCGCTTTCTGCTGTCTGTCTGTCTCTATGTATACTTAAATCTTTAAAACTATGCAACGGATTTTGATGCGGTTTTCTTTAATAGATAAGAGTGTTTCATAAAGAAGGTTTATATGTATGATTCATGCATAATATAGTAGAGAAACACTGATAGTTTTAGAGGTTTCTGACGTTAGACTGACTAATTTTTGGCGCTTACATTGCAAACTCTGGCTGGCCCTATGAGATAGTTCAAAATAATGTACTACAGTATTGTAGATCTTACAAAGATCTACAAAAAAGTCCGCGATACCATATGGCTAACTATTACAGTTACGTCACAAGAACTAACAACTTTTTCTGTTAAAATTTGCAACAGTAACGCCGGTACAAACTAGGCTACATTATTCGTTTTAATGATATTGACCTTATCCAAATAAATCATTTCATATTCAAGATTGTTTTAATACCTGTAGATTTTTCTTATAATGAATGAAATCAGACATTCCAGTCCAAAGATATTACGGATTTTGTTTTGAGTTTCAATCACTACTTGGCGTGGCGCGGGCGCAAAACCCGGACGAAGCGGTACTAAGCAGGCCCAATTTCTTCCCTTGGCGCGTGGGGTTCCCTAATGTTTGACAAAAAACGATAGAATGCTAAGAATTTGTGTAGTAAATTATAGATAAGTATATCAAGAGTTTTATTTTACGTAGACTATACACTCCTTTTACCCCGTGGAGGGAACTGATGAAAATTATTGATACGCTTTATTATTTTTCTGGTGGTAAGAAATCATATCAGATTTTTAGGATCAGCCAATTAATTTTAAAAAGTAATCACATTTAATTCCCCTAAAAAATAGATCTTGACTGCTCTATTGTCCTTTAAGGCTGTGCTTTCAATCTTCCTTGGAAATACATTCGTACAGTTTTCATAGGTTATTAGGAACTACTCGGCGTCAGAAAGATCTATGTAGCCAGTTTTGAAAGAGATGCTTATTGAGTGTTTATCTTTCATTTAATTTACTACATACTTTGTATAACCCGGACGAAGTCGGGGCGGGCTACTAGTGTAATCATAATTGCAACTACAACTTGTAGTTAGTAGTCGAAATGTTCCAAATACTAAACTAAACTACAAATTGTAATCGTAGTTAGTAGTTAGATTACATTTTGCCCAACTCAGGTGACAGCCCTATTCATGAATAATAAATACCACATAGTTTTGTGTTTAACAAACAAAATCTATTTGAACTTATCTGACGTTTGAAGACAGATTATAAGATCTCTGAAAAAAAAAATATATTTGAAGATACATTTAAAAGCACACAAAGACATTTTACTTGGTACCAAACCTTATAGGCAATGCGACTTATGAGGTACAAACATAAAAATTTAATTTTAATTGTATTTCTCACAAATGTTTGCATGTTTTAGGTAAACTTTTGTCTAGTTATGTTAGCGAAGAGATAGATACAGTGAATAGATTGTCATGAATATTTGTTTTCCAACAGCGGTGGACTTCTTTAACCAGATCAACATGCTGTATGGAACCATCACAGAGTTTTGTACGGAGGAGTCATGTGCGGTGATGTCAGCAGGGCCCAAGTACGAGTACCATTGGGCGGATGGACACACGGTCAAAAAACCCATCAAGTGCTCTGCTCCCAAGTACATTGATTACCTAATGACGTGGGCGCAGGACCAACTAGACGACGAGACTCTCTTTCCCTCTAAAATAGGTAAATTGAACTGTTCTATACTAACATGACTCTTGCAATGGGCAGGACTCGGTAAAGTTTATAATCAAGTTTGATTAAAAGCTTTTTTGGTTATTTGAAAAAAAACTGAGGAAGACCTTTATACACCTATTAGGGCTTTTCAAAGTTCCGGCATGACATTAAAGATCCCTGATATCCTAAAGGTTGGCTGTTAGGTAATGCTTTTAGCATTGTGTCTGCTTATTGTGATAATATACAATTGAACAGTGTAGTTTAAATAAATGTAATAACAAAAGTGTTGCAATAGGCATGACCGCATGACGAATAATTTTCGATTTCATGTTTAAATAAAAGACCTCACTATAAGCGCAATGGTAAAAAAATCACGTTGATAAAACTTAAACTAACTGAGATATGACGAAGTTAAACTCACGTGCATTTTGGACGATACCAAACGCTCCATACTAATGGATGGTCACGCCTAGGTAATTTACAAGGGTGAGACTAAAATTTGTTCATCAACTACCTTATATGTATATTGCGTTTATGTAAGTAGTTCCTAAATGAAAGTTTCTTTATTTTTTATGTGTACAGTTATAATATAATTTTTTTGTAATTTTATATTTTTAAAATGGACTTTTCCATTGATTTTAAATTGTTATATAAAATCGCCTGTGCAAAATTTCTGAGAGAAATGTATGCTATCATGCCATCACATTACTTTTTAAATTTTGGAACCTTGTCGTCTACCCAATTTTGTTGCAGGTGTGCCTTTTCCCAAGAACTTCCTGTCGATGGCAAAGACGATCCTGAAGCGGTTGTTCCGCGTGTACGCGCACATCTACCACCAGCATTTCCCGCAGGTGGTGCAGCTCGGCGAGGAGGCACATCTTAACACCTCCTTCAAGCACTTCATCTTCTTTGTACAGGTAGGCTGATAGCTGAACGGCCGCAGTCAATTTTCCTAATGTTTTTTGTGCAATTAAGTTGGCGAAAAAGAGTGCAAGCTTAACTGCCACAGGAAACAAATTTTAAAGTTTAGCTTCCATTAACCACAAATTGTGTAAAAGGCGGCGCATCGTTTTTTGTGTAGGTAGAAGATGATGTGATAGATACGTGTCCTAAAATAAGAAATTATGGTAATCTACTGTACTAACTATGCAGTAAGGAAACCACAGGAAATACCAGTGCACACATTTTCATTCCGACAGGGGACTCTATCTAACTTACCTACCAAGGGTTCCGTGGAGCCTTACACTCGTTGAAGAGTGAGGCAGTGATAGGTGGGGAGATCCAACTGTTTTGTCTATGCTGCATTTTTAGGGACGGTATTGTATTTGCGTAATATAAAACATGTTTACAAAAGAATAAATGATTATTAATTATTATTGAAATATAAGAAAGTAAAAAAAAATTGTAGTTTATAGCTAGGAGACGTCATCTCAGAACAGGTTTCTGGCCGCTCGATAGTTAATGATGACCGTCATAATAAATCTCATAACATAGCTAGTCAACTAAAAAATTATAGGATAACTAAAAAATATATTGAAATTAGTCCGTCATTTAGGGAATCAAAATATATTAGTGACGTATTTTTTCTTTTGTCAATTGAGCGATAAATTATAAAGATATAAACGCATTAGAGGTTAGAAGGGGGCTCGTGACGTCACTTATTTCGAAAAAGTGTAGCACACTGTGACGTCTCACCTAACTTTAACGCGTCATATCTTTACCATTCTTTGTTTAATTTTCGAAAGAAAAAATACGTCTCCAATATTTTTTGATTATCTAACTGACGGACTAATCATATTTTTTTTTAGGAAACTAGCCTATTGGACACCGGGTCTTCTTGATGTATGAATTAATGTAATGAAGATGTAGTCAGGTTATGTATGGGTTATGTTTACTCGAACAGAGATGACATTTGACATGGGTGTCAAGTACATGAAGCGCTAATTAGCGCTACCAAACAAAAAATATTTATTCACTACCCTGTGCTGCCAACCTAAAAAAAAATAATGTGACGTAGCCGGAAGTAGTCCGGCTAGGTCACACGATAACCTTGCTAAAAATGAAGGTCGTTGGGTATTTTCTTAAAATACTTGCTTGTCTAAAGATCTGATTAATGTTATCTGTTATTTTAGGTAGGCATATTCCTCGAAATGGTTTACGAATTAGACATTTTCATGAAAAAGTTGACTAGCCAATTGCACACAGTGACACAAAGGCACTCCACTGTTGGACATCACACTATCAAAGATTTCTAGAATGATCGGTCGCCTCTTGCATGCAAGCTCTACGACTTTCATCATTATTGCCCGAATATTTCATAAAATAGCGGCGCGCGCGATACTTATTACGACAACTACGATTCGGTCGCGTACGCACACGCGTTAATCGTAATTGCCTCCGTAGTCCAGTGGTTAGGGTTCACCTTCGGGGGTCGTGGTTTCGATTCCCACGGGAAGCATACTTTGTTTAGTTATTTCCAGTTTGGTTAGTTAGAACATCTGTTTCTTTCTCAGTCTGTTTTTTTTCTTTCATCCATCTGCAATCAGCCTCTGAGCTTTAATTTTTGATTAAGATTAATAATAAAGATGATTCCGTGCTTCTGTAGGCACTTTAAGCCGTTGGTCCCTGCTGCCATTTGGTGGTCGTGGCCGAAAGGCGGTTCCGCACAATGCTGACTCCAGAAGGTGTACATGGTCGATTGACAATGTAACCTACACGAAATGATGATGAGGGTTGTTAAATTACTGTATCTGCGTCGTCGCAGCGGCCCGGGCGGCCGAAGCGTTATTCTTGCATTGTTTTGCCTTCAATTTTACCCTAAATTTGCGCGGTGAGGTGCGATATCTGTTTCAGGTGTGAGTATACGTCAGTAATATTAATAATTGTCATTATAATAAAAAATATTTGTTTAATGAGTTTTTCGTTGCAGGAATTCAGTTTGATCGAGCGACGCGAACTGGCGCCGCTGCACGAGCTGATTGAGAAGCTGACAGCCAAGGAGGCGCGATGATGACGCTGGGAGGCTGCGGGAGACGTCGCACGTCGACTTCTCGGTACCTGTCGATGTGCAACCTTCGCCGCCGGGTACTGTACCTTATTTAACGTTCTATCTTGTGTTCCTCCGGACCGAGTTAACATGCTTCCATTCGCCCGAGTCCCGTCAGTCAGAATCTCGACGATTTTGAACGGATCATTTTCGCATTTTCAAATATTTTTCTATTAATATTAACTTTAAAACGACGGACGGCATTTTGACTTTGTAAATAGAATGCAGTGTAAACTAGTGAAATTACTTGATGTGTAATTTTAATATTAATTACAAAGTTAAGTTCTTCAGTGTAAAATTGTAAAGATTTCTGGTCGGAGATGAGACCATGAGCATGATGGCCTTCCTATGATAATAAAGATAGATATATCATTGGAATCGAACTATATTTGATACAGAGGTTATTGTACTTGGATTTACTCGTAGGACGTACTTAAGGTACTATTTAGTTTATCGCATTTTTTTACCAAATGGAAGACGCATTTTATATACTAGTGATACTCACTTTAGTATTTTTCATAGAAGTGTTTTGAATCTATTTGAAATAAGGGGTTAGACTGTAGTATCGGCGTGGCCTATGTAGACAATGATTTTTGACAAACACTGAATTGTATGGAACCCCGAACCAGGCTAACGATGGAATATTGAATCTTATGAAGTGCTATTTATATAAGAGTAATTTATTATTTTGAAAGATTTTACGTTTTGGTTCGTGTACCTTATTTCGATCTCAAATGTGTGATAGATAGATCTTTTATAGAAAAGATCATGGTAAAAAATGGAATTTAATATTAGTTTATGAAATAGCAATGTAAATCAGATGGGAAGATAAAAATGTAGTCGCAGTGCCCGAACCAAAGTAAATCTACTATAGTTAAGATTTATTTAGAATAATTGTATTTTCTTTATTTATGGTTAATTAAGTAGTATTCGAATTTTTGTAATGCATTACATAGATAAGCGCTTGTAAGATATATTCGCGCATACTTCATACTTGGATGTGTTTCTAACATTATTTGTAAGTATTGTATAAACTTCACTGATGTTCTTGAGCTTATAGTTGTGTCCGCTAGAAATTAGATGACAAAAATTAACAGAGGGTTAACCTCTTTGGGCGGCATTCTAACTTAGCTACATTTTCAGTTTATGTTTCTTTAAATATTTCCAACAGGATGTAATGTGTGCAATTTAATAAAATTATTAATATATTTTTTCATATACTTTACTCTGCATAACCTTTGCCAAACGCCTTTCTTGTTTTGGCCCGATTTGCCTCACGGCCCAGTGTTATTTTTTCCACATAGTATATAAAATTTAAAACGAAGGCCGATCGATAAGTTTCTGCTAAAATACCTTTTGCTTTATATTTATAGCAATAAATAATTTAGGTTTCAATCTACTATGTTGTCAAACGACGATGATGATATATTTCAATATGTTATAGGGACGACGTCCTTTATCTGTAGGCTGTAGGACAGTCATTAAACGTAATTTGAGACAATTTACCATAAGATGTATAGATCCGCCCCTGGTATTTCCTACATCAAATTCTACAAGTATCGGCAGCGAGTGGCGACGAGAGGCTTGCTGTTTGTGTGAAACTAACAAGGTGACTGATGAGGATTTTGTATAAATAAAGCAAATATTAAATTCTACATTTTGTTTTATTGCGCCATAATTATACAAAATTCGTGATCCCTCATACTAAAAGTATTCATATTATCGCAACAATATTGTTACAAATCCAACTTTTTGGCATTGGTAGTCACTAGCAAATAGGCAGATACCAATGTATCAGTAAAACAATTTAGTAAAATACGAGGAAAAATTGAGTTCATTAATTTTAGCGTGAATTATCTTTACAGAACAAAAGTTGAAATTCTTATCTACATACAAATTTCTTGGCAAAAACTATTTCCCCAGAAACATGCTTGCGTGTATAAATTCAAATATTTACAAAAACGCACATTTCATTTAATATACCCCTTGTGTTGATAACAACCAGAATAACATTCACATAACATTACTATAAGTTGTCAGTGTTTTTATTCAAATTTATTTATAAATCTATTGTACCACATATATGTAAACGTGTAATCTATCCCATTAGTCGGCAGTGCGCGAGTGATATCCTGAAGTTGTCACTTGCCAATTATATTACATATTTTTCAAAGTTGTATGATAATGATAACATGCTATTTCTTTAGTGGATATAAAAAATATACTTTTGAACAAATTGTATTTTGCTATAAAACCTGCTAGTACTTTTCCCCGTAACTCCGCCTGCGTCAAAAAGTAGCCTATGTTTGACCCCGGGTCTTTAACTATATTCATACCAAATATCATCAAAATCCGTTCAGCGGGTGTGGCCGTGAAAGCGTAACAGACAGAAAGACAGACAGACTTTCGCATTTATAATATTAGTATGGATATATATACTACTAGTACTTTAATATAAATTTTTGTTTGTTTATTTATGAAAAAAAATACAAAGTCAATATAAAAGCATGTATATAGAGAGAGGGCACGCTTTTGAAATAATATTACTAGTTAAAATGTGTAATTAATTTAATTAATTTTAGGGTTATCCATACCAAACGTCGTATGGAGACGTAAATATCGAATTTTGTATGCGATCGCTGTGGAATGGAATTTTACGAGGTGCGCGAATTCACGGGACGAATGAATATATTTATTGCGTTCGTGGAAGAAAATGAAGAACACGATGACAAGAATACAGAGTCACCGACCAACTCCTCTTTTGTAGAGCAATTTACAATGCAATACAAAACTCTTTAATTAAGAAAGATAGTGCAATCGCGTCCTTTACACGTAGAGTTCGGACGTAAATAGCACGCGCCATTCCGTTCCTCGCTCCGAACCGTACGTGTAAATGCTCGGGGCTGACCGTCCGACGTGCCACACGAACGCGAGCAATCAGCACGATAGTTTGATCTGCAGTCCAAACCGGACAGATCTTGCCGCGTAGTCCCAGATGCGCGGTCCGAATTTTACATATGTAAAGGCCGCTAATATGTGTAATCGCCACTTTCACGTGTCGCTTCCATTCCATTCCGTGGCTTGTGAAGCGGGCGCGCGCTACTGCGGACCGCCGTTGGAGACCGGCGGCGGCGGCGGCGGCGGCGCCAGGAAGGCTGGCGGCGGCGGCGCCGACCACGGCGGAGCTCCGAACCCGCGCCACCCACCCGCACCTGTACACACCGTATACTGTTACAACAATGACAATAATCAAACCCTCCAGCTCGACTCTTTGTTTAAATATGGTGTGCCAAATTCAAATTTGTCGCGGTAAAATAACTTTAATGCGAGCGAGAGGAAGTAACCAAAATTAAAATTTCGAATGAACTCGCGTTACTTACAGCAAATTACCATATAAACACTCGTAAATGACGAGCTGAAACTATTGTTGTACAAGTGAGAAAAGATATATTTTACTGTGAATACTGGTCTTTGAATCTAGACCATATAAAGTATTTTGAAATCAAATCACAAGAATAATGTTTGGTTTGAATAGAGACTGCTGAGCGAAGTGATTCAAAGCAAGTCCCAAATAGTGACTAAAGAAAAAAAAACAAGAAATTACAATATTAAACAGTAGTATATAAGGCAATATTCACACAAATTATGTTTAGTTATAATTTACGAAAGCTCATAAAATCTTGATTCACAGTAAAACTTTTTCATTTCGAGTTTGAGAGGTAAAATAGATGAACAGCTCTATTTATAATATAATAGGTACAGGAAGATGACAATATATTGTTAGACAGTACCTGGAGGCGGCGGCGGCATGTGCGGCGGCGGACCCATCTTGCCGTCGTTCTGTAGAATTAATAAATAGCTTTTTCTTAAACATGCGCGGAAATATTGTCATTACTTTTGAATAAAGAACACGCGAAGTATCATATTTACGTAGACTGAAACATCAAAATCACTTCCCGGCGCGTTCTTTGAATTTGAAACGAAGAGCGCGCCGGCAATGTTGTATGAAACGATGTGCTGTTTGAATTTAGAACTCTTTCATCTATCGTACACATTGCGTTCTCGTGGCTGTATAGCCACAGATGCGTTTACCTTTCGGCACAAACTGTAAAATAAAAATAAAAATTGGCGGTAAAGCGGAGCTCGTTGTTATTTTGTTAATAAAAATAAAATAATTAATTTATCAAATTCCCAGCCGCAAACGTCAGAAATACAACAAACAAACATAAATGTGCCTGGAAAAAGAATAACATTTTTAATAACATTTCGTTCAATACTTGTCCTAACATGAGCAATATAACTTTTAATATTAATTATGTAAAAGGCCCTTTTTAATTTCCTTGTATTTTTTTAAGAAAAGCACTATATATGCCTCGGCCGAAATGGCAATTGCCTGTCTCGTATCATTGAAGTCCTCGCCTGACTCGACCTGCAATTGCCTATTTCGCTGCCTTTGCAATAATGTACTATATTCACTATTGACCATACAATTTCTTCGTCTTCGTGCCGTGAGCCACTAAATGACGACTAAGCCAATACTTGTCGCGTCACGTCGTTGCTTAACACGCGCATTTGCTACGGATATGCGCATCGCGTGAGGCATCGAGCTCTTATAAACATCCTCCGCATTCACTTTCCACATTCCACTCCTTGGTCGAAGTGGAAAGCCACCAGTCGGTCTTGGAAGTCTGACTAAGAGTCGACTGGCAGGAGGTTGCGTTGAACAGGGAACAGTGAAGATATTTTGTGTCGGAGACTAAAGATCCTCTATCGCAGAGTCTAAGTAAATAGAATGTATCACTTTCTAGTGTTTTAATGTGCTTGTTTTAATATAATCTGTATGTCAGATTGACATATCAGTTATGTAAACCAAAAAAGAATGTTTTTATTCAAAAGTAACATGTTTTAGTTATTGTCATGTATCTATGTGTAAGTTTACCGGGAAGTGCGGCGGTCCGTGCGGCGGCGGCATGTGTCGCAGCGGAGGCGGAGGTGGCGGCGGCGGGGCCCCGGGCGGCGGCGGCAGCCAGGGCGCCGGCATCAGGGCGCGCGGGGCCCCGCCTCCGCCTCCACCGCCGACACTAGGCTGGTAGCGGCGGGGCGCGGGCGCGGGTGTGGGCCCCGGCGGCGGAGCCTCGCCCAGCTCCGCCATCAGCGACATGTACTCTTCGTCAATCTTGGCCTGCCGTACGACATTTATATTACAGTATCCAGCAAAGAAAAAGCGAAGCGAGGGAAGTCTGTAGTCTCTGCCTACACCTATGGAAAACATGCGTGATGACATGTATGTATGTATCCTGCAAAAATCACCACGCAAGCATATACTAGTAGTTCTGTGAACAGTAGACATCGCGAACATTCTCTAAATCTAGATTTAATCATAAAACGCTACTACGAACTTCCCCCATTTTCCCTCTATCTGATTTTTATCACAATACTTGTAGAAAACCCGACATTTGACATACTACACCAAAGTTGCCTTAATTTTTCCCCCAATAAAATATAAGCTCTCAACTCTCAATAAATCAAGGAACACTGTGTATCGAGTTTCGTAAGAATTCGTTTAAAACCTCGACCTTTAGCCTGGTACATACATTTTTCCATACAAAAGCAAAATCGGCCAGTCTCGAAATGGACTCTTTCGTAAAGTCATTAAAGAAAAATCTATTTTATTCCGTGGTTATTAAATTACTATATCACATGAATATTTAAAGCAAAAAAAATTGCGTCATAAGTGAATAAATACAATATTCTGCTTTAAATATTGCACACCATTGTCATTCACCAGTCGAGTGTTTATCTTTAAGACGTTAGACATTATCTACCCTATGAACACATATTAATAACACAACTAAAAATAAATAAATATATTTGTCGCAAAAAAAAACCGCGAGGTCAAATTGTCTGTGCACGTCACTGTCATTTACTATAACATATTTTATACAAATTTATGCGATAATTGACTATGGCTTTGAATCCGCCATTTACATGTTTTGTGATGTCATTTATTAAATAAATATCAAATTGCAATGATTACAGCCGCGTTTTCTACTAAGTAAGTAAAAACACTTAACAAATTTAATATCAACCGAAAGCTACATGAATTGATCTATATTCCTTTTTAAACAAGAACATGCAACATGATTCTGTACTGGCTAGCAATATGTCCAGCACGCAGTGACACACAATACTAGACTTCACGTTGGACACACCCAGGTCTTGTGGACGGTGGCAGTGCAGTTGGCGCAGCGCTGGGGCCTTACCATCACCTCTAAAAGCAGTGCAGAAACGAGTGTGTGAACGAGATGGCGCAATACAAAGTGTAAAACCACATCTCGCTTGCTTACTCGTTTCTCTCTTGCTATTAGAGATGATAGTAAGGATGACCTAGGCGTCGTGCTCAAATTGCTACGTGAATTAATCTATATTCCTTCAAGATAATGTACTGACCTTATTGTGTGGCGGTAGAAGTGTCCCCTGTCCGGGTCGTTTAGCGCGGCAATCTCTGGCGATATGTCCAGCTCCGCCACACGCACTGCACACGATACTAGACGTCACGTTGGGCTTGTCTGGACACAGCCAGGTCTTGTGGTCGGTGGCGGTGCAGTTTGCGCAACGTTGGGCATCGTGTTCGCGCAATGTTCCGTTGAGTTGAGCGAGCTCGCGCAGTTGCATGCGTCGGAGATCGTTCTGACCTTCTGGCACTTCCACGCCTTGACGGATCACTTCCTTGATCTGATGATGAATACGGCTTGTTAGAATGTATGTATAAATTGGTATGTCTACTTGTGATCCAATAAAGTTTTAATAAATTAAGCATAATATAAGTTTTGTCTGTAAATGGCGCCTTCTCGTGTCGGAGGCCGAGACCCACTTAAGGTTCTTGCGCCATCGTAGTAAGTAAATAAGTCTGTTTGTTCACAATAAACATTTTTTATTTTATTTATTTATTTTATTTCTCGCTTACATGTACACTATATGAATAGATGACATTTTTTGTAAGTATATGTACCCAGACTGGGTGTTGCGAAGTCTCTAAGAGAATGAGTGTTAAAATTATAACATAATTAGTACTAATTAGTACCTAATTATTTATATTATTATAATGAAATAGGCTACTTGACTCAATTTTTTTTATATATTTCATATCACAAATTTGAGTCCGTGAAATCGAAAAAAGAAATTTATGTCCGTTCAATATTAAATAAGTTATAAGCCTTTGAAATCCTGTGGAAGGGGAAACTGTCAAGAAACAAGAAAAGGACGCACTTTGAGAGGATTGTATTTTACGATATTAATGAAAATATTCGAGAAGCCTGCTGGAAAGATTTGATGAAATTAACTAAACTAACGGCAGGCTAATTAACGGACTGTATATTCAAATTTACAACGAAAAACAACTTACGATACTTGGTGAGATCTTGGATGGGATGTTGTATGGTAATCGCTAACCAAAGGTATTTTATATTGGCCAATATGAGTTCCCTTAGCTAGAGATAACTTACGTACGATGACTTGTTCAGTGGGTAGTTCCTCCTTTTATGATGTGGGTTATGGTACGGACACTAATCTCACGTTTCACACAAAGCTCTCAATTTATTTACGAACAATTTATTGTATATTGTGATTTATAACAGCAGTGACACACACAATTACGAGACGAAAAACAAAATTACGAGAAAAAGGCTATTTCAGCACTAGAATACGAGACGACAGACAAAATACGAGTACCGCCTTTTTTACCGAAAAAAAGCGGCGTCACTTTTTTAGAGTTGCCAGTATATATTTTAATACAACACTAAAAATTCGAATGTCTATGACTACAGATTACAAATCTAAACATTCCGCCCGCCTAAATGCGAAGTATTTAACGAACTAACCAACAAGAAGATACAACTACTTAATATAGTATTCAACTAAAGCTAACAAATATTTCTTAAGCATAAGATTCTAAAAACTAATTAAGACTAATGCAATGCTTAGTTGTCGCTTACTGGAAGTGGAAGAGGGCACAATTTAACCACTGGTCGTTTATACTGCCCTGTTGCAGTTTTTACAGTTAGAACTCTACATACACCATCAGAACCAGGGTGTAGAGCGACAACGCGACCCAAACTCCACTTCAAAGGGCTAACAGTTTCATTAATAATTATAACCAACGTACCAAGTTAAATATTATGAGCCTGTTTAGTCCATTTAGCTCTCTGTTGTAGAGTGTGGATGTACTCATTATACCATCGCCGCCAAAAATCCTGGTGTATCTGTTTTATCAATTTCCATCTCTGTAAGATGTTAATTTTTTCCTCAACAATATTAGTTTCAGGAACTATTGTCAAAAGAGTCAAAAAATGACCAGGAGTCAAAGCGGTAAGATAATTAGGATCTGAACTTACAGAGGGCAGAGGCCTTTAGTTAATCATTGCTTCGATTTGCGAAAGTACGGTAATAAATTCCTCATAAGTGAGGCGTTGATTACCAACGACACGGGCTAAATGTGTTTTGACCGATTTTATGCCAGCCTCTGCGAGACCATTAAAGCTGGGACTTCCCGGGGGATTAAACGAAAATTTTATCTGCTGCGCTTCACTCGACTCTACCAATAACCTACCTAATTCGTTGCAGGCACCAACGAAATTTCTACCTTGATCCGAAATTATATGATTACAACGACCGCGACGTGCAACGAATCGTTTGAGCGCTGCAATGAAAGCCTCCGTGGATAGCTCCGAGGCGAGCTCGATATGAATAGCCTTGGTGCATGTGCACACAAAGACACAAATATAGGCTTTGTGGGTTTTCACTCCACGGCCACGAGAGAAGGCGATATCAAAAGGACTGCCACAATCGATAACGACAGAGGAAAATGGTTTAATTTGATTAACACGGTACGAAGGTAGATCTCCCATAATAGGAGGCAAAGCGGGTCGTGGTTGAGCACGACAGCATTTAATGCACTTCGATATGACATGATGAATTGCCCGTTTAGGCGCCAAAATCCAAAAAGACTGAAACAACAAATTTTGTAAAGTTTGAATTCCAAGGTGCATAATTTTTTATGATATTCATCAATAATTAAAAAGGGTTAATCTATGACTTCGTGGCAGAAGAAGAGGATACTTAACGTGCAACGGTACTTCAGCTCTGCGAAGCCGACCGCCCACCCTGAGGAAACCTCCATCAAAAAAAGGCGACAACTTTCTTAGACTTTTGGGTAAGGAATTAGGCGAATCATTCTTTAAATGAGCTATTTCACACGAGAATGCAGTACTTTGTACATGCTTTATCAAAGTATTAAAAGCCTTTCTAACCTCATCAGGGTGAAGTGCACCAACAAATTTTGAATCTACTTGATTGTGTTTCAAATTATGAACAAATCGAAAACAATAAGCTAACACATTTTGTAGCTTAGAAAACGACGAAAATTTAAGCAACAGTTTGTCCAAGAACTCAAGATTACAATCCGAAAGGTTTGTCACAAGGTTTAAAATCTTCTTTTCCGCCGACAATAAACTATCATCAGGTGGTGGAAACTGGGAAGGCCAGTGCTCAACAGATTTAGATAGCCACAATGGACCATGACGCCATAGATCCTGTTTCGACACGAAATCATCAGGAAGCATTCCACGCGAACCATAATCGGCTGGGTTATCCGTTGTACTAACATGTCTCCAGCAACCAGACGGTATCTTGTCTTGTACGTGAGCGACTCTATTGGCAACAAAAGTTTGCCATCTAGAAGGACAAGATTTAATCCACGACAAAACGACAGTGGAATCGGACCACGCAAAAATTTTATCAATAACACGAAACGGTTTTAATGCTTCCACTACTGATTGTACTAAGTCAGACAATAAAACAGCAGCCTGAAGCTCCAATCTAGGGATTGTCCTTCTTTTAAGAGGAGCAACCTTGGATTTGGAACAACAAAGTTCGACAATTATGTTTCCAGTAACTTGTATAACGCGAAAATATATTGCCGCGCTATAATCTCAGCATTCTAAACGGGATTTTGGCTCATTTTGGAAATCCACAAAAAAGTTAAATTCCAAGCCGGGCCTGCCTATGAACGTCAATGGTATGAAAGATTCTAAGTGTATAGCGGACATGTTCGGAGACCATTTTACACGGAAATCGCCACTGGGGCCACCACAGTCGGAGTGCGTGGGAGGAATGAGTGAGCGGAAGATAGACACTAGGTTCATGGCCAGCGATGTACGAAAAGCTATTGATTCAATGACAAAGGGCAAGTCTCCTGGCCATGACGGCCTAAGTGTTGAGCATCTCAAGCACGCCGGCGTCCATCTGCCGAGGGTGCTTGCGATGTTCTTCACGCTATGTATAGGACACTCATATTTACCTGCGGATATGATGAAGACTGTGGTGGTGCCAATAGTGAAAAGTAAAACTGGGGACATTGGCGACAAAAATAATTATAGGCCTATCTCACTGGCCACTATACTAGCGAAAGTACTTGATAGTTTGCTAAATACTCAGCTCAACAAATATCTAAAAGTCCATGATAATCAGTTCGGTTTCAAATCCGGACTTTCAACTGACTCAGCGATTTTGTGTGTAAAGCAAACTATCAGGTATTACACAGACAGACGCACGCCTGTGTTTGCGTGCTTCCTAGACCTCACAACGGCGTTTGATCTGGTGAGCTATGACATTTTATGGCAAAAACTTGCCGATACCTCTATGCCAAAGGAACTAGTACACATATTTAAGTATTGGTACCTCAACCAGGTCAACGTTGTGAGATGGTCTAATGTATTGTCTGAGCCGTATAAGTTGGAATGTGGAGTGAGGCAGGGGGGGCTGACATCTCCACGACTCTTCAACCTGTACGTGAATGCACTAATAGAGGAGCTGAGCAGCTCTCGTGTCGGCTGCCATATTGACGGAATAAGTTTTAATAATATAAGTTACGCGGATGACATGGTGCTGCTCAGTGCCTCGGTTTGTGGGCTATCGAGGCTGTTAAAAATATGTGAAACGTATGCTCTCAGTCATGGCTTACTGTATAACGCGCGTAAGAGTGAATGCATGGTCTTTCAAACCGGAGCTAGGGCCCCTGATATTATACCACCTATAAAGCTTAATAAATAAATAAAATAAAATAAAATAAAATATGTTTTATTTCAGATGATTTAAAATCCATATAGGTAAAATTATAATAACATTAAATAAAGAAAAACAATAATTACATTAAATTATGACACTAAATAACTCTTCTCATTAGGCACTTCCATAATGAGGAGGTCATATCATCAGCTAATTAATGACTGTGTTCTTAAAATGGTTGACCAGTTTAAATATTTGGGGCACTTGTTAACCTCTGATTTAAAAGATGACGCGGATATAGAGAGGGAACGAAGGGCGCTATCTGTGAGGGCAAACATGATTGCGCATCGATTCGCTCGCTGTTCTAGGGCTGTAAAGATCACTATGTTTAGAGCTTTTTGCACGACCTTCTACACGAGTGCACTGTGGGTCTCGTATGCGCAGAAGCAGTATGGCGCCTTTCGCGTCCAATACAACAATGCATTTAGAGCGATGTTGGGGCTGCCTCGGCACTGCAGTGCGTCGGGGATGTTCGCCGCGGCAGGTGTTGACTGTTTCTATGCCACTATGCGGAAGAGGTGCACGTCCTTGGTGCGCAGGGTCAGGGCTAGTTCCAATACGCTCTTGCGGGTGTTTGCTGATAGGTTTGATTGTCAGTACATGAATCATTGCTGTATGATTCATGTACTGACATGCACGTAAAATTACTTATAATTACCATTCTTGTGCCATATCGGGGGATGTAGTACGGGAGTGACCACTTTGATTTGATTTTTTAAAGTTATATTACAATTATTTACTATCCTTACTAACATAGCCTGTAAGCCATACTAACAAAATGAGTCTCTGTTACTTGAAATAAATAAATTTATTATTATTATTATAACCACGCTCAGACGCGTCACAAAAACCATGGAGTTGGAAACTAACGAAAGTTGGTACGACATGACGAGGAAACGACAGTTTAGTCAATGATTGAAGTTGATCTTTAAATCTGACCCACTCTGAAGATATATTCCGAGGAACATCATCATCCCACGAGATTCCGGAACACTATAAGAGCTGCATGTTATATTTTGCGTAAAATATAACAGGACTAACTAACCCCAAAGGATCATATAGGCGAGCAATATCCGAAAGC
Source organism: Euzophera pinguis (assembly GCA_947363495.1). Lineage (NCBI taxonomy): Eukaryota > Metazoa > Arthropoda > Insecta > Lepidoptera > Pyralidae > Euzophera > Euzophera pinguis. The sequence goes on from OX376166.1 coordinate 220,701, forward strand.
ATAGTACGACTAGTCAATCTACGAGAATTATTAGCAACCCTGAAGGTAAATCTGTCATCATGAGGCAACCACAACAAACCAAGAATTTTAAGAGAGACATCAGAAACGTCTTCAAATTTTCGAAAGTCCGCAGAATATAAATCAGAGGGGGGTAAGTCTGCGAGAAAATGTTTATCGTTCGAAGTCCATTTCCTTAGATGGAAACCGGCTGAACGCATAATATCCACAAGTTCAGACTTTACGAAAAGAGCCTGTTCGAGAGAATCAGCTCCGGTGACTATATCATCAATAATAATAATATGACGGGCCAGAACAGACGCTCCAAACGGAAACTTTAATGTTGAAATCTTTGCTAACTCAGCGATTGTTCGAAGAGCTTGATATGGAGCCGATGAAACTCCATATGTAACGGTGCGAAGCCTAAAGTCACGTACCGGACCGACAGGTGAAGGCCGCCAAACAATCCGCTGATAATTAGCGTCCTCATCAGGCACCAATATCTGACGATACATTTGCCTCACATCTCCTGTGAACACAATTGCATGCCAACGAAAACGAACTAAGAGATCAAATATATTTGTTTGGAGTTTAGGACCAGCAAACAATGTCTCATTCAACGATAAGCCATGAGAATCTTTGGCACTAGCATCGAAGACGACACGAAGAGGGGTGCTAACTGACACAGGGCGCAAGATGCCATGATGTGGAATGTAATAAAAATTACCAACATTACCTCAGGCGGCAAAATTTCTTCGAGATGTTGACAAGTGGCATAATCCTCCATAAAAGCAACATATGCTTCACGAAATTTAGGATAGGAATTAAATTTTCTTTCCAACGACGAAAATCTTTTAAGTGCAATCGCACGCGAGTCATGAAAGACGGGCTTGATCGATGGCTCAACAAATGGCAATGGAACGACAAATTAACCATCACAAGAACGTGAGTGGTTATCAACAAAATTCTTTTCACAAGTTTTATCAGCAGCAGACAAAATATTATTGTGCTGAGAAACTTCTTCTAATGCCCAAAATTTTTTAATGGCATTTTCCAACGACAAATTCGAAAAGGACGAGACGAGAAAACAATCATTTTTGATTGCACAAGAATGAAGAGTGGAGAGTGAATTTTCACATCTACCCAAAAGTACCCAACCAAAAATAGTTTCCATGGCAATTGGTTCACCCAACTTTCCCTTCCTAAGACCTGAGAGCAACGAAGAAGCTTAAATATCAGCTCCAAGGAGCATATCAACAGGTCCAGGAGTGGCAAAATGAGGGTCAGCCAATGATAAGCCTTGGATATGTGACCAAAATTTAGGATCAACTGGTTCAACAGGTTGATCGGCACAAATTGACGAAAGAACAAGAGCATCATCAGCAATATTTGAATCTAAATAAGAGCCAAATGGTTTATGGCCAATAGGAGCGTTGACCTTACTCAAATTATTATTGCATTGATCCAGGGAAGCAACTGGAGTACGATAAAAATGTAACAAACTATGGTGACGATAACTACATACGAGGGGTGATCCAAAAGTAATGATAATCAATAATAAACACAATGAATAAAATAAAAAAATAAATTTATTTCTCAACATAGTCTCCTAGCAAGTCTATACATTTAGTCCATCTCTTTTCTAAACCTAAAATTCCCTTAGAAAAAAAATCTTTATCTTGACTCTCAAAAAAGTCCTCAACCGCGGCCATCACGTCGCTATCATCGTCAAATTTCTTGCCTCGGAGGTGTTCCTTGAGTCGTGGAAAGAGATAGAAGTCACTGGGGGCTAGATCTGGTGAATAGGGGGGGTGTTCCACCAGCTCAAAGCCCGCATCCTGAATAGCAGCCATGGCAATTGCAGCTTTGTGAACCGGTGCGTTGTCTTGATGGAACAGCACTCCAGCCCGCAGTTTGCCTCGCCTTTTCTCCTTAATAACCTCCCGCAATCTTCTTATTTGTTCTGCATAGTAGGAGCCTGTAATAGTGGCCCCCTTTTCCAAGTAGTCCACCATGATTATTCCTTCAGCATCCCAAAAAACAGACGCCATAACCTTCCCTGCTGAGCTTGACACTTTGAATTTCTTCGGCGTCGGTTCATCGGATCGTTTCCATGTCATAGATTGTTGTTTTGTTTCAGGATCAAAATGGTGGATCCAGGTCTCGTCCATGGTCACAAAACGTGACAAAAATTTTCCTTGTCTGCTTGAAACTTTTCGAGATTTGCTCTTGACATGTCGACTCGTTTCTTCTTTTGCTCGTCGTTTAACATTTTCGGTACCCAACGTGCGGAGACCTTTCTCATATTCAATTCGTTCGCAAGGATTCTTTGAATGCTGCCATATGAGATCCCTGTGACCTCAGCTACATGCCTGATAGTCACTCTTCGATCTTCTAATACAACTTCTTCAACTTTTTTCACATTTTCTTCAGTGAGGGACGTCGATGGGCGTCCTTCGCGGTGTTCGTCTTCCGTCGATGTTCTTCCCAGGTTAAACTCCTTAGCCCAGCGTGCAACTGTGGAATATGGAGGAGAAGAGTCCCCTAATGTTTCCACCAAGTCGCTGTGTATGTCTTTGGTAGACATTTTTTTCAAGCAGAGGTATTTAATGACAGCTCTGATTTCGTGTTTTTCCATTTTGATGTTCACTCCTTGACAGTCCGTATTCAAATGAATGTAGCTCCCAAAAATCGTGGCCTATTTATATGGTTTTTTTTTCCTGAACTAGTGGGTAACTGAGCAAGTGACTGATATTTTTTTTGTATTTTTGTGTGCACTAGAAATAACTGATTATCATTACTTTTGGATCACCCCTCGTATATTGCATCCTTTACTATGGCAATCCTTTACTTGGTGAGTCGGTAAAAGGCAGCAAATACAAAGTCTATTTTTCTTAACAAAATCAAACCGGGCATGCGGATCTAATTTTTTAAATTCATGACAATTAACTAAAACATGTTTTCCAGAACAGAACTTGCATTGGTTCACTGATGATACAATAAAAGAATTGATCTTTTGTTTCTTACTAATAAGTTTGGAATTATTAATTAAAACATGTTTAAAATCATTAAACACAAGAGCTTGGCTATGTTTGTCAACAAACTTCTCAAGATTTTCAAAAACTGGAAGTTCATCGCTATTATGTTCCAACAAAAACTTTTCTCGCATAGTTTTATCAAGCTTCGACCAAAACAGCTGAACCAAAACAAGGTTTGTATCGGGCAAACCAAACTTTTTCAATACTGAAAAGTTTACCGAAAATATATTACCTACACGCTATAATTCGAAACCTGAAACCACTTTAATTGGCTCACATTTCAACAGCTTGTCATAAAAGGTGCTACATAGATGCCCATTTTTTTATTGTAATGCTTTTCTAACAATTTATATGCATCCAAGTAACTATCTTCTGTTAACGGATAATTTTTAATCAAATCATAGGCCGGGCCCTGAACCGACGATAATAAATAATAAAAAATTTCTATGTTTGGGATGGACTTCGAATGAATTAAGGAATTAAACAATTGTATGAATGCAACCCAACCTTCTAATTTACCATCAAAAGGCTTTATATTTATTTTTGGTAATTTAGCTATTGCTTTACCATTATTCACTTTTATCTCAGTTTTAATAACACCTTCCTAAGGCTTGCGCAGGCGACTCCTAATTCTTGCAACCATACGCTCGAATTTCATAGTCCATTCCAATTCACTTTGGGCTTGAGGCTTAGGCAACGAGACAAAAATTAATTTTTGATAGTTATGAAAGCTGTCTGAAATGTCCTTAATCCAGTCCTCCAGAGGAGGACTCCTCTGCATAACCTAACAAATCTCCTCCCTCTATAAGTTCTAGACGCCCAATAATCTTCTCTTTATGTCGCGTGTTTCGATTGTGTACGTCTTGTAGTTGTGTAACTAACTAACTAACTTGAAAACTACCAATCGGTTTAAATTTGATAACTTCAATTGAAGACGCAAAAAAATCTGCGCCTTTGATAATATTCTTGTGAAGCTAGTTTAAAATATAAAAATATTAGTGTATGTAATAAAGCTCAATTTTGTGGACTGTAGATTTTGAAATCAGAGAAGACGTTAGTATCTTAGCAAGTTTATTGAGCGACTGATTCGATTTACAATAAAATACATAATGAACACAACATGCCGCCTACCAAAAAGGACTCCAGTACTTTTTACAATATAATGCAAAATGTATGAGTTTATCATTAAACAAATCATTGCAAATGAATGAAAAATGAATGAAAATAATTGATATTCTCGGCATGTAAAGCAAAATTGTTGAAAACAATCAGTGACACAAGTTACTCAACAAAATATATTACGTTACATGTTTAAAAACTATATGCTCTTAACATGCTCAATAATAATTTGAATATGTTCTGAATAAATTAAGTTAAAAATATGATTACTAACAGCATGCAAAATGTTTAAAGGGCTAATGAAGTTTATGAATAATCTATAGGTAATGGACATAATTTAGTTACAGTTCTCTTAGTCACTGCACTACCACTTTTTACACTATAGACTCTTGTAAAACCGTCAGATCCGGGATGTTTGTCAACGATACGTCCCAAGCACCATTTTCCAGGTGGTAAGTTCTCTGTTTTAATCAGTACTATATCGCCAATCTTAAATTCTTCCTCTTTCTTAAGCCACTTGGGACGTTGTTGTAGTCTACTCAAGTACTCATTTTGCCATCGTCTCCAAAAATCATTCAAGAGTTTTTGTGTGTGCTGCCAACGAGACAAAGCTGATACTTTTGTGTTCATTAAATCCGGTGATGGTACAACAATGGGTGAGTCTCCTATCAGGAAATGTCCTGGAGTTAATGCGTTCGTATGATCTGGATCGTTGTCATCTATTGGGCACAGAGGTCTTGAGTTTAAACAGGCTTCGATCTGACAGAGAATCGTCGTCATCTCCTCAAATGTCAAATGACAGGTCAGAATACGTTTTAGGTGATGTTTTATGGATTTCACGCCCGATTCCCATAATCCTCCATACGAGGGGCTATAAGCAGGAATCAGGTGCCACTGCGTTCCATCTGTAGCTAAGGTCTCTGCTATCTCCCCATTAAATTGTAATTTCGCTTCTGTCCAGGCTTCATGTAGTTCCTTATTAGCGCCTATAAAATTTCGACCTTGGTCGCTCCAAATATCGCTGCATTTACCCCTTCTAGCCACGAATCGTCTAAATGCTCCAATAAATGCCTCTGAGCTGAGATCTCCAACCAGCTCAATATAAATCGCTTTCGTGGACATGCAGATGAAGATTGCGATATAAGCCTTAACTGTTTTGTTCCCACGACCCTTAGACATTAAAATTTGATAAGGCCCTGCGAAATCCACACCACTATGCAAGAATGGTCTGGCCGGAGTGACTCTAACTTCTGGTAAGTTTCCCATAATTTGAGATTTGGCTGTAGCATTCATCTTGGCGCAAATTAAACAATTGTGGATATACTTCTTACATAATGCTTTAGCCTTAAAGATCCAATATTTTGATTGCAAATAGCATAACATTAATTGCACTCCTCCATGTAATGTTCTGGCATGTGCGTCAGCTACGATCAAGGGTGTCAATTTATTCTTGTTACTCAAAATAATTGGATGTTTTCTCTCTTCAGGTAATTTGGAGTGTTTGAGGCGGCCGCCTACCCTGAGTAATTGTTGATGATCTAAATAAGGGTTAAGGAATCGCAATGGACTCTTTTTTTTCACTTGTTTATTTTCAGCAAGCCTCTCAATTTCTTCATAGTAGTCTTCGAGTTGAACCATTTTTATGCAAATTGTTAAGGAATCTTTCAGTTCTAGTGTAGTTATAGCTTCATTAATATTAGGGTTCTTCTTATAATATAAAAATCTCTTGCAATAAATTATAGTTTTGAGTAATTCTGTTAAAGTATTAAAGTTATCAAATTTTGAATTAATATTTGTTTCAGGTTCTTCATGTTCTGTATTAAGGTAAGTATTTATTTTTGTTGTTTTTCTTTCCAGATCAGTTGTTACTTCTTCTTTGCCAATTTTAATTTCTTTTTCAGATAGCCAATGAGGTCCCTTCCACCACAAGTCACAGTCGGTAAGTTCAGAAAGCAGCATTCCTCGTGAAGCCAAATCAGCAGGATTGTCCTTTGAGTCGACGTGATACCAATGGTTGTTGTAAGCTGTGGGGGTCTCGGCGGTGCCAGGAAAACGAGTTGTAGGTTTAAAAATGCTATATTGAGCACAAATACAGAAGGAAATTTGATAAATCGCGGAAAACAGAGAAAATAGTCAGGAGACGCTCGTTCGCTTCCTCTGTGCGAATCTAACTAACGGTTTTTAAACTACCTGAAGTTTACAATAAAAGTTAAAATAAATATTAATAATATGGTGGGTACCGCACATATTAAATTATACAAAAATATATCGTGAACTCAATTCGGATCACTAATACGAGCACCATAAATAAATTAGAATATGAATATAGCTTTCGTTGGCAAAAAATATGGAAATCATATGAGCGCGTCGCCAACATTCCCCACCCCAGTGCTGGCACAGCACTCAACATCTAGCGGAACACGAGCGACACGCGCCGCCGATCGCTTCCACACACCTGTCTTCGTCCTTATGTCGACGACTCGGACACGGCCGTCCCTACCTGGGTACACGTGTTCAATTATACCTTTTGGCCAAGTATTTCGAGGACTGTCAGGATCCACAATAAAAACTAGATCACCGACCTGCAGGGGTTTCACTTCCTGGTTCCACTTTCTTCTTGGCAGCAAGTCAGGTAAAACCTCTTTGACCCATCTACGCCAAAACATATCTGCTAAACATTGTGCGATACGCCATTGCTTTCGCAAAAATAAATCAGAGTCATTAAATGAACTAATGATGGGCAAATTGGATGAGCTACCAATAAGAAAGTGGTTCGGAGTTAGGGTTTCCGGACAAGCGTGGTCGACCGAAACATGAGTCAACGGACGACTATTAACCATATTTTCAACCTCTGCCAACAATGTCGCAAGAACTTCATCTCGTGGAGCACGTTCCTTCATTATGACACGTAAAGTATCCTTGACGCTTCGAATAAGCCGTTCCCACCCCCCACCCCATTCAGGGCTTGCAAGGGGTATGAAGTGCCATTTCATAGCATTGTTGGCACCAGCTGCCTTCAAATTATCTATATCGAGCCCTTGTGCAGCCTGCTGCAGCTCTTTGTCAGCCCCTCTCAAATTAGTACCGTTATCGGAGTAGAGATGTGCGGGCCAACCGCGGCGTGCTGCCATACGTCTTAAGGCCATGATCAGGGAGTCCGTTGTGAGCGATGTAACTACCTTTATATGTATAGCCCTGACCGTGAGACAAGTGAATAATACGCCATACCTTTTTTGACGTCCATGACGTCCTTTACCAACTGTGACGTCTATTGGTCCAAAAAGATCCAGTCCGCAGAACGTGAAAGGACGCTGATGATGAGCTACACGAGCCTGAGGTAAGTCACCCATCCTCGGTACCTCCGGTTTACATTTCCCTAAACGGCATAACATACAGTTTGAGACAAAATTTTTAATAGTAGGCCTCAAACGAATAATCCAGTATTTTTGTTTCAGATTATTCACTACCATTTCCTGGTTTCCGTGAGCCGCCTTGATGTGATGGTATCTGACAAGAAGACGCGTCACCGGATGCTTACCATCCAATATTATTGGTCTTTTAGTTTCCAGGTCTAAGTCAGAAGCAGCGTCGATACGCCCTCCAAGCCGAAGTAACCCGCTCTCGTCAAGATAAGGCGATAAGGTAAGAAGTTTACTTTCTCTTGATATGCATTTACCCTTTTTTATTGCTGATAATTCAGCAGGAAAGGAGTCAGCCTGCGCGTGTCGTAACAGCAAAACTTCGGCCTTGACTAATGCGTCACAATCCACGTCGCCATTACGTTTTTGGCACCTGTCAATAAATTTCAGTACCACGGCAGTAGCACGAAGCAAGCGAAACCAGCAGGAAAAGCGCCGCACATCAGGAACCGGCAGGCTGGCAGATGACTCGTACATCGTAGCAACACACTCGATGCTACTGTCCTTCTCCGGGTAAATAATATCTGCAGGCCATGACATCCTATCTTCATATAAAAATGCAGGCCCCGTAAACCAGCAGTCCTGAAAAACCATATTATCGAATTCCTCACGCGTAGCTAAATCGGCTACATTTATTTTAGTAGGTACGTATCTCCATTCGGTAGCTTGTGTGAGTTCATCGATTTCACCTAAACGGTTAGCTTCAAATGTTTTGTATGATCGCTTATTATTCCTAATCCATTGTAGGACCGTTACAGAATCACACCAAAAAAATCGCTGAACTGGAGTTATTCGATGTTCCTTTATTATTGTGTTAGCAAGACGGGCCGCCAATAAGGCTGCCTGTAGCTCGGCTCGAGGTACAGTTAACGGTTTAACTGGCACTACGCGGCATTTACTTGCTATGAACGCAACATGTGTCACGCCATTATCTACCCAACGCCAGTACGCTACAGCACACATTGCTTTAATAGATGCGTCACTAAATACATGTAATTCGAGATCTGCAAAGGACATTCTACTTACCGTTGTAGGCCTCGTAGCGCACTGCGCCGTCGTAGCATCGCTTGGAATGCTCTTAGACCCACTACGACTTTCGTAGCTGTGACTCGTAGACGGTAACTCGCACGCAGTGCCTACAGGCTCCATTGTAGAAAGGTCATTGCCATGGCATCGAACAGCTGACTGTAGTTGCACCTCGCTTGCACATGATGCGTCCTTCACTCTCGATGCGTAGTACCTAGGTATGCGTATACGATCTATTTCTTGAAGTAGATCGACCCATTTACACCATTTTTTATAAATATCGTCTGGTATGTTATCGTCCCAGCCTATGTTTAATCGCCAGGTGTCTTGCAACATGATCTTACCCTGAATAGAGTACGGCGTAAGAAAACCAAACACATCAAAAATCGACATAACTACCTGTAGCATGATTCGTTTAGTAGGTCTCTCTTTGTCCTGAATTATATTTTTAGGAATACGCTTCATAGAAGTATCGAACCCCATAGTATCGTCGCATGGAAACCAAACAAGTCCTAAAGTGCGCTCACCTTGGTATTGCTGATCAATTTGAAACCTTATGGCAGCTTTACCTAAGGTTTCTTTCGGTACGCTGTCCAATACTGCAGAACTGTTACTTGTCCAATTGCGAATTTCGAAACCACCTTGCTGATGTATGTGAGAAATATTTTTTACCATTTCGATAGCAGTCGATTCGTCTGGCAAACTATCTATGTAGTCGTCCATATAGTGCGAATTACATATAGCATTAACTGCGGCCGGCAGTGACGACTCGAACCGACGCGCGTTTATATTCTTCACAAATTGAGCTACAAACGGTGAACAATTGGCTCCAAATATTAAAGAAGTCATTACATACGTATCCACTTGTGCTGTAGGGTTCTCGCGCCACAGAAACCTAAACGCGTGCTGGTCTTCAGAGTGAATTTTTACCCTCAGGAACATGTCTTTAATGTCACCTGTAACTGCTATTGCATTTTCCCTAAAGCGCAACATAATACCTAAAAGAGATGACAATAAATCTGGTCCCGTCAGTAGGTAATCATTCAAACATTTACCATGCACAGAGTCTGCAGAATCGAAAACTAATCTTAATTTTTCCTTATTGGGGTTGTCAACCCCAAAATGAGGTAAATACCAAGTTCGGGGTGCAGGTCGAACATTTACCAATTTTTCCGCATAGTTATTTACCAATAAATGGTCTATGCGTTCCCTATATCTCTCTGCGAATCCTGCATCCCTTCCCATTTTTCGTTCTATCCCCTTTAACCTTTTCAAGGCGTTAGGATAAGTATCAGGCATGGAACAAACATCGTCCTTCCACGGTAGGCTGACATACCAGCGACCATCCGACAAAGTCGCGGTTTCCTCTAAACGGTTAATAGCTTTAACACTATTAATATTTTGACGTGGCTTACTTGTCACTCCTAAGGCGTCGACAGCAAACGACTGCCTCACCTCCTCGTGAAGCTTCCTTAGCGAACGCTCGTTGTCATCGGCGCTGGCGGCGGCGACCGGCGGCGCGGCCCCCGCGGACACGAGCAAGGACGCGTGCGACACAGACGTCGACCGGGAAACGCGCTCCGATCGTATCGGACGCATCATACCGTGCATGCACCAGCCCAAGGGAGTTAACGTAGCGGACGGCTCATTTGACCTACCCAGCCTAACTTCGAGAGGTAATAACAAGTGATAATTATCTTGACCTATGAGTAACTCAGGTTTGACATCTTTAGTACACAATTTATCTTTAATATCGAACAAATTTTTAAATTGACTACAATCGACAACAGAAAAATATTGAACAGGTAAATCTAATTTATCAATGCATCGTACTTTTATATTGTGCACCTTATTGTCCATACTCAAAAGGTTGACGTTCGTAACCACTGCCTTACACACCAGTTCGTTATCAGTCCATGCACGTTCCATGCACCCCGCACGTGCATGGTCTCAGAAACTCCGCTAAGTCCCGCGCGCTTACATAATTTAGACGACATTATGGAGACACTACTGCCGTCATCGAAGATCGCATTGGTACTTATAATACCCCGTTTAGTAACGATACGCACTGGCACTACTTTTAAAAGCACTTTGCTCTCACTCGCGTTGATGTGCGTCACTGTTTGCGGACTATCGACGGCCGAAGATGTCGACGTCTCGGAAGCGCGTTGCTGACTGGTCGTTCCTGGTTTGTTTACATTGTAATGCAACAAATTGTGATGCGCTTGACCGCATCCTTCCTTATCACACACAGCTGCTTTACATTCCGATCTGTTGTGTCGTGATAATAGGCATTGGTAACAAATCCCGTTACGTTTCACAAATTGCCATCTCGTTTTTCGAAGTGCTTTTTTAAATTGCGTGCAATCAGTTAATATATGTTTTGAAGTACGGCAAAACTGACATATATTTTCATTTTGAGAACACCTCTGTGTGTCTGACTGTACCAATATGGTCTGAGTACGATTTCCTATGTTATCAGTGTTATTCCTTCTTTGTTTACTGTTATCATATGATGTTGTAAAGTGTATATTTGAGGTGGCAGATATCTTTAAGGCTTCATCGTGCAAAAAATCTGACAGTATTTCCATTCGTGTCTTTCCTCCTTTATTTATTAGTGGAAAACTATAGTCTGACCATTTAGATAACAGTATTGTAGGGAGCTTAGATAAGATAACAGATACAATGCTCGTACCTTGTAGATATTCCTCTCGTCCCACTGCACGTACTCCTTCTACCATATTTTGCACTTTCACCGAAAACTGTATAATTTCTTTGTGATAGTCTTGCGATATAGGAGGAATTTTCTTGATATCTTGCAATATCCTTGATATAACAAGCTCTGGGTTACCGAAGCGCAGCTCTAAGGTTGCCATTATTTTGCATGGTGAGCTCGCAGTGCAAAGCAAAGCCGCTACTGCTTCCTTTGCAGCTCCTCGCAGACATTTCCTCAATCTTCATAAGTTTTCTTGCGGTGAGAAGTTACAGAGCTCGGTGGACTCGTTGAAAGCCTGTTTAAATTGCAACCATTCTAATGGATCTCCTGAGTAATCTGGTAGTTGTTTCGGAGCACTCAGTCTAGATAATATTTGTTTGTTAGGTACACTAGCTGTGGCTAAATCCCTCACTACGCTGGCTAGCATCTGTATGGTGCCGTTGATGTTGGTGGCCTCCTCAGGTAATGGTGGCACGGACATCACCTGTGGCTGCAATTGATTGAACAGATGTGGCCTTGGGGGACCTGGTGGAGCGGTAGTTTGTTCAGGTTCGATTTCCGGTACGTTCAGCTGATGTAGCAGACCCGTGGATTTACCATGATCGGGGGCCGACTCCATCAATTCGGGGCGACTCTGGTTTAGCCATTGCTCCACATCACGAATGTGATCTTCATCGTGTGGACTGTATTTCTTCTCCAACTCTTCATCCTCTAGTTCAGCTAAATTCGCCTCTAATTGCATATCCATTCTTATCTGTGCTTTCTGTTTCGCGGCATCTAAAAGCAGTTGCGCCTTCCTGGCTTTAGCTGACGATGTGGCGCTATGACCTTTGGACTTGTGGGTGGCGGCACTTTTAACACTGGGCGTAGCGGCGGGTGTCTTGAACTGCGCTCTCTGGGCTGTGACACTATTCACGGAACTGCAATCCTCCACTACAACAGCTGACTTCTGATCGCGTTCGCTTTGTTCAAGCTCGCGTCTCGCGGCGCCTCGAGTGCCAACCATTATCGACGGTTTCGCTGGTGTACGGTACATATAGATCCGGCCGAATGACCACTCTGTAAGCTGTGGGGTCTTGGCGGTGCCAGGAAAACGAGTTGTAGGTTTAAAAATGCTATATTGAGCACAAATACAGAAGGAAATTTGATAAATCGCGGAAAACAGAGAAAATAGTCAGGAGACGCTCGTTCGCTTCCTCTGTGCGAATCTAACTAACGGTTTTTAAACTACCTGAAGTTTACAATAAAAGTTAAAATAAATATTAATAATATGGTGGGTACCGCACATATTAAATTATACAAAAATATATCGTGAACTCAATTCGGATCACTAATACGAGCACCATAAATAAATTAGAATATGAATATAGCTTTCGTTGGCAAAAAATATGGAAATCATATGAGCGCGTCGCCAACAGTTGTTATTCAGGTTTTCTACAATTTCTACGACGCGGTTAGCGACAAAGGTTTTCCACCTGTTAGGTTCACCACTCAACCAGGCGATGACAATAGAGGAATCTGTCCATGCATACATTCTTGAGGTAGGTATATTCATTGCTTGGGGTGCAGGGCAGAGAACCTCCTCGAGTGCCCGGTCCTTTGAAAGCTTTGCATTCTCACTTGATCCCAAGGATCCGGTGAGAGGGCGGGCTGACAAGGGACTCGGGACGGTGCACCCTGGGCGACAGTTAATAACTCCCTGGTAGTCGGGGTCTTATTGGCTGTCGGCCAATTTCTGCCAACAGCCCACTCCACCGCCGTCTATGATGAGACGGCGAATGGATGTGGGTTTGGGGGACGGGCGTGGTCCATTTATGGGCCACTGCCCGATTTGGGGGGGGGGGGGGCCGAAAGGCCATATGAGGGGGCCGAAAGGCCATGGCTGGAGGGCGTCGTGGTAGAATGCTAACGCGACCCCATGGCGCCCTCAACAGCCGGTGCGGAAACGCCGGAGGGGTTTTAGTGGGTATTCCGGGCTGACTAGCAGCCCGGCGAGTCCCACACTTTGTGCGTAAATGCATTTCCCCTCCGTTAACAAAAAAAAAAAAAAAAAAGGTATATTCATTGCTTGTCCCACTTGTTTCATTAGTTTTGAAAGAAGTAATGCGCCGTTCAGTTCAAGACGCGGCAGAGATATTGTTTTTAGTGTAATGTACCCAACCATCTGTCTATGTGTATGTTCTTAACGTTGCCAAAGTCAGATTTTATCTGTTTCCATTCTTTTTGTAGTGTATCATTAATTCTTTCGTCCCAATTTATCCTTTCCATCCAAAGTTTCTGTATTAGAATTTTTGCTAAAACAGTACTTGGCGCAATCCATCCAAGTGGATCAAAGAGTTTCTGTATATCTGATAAAATCGTTCGTTTAGTTACATTTTGAAAATCTTCTGATAAGTTTAAATTGTATTGAAAAGTATCTGTTTTCAGTTTCCAGACAATACCAAGTGCTTTGATAGTGCTATCAAGATTGATATCTACCTGTGCGTTGACTGATCTCTTATTTTCTGGGATGGACTTAATGAATTCTAGATTGTTTGAAGACCACTTAGCTAGCTCGAATCCTCCCTTTTGTAGAATCATTGTTACGTCTTCAGCTAATGATCTCGCTTCTTCAATAGTATCAGCGCCATCCAAATAATCGTCCATGTAGAAATTACATTTGATAGCTTGTACAGCTTGTGGTTTGCCTTCTCCCTCATCATCTGCCACTTGATGAAGGGTTCGAACAGCAAGGTAGGGTGCAGGAGCTGTACCAAACGTCACTCTTAGCAGTCGGTATTCTTGCAGGTCATCATGTTCATCATCTCTCCATAAGATTCTCTGGAAGTCTGCGTCGCTTTTGGTAACAAGTATTTGTCTATACATCTGTGTAATATCAGCTACAAAGCCGACTTTCTTGGCGCGCCATCTCATAAGCAAATTTCTCAAATCATCTTGTATTTGAGGGCCAACTAGGAGTTCTTGATTTAATGAAATGTTATTGGAACCTTTACAGGACGCGAAATCTTCTCTCTAGCTGCATGAATCGTTGTTTAGCGATCTCTTTTAAGTTGCCGTTAGGTGATTGAAGGTTTCGTGTTCTGAACGGCAACGTAACGATATATCGACCATCTGTATTTCTAGTTGTAGTTCTTTTGTATATATCTTCACATATCTTCTCTTCTGTTGTATGTTTTCTTTTATTATCAGTTTCTATTTCCCAAATCGATTTTAATACTTCATCTACATCGACTTGATGATGCATGACTGTGAGATATGTGTGTTCAGGTACCATTTGTTTAATGTTGCCAAAAAGAATCCAGCCTAGATTAGTTTTCTGAGCACATGGTGTGCCTGGTGGACCCTTGATAAGTTCTTGTTGTACTATCTGTGCGTATTCTTTGACCCCCAATAGCAGATCAATGGAACCCGGTGTAAAATAGTTTGGATCAGCTAACTTAAGTCCCTGTACGTGAGGCCTTGATTGATTGGTGATTGTTTTTGTAGGTAGCTTTGTGGTAAGTTGTTTCGGCATGACGTATACTTGGATTTGTAGACTGAAGTTTCTATCACATCGTGAATGTATCTGGAGCTGCACCACATGTTTTATTTTAGTTTTTGTCGTACCTACTCCAATGATAGTGCCCTTCATTGAATATTTCTTTAGTTGTAAAAGTTGAGCCGCTTTTTCGCTTATGAAGCTTGCTTCTGAACCCGGATCAATAAGCGCGCGTAGCAGGATCAGCTGACCATTTTCATTGGTTGCTTCTACTATGGCCGTTGCTAGCAATGCAAATCCATTTCCATCTGTGAGGCGAGACGTAACCATCGTGTTGACTTGAACTTCCTTTTCTTCTTCGGCTACATATTGTGATACCAACGGTTGTGCTTGAGAGGAACTGGTTGTGGCCGCTGGCTCTGTCTCCTTTGTTTCATGTAGCAGAGAATGGTGACGTCGATGACAAATGCGACAGGACACTGGTAGTCTACATCTCGATACAGAATGTCCTGGCACAAGGCAATTATAACATAATTGTTTGTTTTTGTCAAATTCGCTTCGTTGCTTGGGTTCCAGTTTGACGAAATCTTTGCAATGGCATAATGTGTGGGTTTCCTTGCACATAATACATGTCCTAACTGTCTTCTCAGTAATCGGTGTAATAACATGAAGTGAGCGTTCTTTAACCTTGACTTCTTTGGTGTTGTTGGTTGTGTTGGCATTAACCAATTCAAGTGTGCGAAACTTGGATTCCACGAATTTTTTAAATTCTCCCCAGGTCGGCAGAGCTTCTTTTTCTTCTCGATAGGCATGTTCTTCCCAATTTTTATGAGTCTCTGGGTCTAACTTCTGGACGAGCAGATGTATAATTATAAGATCCCAAGAGGCAATATCGATATCCAAATTTTCCAAATTATTGAGGCACTCGGTGGTAGTGTCCAATAACCCTTTTAATTGAACAGCTGATTGAAAAGTCATTTTTCTTTGATTGAATAATTTTTTCATAATGGAATTTAAAATTAATCTTTTGTTGCCATATCGTGTTTTCAATATTTGCCAGGCTGATGCGTAATTGCTGGATGTGACTTGTATGTGTTTTAACAACGACTCTGCTTCGCCAGTTACACTTATTTTTAGGTAATGAAGTCTCTGTACATCGGTAAGTGCTGCGTTTTCATGCACCAAAGAAGAAAACAAATCCTTGAAAGCAGGCCATGCTTCATAACTGCCTGTGAATTTTGGTAATTGTATTCGAGGCAAATGTACGGTACTATTTTGACCATTTCCTGAAAGTGACCCGTCAAGTTGTGATATATTTCCACACGGGCTGCTTAACCGCCGCTCAGTTAGTACTCACCTTTCAAGTTAGTGTATAGTTCTTCGGCCACGAAGTATTCTTCAATCTCGAAATGTGCAAAGTCATTGCGTTTTCCCTTCGGTGTACATTTGGCTAAGTTTTGGTGTGTAAGCACATACGTCCTCCAATAATCCTCAACACATTGTATCTTTGATTCTATGTAACCCTTAGTTAACCGTTGCTTCGGGCATTTCTTTAAGTTAACTTGTGTTTTTTGCAATAACAGGAATGTATCTTCGAGGGCGTTAATTAATTCTTGTTGTTCACTTGTTGTAGACATTGTTTAAAGTATGGAGGTGCAATGTACGTACGTAGATATCGAAATTCCTTAGAGAATTCACCAAAAAACTTCGTAATAATGTTCCGTAATCGTCAATAAAATGCAACTTGTTATTCACTCATTTGCACTTAGTAACAGATGTTTCTATTCACTGCAAGTACTTCCTTATCGCTCGGACCCGACGACGACGGCCGGCCGGTCTCGTAGGTAGAAATACGATGCGGCTCGATTATGACCACTTTTATGTATGTAATAAAGCTCAATTTTGTGGACTGTAGATTTTGAAATCAGAGAAGACGTTAGTATCTTAGCAAGTTTATTGAGCGACTGATTCGATTTACAATAAAATACATAATGAACACAACAATTAGACAGAAAAGAAATAAATAATAAATCACGTTGTTTCTTTGAGCCAAAAGCCAAAAATACAATTTAAGAAAATAATTTTAATGGTCCTTCAGATTCTAAAACCCAAGATAAATGAGCAAACAACTGCCATACAGATCGTGACTAACCTTCTCTACAGCTTTCTTGACGCAGTCAGCGCTAGTGGCCGTGATGTACGCATGCAGCGGTTCGTCCTCTCCGGGTAAAGGCTGTCCGTCCTTGCGGCCCACCTTGCCTTCCTTCACGGAGCCCTTGCCGCGGATTATTATCTTCGCGCCCGTCTCCTTCTCCATAGCTGGATGAAAATTATAAAAAATATTGAGGACAGGTCACTTTCACAATCATATAATGTCAGTTTAAACCCGAATATAATTAAATCATGCTAGCTTTTGCCCACTGCTCAAGGTTTATTTGGGAACCTACTTTTAAAGATGAATTCCGCTTATTGTCTTATTTTCCACGCATATGTCGTATAAATAAAGCAGTCTGTATCACTCGGAAAAAAGTATGATTCTAAACTTGGGCCTATTAAGGCCCTCGATTGCGCTGCTTAAACTACGCACTACTTTTTAGTTTCTTCACTCGTCTACCCTGTACTATTTTTTATTTACGTTTTCTGCAGAAGAAGTCGCAGGAAAATATATTTTTGGAGATAACTTATATTAATTTAATAAAAAAATACAATTAGCATATAAGATAATTGATTACGATCAAAGTTAGATTAATAAAATACATTCATTAAATAAAATCACACAAGAGGATTCAAGGGGTACAGGTGTGTCCAAACTCTCGTCACTGTCTCGATACTAAACAATTTATTCATAACGAGTGGGTGACAGGGATAATTGATATTCATACATGAATATGAAGCATGTTTACAAATGTTTATTGAATGTGATATGCATCCCCTATTTTTAATCCTTTAACAATTTTAATTTCTCTTTCAAAATAAACAAACATCTAGCTTACCTTTAAGCGTGTTTCCTCGCGGCCCAATGAGCAACCCCACGAAGTTGATGTCGGGGTGTTCTTCTTGAGGGATCATCACTTTGTCGTGCACGCGGACTATTGGCGGTCTGGACAAAATATAAAAACGTTCAATTCTCAACTACTTTCACTGCAGAAGAACCAATGATGCAATTTTCTATTTTACGAAAAAAAAAAATGTTGTGGAAAAAGATGAGTTGAATTGAAAGTTCCTATCAGCTTCTGAAGTGGTTGGTATATTCAATGACCGTTTCCAGGTGGCGCTCGTGACCAACGCAACAGCTTTACGGGTTTGGATGCTGGCTGCGTCTGTTCGGGGTTGATCTGGCGCACGAGGTCACAACCCGGACACAACTTCAGCGGCGAGCCTAGCTATTACGACTATTTCGCTTCGGTCGCGTACGCAAACACGTCAATGTGTGTGACTAGCACACAGTTAGTAGGGTTAATTATATTTACCGTATTCGCGTCATAATCGTCGCAGCGGCCGCGCGCCCGACGCGTTATACTGGGATTGTTTTGCTCTCGATTTTTACCTTAAATCGGCACGGTGCGGTGCGGTATCGGTTTCGGGTGGGAGAGTGCGTGTTCGTTCTACAACAGTATTAATAATTGTGTGACGAGGCGATGACGCTCCTCCTCCAGCAGAGCTACAGCACTCACTTGTAGTCGGGCGGCGGCTTGAACTCGGGGTTGATCTGCTGCATGCGCTGCACGAGGCGATGGCACTCCTCCTCCAGCAGAGCTACAGCACTCACTTGTAGTCGGGCGGCGGCTTGAACTCGGGGTTGATCTGCTGCATGCGCTGCACGAGGCGATGGCACTCCTCCTCCAGCAGAGCTACAGCACTCACTTGTAGTCGGGCGGCGGCTTGAACTCGGGGTTGATCTGCTGCATGCGCTGCACGAGGCGATGGCACTCCTCCTCCAGCAGAGCTACAGCACTCACTTGTAGTCGGGCGGCGGCTTGAACTCGGGGTTGATCTGCTGCATGCGCTGCACGAGGCGATGGCACTCCTCCTCCAGCAGAGCTACAGCACTCACTTGTAGTCGGGCGGCGGCTTGAACTCGGGGTTGATCTGCTGCATGCGCTGCACGAGGCGATGGCACTCCTCCTCCAGCAGAGCTACAGCACTCACTTGTAGTCGGGCGGCGGCTTGAACTCGGGGTTGATCTGCTGCATGCGCTGCACGAGGCGATGGCACTCCTCCTCCAGCAGAGCTACAGCACTCACTTGTAGTCGGGCGGCGGCTTGAACTCGGGGTTGATCTGCTGCATGCGCTGCACGAGGCGATGGCACTCCTCCTCCAGCAGAGCTACAGCACTCACTTGTAGTCGGGCGGCGGCTTGAACTCGGGGTTGATCTGCTGCATGCGCTGCACGAGGCGATGGCACTCCTCCTCCAGCAGAGCTACAGCACTCACTTGTAGTCGGGCGGCGGCTTGAACTCGGGGTTGATCTGCTGCATGCGCTGCACGAGGCGATGGCGCTCCTCCTCCAGCTTGCGGCGAGTGCGGTACTCGCGCGTGTTCAGCCGCTTGCCGTCCGTCGAGTAGATCGGCTCCGGCGACGGCGACCTGCCACACGACCAGCTCGGAACACTGCTCTCACTAACACGCTACTCCGTCCGTCGCGATTCCGACGTTTTCTTTAGAACCGCCGAGTAAACATTTGTCAAGTTTATACTATCCGTAACCGAATAGATTCTTTTTATCTTACAAATGCGACTGTTAACGGTTTGTTTACTACTCAGACATTGTTTTCCAAAAAAGTTTGACTGCTACGTATCATCAATTTTTGCTTGATCAAAATAAAAGGTGGTTCTAAAGTCGGATTCGCGAACAGGACGGACACGCGTACGCATTAAACAAGCAAAATGCACTCATATGAGCGAGCTTTCAGAAATATTTAACATTTAATGACATTTTTCAAAAACGATTGAATCGTTAGGTGCTCGTATAAGTGTATATTGCTATTATCGTATAAAACAAAATGTGCTTTGACATGTAAAGATTCAAACATTGCACAATCAGTGTTATCTCAGAAATACAAATGTTAAATTCTTTAAATAAACAAATGAAGTATTCAGGCAAAATTAAAAGTACTTATTAATATTATTTATTTATCACCAGATATAACACTGAAACTACAAAATTTACTAAAATCACTCACTACTCCTAACCCTAACATTCAGGGGAAAAATATTGATTAATGACCTGAAATTTTAATGTCGTTAGCCCTGAAAACAATCATTATTAAAATGGCCGTCGCTGAAAAAGTTATTAGAGATTACATTGGTTAATATTTGCAGCGAGTAACCTGCGAACAGGAAAACGGCTCATTAGACATCGCGCGGCTCGCGGCCCGCTATTTGTTTCCTTCTCAAACATTAAAGACTTTATTAATATTGATTTCTTGACTTCATATCATACAAGTCCACAAAAGTGATAAAAATACTAACAAATTTTGAATTGTTGCTGAAAAGCTTCGCATCATTTAAAAGATGCGTAAAGTTATTCTAATAAAAAAACTATCAAGTAAACTGAGAACATTTTAGACTTAAAACAGACGTCATAATTAAAAATGTAAAATTCTAAAAAGAGTCTGTGTAGAAAAGTGATCTCAGTCGACCGGTGATTCGTCGGCTAGGGAATAATAAAGTATTAATGAAATCGTTGTAGCGATACTCATGTGGCGGCGGACGGCGGCGGCAAGCAGCGACGCCGCGGCCCGTCGCTGGATGGGTGCGCACCTCTCCTCGATGTTGTGCGGGATGCCGAGGTCGCCCGAGCGCAGCTTGCGGCTCACCTCCTCGATCTGCAGTTGCACTGCAAGGGAACGCATTAGCCACCGCGGCCACACGCCATCATTAGAATGCTGACCGCTACTCCGCGCTCCCTAAGCACTTACCCTTACCTAACTCTGCCCTCATTATTTTAATATCTACTTAGGAAAACATTCCTGAAATGATCGTGTTTCATACATGTTAATGTCCTGGAAGAAGCTAATTATGTTGGAGCTGAAATAAAAAGGATTGTGAGAATTTAACTGGCTAACTTTGTAGGAAATTTGAATTTATTATTTTTATTAGTTACCCTAATTATGTAAGTATGTAAAAATATAGCACGATGAGAGTCCATTTTTGTAAACTATGGAGGAAGTAATTTCAATCAAAGGAATACAGTGCTCATGACATTCGATCTAACATATGAATTTGAATATGTTATATTTCGGCTTTGTAAAGCGTCGTCTCTAAAGGTGGTGTAGTATTGCAAAACCATACTGCTCTGAAAGAATGCTCTCTCACTTAAGCAAAAAAAGAAACAGAAATTATATTTTGTTGATATGTATATGTATATGCGCGAAGTAATCAATCACTTTCTCCCTTCGGTGAAAAACTATACATATTATATATAAAATATATATATATTTTGATATATTTCTCGACTCCAGAAGAAGAATATCTCATAGATTATCAGGGACCAAAACTCAAAAAAGTGTATATCTATCACCGGCACCTACATAGCCGCTTCTGTGTATCAATACGATGTATCTGCAAAGTTGTGTGTTCTTTTAAAATATCTATAGATTATAGATGAGAAAAATGAAAATGATTTCATGAGAAATCAAATTTTATCATATAATCCTAAACACTGAAAACTATTAAATAAAATCATAAAATTAATGTAAAATTATCAGTAAATGCTGCCAAGCAAAAACATTTAAAGTATGCCTGCCTTAACCCATCCTATATATTTGCACCAGTTGCAATTGGCTAGTCAACTAAAAAATAAATTGTGTATATTATATATTTTATTGATAGAATAGACTATTTCGGAGATACAATTTAAACGAAAAAATTCTTAAAATTATATTTATTTTGTTATTTAATTTTAAAGATTTTATAGTGATGATGTCACGCAGCTATAATGGCCATTTCGAACTGCAAGAAAGCAAAAATGACTAAGGTATTAAAAAATATATATGTCAGTGTCAAATGTCAAAGTCAAGATGGACTGGAAGCCGCGAGTTGGTTTCTTGTTTGTTTACAATCGCCAAATATTTAGATATCCCATTTCTCGTATCTATTGCATATTGGCCTGTTTATTGGACTTTACTGCAGTCTCTTCATCCGTTTACATCTGATTTTTCAATAATTGGACACCGCTTCTTCATTATAATGTATGAATGAATGTAATTAGGTTATGTTTACTTGAACAGAGATGACATTTGACATGGGTGACAAGTACGTGAAGCGCTTAGTTGGCGCTACCAAACAAAAAATATTAATTCACTACGCTGTGCTGCCAACCTAAAAAATTAAATGTGAATAGCCGGAAGTTATCCGGCTACGTCATACGTCAACCTTGCTAAAAAATGAAAGTCATTGGGTTTTCTGCGATTTTCTTAAAAAATACTTGCTTATCTAAAGATCTGATTAATGTAATCTGTTTCCTAAGCCTATTCCTCGAAATGGTTTACGAATTAGACATTTTCATGAAAAAGTTTACTAGCCAATTGAGAAGCTAGGGCATTTATTAAGGAGTTGGGCCGTCGTAACATCCTAAACAATAAAGGTCGTCGTATCTTGCTCAAAGGCTCCAAAGGCGAAATGCTGCTAGCATGATGGGTACTTTTGGGCCAGGTGCGGGGTGGTCTGTTGGATTGGTTTTTTTTTAAATTATTAACGACGTAAGTACTACTGTTGCGGATTTTTTTTACTATGTATTGTTTTGACGAAACATGTTGTGGATAATTTTCTGTTCTTTGACGAAGCTTGTGCTGATGATCCTTTTGTTTTCTTTTTTCTCTTTTGTTTAAATTAATTAATTAAGTTTGAAAAAGTAAAATTAAAATGTTTAATAAAGAAATTATCAGTTCATAAAAAATATTAAAATTTTTATTGTTAAGAATTATTAATAAATTGCTACATAAAGGAAACTTGATTGAAAAATATGTTTACTAAGAAAAGAAAGCCGAATAGCTATATGCTATGCATGCATACTTTGGGAGCATTATTTTTCAATCAAATTAACTTTGTGAGACAAAAAAGCACTTACGACACTCAACAAGAAAAAGGCGAATCAGTTGAAACTTTATTTTAAAAGGTATTTTATTCTGGAATCAAGATTCCGACAATATATTGTCGGAATAAATTTAAGAGGTAGAAAAAATTTTGAGTTACAATCATTGTATTGAAATTGAATGTATTGATTCTGGAATCAAATAAATGGTGAAAATTCTGCATTATGACATTGGATATTTACCTGAACTTCACTGCAGTGGAATACATATGGAACTATGTTCTTTATGCAGTTACGCCCCCGCACATTGGTGTAAAAATAAAAGTGGTAAAAACTTTGTAGCTCGCGTCATCGACAATATTAATCTACTTTCTCTATTGGCTCATTTGTTCAGCCGTAGTAAAAAAAATCTAAATCAATGGTTTAGCCCAAACTTGATGTGTCTTCAACACCATTCTTAACAATAAAGAACATCGATCCTAAATACTTGCAAATGTTGCAGAAATTTAAATTAACCGCAACAACAACAGTGAAGTTAAGGTAAATAGACATGTTGATATTGCAACATGGTGAGCAGTATGTTTTAATGTTCGAGGGGCATCATGGTGGGCGGTGTACTCACAGAGATACTGCTCCTCCTGGTCGCGTGTGAGCGAGGAAGGCAGCACAGTGGGCAAGCCCGGGATGAACGTCTTGTCGTGCTCGGAGCCCATCCAGCGAGTGCGGCGGCGTCGAGCACGACGTTCTGCTGCAGTCTCTCCGGGCGGACCTGACGGTAATATGAAAATCATGTGGGAGTAACAAAGACAGGTCAACATGCAAAATTATTTTTGCTCGGCAACCATTGTTTAGTTAGAATCCTAAGATTTTTTATTACTGTCTAACAATTAAAGATCCTATCCGATTCATCATTCATTTCGAGTGGGTTACATAATCAAGTGACCCTGTACACCCTGGTGTCAGAGTTATTCGGAACCGCCTTATGGTCTCTGACGTTGTTCTTTTAACAACCACCAAATGGCAGCCGAGGCAGACGGCTTAAAATGCATTTCAAAATTTTTCGAAGCACGGAATCATCATTAAAAACAAAAAATATGGTGATTCAAGCCTGAAACGGCCTAACCAAACTGGAAACATTTCAACAAAACATGCTTCCAATGGGAATCGAACCAATGACCAAACAAGGCAAACACCTTAACCACTCGACCATAGAGATGTGGTCCAAGATAGAGTTAAGTATTATTAAAAAATTGTATAATTACTTACTTCTGTCTTTCGCTAGCCTATTCACATTTTAATACAACCCAACTCCAATTTTTAACCGATTTCATCCTCTATATGCTCTACATAAATCTTTCTTCGCCTTCCCTCTATATGCTCTACATAAATCTTTCTTCCCTCTATTGATTCGTCGTTTATACGTCGGACTATTAACAGCTTGGTCTAGTGCCTGAAGATGCCTCGCGTAGAGGCGAAACACGTGTTGCATGTGCAAGCTAGTGGTGGCGGGCATGTTGGGACTAATAGTAGTGGGTGCTTGTAACTTTAACTTCCGCAAAGTAACGCCTGAATCGGTTAAATATTCCCTCTATCTTTCACGGTAATTGGCTAGTCAACTAAAAAATAAATTGTGTATATTATATATTTTATTGATAGAATAGACTATTTCGAAGATACAATTTAAACGAAAAAATTCTTAAAATTATATTTTTTTTTGTTATTTAATTTTAAAGATTTTATAGTGATGACGTCACGCAGCTATAATGGCCATTTCGAACTGCAAGAAAGCAAATATTACTAAGGTATTAAAAAATATGTATGTCAGTGTCAAATGTCAAAGTCAAGATGGACTGGGAGCCGCGAGTTGGTTTCTTGTTTGTTTACAATCGTCAAATATTTAGATATCCCATTTCTCGTATCTATTGCATATTGGCCTGTTTATTGGACTTTACTGCAGTCTCTTCATCCGTTTACATCTGATTTTTCAATAATTGGACACCGCTTTTTCATTATAATTTCTTCATTATAATGAATGAATGTAATTAGGTTATGTTTACTTGAACAGAGATGACATTTGACATGGGTGACAAGTACGTGAAGCGCTTAGTTAGCGCTACCAAACAAAAAATATTAATTCACTACGCTGTGCTGCCAACCTAAAAAATTAAATGTGAATAGCCGGAAGTTATCCGGCTACGTCATACGTCAACCTTGCTAAAAAATGAAAGTCATTGGGTTTTCTACAATTTTCTTAAAAAATACTTGCTTATCTAAAGATCTGATTAATGTAATCTGTTCCCTAAGCCTATTCCTCGAAATGGTTTACGAATTAGACATTTTCATGAAAAAGTTTACTAGCCAATTGTGCCATTCAAAAGAATTGTCTCTCTCGCACAGTACTTATGACGTTTCTAGAATGATCGGCGATGTTTATCGGGCCACTTGACTCACCCTGTCCGTCGTCCTTGTCGTCGTCGGGATGGTAGTCAGTGTGCGAGGGTTTGTCGCGATAGCGGGACTCGGTGCGCGCCTGCAGCTGCTCCAGCTTCTGCTGTACGGAGGTGGGCGGAGGGATGGCGGTGGCGGCCGACAGCGCGGCGGCGGCGGCAGCGGCGGGCTGCACCGGCGCCGCGATGCGTCGCTGTGCCACAAACGTCTGTTACCGCCGCGCCACACAGCCACACAGACCGATAACGAAACGCACACACGCGACACACGTAAAAAAATTAAAACAAACATCAAATCAATATCGAACATAAAATTAATATTCATAAAAGAAAATTGACGTGTCTCACCATGAAACTGACATATTTCTAAAAAAAAAAAAGAAATTAATGGAAAAATTATTTGTATGTTGTAAATTAAAATTTAAATATGAAACATAAATGTTGAGACAAAAGAAAAAAAATCTTCATCATACTTGAACATTCAAGAGTATTTCCCGCAACTTATGTTTAGCTCATGAAGGCATTTTTATAAGTTTTTCATTTAATTATGACACATTGAAATATACACAGGAATCGATATAAAATAATGAAAGTACAAAGAGATTTCCCCCTATGATTTTATTTGGTTGAATACTTCATAGATTTATATAGTTAAAGGGCTTTACAATTATTGTTACACAACTCTTCTCACAAAATTAATAAACGCATAAAAATTTATTTGAAAATCATTGTTGCTTAGTAACTCTCATTTATTTACCTGTCTTTCTTGCTTATTATGCTGAAATAGTTGGGTATTGTATTTCATAATTATAATGTACAAAATATATTACACAAATGATCATGTATAGTCAGACATAAGATTTGCTTTAATTCTCTTCTTCTTCAGAAAGAAAATTATCAATTGATGACGATCATGGGCACATAAACATGTGTTTTTAGCATGTGTAATTGGCTGAATATATTTATTTCAACACATCTTGAGGAAACAACAACAAACTTCAAAAGGATACATAAAAATGTAATTGTAAGAATTACCTGAGCGACAGCTGCAGCAGCCAAGATGGCCGCCTGGGTGGCTGGATTAATGGTGGTGGTGTTGGTCACCGCCCGAGCTGTGGCCTTCGTTGTTGTGCCCACCATTTGATCAAGGAGGGCAATTGTGCCATCCCTGTGGAGATTCAATGTGTTTACCTTCTTATCTTATATAGGCATATAAACAAAATACATAATATAATCAAATCAAAACAAAATGAGTGCAAAGGCATTGATTAATTTTAATACGATTTTGATAGATAGAATAAATTATAAGCCTTTTTTAAAACTGTCTAATGTATGAGTTAAGACCCAAAATATTTGTCAGTCACAAAGATTAAAGACAAAGTTTAAAAACAAACACAACATGCACTCTTATGATGATCTGAAAAAGGTCACGGTCAGTCACTGGATGCAGGGCAGGCCTATGTCCAGCAGTGGACTGACTGGAAATCATGATGTTGTATCACCTTTATCAAAATTGATCATATTTACCTGTCTTTGGACTTCCTGCCGCGACTCCTACTCCTGGAGCGCGAGCGGCTTCGGCGCTTCTCCTTGTGCCGGTCTCGGCTGCGGCTGCGTTCACGGTCTTTATCTCTTTATAACAGAAATTATGTTAAAAATAGTGTGAATCTTGTTATGACTAATGAAACTGGACTTAGTGTCAAAATGTGTGAAAATGGTTTAAAAAGGACATAAAAACGAACTATATGTATGATAGAGAAACCAATGCAGGTGTATTTTTTATTTCTACATTAATTATCTATAAATATTGATTCAGCTATTATCACTAGCTGTAAATATCACGGAAGTGAGTGAGCGTAAAGTCTCTATGAAACCCACCTTTTCGATCTATGTCGGTCTCTGTCACGATCTGAGCGGTCCCTGTCCCTGCCGCGGTCGCGGTCTCGCTCGCGGTCCTTCTCTCGGTCGCGATCGCGGTCCCGATCTCTATCACGGGTCTTCTCCCGGTCACGATCCTTATGGCGATCCCGCGACCTACTCCTGTCTCGGTGTCGTGAACTCATGTCGACTCTTCAAAAGCTTTCACTTAATTAAATACAAAAGGTTATGTATTTTTTACGACAAAAATTGTATCTCCTCAGTCAGACAAAATATCAAATACTGCGTTGGTATAGAATAAATGGAAATTTCTTTAGTTTCTCTTTTTCTTTTCTTCTGCATTAAGCAAGCACAGCACCACGCAACCAAACCAACCAACAAACAACGCACCAAATACCTAGCTATGTAGGTATATATTCATTGATAATTTTGACATTGACGTTCATATTTGACGAGACACAAGAAACCTAGCCATACAGTCAAATCAGAATAGCAGCCCGCCCCGTCTTCGTCCGGGTTATATACAAAGTATGTAGTAAGTTAAATTAAAGATAAACACTTCATTATGCATCTCTTTCTCTACATTGATCTTTCTGACGCCGAGGAGTTCCTAATAACCTGTGAATACTGCACTAACTTTTCAAGGAAGATCGAAAGCACAGAGCCGTCGAGATCGATTTTTCAGGGGAATTAAATGTGATCATTTCATAATTAATTGGCTGATCCTAAAAATCTGATATCTTTTCGGATAAAAAGAAACCTTATCATTACCACCAGAATAATCAAGCGTATCAATAATTTTCATCAGTTCCCTTCACGGGGTAAAAGGAATGTATAGTTTACGTAAAATTAAACTCTTGATGTTTTCTTATGTTTTCGCGATTGTTATTCATTAAATTAAACTATTTTAATACGGTTTTATCGCGTTTATTACTTATTTATTTACACCTGACGTTTCAAACACTTTACAGCGTTCATGGTCGCAGGCAGCACCCATATTCTTAAACCTTCACTCGAACTCGACTCAACCTTACTCCACCTCATTGGTATGATTAGTCGTCACAAGCTTCCTTGACTTGAGATGATTTCTCATTGGAGGTGAGTATCGAACTGTCAAATATAAGGTTGGTCGTGAGGTACCTTGAGGCGGCCTCGAAAGTGGTTATAAATCAGTATTTGCCACATTTTGCCTCGTTAACTACTTAATTTGTTTACTTTTTACTCTATTCTTTTGTATTTTACAATTTTTGTGCTTCGGATTGTTATTATAACCTGTATCTTTCCTCATTGGAGTTTGCTCAAGCAATCAATTAAGAATGTCATTTTCAAGGAAAGTTCGAGGACTTCCTTTAGGCGCCCTCGAATGAGTTTGAGTGAAGGACGTTCATAAGGTTATGTTTAAGAATACGGGGGTTACCATTTGTCAAAGTTATCATTTGTCTTTGATGTCATAAGATTACAAAACTACCGCCTGAAATTTTTTATTGGGAACTATTCCGATTCACGCAGTATTGGCTCACAGTATCTAAGGGTCTTGCAGTCTGCTTCCGAGTTTGCGATTTTATTAAGTTAATGACTGGGTCCCAAGCTGGCGGTACCTGCCATCCATCCTCTCTATTGAAATTAGGATGTTTTTTAATTTCAATAGCTTCACGTAACATCCTTGGAATGAATCTGTTTTCCTTTGCAAGGACTTGAGGATTATCAAAACGCATATAGTGGTTGGGTTTGTCTAGAGCATGTTCACAGACTGCAGACTTGGTTGAGCGTCTATTTTTCATGTCAGCAATATGTTCTTATAAACGAGTATTAATGCTTCTCTTTGTTTGCCCAATGTATGATAAACCACAGTCACAGTAAATTTTATAAACTCCAGCATCTTGCAATGGGATATTGGATTTTACAGGTCTTAAAAATTGGTTTATTTTCTTATGCGGCTTGTAATAGGTCTTGATCGAAGCTCGCCTAAGTATGTTACCAATCTTGTCCGTGACTCCCTTTATGTATGGTAAGATGGCAGGAAAACGATCAACTGTGTGCGGCTTGGGTCGACTTTTGTGACATATGTGTGGGAGGCTGAGATTGTTGCTTCTTAAGACAGACTTGACTCGGTGAAGCTCCTCCTTAAGATGGTGGGTGTCACAGATGCCGTGTGCTCTCTGTAAATTCACTATGGAACCTGAGATCAATAATTAATTAGCCTTTCTTAATGTTTTAATAACTAGAAATCTTGACAATAGTATCAGTCACTCTGTGTACAGAAAGCCCACCCACACAGACAAATATCTCAACGGCAAATCTCACCATCATCCATGTCAGTTAGCTACCGTAGGCAAATCTTTGTTACAGAGAGCACACGGCATCTGTGACACCCACCATCTTAAGGAGGAGCTTCACCGAGTCAAGTCTGTCTTAAGAAGCAACAATCTCAGCCTCCCACACATATGTCACAGAAGTCGACCCAAGCAAATCGCAATCGACCCAACGCAGCATACGCGCATGCCACCACATAAAAAAAAAACTAAAAAATTAAAGAATCGACTGTTAGGCGGAACGAAGTTCGCCGGGTCAGCTAGTCTACACTAATATTATAAAGAGGAAAGATTTGTAATTTTGTGTATATGTTTGTAATGAATAAACTCAAAAACTACTGTGCCGATTTCAAAAATTCTTTCACCATTGGAAAGCTACATTCACCCTGAGTAACATAGGCTATATACCGCAGGCGAAGCTGCGGGAAATAGCTAGTACCATAACAAACCAGTATTTCTTAAAATCACTCATTTGATAAACTAATCAAAAGTTAAAATTGTATTACACCAAATCATTATTTTAAAACCTAATATTTTTGTAAATTATATGTAATTAAAAACAATGCAATTTTCAAACGTTATTATGCGTATGGCACATAGAAAATTCATTGTTTGTTATTTGATTCAATTGCCACATATTTCTGTGTCTATTGAATCTATTTCTATTTCTGGTCTAACCAAAGTTCGTAAAAGATTAAATTCGAAGTCTACCTATAGCCTTTAAAGATTTATACTCACACAATTAAATTCCTTATATTTACGGAACCTTCATTACTCCGACTTTGTTTCAGAAGCTAGGTCAGGTTATGGTTATACAGTCACCATGACATGAGCGAGCGAGCGTAAATTTTGTTTTAAAAATAGCTACAGCTCACAAAAGAATTTCATACGTACACTAATTAACAATGTTAATTTATCTAAGTATAACTAAATCAAACCTTTCGAGGTACGAAACCCTAATTACTCCGACTTTGTTTCAGAGGTAGGTTATGTTATGCTTAGTTAATGACCATAAAATAAGCGAACGTCAATCTTATTTCGAAAGAAGCTACAGCACACAAAATAATTGATAAAAATGGAATGGAAAATGTATTAATAAAAATTAAACTAAATTAAACCTTTTGAGGTACGGAACCCATATTACTCCGACTTTGTTTCAGAAGGCAGGTTAGAATATGGTTATACCGTGACCAAGACATGAGCGAGCGAGCGAGCGTCAATCATGTTTTGAAAGTAGCGACAGCTTACAAAGCTTGCTTTCTACACATAATTTTTTATCAAGCGACAGTGTTTATCTGGTTTATCTACCTTTTTTTATAAAGTAACAAATTTTATAAACGTAGTATACTTCGTTTACTTACTTTCATTTCATTTCATTTCATAAATGCGAGGTTGGTCAAATTATTGGTTTTTCTATAGGTAGTTATTTTAAAAGGAAAATTTTTCTATCGTTTTTTTGTGAAACATTAGGGAACCCTTCGCGCCACGGGAAGAAAACGGGTCTACTTAGTAGCGCTTTTTCATCGCGTTAATTTTTTTGCAAAAAGAACTAACTTTTTAAAACACAATTTTTTTACGTAGGTACTTAAATTCTATCAAGTTGTATTTCAAAATATCAATCTTAATTTGTAACTTTTTATATTTTTGATAGATGGCGTAACAAAGACTTTGTAATAAAAGAAATCAGGGAAGTTAGTTGGCGCGTTTCAATGTATGGCTATTGAATATCTGTACAGCATATATTCTGTGGTTATAGTTAAGCCTCCCGAGTCGTAACTTTGTATGGCAAGTTTGAACTTTGGCACAAGTCATGGCACTGCTTGACTTCTACTATTTTTGTGGGCGATACATATTACTACGAATCATACCCGAAAGCACGCGCGTCGTGTGCGTTAGTCGTAGGGTTGGTTATTTACATTTACCGTATCTGCGTCGTACCTATTTAGCTCGCTACAAATTAAATAATCTGTAGTCATAGTCGTTGCAGCGGCCGCGAGACAAAAGCGACATCCTTGCATTGTTTTGCTCTAGATTATTACTCTTATCAAGTTGTGCTCTAACTAACCTACATTACTTGTCCTTATATTCGCCGGCTTAACAACCAGAATAAAAAATGTCTGCTACGAAAATCTTGCTAACGCCACTTCTGTCAAGCAATAATAGTACCTACTTTTATACTAAAAGCGTATGCTTTAGATATATTGCACTACCCTATTTATGATAAATATTATATCCTCAGCAAAACGCGCGTTACAATTTTTAGCAAGCTAAAGTACATCTTCATATCCACACGACGACTGTTTTTCGCGATGTCAGAAAACGAAACAGAAAGCGCTAAGACGAGAATAGCAATATAACTCTGACACCAGGTTGTGCATGGTTGACAAACAATGTAACCTATACGAAATGATGAGCAATATAATAACATGATAATAACAGTTGGTACTTCCGTGTCTCCTCTACTAACCCCTAAGCCCCAATGTGCTCTCTAACTACGTTGGAGGAAAAGAAAGTGGTATAGATAGATAAAGAACATGGAGTTGAGCTTTCTTTTGTTATATTTTAAAGTTCAAAATACATTTCTTACAATTTGTAACAGTTCAATCATACCAAATTACAATTTAAGAACAATATTGGCTAGTACAAAATGTCAAAAATACAAAACGCTGTAAAATAATGTTACAACAGCTTGAAGCTTACAAACAAATAGTTACACATGAGTTCAAGTTTATTATCTTGTAAATTATATTGCACCAGCCTCTAACAGCTAAAGAAGCTGGTAGCAAAATAATTTTTTACAGTACACAAAATAAATTGTACATTCTTCAGCAGAAATTGTCCCATTAACAAACCAAGAAATTCAAACTTAATTCTAATACAATCATATTTAAATCTGCTTACAGCTAATTAAACCTAACACTTAATAGCTAAAGTCCAGACCAACTGTTCTCTGAAGTCACTCCACTGTTTGTTTCCACCAATCACTATCTTCGTTACAAATCTAGGTTTACAATTACGTGATGAACTTAGAATGCTGCCAGCACGCCTGGAGTCAAATGCAATGCAAATCTTACAGAAGATACCTGTCAACAATAAAAGAATACACTTAAATACATCTGAAGGGAAGGATTATTTAACAACCTTCATTAACTTAGAAGAATTTTTTCAATTCTCTCTGGCAACCATTACAGCTAAATAGAGCTACACACATGTGGTAGTATTTACAAGTTATGATAAACATACAAATATATGATGAATATCAATCATTACATCTTGTACAATACCATTACATTTTCTAGATTCATGATGCATAGTGTAATGTATAGTGAAGATAACAATGTGATGATGTTTCTGTCAAGCCATCCTAGTTAGAATGCAGTCATCTATACTTATTATAAAGCTGAAGAGTTTGTTTGTTTGAACAAATAATCTCAGGAACTACTGGTCCAATTAAAAAATTGTTTCAGTGTTGAATACCTATTTATCAAGGAAGGCTGTAGGCGACTCAGATGAAGTCGAGATGGGCTGCTAGTTTAAAATAAAAATACAATCATTATTTGTTTGCCGGCAGTACCATTGGTGTACCTGTGGCATTATTGTGTATAAAATCTTTCTTCAACAGCCAACTCGATGAAAACGGGTAGTACTAAGTTAATAATAGAGACTTCCATTAAATTTGAAACCATTTCAGACTGGTGACAGATTTGTTAAAAACTTAAAAAAAGTAAAAGCACTTATAGGTGGATATCAAGCTAGCAGCATTCTCAAAAAGTAGTGACTGGTCATAAAAATAATGCCTAAAATTTCATTTAATTTTAATCTATAGGCCGTAATTGGGTATTCTACTCAAATTTGTTTTTATCATTCATATCAAACATTTCACTACCAGAAAATGAAATTAAAAATTAAAGAGAATAGTGAATATTTTTTTAAATCACATAGGTATAAACAGGCAAAGAAATGGAGGAAAATGGGAGAGACCATTCTCCTACTTTCATATCATTCTACAGCAAAATAGAAAAATAAATAACAAACCTAAATTAAACTGGTGCTCCTGGACCTCCTTTCTTGCCAATGAGAGATTTGTGTATGTGTGGGATGACACCACCACCCGCAATAGTGGCTTTGATCAAGCTGTCCAACTCCTCGTCTCCTCTGATAGCTAGCTGCAAGTGACGCGGAGTGATACGTTTCACTTTCAAGTCTTTGGAGGCGTTTCCCGCCAACTCCAGTACCTGTAATAAACAATAAATCAGAAAAAATATAAATATAATAAAGAAAACTGGGTGGGTAGTTAATATACTTAAAATTATTATCATGTAGGTAGGTTTATTAGGAAGAAAAGGCTAAAAATGTTCTAAACAATGACTGAATTTTTCCAAGTGTAAAAATGAAGACGTATAATTAGAAACTAAATAAACAAACAACTAGGGACGTAACATTTTTTCCCGCCATTTGTAAATATTTAATTTCGCAAGGAAAAAGAGATAAACCTGAAATTAAATAAATATTGACTACAAATACCTTACATAAAAAAGGCATAGGAACAGCTCTAGAAGTAGCTAATAAATTTTAGAAAATTATAATTAGGTAATTGCTACTATATAGCGGTAGACGCCATATTGATGGGCGTCACTAAACTTACCTCGGCGGTAAGATATTCAAGAATAGCTGCTGAATAAACTGCCGCTGTGGCTCCAACTCTGCCATGACTCGTTGTCCGGTTTTTTAGATGTCTGTGGATTCTTCCAACAGGAAACTACAAAAATAAAAAAACCTTTTGTGACTATTGATTATTTTGTTCTGACGAAAGTTGGCCGCCGCCATAATAGAGGTCATGCGTACTATTTAATTTTATGAAATTATGTTATGACAATATTTTAATATCACAAATAGCTCGAAAAATCATGAATTAAATAAAGAAACATAATAACAGTACCTGAAGACCTGCCCTTGCTGATCTTGAGACTGCTTTCGCCTTGGCTTTACCAGAGTCTTTGCCTGCTTTACCACCAGCCTAAAAATCACGAAAAAGTCCATTAATTTTCGTCGTACGAAGTTGAAACTTGGCTAGTAAGTTAATCACACCTCGAGGCATCGAATCACATCTTCAAATATGCACTACACCAGACATTTTTCACAAAATCTTGCAAAACTCACCATTTTGAAACGTGTTATTCACTATCACTTCACTACAGAGAGCTAACGAACACAGGAAAGGCGCCAAGCTATTCAACGAAACAAGATGGCAGTTCCGCTGTCGTCGAATGCTATACAGGTTGGCCAACCGCACGTGAGCGGAAATACCGTAAAAATAAACAACCCATTTGAGCCAATCAGAGACGCGAAAAATGGCGGTTTGAACACAGTGGTGCCATCAAGCCATACGTGTTTCAAAAGAACTAATTTTTATTTGCGTTTTGTTTTAATGGATGTTTTCAAACGTATTGTTTTTTTATAATCTTTTATTACTGCTTTATTAGATGAAAATTCTGAAGCTGATAAGAATAAGGTAAAGGTTCCATGTTAAAAAAAATAAACAGATTATTTAAATCAGCAAATAACTTAACTAAAAACATTGCTTCCCAAACAATAGCTAGTTTTTTAAACAAAACAAAACTATCTCTTTTTTACAACGTTCGCTGCATAGATTAATAATTGGTCTCCGCGGAGCTACGACCGCGCGTCGAGCGCGCGAGACCCATTAATAATCTAAGGTTCGCTGTCTCTGTTGTACATAGCATAGCGCGTGGCGATTATTATTATCTATGCCACAGAGCGTTGCGTGTGAGCGAATAAAACACATTCACATTCGCGTTTATCAGACAGAGAAAGAAATAGGTGTTTGATTGAAACGAAACGATATTTAAATGACACAGATCGATCAGTGCCTTATGACTTAAGATCCAGACTTGTAAATATTGTATATATGTAAATAGAGACGATGTACATAGTTCAATGTAAAATACAATGAACTTTTAAGTACGCTTGTAAAAAGTACGAAGGAAATTTCATTGCAATAGCATTACTTTTATAACTTCCAATGATTTTAGTTTTTGTTTTAAACTATCAATTATAGCTCATAAAGCTATACGTATATTTGATTGACGCCATGGAAATAGATAGTTAACTAAAATAGATAGTTTTTACAACGTTGTTCGCGAGCCAAAAGCGGCTACGTTTCGATATTTGAAAAAGCCATATCGACACATCTGTAATACATACATGGATTAAAGCTAAAGGGATAGCGCGCGGGCATACAATACGCTGATGGTAGAAAATTTGACCTGAATGCATTTCGTTATCCACCTCTCTCTTTCTAACTCGTGATGTGTTAGGATGTGAATCTGGGTTTCCGTCACAGCACTTGATAACAACCCCAATAGTTGGAAAAAATGATAAACAGTTACGAAGCAATATAATCTTTATTTTGAGGTAGATTTTTATAAAAAAATAAAAAATAATTATTCTTGTTTAGATATAGAAATATAAAGCCCAATTATATTAAGCAAACTGACATTTTTATTTTACTGTATTTCTGACTAGGCAAAATTTTTGAAGTGATTGTAATACTTTGGGGAAAACTTTAGGTCAAATTTTCTGAAACCAGCCAAAGTGTAATTATTATAAATGCGAAAATATGGTAGCCTACATTTTAAACCTACATACATGTTTTAAAATTCTACTCCGATTCTTAATTGAGCACAGCCTTGAACTATTATATTTTTTGTAGCTATTAATATGTATTATTGTTTTTTTCTTTATTATTCTAAGAATATGTATGTATCTAAGTATTTATGTAGCATATTTTTATGTAGTTTATGTCATTATAAGTATTATTTTTGTTTAATATTTAATAAATAGAGCTTTTTTGGTTGCACAACTTCTACCATCGGTCTCTTTTAACTGTATTCCTGTATCGTCCCGGTTGAATGGAAGAGATCTCTTTATGGGATAAGTCCGCCGTTGCAATTATTTTTAGTTTTGTATTTACTGTAATGTATTTTTCTGTGCAATAAAGTTATTACAAACAATGAATGAGATTAAAGCATGAAGCTATTGCATTTTATCATAAATATGACCACTAACGACATTTGGTAGAAATTTTAAATTGAAGTTCCAGGGGAATACGTCACTCGTCAGATGCGAAAATTGATTATTTGCGAGATTTTATCGTTTTTGTAAATTCTAAACTCAAAATATATGAAACTTACTTTTAATGACTGAATTACTGAATACTTTTTTTTAATGAGGCGTAGTTAAACAAGTTTCGGTCGAACACTAAATATTTTGCTGCGAAACATACAGCAAAATATATATTTTTTGTTTTGAGCCTAGTTTCCTCCGATGATGCGTGTTTATCGCTCATCGGAGACCTAAAACCGCAACTTCTAGACTACTTAGCTCTATGAATTTTACTTTGATTATTTTTAACACTTTCGCGGACAGTAACGTCTCTCGACGTAGATAACAATTGGCTAGTCAACTAAAAAATAAATTGTGTATATTATATATTTTATTGATAGAATAGACTATTTCGGAGATACAATTTAAACGAAAAAATTCTTAAAATTATATTTATTTTGTTATTTAATTTTAAAGATTTTATAGTGATGACGTCACTCAGCTATAATGGCCATTTCGAACTGCAAGAAAGCAAAAATTACTAAGGTATTAAAAAATATATATGTCAGTGTCAAATGTCAAAGTCAAGATGGACCGCGAGCCGCGAGTTGGTTTCTTGTTTGTTTACAATCGCCAAATATTTAGGTACCCCATTTCTCGTATCTATTGCATATTGGCCTGTTTATTGGACTTTACTGCAGTCTCTTCATCGGTTTACATCATATTTTTCAATAATTGGACACCGCTTCTTCATTATAATGTATGAATGAATGTAATTAGGTTATGTTTACTTGAACAGAGATGACATTTGACATGGGTGACAAATACGTGAAGCGCTTAATTAGCGCTACCAAACAAAAAATATTTATTCACTACGCTGTGCTGGCAACCTAAATAATAAAATGTGAATAGCCGGAAGTTATCCGGCTACGTCATACGTCAACCTTGCTAAAAAATGAAAGTCATTGGGTTTTCTGCGA
The DNA here is from genome assembly GCA_947363495.1 of Euzophera pinguis. NCBI lineage: Eukaryota > Metazoa > Arthropoda > Insecta > Lepidoptera > Pyralidae > Euzophera > Euzophera pinguis. The sequence continues at coordinate 258,270 of OX376166.1, forward strand.
TTTTCTTAAAAAATATTAGCTTATCTAAAGATCTGATTAATGTAATCTGTTCCCTAAGCCTATTCCTCTAAATGGTTTACGAATTAGACATTTTCATGAAAAAGTTTACTAGCCAATTGAGTGCCATTGTTATTTTCTTGACTGTCCGTGAAAGTGTTAAGAAAGGATGCAACGAAAACATTGTATGTATGTATGTATGTATGTAAAAATCTTTATTGTACACAAAGAACATGGTATCAGAATACAGGTTACAACAAAAGGCGGACTTATCCCAAATAGGGATCTCTTCCAGTCAACCAAACTAACATAGGACATAGACATATGGGCACAGAAGAGGGCACAACACGCAAATAAATCTTAGGTGCATAGACTTACATCTAACATACAAATTAAATTACACATAAAAACAGTAAGCTCAGCTCAAGTCCGATCGGTCGTAGTATTATTCCCTAACCCGAGATTTGAAAGAGTAAGAAGACAGCTCTTTACAACATTATGTGTAATATTGAATTAACATTAAATATCATTAATGACATTTATAAATCAATCGAATCAAATGCAATTGCAGTTTAAACAAATAATAAATGTTTAAACTGCAAATAAAATCTATCTTTTTACTCGGAATACGTTATTCTGTTCCACATGTGTTCCACGAATGATGTAAAATCATGGACACCCTAACACATCACGAGTTAGAAAGAGGGAGGTGGGTAACGAAATGCATTCAGGTCAAATTTTCGGAAGCCAGCCTATTGGATACATTCGCGCTATCCATCTTGATCTATCCACGGGGAAAGACGACTTTTGGTGGGAAGCTGAAAAGAGCAGTATCGGCGCTGTATTTTATTTTTCAAAATTTGTGTTTTTTAGTGTTTGTGTATAATAATGGTGGATTATTCGTAAAGTTTTCGAGAATAAGCGTGAGTGTCGGGAAGTGGTACAGTGTTCAATTTATGTGATTTTCTTGCTTATTGCCAAAAGCTCCTCGAAATCGCTAAATGCAGTTTTTATACCACTTCACTTAACCTGACTCTTCTGGCTCGACTTAACTACCGACCTGACTTAAGACTAGCTTGACTAAATAACTTTACTATAAAAATGTTACTTGTTACTGGCTAAATACGAAAGTAAGAGCCATATTGAAAAAAAAGAGAAAGACATAACAAGACAAGCCTCTCGAGTCTACATGCGAGCGAATATGGCGAGACTTAACAAGTGGCAAGCAGCGCAGGTAACGCCCACCCACATGCCATTCCTACACTTCGACCCTACTGAAAACAATCACCCGTTTTTGGAATTTTCTTCTATTCCTTATTAGGTCATCCGCACACGGCGCTATTCCAATGCAACTTAAGATACGCTACCCAGTCGCATTTCATACAAAATCGGGTAGGTAGCAGTCGCTTTTAAATGGTAGCAAGAATGCTGGCTGCATTTCGCCGCTGGATTGGATAGCAATGTTCCGTGCGTTTAGACACCGTTGTGCCGTGAGCCGTAAAGCAAAATTGCCATACTATAATAGAATATTATCGCCTCCTTCGTTTGTGCACTGTAGCACGTAGGTACCACATTGTATTTCTACTCTATCTAAGCTAGTTGGAGTGGCCTAACTCACAGAAGAAGAATAATATTAACCACACTTAATGGCCCATACTTATTTTATTTATTTATTTCACACACTTTAATTGGTTTTAAATTAAATACAAATACTTTCAGGGCTACTTAAATAATATAAAAAAGATTTATGTTGGTTTCATAATTTTCTACAGACTAGTTTTCGAGAAAATCTAACTTTTATGTTTTACGGAATAGTAATAAATAAGACACCCTGTAGTGGGTTTTCTCATTTTTTTACTTCCATTTTGGTGGCAGAAGTTGTAATACTCATTTTGTCACTGTCTATCACAAACGAAATGAGGAAGATAGCAAATTAATTGTATTCATACGTTGTTTGGGGAGAGAGAAAAAGATACATCTGCTATAAAGTTATAATTATGTGAAGATGCCTTAGAATCCCATGGCAAGTATGTCGTAACTTCTACCTAATCTTATTACTGTGGCCTTGGGCCTTACCCTCCTAACTAAACTAAACCTTAGACAGATGAGTTTCCCCTTTTCATCCCGCATCATTTGTATCCAAATGCGAATGAGTATTATGAGAGCCAGGTGTCGTCGTCCGGTTTGGACTTAATAATGGTTCATAGTTCATTGGTAATATAGTTCGGATACCGATGAACTATGAACCGATAATAAGTCCATACAATTTTTTTCGAATAACTTCGAAAATAGAATTTGAACAACTATATTTGAACTAATTTTGGGGGGCTATGGACTAATTATTTGCAATACTCTCATTTCTCTGGGGCGCAACTTGTCGCTTGGGTTACACACACTCAGATCACAACTCCGGTACTCACTCAGTACCGGAGTTGTACTCACCCAGTAGTGTCCTTTACCTACCATGGCTGTTTCTGTCGATCCATGTGCGAGTGACCAAAGGAGGTATTGCGCCATCTCTCTCACTCACTCGCATTTGAATGGATTAAAGATATAATGGTAACCTCCCCACATTTAGGAACTTTCAACTCGTGGGGCACTCGGGCATGCAGGGGCTTGTCATCTCATTATTCTTGACCGATATACATGGGAAGAGAGGGAGAGAAGGAAGGGTTTTTGTATGATGAGAGCTAAATAAAAGACAAACTCAACAGACTCTTCTCGTGGACATCGTAAAAGGCAGCTAGGGGATAGCAAATTACTTCAAGTAGTGTACTTCAGAGGAATTGTGTTTCTATGTAAGACACAAACCAGGTGAAGAAGAGGTAAAGAAAAACCAAAGAAATAATAATCATTAGTTTATCAAAAAAATACAATTCGATTGTAATATTTGGTAGCGATCACAGTACTGCTATTTACAAGTTAATCCATAAATTACTAAATCAATGGCAGTATGAGCTTGACGTTAAAATGGCGGCTGCAGTGAATGAAGTATGCAACAACTTCATTATGTTAACAATTAATTATAATAGGTATTTCAATAAACTTAATAATATTTATTATTTATTAACTTAAAACGTCAAATAGTCTTAAAACAGGTAAAAAGTTATCCTGGGATCCACTGGTGGATCCTAAGAGTGGATTCAAGTGGAATAAGGGGAAACATGTTACTCAAAAGTTCAAAACAGGTGAATTACGGTGAATTTGGGTGTGTCACCAAAAGAAGCGTCAATTACATGAATCGCCTCATCTCTACTACAGACACCACCTAGCAAATAATATTTTTTTAGATATGCATTATTGCTATCAATAAGTAAGGCTCATGTAAAAACGCTTCTAATAATGTCAAACACGGTACAAAATGAACTGTTTTATAGTGAAACTTAAAATTTAGTTGCTAGTTAAGTAGTATGGCAGCCTACAGGGCGGGTTCCTCGACAAACTCATCGCAGCGGTCTTCGAGTTCATACTGAAACATCAGGCAGCGGTTAGTATTAAACAAATAGTAGTAAAATAAGAATAATTGTTAGCACAAATTTTTCGAAATTGAATATGGTGTCACACTGAGAAATTATATTTGCAATGAAAGGCTACGACGTTTCTAAGATAGATAATTAGTGAAGTGGGTGATTTAAAAGGGAATAAAAATTATGCGTCTCGGATGCCATCGTAGAATGACATTCGTGGCAATTTTATTCCCTCGGCTTAATTAAAGGTTTTCCTTCTGGTTAACGCCAAATACGCGTAGGTGTGGGGACTCCCTTAGGCTGCAAAACACCCTTTTCTCAAAGGAGAGCTGCATATAGTTACCTCGTCGAGCTGCAGACACTTGCCCCACTCGTGCAGCGTGATGCGGTGGTCGTGGTCGTGGTCGCAGAGGTCGAGGGGGAGCTGCATATAGTTACCGCTGCAGACACTTGCCCCACTCGTGCAGCGTGATACGGTGGCCGTGGTCGTGGTCGCAGAGGTCGAGGGGGAGCTGCATATAGTTACCTCGTCGAGCTGCAGACACTGGCCCCACTCGTGCAGCGTGATGCGGTGGTCGTGGTCGTGGTCGCAGAGGTCGAGGGGGAGCTGCATATAGTTACCTCGTCGAGCTGCAGACACTTGCCCCACTCGTGCAGCGTGATGCGGTGGTCGTGGTCGCAGAGGTCGAGGGGGAGCTGCATATAGTTACCTCGTCGAGCTGCAGACACTTGCCCCACTCGTGCAGCGTGATACGGTGGTCGTGGTCGCAGAGGTCGAGGGGGAGCTGCATATAGTTACCTCGTCGAGCTGCAGACACTTGCCCCACTCGTGCAGCGTGATGCGGTAGTCGTGGTCGTGGTCGCAGAGGTCGAGGGGGAGCTGCATATAGTTACCTCGTCGAGCTGCAGACACTTGCCCCACTCGTGTAGCGTGATGCGGTGGTCGTGGTCGTGGTCGCAGAGGTCGAGGGGGAGCTGCATATAGTTACCTCGTCGAGCTGCAGACACTTGCCCCACTCGTGCAGCGTGATGCGGTGGTCGTGGTCGCAGAGGTCGAGGGGAGCTGCATATAGTTACCTCGTCGAGCTGCAGACACTTGCCCCACTCGTGCAGCGTGATGCGGTGGTCGTGGTCGCAGAGGTCGAGGGGAGCTGCATATAGTTACCTCGTCGAGCTGCAGACACTTGCCCCACTCGTGCAGCGTGATGCGGTGGTCGTGGTCGTGGTCGCAGAGGTCGAGGGGGAGCTGCATATAGTTACTTCGTCGAGCTGCAGACACTTGCCCCACTCGTGCAGCGTGATACGGTGGTCGTGGTCGCAGAGGTCGAGGGGGAGCTGCATATAGTTACCTCGTCGAGCTGCAGACACTGGCCCACTCGTGCAGCGTGATGCGGTGGTCGTGGTCGTGGTCGCAGAGGTCGAGGGGGAGCTGCATATAGTTACCTCGTCGAGCTGCAGACACTTGCCCCACTCGTGCAGCGTGATGCGGTGGTCGTGGTCGTGGTCGCAGAGGTCGAGGGGGAGCTGCATATAGTTACCTCGTCGAGCTGCAGACACTTGCCCCACTCGTGTAGCGTGATGCGGTGGTCGTGGTCGTGGTCGCAGAGGTCGAGGGGGAGCTGCATATAGTTACCTCGTCGAGCTGCAGACACTTGCCCCACTCGTGCAGCGTGATACGGTGGTCGTGGTCGCAGAGGTCGAGGGGGAGCTGCATATAGTTACCTCGTCGAGCTGCAGACACTTGCCCCACTCGTGCAGCGTGATGCGGTAGTCGTGGTCGTGGTCGCAGAGGTCGAGGGGGAGCTGCATATAGTTACCTCGTCGAGCTGCAGACACTTGCCCCACTCGTGTAGCGTGATGCGGTGGTCGTGGTCGTGGTCGCAGAGGTCGAGGGGGAGCTGCATATAGTTACCTCGTCGAGCTGCAGACACTTGCCCCACTCGTGCAGCGTGATGCGGTGGTCGTGGTCGCAGAGGTCGAGGGGAGCTGCATATAGTTACCTCGTCGAGCTGCAGACACTTGCCCCACTCGTGCAGCGTGATGCGGTGGTCGTGGTCGCAGAGGTCGAGGGGAGCTGCATATAGTTACCTCGTCGAGCTGCAGACACTTGCCCCACTCGTGCAGCGTGATGCGGTGGTCGTGGTCGTGGTCGCAGAGGTCGAGGGGGAGCTGCATATAGTTACTTCGTCGAGCTGCAGACACTTGCCCCACTCGTGCAGCGTGATGCGGTGGTCGTGGTCGTGGTCGCAGAGGTCGAGGGGGAGCTGCATATAGTTACCTCGTCGAGCTGCAGACACTTGCCCCACTCGTGTAGCGTGATGCGGTGGTCGTGGTCGTGGTCGCAGAGGTCGAGGGGGAGCTGCATATAGTTACCTCGTCGAGCTGCAGACACTTGCCCCACTCGTGCAGCGTGATACGGTGGTCGTGGTCGCAGAGGTCGAGGGGGAGCTGCATATAGTTACCTCGTCGAGCTGCAGACACTTGCCCCACTCGTGCAGCGTGATGCGGTAGTCGTGGTCGTGGTCGCAGAGGTCGAGGGGGAGCTGCATATAGTTACCTCGTCGAGCTGCAGACACTTGCCCCACTCGTGTAGCGTGATGCGGTGGTCGTGGTCGTGGTCGCAGAGGTCGAGGGGGAGCTGCATATAGTTACCTCGTCGAGCTGCAGACACTTGCCCCACTCGTGCAGCGTGATGCGGTGGTCGTGGTCGCAGAGGTCGAGGGGAGCTGCATATAGTTACCTCGTCGAGCTGCAGACACTTGCCCCACTCGTGCAGCGTGATGCGGTGGTCGTGGTCGCAGAGGTCGAGGGGAGCTGCATATAGTTACCTCGTCGAGCTGCAGACACTTGCCCCACTCGTGCAGCGTGATGCGGTGGTCGTGGTCGTGGTCGCAGAGGTCGAGGGGGAGCTGCATATAGTTACTTCGTCGAGCTGCAGACACTTGCCCCACTCGTGCAGCGTGATACGGTGGTCGTGGTCGCAGAGGTCGAGGGGGAGCTGCATATAGTTACCTCGTCGAGCTGCAGACACTGGCCCACTCGTGCAGCGTGATGCGGTGGTCGTGGTCGTGGTCGCAGAGGTCGAGGGGGAGCTGCATATAGTTACCTCGTCGAGCTGCAGACACTTGCCCCACTCGTGCAGCGTGATGCGGTGGTCGTGGTCGTGGTCGCAGAGGTCGAGGGGGAGCTGCATATAGTTACCTCGTCGAGCTGCAGACACTTGCCCCACTCGTGTAGCGTGATGCGGTGGTCGTGGTCGTGGTCGCAGAGGTCGAGGGGGAGCTGCATATAGTTACCTCGTCGAGCTGTAGTCACTTGCCCCCATAGATTTAGAATTTTTTTGACTACGTCAATAGATTGGCTGGTCAGTAAAAGAAACGAGACCAAATTGAAAACTGTTGATGTGTGTGTGTCATACATGTGTGCACTGTCAAATAGTGCTGAGCCGAGCAATATCGACATCATCGATCGATTATCTTAACGTGAGACCATTGCCAAATTAAGTATGCAGTTATTAATTGGGATAAGTAAGTAATAAAATTACATTATAAACATCTTAAGTATTTTTATTTTTAACGAGCACCCCGACCCGACTTGGAATAAGTGGACATTTTAATGACATAAAAATTTACGCTTTCTAGACAAAAACATACACACATACCAAAATCAAAGCACAACTATAAGGATATTTTTAAGTATGTAATACCGGTGAGTCGAATGATTTTCAATAGACTCACTGGTTTTGCATAATCAATAATATATCTCGGGTCGTGGTTTGGTTTTGGTAATAACGTTAAAGTTAACGTCAATTAGCGGGATTGGCCTGCATTTACATACACATAAAAATTATAATTGACTATATAACCCACACGATATGATATATAATATAATTAACGCAAAAAATACTGGCATTATTCATTTTTTTAAGTAGTACAAGTCTTTTATTTACCACCAAAGATAATTAATTTATTATAAAAATGTCTTAAACTGTCCTTGGAAGTATTTTCTTATTTTGCTTCATATTTTAGCCTAATAATGAAATAAGTTTCAATAATAAGCTTTGTTAACAAGTGTTTATGATTGAACAGTCCTAAAGAATCAAACATATGAATGTTTAGTTCGGTGAAAAAGTTTTTACAAGACAGTGATAATATTATAAGTGCGAAAGTCTGTCTGTCTGTCTGTTAACTCATACCGCTGAACGGATTTTAATGAAATTTGGGATGAATATAGTTGAAGACCCGGGGTCAAACATAGGCTACTTTTTGACCCAGGCGGAGCTGCGGGAAACAGCTAGTACACAATATTTTGATAAATTTACAACTTGAGGGCATGAACATTGTTGGGATTGAACCTGATTTTAGTTTTACTCTTTTTTCCCCTGTTCGAAAAACATTCTGGTTCAAAGTGTTTACTACAAATAGTTGAAATTTTTTCGAAATCCATTCTCCTCTGCTAACCATTTTTAGGCATTTTTGGCGAATATCTACATTTGATGGAAATCTGAAACATAAGAAATGAATGAGAATACGAACACGAGATTTTCAGTAGACATATGCTATGTTTTTCGCGATATCTCAAATTCGACTTTATCTCTAAAGAGAATTGCCCTCCTGTGGTTAGCCGCCACGTTTTTTCGAGTCCAATCCAATTGTATGAAAAATTTTATTACTAAAATTTAAATAAGTACCTATATGCACTTATTCCTTCTTAGCGTTTGGGTGCAATACTATCGATATGATGTTTGACAGCATCGATGTTAATCCCTAAACTTCAAGATATGGTTGAAAATTGTGAAAATTCACGTATTTATTTTTATCAAAAATTGAATACCTATGCATTCTAAACATTTATGTGATAAAACTTTAAGATATTTCTCATATTTTAGTGCGGATAAACTATCGAATCAATTAGGAAATCATGGATTTATACAGTGATAAACATCGGTGGTACTTACGTGTGAAATGTGAAATTATGTGGGTTTTCTTTCTTATTTGAGTTACATTTAGGCACTGCACATAAACCATTATTATGCGCTTCTACTGAATACTTTTTTAACACTTACAGATAGATACTTTGTTTATAATTTAAATATTTGTTTTTGACAATAAATCCGTAAGGCTGCTATGGACCAATAGTGTGTTAAGAAATGGTCACGCTCTCTATCTCATTCTAACATACGCATATCCTATATATTTCTCTTTCGCATTTCCCGTCTATTGGATCCATAGTCTAAGTTTGCCCCACTCGTGCAGCGTGATGCGGTGGTCGTGGTCGTGGTCGCAGAGGTCGAGGGGAGCTGCATATAGTTACCTCGTCGAGCTGCAGACACTTGCCCCACTCGTGCAGCATGATGCGGTGGTCGTGGTCGTGGTCGCAGAGGTCGAGGGGGAGCTGCATATAGTTACCTCGTCGAGCTGCAGACACTTGCCCCACTCGTGCAGCGTGATGCGGTGGTCGTGGTCGCAGAGGTCGAGGAGGAGCTGCATATAGTTACCTCGTCGAGCTGCAGACACTTGCCCCACTCGTGCAGCGTGATGCGGTGGTCGTGGTCGTGGTCGCAGAGGTCGAGGGGAGCTGCATATAGTTACCTCGTCGAGCTGCAGACACTTGCCCCACTCGTGCAGCGTGATGCGGTGGTCGTGGTCGTGGTCGCAGAGGTCGAGGGGGAGCTGCATATAGTTACCTCGTCGAGCTGCAGACACTTGCCCCACTCGTGCAGCGTGATGCGGTGGTCGTGGTCGTGGTCGCAGAGGTCGAGGGGGAGCTGCATATAGTTACCTCGTCGAGCTGCAGACACTTGCCCCACTCGTGCAGCGTGATGCGGTGGTCGTGGTCGCAGAGGTCGAGGAGGAGCTGCATATAGTTACCTCGTCGAGCTGCAGACACTTGCCCCACTCGTGCAGCGTGATGCGGTGGTCGTGGTCGCAGAGGTCGAGGGGAGCTGCATATAGTTACCTCGTCGAGCTGCAGACACTTGCCCCACTCGTGCAGCGTGATGCGGTGGTCGTGGTCGTGGTCGCAGAGGTCGAGGGGGAGCTGCATATAGTTACCTCGTCGAGCTGCAGACACTTGCCCCACTCGTGCAGCGTGATGCGGTGGTCGTGGTCGTGGTCGCAGAGGTCGAGGGGGAGCTGCATATAGTTACCTCGTCGAGCTGCAGACACTTGCCCCACTCGTGCAGCGTGATGCGGTGGTCGTGGTCGCAGAGGTCGAGGAGGAGCTGCATATAGTTACCTCGTCGAGCTGCAGACACTTGCCCCACTCGTGCAGCGTGATGCGGTGGTCGTGGTCGTGGTCGCAGAGGTCGAGGGGAGCTGCATATAGTTACCTCGTCGAGCTGCAGACACTTGCCCCACTCGTGCAGCGTGATGCGGTGGTCGTGGTCGTGGTCGCAGAGGTCGAGGGGGAGCTGCATATAGTTACCTCGTCGAGCTGCAGACACTTGCCCCACTCGTGCAGCGTGATGCGGTGGTCGTGGTCGTGGTCGCAGAGGTCGAGGGGGAGCTGCATATAGTTACCTCGTCGAGCTGCAGACACTTGCCCCACTCGTGCAGCGTGATGCGGTGGTCGTGGTCGCAGAGGTCGAGGAGGAGCTGCATATAGTTACCTCGTCGAGCTGCAGACACTTGCCCCACTCGTGCAGCGTGATGCGGTGGTCGTGGTCGTGGTCGCAGAGGTCGAGGGGGAGCTGCATATAGTTACCTCGTCGAGCTGCAGACACTTGCCCCACTCGTGCAGCGTGATGCGGTGGTCGTGGTCGCAGAGGTCGAGGAGGAGCTGCATATAGTTACCTCGTCGAGCTGCAGACACTTGCCCCACTCGTGCAGCGTGATGCGGTGGTCGTGGTCGTGGTCGCAGAGGTCGAGGAAGGGCGCGATGCAGTGCTCCAGCGCCATCAGTGGCGCGCGGATCGGGAACAGCTCGTGGCGGGACACGTAGCTGGAACAATAACATTCAATATTACTCATTTCTTCTAATGTTAATTGGATTATGTATCTATATTTTTTTTCTATGTATGTAAATGGTACAATAAAATGTTTATTTTAAGCACATTAGAAACAAAATAATATTTATATCAACTTAAACCTGCAGAGCAAAGGCGAAGTTATACTAAGCAATGAGACATAGAATTTGAGCAACAATCAATCCATCTGCTAACATTGTCAGGTGCGAAGCAGGTGGAGACGAATTAATAACGTCATCCAAAACCAATACGTGTATGGTAAACAACTTTCAAACTATGGCGCACTGATGTCATATGCTAAAATCTAGTTATATAGGGAGAGAGGGTCGTATGCGGTGAGGAGAGAGGAAATTTTTAACTTTACGCAACACAATTATGTGGTCCTGAAAACCTAATAGCGCCGAGATACGGATCCCTAAATCTTTTACTTTATTTACCCTTCTTATCTCTGTATCCTCAATCTTGTCGCATTATTGGCATACGCACTCTTGTAAAGGAAAGAACTAGGTATTTGGGAATATTGAACTGCAGATTGTTCTCCGCGTACTCCATGCCACTACCCTGTCGATGTCATTTTGCGAATATACGCAATCATCTGCTGTCCTAATTGGAATAAATAGTTTCAAATCATCAGCAAAAAGTAAGCATGAAGAGAATACCAGAACACTTTCTAAGTCATTAATCAAGACCAAGACAAAAACTGAAGGGGGCCAAGATTACTCCCCTGACCTACCCCAGACAGACCGAAAGTATATACTCCGAGTGGTATTCATCGTAAACCACATATTGCTGCGTATCCCTCATATAACTAACGAAGAAGAAGATAAATGAGGAGTGCAAACTATCTCAGCTAATTTCAGAAGGAGCGTATCATTATTTTTTTATTTTTTTTTTAAATCATTTATTCAGTAAATATCAAATGTACACATAAAACAGTTACCGAACCGCGGAAACCTCGATGGGTTTATCTGTGTTCGGTGAGTCGCTATTACATTCAGAAAGTACTCAAGTATTTTTTCAAACTCAACTTAAATTTTTTAAAGTTATTATTATACAACTCCTGAAGTTCTGAGGGAAGCTTATTTAGATAGTTTGGTATCATATAATTAGGAATTCTTGTCCCATACTGATTATTAAATTTTGGAAGACTATATTTATTTAAATAACAAAGTGTTCTTAGGTAGCTAGGTCGCATTTTTTCCATTAAACAATTTTTTTGACATGATTCAGTTAAAATAAGATATTGAATTTTATCATAGACACTCATTATATTGCAATATTTAAATAACTCCGCATCATCCTTAGCTAGCTTTTTTAAGATTTTATTTGGAACAATTATTTTTAACATTTTTAGTTGTAATTTATAAATAGATTCAATGTATGTCGAATACGTTCTTCCATAACTACTTAGGCCATAATTGACAACAGAGTCCGCCAAGGCAAAATATAATAATCTCAAGATCTTAAAAGGTAATTTATATTTGAGTATGTAAAGCTTGCTAATTACTGACCTCAGCTTGTTGCAAACATGATCTTTATGTGGTCCCCAGCAAAAACGGCTATCAATCCAGACACCAACGTATTTATGTTTATCTACTATTTCTAGTATGGGACATTGACAATCAGATAAGTTATTCGAATGTAAGCAGACACTATATATATAGATACTTACCGGTCGTTGTCGTGCGCGTCCAGGTCGCACCACTTCCACACGGCGGCGTTGGTCCACCGCCTCGTGAGGTTGGCCTCGGCCTCGCGTCCATCTGCAGGTAGTGGGCAGGCAGTCGCCCCAAGTTACGTACCGGTCGTTGTCGTGCGCGTCCAGGTCGCACCACTTCCACACGGCGGCGTTGGTCCACCGCCTCGTGAGGTTGGCCTCGGCCTCGCGTCCATCTGCAGGTAGTGGGCAGGCAGTCGCTCCAAGTTACGTACCGGTCGTTGTCGTGCGCGTCCAGGTCGCACCACTTCCACACGGCGGCGTTGGTCCACCGCCTCGTGTCGTGGCCTCGGCCTCGCGTCCATCTGCAGGTAGTGGGCAGGCAGTCGCTCCACGTTACGTACCGGTCGTTGTCGTGCGCGTCCAGGTCGCACCACTTCCACACGGCGGCGTTGGTCCACCGCCTCGTGAGGTTGGCCTCGGCCTCGCGTCCATCTGCAGGTAGTGGGCAGGCAGTCGCTCCACGTTACGTACCGGTCGTTGTCGTGCGCGTCCAGGTCACACCACTTCCACACGGCGGCGTTGGTCCACCGCCTCGTGAGGTTGGCCTCGGCCTCGCGTCCATCTGCAGGTAGTGGGCAGGCAGTCGCTCCACGTTACGTACCGGTCGTTGTCGTGCGCGTCCAGGTCGCACCACTTCCACACGGCGGCGTTGGTCCACTGCCTCGTGAGGTTGGCCTCGGCCTCGCGTCCATCTGCAGGTAGTGGGCAGGCAGTCGCTCCACGTTACGTACCGGTCGTTGTCGTGCGCGTCCAGGTCGCACCACTTCCACACGGCGGCGTTGGTCCACCGCCTCGTGAGGTTGGCCTCGGCCTCGCGTCCATCTGCAGGTAGTGGGCAGGCAGTCGCTCCACGTTACGTACCGGTCGTTGTCGTGCGCGTCCAGGTCGCACCACTTCCACACGGCGGCGTTGGTCCACCGCCTCGTGAGGTTGGCCTCGGCCTCGCGTTCATCTGCAGGTAGTGGGCAGGCAGTCGCTCCACGTTACGTACCGGTCGTTGTCGTGCGCGTCCAGGTCGCACTACTTCCACACGGCGGCGTTGGTCCACCGCCTCGTGAGGTTGGCCTCGGCCTCGCGTCCATCTGCAGGTAGTGGGCAGGCAGTCGCTCCACGTTACGTACCGGTCGTTGTCGTGCGCGTCCAGGTCGCATCACTTCCACACGGCGGCGTTGGTCCACCGCCTCGTGAGGTTGGCCTCGGCCTCGCGTCCATCTGCAGGTAGTGGGCAGGCAGTCGCTCCACGTTACGTACCGGTCGTTGTCGTGCGCGTCCAGGTCGCACCACTTCCACACGGCGGCGTTGGTCCACCGCCTCGTGAGGTTGGCCTCGGCCTCGCGTCCATCTGCAGGTAGTGGGCAGGCAGTCGCTCCACGTTACGTACCGGTCGTTGTCGTGCGCGTCCAGGTCGCACCACTTCCACACGGCGGCGTTGGTCCACCGCCTCGTGAGGTTGGCCTCGGCCTCGCGTCCATCTGCAGGTAGTGGGCAGGCAGTCGCTCCACGTTACGTACCGGTCGTTGTCGTGCGCGTCCAGGTCGCACCACTTCCACACGGCGGCGTTGGTCCACCGCCTCGTGAGGTTGGCCTCGGCCTCGCGTCCATCTGCAGGTAGTGGGCAGGCAGTCGCTCCACGTTACGTACCGGTCGTTGTCGTGCGCGTCCAGGTCGCACCACTTCCACACGGCGGCGTTGGTCCACCGCCTCGTGAGGTTGGCCTCGGCCTCGCGTCCATCTGCAGGTAGTGGGCAGGCAGTCGCATCACGTTACGTACCGGTCGTTGTCGTGCGCGTCCAGGTCGCACCACTTCCACACGGCGGCGTTGGTCCACCGCCTCGTGAGGTTGGCCTCGGCCTCGCGTCCATCTGCAGGTAGTGGGCAGGCAGTCGCATCACGTTACGTACCGGTCGTTGTCGTGCGCGTCCAGGTCGCACCACTTCCACACGGCGGCGTTGGTCCACCGCCTCGTGAGGTTGGCCTCGGCCTCGCGTCCATCTGCAGGTAGTGGGCAGGCAGTCGCATCACGTTACGTACCGGTCGTTGTCGTGCGCGTCCAGGTCGCACCACTTCCACACGGCGGCGTTGGTCCACCGCCTCGTGAGGTTGGCCTCGGCCTCGCGCTCCATCTGCAGGTAGTGGGGGGTGAGCTCGGAGCGCTCGGCGAGGTCGCGCATGATGTTGAACAGCCAGTCGCGCATGCGCCGCGGGAAGTCTGACATCTCGCTCTCGCTGCACTCCTGGGGAAAGTCACACCGTCAGTAACACCGTCAGGAAGAAGACTCAAATAAATGATTGATTGATCACTTAGAGTCGCTGCGCCATCTTAGTTAATAGGCTACTTGCCTGTGTTCACATTTTGATCATACATTAAAAAGTAACCGATTCCAAAAACAACAACAAAATTGGTAAATAATAAAAGCAGTAATAAGCATTTAAAGTTTTCTAAAGAAGGAAAGTGGAAGCTTGGTGGGCACATCTTGCTATCTCTTTTGTACGCATGAAATCAAGTGGCAGTGACGTCACTCACTATTAAAAAAAGAAAAGAAAAAAAAGAAAATAGTCATTTATTACAGTAATCTTGGTTACAATATGATGCTAGGACTTCCCAGTGAGTAATCTAATGATACTCGTATTGGGAATGACCCGCTGCTTCCTTTAAAGGTATACATTAAGACTACATTTATGAATTATACACATATATAATACATATCAAAAATAAAACAAAACCAAAAATGCGACAGTGTGTGAGCGAGCGTGTGTGAGGGTGTGTGTGTGTATGTATGTGGTAGATAATGTGAAGAGCGATTTGGTGTATGGTGAGAGTGGGTGTAGGAGTTGTGTGAGTGGTAATAAAGTATATTAACTTGTGTGTAAATAATATTTAACTTGTGTGTAAATAATATAAATATAAATGCCTTAGAAAAATTTGAATAAACATTAACAGTAAGTGTAACTTTATTAGATAGGTTTAAATAATAAGTTTTCAATGTCATCATAAGTAAGTGTGTCCAACCATTGGATTAAGGTTCTTTTGCACTTATATAATTTCATAGGATAAATTTCAAGAAGAGAATTGATTTTGTTATATATAAAACATTATCTACCACCAAGAAAAGGATACACTACCATTAAGTGTATCCTTTTCTTGTTTCTTGCCAGGCTTATAACTTATATATAAAATATTCTTTCTACTTAAATTTTTGATATGAAATATTTAAAAAAATTAATAGAATATTGTTTTTCACGAAAACTTTCTCCAAACCTCCATATACTAATAAATATTATAAATGTGAAAATCTGTCTGTCTGTTATTCACGACTTTTGTGGACTGATTTTGATGACCGGGGTCAAGCATAGGCTACACTTTTTAACGCGGGCAGAGCCTCAAAAAACAGCTTGTTAATTATAAAGACATGGATAGTTTAAAAGTCTTTCAATATCCCTGCTCTCGAAAAACATACATGGTGTTTTTATATCGGTAATTAAAAAAAAAACAAAATGACTCAGTATGTTAGGTTCTAGGTATCCTAGAGCACACATAGGCGTTACTAGAATCCGATACTAACCGGCATCTCCCGACACTGGCCGTAGTAGTCGATCTGCACGTGGTGGTACTGCGGGCCGCGGCACTGCTCCGAGCCTTCCAGACACAGGCAACGTTGGCGGTACACTTCGCAGTCCGACGGCCACGTCTCGTTGTTGTTCGTGCATACCTGTCGGGGTAACACGTGGGTTGTTCAATGTGGCGTTTAAAGTAATGTTTACTAGTTTTAATCAAGTTTATTCAATTAACAAAAGAAACAATAAAAATAACTTTAGTTTTCAAAAAATAAAAATTACAAAACAAGTAAAACATATCATATAAGCATATAAGCTAGCAGACAAAACAGCCAGCGCTGGTCTTCCGTCGGAACCTTACGGAATGACTTCACAACAATAGGAACAACAGAGTGGCAGTGAGAGAGACCCACCAAAGTAAATAAAGTTGAATAGGCTAACCTTGCGTCGTAACTCCGTCTCATAGGGACATTCCTTAATGCAGTTGCAGACTGCGTCGCCGTGCTCGTCGATCTCGCACACGCGGCCCGCGCTGCAGTGCACTTTCAGACACGGATCTGGCGGGCAAATGTAATTACTTTATTTAAGACCACATTTACCCAGTGACGTGAACAGACATTTGCTCTAGGGTAGGCAAACGAGTCTAAATAACAACATCCTCATTATTTTAAATTATTTAGAGAAAACGACAAATAGGCAACTTACACCTTGTTATTATTATAATTTATATCAACAACATGGATGCAAATATATTTATAAGAAAAACTCATACTATAAGTGTATTAAAATGTATAATAAGTTACCGAATAACATAAAGTCCATAAGTGAATATGAGTTCAAGATAGAGTTAACAGAATGGGTTCATAAAAAATGTTATTACAATGTAAATGAATATGTGAATGACAATTATGATGAATGATAAAATTCTAATATTTTTTATGCTATAAAATTGTTTCCATTTTGTTATTTCACTGTTAAAATAATAATGTGAATTTAAATTATATGTAAATTAGAATAACTGACAACTTGTACGCTTCCTTGCAGGCTGATTGCATCATAAACATTGATAAAATATGTTTGTTGATGTACTACAAACAAATAAATAAATTTCTTTCTTTTATAAATTATATGGATAATGTGTATAGTTAGATATATAGTATCTGTAAACTAAGCATCTGAGCGAGTTTTCCCAGTTACACCCTCAGTATATATTATAGTCTTACGAGTAGTTTTACCGATATTGTTTGGCGAGTCGCTGAAAGCAAATCAATAGGTTCAAACCCCGGGGGTGTAGCTGTTTCTTACTGACTACTTCTGAATCAAGAATGCATGTTTATTGGACCAGACAGAAAACTGTCTAACTAAAGCTTACAAGTCCAACGAAATAACCAAACTGAAAACAATAATACAAAGTGTAAGCCTTAGCGGTAACATATCTATCTTATATTTTTACTCTTTACTGCCTTGCACAACATGTGATTCACAATGAAATAAATGATTGATTGATTGAAAGTATTTGAGGAATCGAATTTCGAAACCTTCGGGTTTTCAGTGCAATGCATAAAAACTTGTAAAAAATTAATGTGTATGTTATTGTGTATGATTTGAATACTAACCGCCAAGGTAGACTTCGTTGTAGACAACACCGCGGTCTCGGGACATCTGGTCCAACAGGGCGGAGACTCGCTCCTTCTCATACTCCTGCCAGCAAAATATTGTATTAGCCATGTATCTATTTATCTCTTTATTTATTAAAGTGGTTAATGGAAGAGCGAGTACACCATAGAGGCAATTTAAATGCCATAAAGATGACCTTCGGGCCACGCTTGACCACCGTGAGTCATAAGACAATGAAAAGAAAGCAAATGTTTCCTCCTGTCTACGTCAACCTTCTGTCTATCCTGAGCCATCCAGAGCAATTCAGCCAGCTATTTTCCTGATATCGTCGACCTACATAGCCGCCGTAGTCAAATGTAAAAAAAAAACACTAATTAATAAAAAAAATATAATGAACGCATAACTTAGCCTGTAATTTTTAGCATATAAAGCGGGAAATGAAAAAAAAGGGAACCTGGAATTTCTTCTCATCCAGCTTCTCAGCCATGCCCAGCTCGATATGTTCAGCCTCCTCGTCTTCTGCGCTGGCGTCCGAGTCGACGTTGCCGTCTGCGGCCACCGGTGGCGCTAGCGTCGTGGTGGTGCGCAGGCGCCGGTGTCTTCGACGGTGACGCTGATCAAAATTTTTTCATTTGTGACTAAAGGCCTTATTTTCTTTCATTTTTCAGACGTTATAATGACAACTATTATTAATTGGGAGTTATTGACGGCACAAAACCAGTGTGGTTTCTTCCCTTAAACTATGGCGCAAGTCCTAGGTACTTAAACACCTGCACCATGACTTGTGCTTGGCCTCTAACAGAGCTGTTCAAAAGGCTTATTTCTAGGTTGTGAGAGTGTAATACCACTGACACGCGAAGAAGAAAAAAGAAAAGAATTGACTGCTGGCGATAGGTATCTTTTGATTATCTTGATCGTAACACGTACATAGTCTGTAGGTTTTTTATTGATTAACATCAACAACAAGTACATGAGTTTATGATAAACATGTTCACTCGTGACAAGCCAAAAATATGTCAGAAAAAATACGTTTTTTATTACATTGTAGAGTCGGTCGGTCATTCGGTCCACGGAGCATTTACTAAGAAGAGATGCCGTTTGAAATGGCGCAGTGATGTGATCATTTCCGTCTCGCCGCTCACAAAAGTGGGCGGAGCTTGTCACTACTCGTTCAACAGCGTACAGAGAAACAGATCGCGAGCTCCTAAGTGCATCACGACTTTTCATGGCTTTTTTAAAAATTTAGCACTGAATAATTGGTTTCTTTTAAATAAGATATATTTACGGCTTTAAAGTTATACCTAATATTTAAAACGTTCATAATTTATGAAATATCGCCATGTTTTTAAGATTGGAACTTCGACGTACTAGTGACATCTATTGAAAGTACTTGATAATTTGAAAATAACGTAGTACTGCTAATGCCCCTAAGATGGATATCATTATGGTTGGAGCCACGGCCGAAACCAAGCACCCCGCACGACTGCCTGCCCGTGTAGCCTTACAAATACTTTCTTACAACACGCTTATTACGGCATCTCCTCTTTGTAATTTCTCCGTGATGCGGTCAGTCACTATAAAGTTACCCTGCCATGCTCATTTTGATGGAATGCTTTATTGATTGATGTGTTAAAAACAAATAAATAAAGGAATGATTGATTGATATATTACCTCCGCATCAGCTGCACACAACACGGCGAGCGCTATCGTCAACAGCAATAGCCCCCTCATCTTCGCTCCACTCCTCACTGCAAAATATAGTAAAATTTTCGATATTTTATTAACGCTTTTTATCCGACTACGGAGGGTTACGTTTTAGAACTTACTTATGTATTTGTCGCAACTTAATAACTAAACGGGTTTAAAATAATTTTATTTTCAGTAATGATGATGATTCCCTGCTTCGGAAGGCAAGTTAAGCCGTTGGCTGCCATACGGTAGCCAAAGAGGCCAAAAGGCGGTTCCAAAAACCTCTGACACCAGGGTTTGCAAGGTCGATTGACCATGTCACCCACTCGAAAAGAATGAATGAAAATAAATAAAGATCGACACACAATGAAAAATGCTGCTCACCATCAGAGACAGCCGCTTTTACGACAATATTTGAAGCATCAGCACATCTTTTAGTTGACAATGTTATGTTAACAGTGTCGCTCGTAAACCAATACACGCAATGACGTGGTCGTGGACCTGGTTCCGATCCCATCGCTATTTCTGGAGACTCATAAAACTCAAACCAAAACAAATCGCAGGTGCAATGGGCGATGCACTTACTGTATAGACAGTATTCACAGTATAGATTATGTAACTTTTGAATCTGAATGTTTGCATATCGGGTAAAAAGTTGTGTGTTGATGATAGGGTCATTTGTACTCGCATAGATCTATATTTTATATTTTCAGCGAAAAGGAACGATTCAGCTAGGATCAACGGATACTTTGTATGTATGACATACATATGCATTTTATTAAATGGTTATGAGATAGCAGGACGACGAACTTGAGTGCGACATGGAGTTACGAATACATAACACACTTCTATGATAACTAATATAAATAGTTTAAAACACAAAAAAAAGTCAGTCATCACGGGATTATAATTTAAAAGAGCTGATGTGATGATTCATTGATAGTAATAATGCAAGTTGCAGTATATGTAATGCGATAGCCAACACGTCCTGGGAGGTGACCTCATCGATCGGCAACTATTTATTTCTTTATTCACAGCTACTCACACTTACAGTTTCCCAAGACGAACTACTAGACTACTGATGAACGGCTGACGACCTACCAACTACCACCGGTAGACACAAATCATCTTCATGAATATGTATTAATTTTCATGTATAACTATAAAAAAAGTGGAACTGGAAAAAATAATTATAAGATTTAGTTTTATTTTACAACGTAACTATTTTCCATGAGATGGCTGTTGTTGATGATATTCGTAATCTAGGAATAGAAAATAAGACTGTTTGTGCTAGCCTTACGAGTATCTATGAGAAAATGGTAGGAGTGTCGCTTCTCGGTTTAGCTAGAACGACACGGAAGATCTCCACTTCGACCTGTGTTGCCCTCCTCTCGCCAAGATGCTAATAAATGTCGGTATATTCATACTTTGTGGACATCACGGGCATCCTAGTTATTTCAAAACAATAACAAAACGAATCAATCAAACGACGGTTCTAAGATCGACGAACTATTTGCCTGGATAGCTCGCGGCTGGCGTCAGAGCGGGCAATAGGCTGGATTGGCCAGAGGCTGCATTTGTTTCTATTGACCTAAATAATGATGACACCTCGCAAATCAATCTAGCGGGCAAGTTCACAGGACTGATGTGTTCATGTCGCAATGCCATTACTGGTTCACAATTGCCTGGTCGTTTTATTAGTGCAATGATTGAAACTGCTATCATTCCGAGAACTGAAGTAATTTATATGCTGTTAATTTTTTAAGTGTGGAGGATAGGCTATTAAGAGACGAAATTACCTGCAGCATTGGAGAAAGATTCTAGGCCACAACGCAGACTTGAGAATTAATTTTACGTTAATTCACCATCTAGCAGGCGAGCTGTATGACTGTTTGCTTACTAGCATAAAATAATAAATGGCATGACAAAAGTTATAATTGTACCGATATGTACAAAAGGTCATCTTGATAAACTGCGATATACTCGTAGCACTGTGTGTTTTGTGGTTTAAAGTTTTTATAGTACGTTTTTTTAGTTCATAATTAATGTAAAAAGTATCAAACTAACACAGATTAATTTATAATACTCGTCATACGAGCGCACCCTGAAGCGTTCCAGGAAAATGTTAGGTGACCTACAAACGAAGCAAGCAAGCCCAAAAAGGTTGTTTTTTACACAGCGTTGAAATCAGAGTGCACATATTGTGTGCGACATGTGGCGCTTTACAACGGTTGTTTGTTTGCCCAACCACAGCGAAACTGCGCCGAGCGGATTTATGAAAAATATGTGTCACTTGCCGAAAAACACGATATAAAATTCTGAAAGAACGCCAAAGAAGTCAGAGTTTTATATGAGAACTCTATTGTCGGAGACCACGATCCTCTTTGGGTTTCTGTGCCACCATAACAATTAAAAAGTTTATACTTAACCATTTAAAGGTGGTAGTTTAAAAGACTAGCTGCTGCCGCGGTATCAGCTCGGCGATAACCTCTCGGCCTCCACGACAGAACCGAATCTGTGTCGCTGTCCGCTGCTCCGCTCATACCAGCATACGCCATTTTACGACCGGCGTCACCTAAATACTCGTAATTACTCTAACTCATGCATGGAGCCCTATTTCTAGATCATCGAAAAGCGTTTCGCTTTAGCATAGATTGTTTTAGAAGCTCATCATGGCAACTTGTTGTAAAATAAATAAAATTGTACATAGCTCTACCGTGAGAAGCTCGAATCAATGTATGGCTCATAATATGAAAGTACAAGGGACAACTCTCTACGAACCGAAACGAGCTAATTATTTTTCTAGAATCGATTTTTATCTGCTCGAAATGGGGAATCAGGGTTACCCCAGGATGATATACATGTTTGCGATTTGCGAATTTCAAGGATGCTATGTCGCAAAATAGGTCACATTCCGCAACCCTCGCTGACTCCGGCCGCCATCGCGACGGAAGCCGCTATCGTGTCCGCCGATAGCTGTGACCCACGCAGATAAACAAAAACGGCCACCGTATATTCGCGATTTATAAAAACAAAATTATAATTTGGTTAGCGGGTTATGAGATTGATGACATGATACCAGGGCTCAGAAAGAACTAGGCTTTTACGGCATTAATTATTTCTCCATTTGATAAATTTCTATAATTACGTATCGTGCGATGACACATATTAGCTGTAGTTAGATAGAATACTATCCTTGACGAGATTGGACTGTTGTCTGGTTTTCATTTATATTTATTAGGAATACCAACAGCTATTTTAATATACCAATAATATGGTAACAATTATATAAAGCAAGTAAGCCACTACAAGTCCTCACAGTTAGATACAAAATAACTTAACAAAAGTTGAATAGAACAAAACGAAAGTACTAAACTCTTGGGTGCCTAAAGCCAAGTAGAGAAAAAAAAAGGGCGATATTAACACACTCAAGGTGCCTCGAGCGTAAAAAGGAAAAAAAGGGCACCATCTTTCGCGGGCCGTATGTTTCGTTTATTAAAGTAAATAACAATAGACAAGGCGTACAGATCATAATGTGATGTCACTGATGTTTCTTACAGACAACAAATAGACGACCGGCACAGCATCTGCGTTTAATAGCGGTGTTTCTGGGACGTACAGTACACACACAGGCTGCTTGCTTCTAAACGGGCGGCGCCGAACAGATTTGGATTATTGCTATGTTTACTCGTTATGAACATTGGGCAATGTATTTGTGTTCAGTTTTAAAGACTTTTTAATCGACTTCATTGTCATGGTTTTATATAAAAATAGGCAAGTCTTAACTGCACAAGGTAGGCAATGTCTTAACATTGTGCAGTGTAAAATACAACTAAATACTATTTATAACTAACATTTATATATTCTATATAAAAAAATATAACTATAAATGTAATATTAACAACATCATCAAGATTTTCAGTTGTCATTACAAAGTCACAAAAATAGCATTAGGATGGCTGATGGCGTGTAGATCACTCATGTAAATGGAAGAATAGAGCCGGTCTGCTTTAAAAAAATGACACTTTATTGTCCCACCGAAAAATCTTTGAATGGCCATATCTTCCAAACGCACCAAGGTGTCATGTCAGTTTTTGTACTGATCATATGGGTACTGTGTGGAGTATCATGTTGTCCTTGAATAGGTTGGTCCTTAAGTTGACTGAACCATAACCCATTTGTAAAGGGGTGTGGCTACTAAACGCACCAACGTCATTATGGTGGATTACTATCATCTCTTGTTTCCGTCCGGGTGCGAGTGGTAGGATTTGCAATATGGTGTGTAAGGCGATATCTTGATCACTTGCTGGAATTTGAATCTCAGACCTGGATGGGGATGTGAGATGGTAGTGAGACACCAGTCAAGGATTATGTTGTTTGGGTTTAAATCTTTGTTCCGGGACTCCTCAGAAGGTGGTGGCTGAAAATCAGTGCTAGGCATGCCTGCATGTCTAGCGTATCACTGAGCCACCACCTATTGAGACGTCTGTCACGTACATTATAAACATGTAGCTTATGCTTAAGTCCTTTGCTGTACTTACGTGATAGCTTTCTCAATAAAGATATATTCTATTCTATTCTATTATGGCAGACTAACTTTTTCTAACTCAAATAAGTGACCAGGCTACACGCTGTGGATACTAAATCAGTCCACGAGTCAGTTACCACCTCTTAATCTATTAGGGTAGGGGTTAGGACTAGAATTCTGAACTTAAGTCAAGATCAGAGTCCTAACCCCTACCTAAGACTTATAATTCTTTGCTCTCAACTAAAATTGTGGAAAAAATCTTTTTGCATTCGATGGATATATTATTGGATAAGGTACTTGTACTATGTACGATTTTATTACCGGGAGATGAAAAGGTAGTTTAACAAAAAAAAGCGCTAATATGTATGCTGCAACTACCGGCAAGATTTCAAAAACATATATTTTAACCTAACCCAATACTTAAAATAGGTGAAAGAATCTAAACTACAATCTGGCTCTGGTATGTGTAAGACGATACAAAAAATATGCAAGTATAGAGTCGTCCGAGTCAGCAAGAACCACGAGTAGAGTCTACACTGCAATTTGATGTCAAGATATTCTTTTTTTAGATATATTTATGCAGACACTTTTTTCTTGGAACTATAGTGTATTATTGCGAGGCTGAATGTATAAATCGTTAGTTATCTTGTAGTTACTCCTGTCCATCACTCCTTATGCTCAACATGAGAAGTGAATTGGAAAGAAATAAAAATAAAATAACTAACACGATTACGTTGGAAAATAACTAAAAGAAAAGCGATCCAAGATAGTGGTCTTATAAATATTTATGCTCCAAGATACAAACCCCAAGAAGAGAATATGTTTTGATCCCGAAAATGCCAATGTAGAAATGCTAGAAAATTAAGCTTATTCCCGCCGCACGTCAACTTTGTAAAACGGCAAAACCTGTTTCTGACATCGAGTCCAAACAGAAAAAACAAGCATCCTGTTAATAGCCACGCGAAATTATACAAAAATCTGTGTTTGACCCAAAAAGTTAACTGTTCTTTTTTAACACTATGTTGTGATACAAATGTTACATACATTTGTTTTGAAATGTTGTACAAAAGTTAACTAATTCTGTCTGATCCAAAGTTCTCTGAAAATTCGGGAATTCATGAGTTTGGAATAAAAAGACGATTATCAACAAAAATAAAATTGAAAAAAAAAATGTATTATAACTGACAGTTTGATTCAGTTTTCTTTTTTATTTCTACTTCCTGTTGTTTTTAATTCAATGAGCGTTTGAGCGTCTGTTGACGATAATGTAGTAGTGTAATAAAAGAGTATGTACTCACCAGTTGTTTGATATAGTTTCCGCGGCCGCGTCCGTGTGTCAGGAAGCACGCACCAGACTGCCATCCGCTGTCCGCGCGCCGCCCGGCTTTGCTCGAGTTATCTTCGTGGCACGCGGACTGTTTGATAGTTTTTTTTTAAATTTTTAGTAGCTTTTGTTTTTTGGGATAATTTATGACGTGAAACAGATTCCATGGCTTCAGTGCCTATGAGATTGGGATAAAGCGCCCCTAGCGGACAGTAAGCAAACTAAGAAATTCTGTACAAAACGTGCGGGCCAACATAATCTGGTAATCCGGCGGGACTTGAAGTGGGAAGGCTTGGACGCCTTCGTGTCACGCCTGGCGAGGAACACTTTCGGCAGGGCGGATCGCGCCCTTGCATGCCCGCCCACCGGACGGCGCCTATAAGCCCTCGCCGCGAGAAGCCATACTCCCATCGATCGCCGAACAAGGGCCCGCCATAGCAGCGGTGCCTATCAATCATCACTCCCAGGATCAACAGGATACCAGTGGCCGTTAGGCCACTAATTTGTGACCCGCCTGTAGTCGCAGGTCTCCCCCCGTAATCGTAATCACCCCGATTCAATCTGGTGGTAATATTGCAGTAACTTAACCTGCGTGATCAGCTTTCAGCTAGCATTACTATAAATGCATACTGTTAAATCACACTCAACTTACCTTCATTATCATGAATTTTTATTTTTCGTAATGGATTTATGATCTTTTGTAATTCCAAAGTCAATGTTGTTTGCCCAAATTAAACATTCCTAAAATAATTATAAAATGTTTAGATAATATTCATCCCGTACCGTTCAGTCTAAGTCACACAAAATATACGACAACATACTTACATTATAATTTTTTTATTACTGAATTTTGAAATATTTTATGAACGGAGATTTAGGGTTCAGGGGAGATAAATAAAACCACCGATTTGTTACAAAAAGTACATCTCTAATGTAGAGCGCAGCAGCGCGCGCGCCGCCGCCGGTTACACTTGACAATTTTACCGGAAAAACGCTGTGCACACACACTCCACTACCCACTGTATATAATTAATTTTTAAATTAAAACATTTTCAGGTAAATTTCACACATTACATGTTTAGATGTTGATATCGACTGGTGGTTGACTGGCGAAAGACTTGAATTTAGTTTATTGCTTCGACGCTGTACTTGTCGTCGTAATAGAAGCACATGAGCAGAAAACAGATAAACGAGAAGGCTCAATTTATGTGCTGCGATCGGAAGACTCCCAAGTGTGAAAGATAGAGACAGTTTTTCTTTCTTTCTCGCTTGGTACGAGGTAGGTGATTTCATTAGATTCACATTTTTGCGAGCTTTCGATTCCAGCGCAGCTAAAAGGATCTTTCCAGCTCCATTTATCTGCTCATGAGATAGATAGAATACAATCAATGAATAGGCGCTAAAAATCTGCACGTAACTATTAGCCCCTTATTCATAAAAATTAACGAAAGTTCGTTAAGCCTTTATTAACTAAAATATGTTAAGTCCCTTTCTGTCTTACCTATATTTGACGCGAAAGAACGAGGCAAAATATACTTTAGTTAACTAGGTCTTATTGAATGTTCGTTAATTTTTATGAATAAGATAGATGTTTATATCAAAATATGTAGCTCGCTTTACAATTTCATTAGTCATGCCACCGTTAACCATCGCGCATGGTCTGTGGAGTGGGTGCGTACCGCGAGTGTGGAGCGGGCCTGCCCACTCCGACATCGGCCGGCCGCACATTTGCGTCATTTTCCAATCGCACGTTAAAGTCGCGGGACTGTGTGCGACCGGCCTAGCTTCCGGAGCCGCGGCGTCGCGGGACGTCGCATCACAAAACTTAATCAATACATGCTTACATGTACAAGTCAGTGCGGATTCTAAACAACTTAATTAATCGTTAGTTCGCTTCAGCAGCAATTGGTTAATTTTTACAATTACGCCTAAATATCCGTCGGCGTTGATTGAATCGAAAAGCAAATTTAATCAATATATAAACCTTATGGAATTATATATTAATAAAAAAAAAATTGCTAACTACAGAGCGAAATATTTCCATACCGTGTTGCGACTGGTCTTTCGCAGCCAAGTTATATTTCTCGTCGGAGCAAGTCTGTAACTAATATACTATGTGACTCTGTAAAATAGACACTGACGGTGAAAAATTGACAGAAAAAAGCGGCGAGGGCTAAGTTACTTTTATATGACCTTTTGTTCCAACAAATTTTTAGCTTTAAATTGTTTTCCTTTACAAAACTTAACTGTGTTGCTTTATCAAAATGCAGTGTGTATACTATGTTTGGTTGTTTAGTTGGACTATTCTAGTTGTAGTGTGAGGATAATTGGCTTCTAAATTGCTTTAGTTAGTTACCTATTGTATAGATATAAGCAGTTGATCTTCTTTATAATAAATAAATAAATAAAAACTAATTTTGCTTCATGATACAATCTACGCGGACGGCCATAGAGTACATAATATTATTATCTTATTTATAAATGGGTACATAATAATTATTGGACGTCCCGGCGACGCAGCGTTGGCAGTGACGCTGTGATAGCTCGGACGGTCGCGAGTTGGATTACCGGCGAGCCAAACCTTCACTGTACCACGTTTATTTTCAATTTTCAAACTGTATTAAAGTAAGCAATAAGTGATTATGAAAAGATCATTCGGTTGCTTAGAAACATAAAACCGTAAAATAAAACTCAAAATTCTTGAAACTTAGGGAACTACCGGTCCAAACCAAGCGTCGAGTAGTAACTTAGTACGTAACTTTATTCTCGGGACTAATGAGCCGAAATCTATAGTTATGTGATAAACGTAGTACAGATAGAAGGTACTGTTTATAAAAAATATGTCGCCGTTCATTCGCGCCCTCGCCCGCCCAGTGTTACAGTATACTCGATTCCAAACTGTTATTTACAATAAATAAGTACACGAAAATTTTCACAAACTGCTTGTGAAAACACGCGGTGCAGTTTCGTCAGGCCCAAGCGGAATGAATCCGCGGATATTTTCGCCACCACATATATGTCCAAGTTGCTTGGTATAGTAGTCTATAATAGAGAAGAAGTAGATAATTCTAGATTTACTCCACCAAGCCAACTAGGGCATATAGTTGTGGTGAATCGTACGTCCATTTCTGACTATCGCCTCCTTTACATATCGAAATTGTAGGACATAATATTTTACCCCACCGTATGTTTTCATCATTACATTATTCAAACTTTGAATTAAAAATATCCTTATTTGTAAATAAATGTGGCTAGTTAGAAAAAAGAACAGTACAAACATACCGAAGAAAATTAATACAATATAAAAGTCACTGCCAATTTGTCGTTGACGTTATCGCCATCGGCAGACGAGCGTTCCGGCCAGTTTCCCGCCAAAGCTGTCTAACGATGTCGGCAAGCAAGGATACATGATGTTTCCGATGGATATTAAAGAGATGTGAAAGAATATATAAATATCAGATAGATTTGTTCCTCGCTCACTTCTAGTACAACTTTAGTGGGAAACCAGCATTCGTTTCGTTCCAGCATCACGCGGCAGTTTTCACATTACATTAGAATATGACGTTGTCACATGCCGCTGTGGTGCTGGAGAGGCGAATTTCCTTTCATAATGCGGACTAAATGTGTTCGGAACCTCTCCGGATATACAAGAATCCTTACGATTTCGGATCCGGGTTTATTCGGATAGGTTACGGACACATGCAATCCGAGCCTTAGTGGCCGATGACAGTGGTCTTGTGGAAAAAAAAGATTTTAATTTCCAAGTTGTATTAAATGCGGACAACGCGTTGTTTCATCTCCTAATGTTAAGCTATATTGGACTCAATACACATTACATAACGTTTAATATAACTTAACATTGTAGGTACTGTGCATAGATACGCAACTACAACTATGGTGGTACACATACATATATTGCACACGGACCACTGCCCCAATATATTCAATGACGAGAGAAGCCTGGACGCACGCTATTTTATGTCACTTCTTAGTACAGGCACTGCTGATACTCCGCCCCAATAGAGAAAAGTGACGAATTCACAACAGTATGAGTATAGGTCATTTTGAGAATAAAGCTTTGATCAGTGAGAAAATTAAAGATTTGAAACAAAATGAGAAATAAGAAAACAAATTCAATTATATATATATTCAGTAATTCACAAAAAAAAAATTGTTTAACACATTCAATGCTGGAAACGCACATGTGCGTCGTAACAATTGAAAACGCATTGTTATAATTTATCGGCAGCGAATGTGTTAAATTAACGCACTGATTAAAAAATGCCTTAATACTCAAAATGATTGATAATTATAGAAATATTGAGCGCGTGCGTTTCAGGCTCCCCGCTAGATCGACACAGACTTAAGTAAATGCAAACAGCATCAACATTATTGCGAACCATACGTAACATACATTTATAAATACAAAATACGTTATTTATATTCTGGAAATATCTGGAAACTAATCTACAATTTATATTTCTTCAAGCGCGACGAGCTGGTTGCTCGCTCAACTATTTTATTTACATCGAATGAGTTCATACGTCGTCACTATCGAGAAAGTGACTGATAAAACTGTGAGATACAACTACGGGGTCTGCCATAATCTCTTAAATCGATTGAGCTATTACTGAATAGCTATTCTGGCGATGTTTGTCTTTAATGACTGCAAAGCAAAGCAAAATTCTTATTCCTAGAATTTTAAAATCGAGACATAAGTATCTTTTGCCTTAGACTTTGTCTGTCAACCCATAAAACTTTTCGTCGTGTAGCAATCGTTTTAAGAGCACACGGCGGGCCTATGCTAGGTAAAATATAGCGATATAAATTCCGACAATATGTTGGTATAAAAATAAAGAACTTAACACAAACATTTCAGACGGTAAGCCTACATCGGCGGCCGGCCGCGACTCTCACTGAAACGAAAATAACTAAATCATTAAAAAAATATTAAAATTTTGACAAACTATACGTGTTTAATTTCATACAAACATTCGGTTTCTGTCGAAAACCGAGCAAGGTGAAAGCAAAATTACGTTTCCTTTGCTTCATCAAAACTTCATTTTATTCATTCTTCATTAGACCAACAAGCATAGAGCGAGTGCGGGCCGCGGCCGCCGCCGCTAGCGACTAAATTAGACGCGACAATTAAATACAAAGAAATCGCAAATAACGACGTGCCGGCTGGCGACACGGGGAGTTCAGCATTCACGAATTCATATACACAATCGACTGATGTTTGAAGTTAACGATAAAATATTATAGGAAAAATTTTGATGTTCAGGTATGATTTTTTTACAGAAATAGGCCAGTGTTTACGAAATATACAATGAAGATTAACGTGAAGGATTCTGTCAGGCCGCCATTTTTAAAAAAGTCAACCAATCACCGCCGCTGGTTTCAAGCTATAAAGATGGCGGTCCAACGGGTGCAATCACATGTCAACCAGCATTACAATAACTCCCGTGATATAAACCTCCAACAAGATGGCCGCCTGCTGAGGTCGATGAACCGCGTGCGCGGTAGACATATCCGACAGTCGATTGGGCAACAAATAAAATTATTAATTTACTATCTAACTACTTAAACGAAAGGTAAGCAATGCGAAGCTTTAGCAGAAAGAAGGGCTGATCGCGGCCACAATAATCCCACATTTCCACAGTTATTAGAATTTCCTCTAAAAATAACGAAATATTTATATAGTATTACTACTAATACTTAAAGACAAGTTTACAGCGACATTACACGCGTCGATTAGAAACTACGGCCACGGTCAGACCCGTAGAGTAGAGCAGTCGCATTTTGCGCGACTTTTTATACGATTATACCGATAAAACACGGGGTAAAGTTAGCGAAGGCGAGCGGACCAGTTAACTTTGCCCCGGACTATTTTAAAAACAAAAAGCGCCGGTAACATTAATAGAAGTTTCAGTGACATGGACTTTGGAGATAGATAATCAAATTAACTGTGTATCTCGATTACACACACCATACATAAAATATCCGAGATGAAACAAAGTTTTTGCCCGTTGTCATAACAACTGACATGTATAACAACGCTCTGGCTTCCGCGTATATTCCTTATACCGAGCCTTGAGAGCTGCGAAATCGTTCATATACCAGTTTTTACAATCGTTAGGAGCATCACACATCAAAAGCAGCGCAGCTACGCCGAATTTTGTATGCGTACATTGCATATCTTATCCGCATTTAATTCGTAAAGCATCACACACTAAATGCGGCGCAGTTGCGACCTATGTAGTGTATTAAGGTTTTAAGTAAATTTTATGTCAAGCAAATATCCGGAAAAGAAAGGTACTTTTTTGTTCAGAAATGACTGCGAATGTTTAAAAAGATCACTAGTTTTGCGCCGTAAGTTTGTTGAACATTGGAAGCAATATAAACTTGTTTAAGTTTGTTCTATTCATGTTCACACATGCAAAGAGTAATTGACACTAAATTTTTATAATAAAAATATTTGTTTCAAATGTTATCAAATCGATTATTCCAAGTAATTTCTCTATTAATTTAAAATTATGTGTGAACATGGATATAAGAACGCACGCTTGTAAATGTGTTTATAGAATATAATGAATAACAAAATCAATTGAAATTATTTTAATTAAAATTACATTACAAAAATGAACAGTAGTTCCAAGGACTAGCGAAATACGAAAACTAAAATTTTAATATATATTTTCATAGTTATGAAATGTTTTTACAGCACCAGCAGAAAATATAACACATCGGTTTTCAAAATACATCATTAGGAATACTGATGTGGTTTATTTATGGCGACTGGTGTTCCAAAGATGGTCAATATTATTTTAATTTTCGTATTACGCTAAGTGCATTTAATATTAAGTTTAATTTAAATCATATACATAACTGATATGGTTACAATAAATGAACATTGACATGTTTTCTGCTAAATTTGTTCTAAAATTTGTGTTAAGATTAATTAGTGTTTTTTAAATTTCTGCATAATAATTTGGTTGTGGTAACTGCTGAATGTGTTAAGCAGTGATTCAGTTGGAATTATGGCGCGGTATTTTGATATCAGGAAATTTTTACGATGCAATACGTTGTGCGCGGCAACGCCATCTTGGATTGATACAACGGATTTACAGCAGTCAAAGTTTCAATAAAACAAATATTGCGAAAACGTGTCAAGTCGTTTTAAATAACCGTAGTCACTAAAATAAGTTTTATTAAATTTCGCGAGAGAACGAAAATTTTATACTATACGCCAATTGCAATTAAGAATTACCGCATTTTAAATTCACTATTGTTTGTGTGTGTGTGGGGATGTATGAAGAATGAATGGTATGCGATAAAAGTATGCCAACAGTTCAATGTTTAGTACGATACTAGTTTGACAGGAAGGTAAATTTACTGCGGCTTAGCGCGGTAAAAGATGGAACGTATGCAAGAGAACTATTTGTATGGTCCATACGGTACACATTTGAAAGAGGGGAAATACTAACAGTCGGATGGAGAGTATAAGAATATTAAGCGATGACATAGCGCTACGTTCGAGAGAAAGAGCAGTACAATGTGCGCCAAATAAGTTTGCATCTCTGACATTAGTGAACAGTTGCGGTGTGTGCGGTGTTAGCGGCGATAGGGCGGACGCGGATAGCTGCGATGCGCAGAAGGCTGGCGGCGTCGCTCGCGGCCGCGCGCCTTCTTCTCCTCCACGTTGAGCTTCACACCGTCAGCGCCCTCCGAGGGGAAGTACAGCGGCTGCGGGGAACACTATACATTCATATCGAGTACAGTTTTGTAGTAATGATACGGCGGAATACATTCTTTCATACTAATATTATAAATGCAAAATTCTGTCCGTCTGTTACGCTTTCGCGGCCAAACCGCTCAACGAATTTTGATGAAATTTAGTATGATTATAGATAAAAACCCGGGATCGAACACAAGCTACTTTTTGACACAGGCGAAACTACGGAAATAAATACTATATTATAAGATTAAAACAATTACAATTAAGTCACAGCATATACGCGAATAAGACTAATGATAGAGACAAAAGTCAGCACTATGAAAACGAAACACACATACCTCTAGCGGACGATGTAGGAATAAACCACATTAGAAAATACATCTACTAGTATTTATCGCTACACTTTTACATTATCAATAGCTATGTTAGCTACTTACAAGTTATCACTAATTACTATCGCATAAATTATTTGGCTTATACCTAAACTATATCAGTCAAAATTCAACTTTCACGGCTAAACCTGTGAACCGATTTTGACGAAACTTGATACGAATATAGTCGAAAACCTAGAATCAAACATCTATTTGACTCCTTTGATTTGATTTGCTGCATTTTCACCGAAGCCGTGCGAGGTCAACACTGTCAGAATTTTCAGGCTGTCTCAAGGCATCTACCACAGCCTAATGACTGCTATTTATCGATAACAACTGGGACCGACGGCTTAACGTGTCTTTCGAAGCACGGAGGAGTTCGAGACAGAAAACATTACTAAATGG
Source organism: Euzophera pinguis (assembly GCA_947363495.1). Lineage (NCBI taxonomy): Eukaryota > Metazoa > Arthropoda > Insecta > Lepidoptera > Pyralidae > Euzophera > Euzophera pinguis. Next base: position 291,648 of record OX376166.1, read on the forward strand.
CTAACAATCTAATAGTGGTCGCGTCACGTCGTCGCTTGATACGCGCATTCGCTATGAATACGCGACTATCGAGTTCCTCAACGCTGCAAACGAACACATGAGCCAATTTAGGAGGAATCTTGGTTGACTGGAAGAGATCCTTTTTTGGGATAAGTCCGCCTTTTATTGTAACCTGTATTCTGATACTATGTTCTTTGTGTACAATAAAGATTTTTATATACATACAAGAATTGTTCATGTATACCTATGTTTTCACAAATAAATTATTTGATTTGATTTGATAGTACCCAGTAGATATCAATATTTATGTAGTGTATTTATCTAATATTTATTCATAGTTTTTTTTCTTCTCAGATATTTTTATTTTTAGAGGTAAATTTCATCACGACTCTTTTAACATTTACCATAAATTAATCACTTTTCTTGCACCACCGATTGGTCGACTGGTAGAAAAAGCCTACGGCTTCTTAAAGTTTAATAAATAAAAATCCCCACTATTGAATACCAGATAGAGAGCCCCCTCGAGAAGAAACAGAAACACAAACTGACCGCAGCGTTGAGACAGTCGTGCGCCGCCTGCGCAGTCTCGTAGGTGATGAACCCGTAGTTGGGATGTCGTGGAGCACCTGCAGCTGCCAGCTTGCTGTGCACGCGCAGCTCGGCCACGACGCCGAAACGACCGAACAGAGCGCGGAGCTCCTCCTGGAAATTATTATATCGTATCGAATAAAAATAAATTCAATTAAATGTTTCCTCATTTTAAGCTTCCAAAGCGCAAGTGGGGAAGTAGCGAAGTCACACGCTCCTCTGTAGTGTTTTTCATATTAATATTATAAGTGCGAAAATCTGTCTCTCGCTTTCACGGTCAAATTGCTGAACAGATTTTGATAAAATTGCTATGAATGTAATTTAAGACCGAAGGTCAAACGTATCTTACTTTTTGACGCAGACTGAGCTACAGGAAACGGCTAGTATTTAATAAATGAAGGAATTTACATTGACTTCTCAATGAGGTAAAATTCATCATAATTTCAGCCGTAGTCAATTCACTGCTGGACATAGGCCTTTTTTAATGATTTCCAAATTCATCGATTGACATTCTCCATGACAAACAATACAATATCGTAAGATTATTTAAATCAAAATAATATTAATTAAAATGATCAATTTGATATTTATTGTCAGCGCCATCTACCGGCGCGCGGCAGCTCTACTACATACCTCTGTGGCAGAGTGCGGCAAGTTCCCCAGGAACAGTTGTTGCGAGTCCGAGTAGCGACGACTGCCCGAACCCGGACCAGATCCCGTCGTATTGGCTGGCTCCGCTGTTTACAAAATTATTATTTTGGTTAACATTTATCTAAATAAAAATTTACCATTTATTTATTTCATAAGATAAACTTTAAAGCATTGTCTCCTGCACCAAAAAATAACACAACATGTTTTTGTCCACTGCAGATGACAATGTGTTTAACAAAGCTGTTAACCTACACACATAACACAGAATTAAAAATAGTACTGACGTACAGAACGGACACTCACACCCTCTCACCCGAAACAGATACCGCACCGAGCTAAGCAGATTAAGGATAAAATCGAGAGCAAAACAATGCAAGGATAACGCTTCGACGAGCAGCCGCGATGGAAATCTATGATGACATACACGAAACAAAACAAGAAATAACCAACCCTACGAGTGACACACAAATTGACGCGCGTGCGTACACCACCGATCGTAATCGCAGTAATCTTGGCGTTGTTGTATGGAGTGTCCGGACTGTGACATTGGACAAGAAGTACGTCTGGTACTGATCTGACGGCTAGTAGTGCCCGGTGGTCGGCGGACGTCTTGAACTCGTCACACATAAATAGAGGTCTATGAACACGGGCACACACATGCGTACAATCTCGCACTGATCTGGCGGCTGGGTGTCCCCTCGACGATCCCGCGTGAGTGTCAGTCCAGCCCTGTACTAGTAGTGAAGGTAACGTGATGTAGTAGTGACCTGGTGGCTGGTAGTGACGAGCTGGCGTGGGGCGTGGTGCGGCGGGGTGCGCGGCGGGGGGGTGCTGTGCTTCAGCGCGGGGGGCGGCGGGGGGGACACTCGACTTCAGCAGGTTGGCGTACGTCTTGGGCTCCTGAGCCGCCGGCGCCGCTGCAAAACAACAAATACATTACAATCATAGGGACGTATCATACAAATGTCAACCTCAAAGTTCGAAACTTTTGGTGTGGGATACTAACTCAACGATATTATATTTTATAACAAATACATATACACGGAGAACCAGACCAACAGAAAAAGATCATTTTTCATCTTGACCTGTCCGAGAATGGAATCTTCTGATTAGCGAGCAAGCATGTTAACCAACACACCATATCGTCGTCATAAATAAATACACGTTTATTTGTCTTTTTAACAAAGGTAAAACTAATAAATAAGATTCTTAATGGGAAATATACAACTTGTCAAAGTATTTTCTCATCTATAAACTTCTTATTTCTTCTTTGTTTATCTTTGTTTGGAGAAATAGTTTCCTATTGGGACACTATGCAGTTACAGGTAGCTAAGAATATACAGTTTATTTTTAGCTATAATTATTTATTCACAACAAACATCCATCCATACTTCCATACTAATATTACAAGTGCGAAAATCTGTCTGTCTATTACGCTTTCAAGGCCAAACCCTTCAACGGATTTTAATGAAATTTGGTATGATTAAAGCTAAAGACCCAGAGTCAAATATAGGCTACTTTTTGACACAGACGGAGCAGCGGAAAACCGCTAGTGTCACTATAAAAATATACAAACAAAACCATTAATTACATCAAATAATTCAACCCCTGATTGGACCTGACTCAATAGTCACTCGCACACAGCCATCTCTTTTTTGGTTTTGCTCTATTCCTAGATTGAATGAGTGTACCAACCTGCAGGAGGCGGCGACTCACGCTCTGCAGCAGGCTCGGGCGCCGACTCGGACTCAGGCTCGCGCTCCACAGCTTGCGGCGCGATGACCGGCGCTGTACCACAACCAAATAGTTATTTAAATATAATATTACAAACTATACAATAATGATTGGCAATCTAAGAAAAATCTGCCCATATCAATTTGTCTATATGTTCCTTTGTCAACACAATTCACTTCCCGGCGCGTTCTTTGAATTTGGAACGAATAGCGCACCGGTAATGTTGTATGAAACGATGTGCTGTTTGAATTTAGAACTCTTTTATCTATCGTACACAGTGCGTTCCCGGTGCGTTCTCGTGGCTGTATAGCCAATTTATAATGTAAAAGGCCCTTTTTTATTTCCTTGCATTTTTTTAAGAAAAGCACTATATATGCCTCGGCCGAAATGGCAATTGCCTATTTATCATTGAAGTCCTCGCCTGCGGCTCGGCCTCAAACTCATGCTCGACCTGCAATTGCCTATTTCGCTGCCTTTGCAATAATGTACTATTATTTTGACTCTTTGCTAGCCTAGGCCAAAAATGCTATTAATAGTACATTGTTCACCGAGGAAGAAAGTGACCGATTACTAACGAGGGCGTAGTTTAAGGCCTTGATACGCTCGAGTTAGGAATCGCACATTCTACCGAGTGATACATAGTGCTTTATACTACACATGCGATAAAAATAAGACATGTATAAACGGGATCCATCTTTGTAAATGTTTGTTAGTGAAATTGGTCATTAAGTATAGATGTATGAAGAAATTACATGTAAATTCATGGCAAAGCCATTGCATGTCAAAAGATTCGAACATTCAGTATCATTTTTTTTTAAATCTGATTATAAGATTTTTATCTGTCAATGTCAAACGTGACATAAAAAAATTAAATAGAAGGTCAATAATGAATTTCCATATTCAGGTCAGGGATTTCCTTACAACTTTGCCGCCCGCATTTTTTGGCGGAAAGAATGACGTACTGCTACCCCGTCCTTGACCAAGTAAGAGTCTACTTTCCGAGCAAATGTAGTATAAAAAAATATTCATTCCCGGCCGCCAACGAAGGTTTTATAATTGTATACATTTATTCATTGTTCATTTAAACGTAGTTACAAAATTGCCGGCGTATCAAAAATAACCTAATCTAGCGGACTGTAATAAACATTGCTGGCCGCTAAAAGTTGGAATTCGAACATGGAACTCCTGCGATTGTTTGGCAACTGGCGCCATTGAAACAATTAATAGGTAGGTACATAGGTACTATGAAGTTTCTTTGCAAGTTAAAAAGAAAAACACAGTACAAGCTTCAGCCGAAATATCCAATTTTGGGTCAAATTAATTCATTGTTTAGCATATACATATGAGCATAGAAGATAACAAATTAACAATTTTACAGTTTCTGGTCCTTCGAGCCGGATGTTCCGTAGTCAATTGCGTTCTTCCATACGTGATAAGACGTTTCAATAAATGATGTTTGTCGAATTCTTGATGGTGACATGCTTGCTTCGTGGTGCGGGCGTCCGTCGAGAAGCGGTGGGGAAGATGCGGCGGACGTCGAACACTCCCCCGCATCTTCCGCACCGCGCCTAAAGCGGACTTAGACTGCTGTTTGCGGCTGTGAGTTGTTTCAAGTTAAGGCGGAAACATATGGGAGAAGTTGAGGTCGCAGCATACTTTATGGGTTTAATATATTTATTAATAGTAATGTGTCTTTCCCAAAATATATTCTAGTTCTAAAACGCCCCTTTCCCAAAACGTTTTGATTCTTTCGACACGATGAAGATGACTGAACAGGTCTGATCTGGTTTTGGTTTATCGGGTAGTTATTTATCTGCTTGATCATGGTTCTTTAAACCAGATATTCATCTGCTTTGTTCATGGTAGTTTAAGCTGGATATTTGTCTATTGGTTCTGGTACTTTGATCTTGATATTTACTTATAGTTTTACTTCTTCAACGCCGATTATTTTCGATTCTTCAGTCGTCATTCCTTTGTTCTTTCGAGACCCGTGGTCTTTCGCATATTTGACTAATTCATGATCGTTCGACCTTAATGGTCTCTCAGACATGGTCCTTCAATCAGTATATTGAACTTCTTGGTCGGTCGTTCAAGTCGAACATTATCTACTTGGTCCTTCGAGCCGGATAATAACTATTTATTTAAGTTTATTAAGAAAAACTACATAAAAGTATAGAATACATTACCTTGGGCGACGGGCAACGGCGCGGGTGCGGGTGCGGGCGCGGGCGGGGCCGAGCGCGGCACGCTGGCGTCGTCGTGCGGGGGGTGACCGTTGAGGTGTGGAGCGGGGGCAGCGGGGGACGCGGGGGAAGGCAACACTACACCCACCGCCGGCGGGGACGGCTGCGGCTGGAAGAGGAAATATATTGTTACTAACTTTGTTTTTATGTGATTCAAGAACGGTTATTGCTAGACTAACTTGAGGCATATGAAACTTTACAATTATTCAATGTCAAGGCGAGAATTCTCGCCGAGGATGGATGCAAAGCTATTTTTCTTTTTTACATTTATTTTTCCCCGAAATACTAATCTAAAGATTTTGAAAATATTGGGGGCAAAACTCAAAATGTTACATTTCATTTGACAATTATTTTTGTACGGTTGTCCATTGCAATATTCTAATATATTCTCGAACTTTCTCGTCCGCGAAAGGCGAGTGTGGACAGCTCAACATAACATTTACAATCAGTATAAAATAAGTAAAGTTACCATGACGGGCGGCGGCTGCGCGTACACGGCAGTAGACGGCACGAAGGGCTGCGGCGGCGGCGGCGGCGGGAAGGCGGAGCTCTCGGGCTCCTCCTCCGCCTCCGACGGACCGGAGCCCGAGCCAGACTCGTCCGAGAACACTATGTCCTGCACATACATACACCATTAACTCCATCTCTAAAGGAATACAAATCGATTTGCCTTTTGTCTTTGCCCAGCAGTGGGATGAAATAGGTTAAAAAAAAGGAAAGTACAATACGCGCCAAATAACTTTGTCTCTAAAAATTAAACATTTTTAGGCATTAACAGATTGCGGGCACGATTGAGGAGCTCGAAAGCCGAACGCGACGCGAATGCGCGTGTTAGCGACGTGAGACGAGACACGTATTGGATAGATCACCATTTAGTGGCATTTCTATTTCAAACTCCTCCGTGCTTCAGAAGGCGGTAACTTGAATAAAATCTGACAGTGTTGGCCACTAACACGCATTGTTCCTATTGGTTTGGCTTCACTGTAAAATATATTGAACTAGCTGTGCCCGCGGCTTCGCCCGCGTGGAATTCCGTTTGTGTCACGGAAAAAAGTAGTTTATGTCACTCCCCAGGTCTCCAACTATCTCCACACAAAAAAATCACATCAATCCGATGCTCCGTTTTAACGTGAAAGAAGAACAAATAAACAAACAAACACACTTTCACATTTATAATATTATTTTATACATATAGTATGGATTTATCTAACTTAGACAAAACAGTATCTCTTCGGTAGTCATCTACAGACTGTCATGATTTTTATGTATATTAGAAATACCAACATCTACTTAAGTATAACAATAATAAGATAATGAATTAAATTGCCGGAGAGCGCAGAGTACATACATAAACAGAGAATGTCATAGTTTTGGACCTTCCGCCATTGTACTGGATTCAAAACTTTGAAACAGCGGTTTAAACTCGCCATGGACAAAACGAGATTATGAATATTTACAACTTTATTTGCTGTACATTTAAGAAGAGGATTATTAGAAAGAAATCATTTTTTATTTGCAATAAATCTTATCAATGTTTATGAAGCAAGCGTACAAATTGTCAGTCATTCTAATTAATTTAAGGGTTACCACTATCTCTAAAAGCAGACAAAGCAGAGAAAGATGTCGCCTTACAGCTTGTATTGCGTCATCTCGCTTACTCATTCGTTTCTACTTTTCTATAACAGATGGTAGTAACCCATCTGAGACCCAATCTTCAGTAATAAACTAACACCTAAAAAAAGGTGTCGTTTACATTATCATAATGACCTGGTAGTAATAAAGTTGAACTAAAAAAGGTAAAGGTATCGTTTGATTATAATTATTTGTTTTCAATTCTACTGGGCCCGACCTTACATCATGTTCTATTACTACACAAAGGTTGGCTGGAAGAGATTGCTTAGCAATAAGTCCGCCTTAGCTCCATATTGTAAACAATGTTTTAATTTCAATTTTGGGCGAGAAAGTTATATTGTATTGTTATAATTACCTGGTAGCGGAAAATGTCATTATGGACATAGTACTTCTTGGGCGTTTGCGCGGCGAGCACGAAGGTTTGCGTGAAGCGGCGCATCGGCGCGCCGCCGTTGCTAAGCTCGCCCGTCACCTGCACCACCACGCCGTTGCCCAGAGTGGCTTGCGCGTCCACCTGCGATCAATCAATCGATCTATTTATTTCTCAATCATACATATTCTTATCCTAACTAACAATTGAAGACTAAAGGCCCATTCAAACAGGCGCTCACAGAAATAATAATCGGTAGAAGTTCTGTAGCGTGTGTCAAAGTTAACTAGTCTGGTATCTTATGTCTGTGGGCACCCCGCAAGTCGCGCGGGATTCGCGTCAGTTTGAATAGAGCTTCATGATTTCATAAGTTTTCGCTTACACGTTAAATTAATTAAATTGCGTGAATCGGAATAGTTTTTAATTAAATTATAGGTTTTGTATTCTTATTACATCACAGACAAAATGTTAACTTAGCCTGCCTGGCGACCATGAACGCTGTGAAGAGTGTGAATCGGTAGGTGTAAAAAAAATATAGTAATAAACGCGATAAAATTAAACCTTATTAAAATATTAAATTAAACTATTTTAATACGGTTTTAACACTTTACAGCGTTCATGGTCGCATGCAGAGTCTGCCTGCGACCATGAACGCTGTAAAGTATTTGAAACGTCAGGTGTAAATAAATAAGTAATAAACGCGATATAACCGTATTAAAATAGTTTAATTTAATGAATAACAATCGCAAAAACATAAGAAATCATTATCGTATTAAAATAGTTTAATTTAATTGAACAACGGTTATCACGCTATTAGTAGTACTAACGTCCAATACGGACACTCCCGCCCGAAACAGATACTGCACCTCACCACGCAGATTTGAGGTAAAAATTGTCTTGCGGATGAAGCTTCGGCCGCTGCTTACGTAACCGCCATAACGCTGATCCGCTTTTTTGACAGGTCCTACATGTTCAGCTCCAGACAGCGGTTAAAATTACAGCGTGACAGTACCTCACGCTGATACTATAATGAACTCAACGAGCGAAATACACATTGACGCGTGTGCGTACGCAACCGAATCGTAGTATAGTCGTTATATGTATCGAGTTGGCCGCTGATGGGATTCCAGGGTGTGCCACTAATCTGGTTACGGGTTTAATTAACAGTAATAACCAGTTAAAAAGTGGCCAAATTCAAATTGTCCTTGGTTTTTATCTATGTGTGTAGTGTGTATGTGTTAATGTCGAAGGCTAAGCTTAGTTCGAGATTTGTGACGCGAGCCTGAGGTATGTATGTTTATTATTTGTAATATAATAATCTTATTAAAACCCTTTTTTTGAAATTTATGACTGAAATGTCGAATGACAATTGTTCGAGTTACCGATTAAGACGAAGGTAAATAATACGATATCGAACGAAAATCATTCACACACTTCAAAGTGAATCACACTTTTCAAATATTGCACTCGTTTCGCACAAGTTCAATAAGCCGGCACTCAAAGCGTTACCGCCACAATGCAAAAATATTAATAAAAACGCGGCAAAAATTTTACCTGGAAAATATGGCAAAAACCGTACGCAAAACAATACAATTTTACGATTTCCACCCTCGTCGTGAGTCGTCTAACTGATAACAGCAATAAAACTATGGCACATTTTTCATTATTGTTACCCTAAAATTGTTTTGGCAATGTGAACAAAGTAATCAGGTACAAAAAAAAAATAGCAAGAAAAAACGAAAACAAAAATCTTTAAGTTTGAATATGTATTGTATTTGCATATCATAAAGTTTTCAATTACTACCTATTTTTAGTGTGACCCGAACATAAACAACTAAATATTGTGGATTTGCGACAAAAATAATAGAGAAGAAATGGTCATGTTACCTGGAAAGGGTGCAGTGAAGCACTGTAAGCTAAGTACTGAATCACTTTATATTTTGTATGAATTTTACCAGAAGCTTCCAGGTAGATTACAGAATTTTGTACAGTGTTAGCCCCCTCGCACACAAGGCTATACAAGTCTCTGATATCTGGCGATTTTTGTCTCAAGCAACTACGGAAATATAAGAGGACAAGACACACAAAAGTCCAGAATGTAAGCATTTGCTTACTGAGAGTTACTGCTAAAAGATTTGGCATTTTTTTATGCCCAGTTGGAGAGGTGTCCTTATTACCATACCAACCATTGCTAGATAGTCGTCACAATGATTTCTAGAATGCGGTCTGCTATTTAATACTCTACTATTTAATTTTTATTTTACATAATATGTAATTTAACGTATCGTATCTTATCACGACATCCGAAAAAAAGAACAAGAAATCACAAGTTCGAATTGACATACTTTATAAGAGTCAGTTCCTAGTGTATGTATTAATAATAAACACCAATCAGAATAAGATTTTTCGACGCATATCACTAGAAACGGGGTAGACCAAAATCTATATTTTTGGCTAAGCACTGGATGCAGACCGCATTATGTAAATCTCTGTGACGCCTATGTCCAGCAATGGCTGAAATGAAGTGTTTAAAATGAAACATGTTACGCACCTGGCTAATCTTAGCATGGCAGTCGCGGAAGTTAAGCTGTTGGATCCGATTGTGGATCTGCTTCTGGCCGACCACGGGCAGCGTCTCGCGGTTGGGCGCGTCCAGCCCGCCGTGCACGAACGACGAGTAATTGTTATAAAACCTGCCGATGAAAATCAAATTAGATATTTTTATTGTCAATACAATCTTAACACACCTATGATCATATTACTTGAATAGAGAGTCGAGGGCGCAGATAATGTCATATAAATTCTATTTTATCACTAAGCAGTGGATCTACCAGAATGATCTGGAGCATTCCAAGACAAAAAACCAAAGAGTATCGAAACCGCACACGGAAATAAGTGTTTCTTTCTCAATGCGAAAAACATGTCTTTCAATATAGATGTTACAAACAAACTTGTATGTTTCCTATGTCATTTTAATTCTAAATAATCTAAATCATAATGATTTCTTATGTTTTCGCGATTGTTATTCATTAAATTAAACTATTTTAATACGGTTTTTATCGCGTTTATTACTTATTTATTTACACCTGACGCGATAAAAACCGTATTAAAATGGTTTAATTTAATAATCTAAATCAGTTTACCAGTTTAGACTTGAAGTTATAACAGATATACACTTTTGCATTTAAAAATACTAATCAAAAACAACATTTCGCCAGCTGTTTATCATTCATTCATTCATATGAAATGTTTGTCTGCCTGTTTCCAAACCAGATGGAATTTTTTTTTAATATTTTTTTTCTAAAACAGAGCATAAAAATTAACCTGTACGTTACCGCACAATCGAAATATCTGTATCAATCGCAAAAATAGCAAGCGGTGCCGCGGGTAATGATTGAGTATAAATTTACCCAAATAATTTTTATTAACAAAAGATATTATATATTATGCAAATAAATGTATACTATTTATAAAAGTATGATAATGATGAATATAGAGAAAACAAGGGACGACTTTAATCATCGTAGCAAGTAGAAATCTTTGCCTACCCCTATGGTAAACACAGGCGTGATGATTTATACGTGACTAGCTGTTTCCCGCAGCTCCGCCTGCGTCAAAAAATAGGCTATGTTTGACCCCGGGTCTTCAACTACATTCATACCAAATTTCATCAAAATCCGTTCAGCGGTTTGGCCGTGAAAGCATAACAGACAGACAGACAGACAGACTTTCGCATTTATAAATATTAGTATGGATATACTCACGTGAACAAATAAATAAGTTATATATTTACCGATGGAGATGCGCAGGCGCTTTGTTGAGCAGCGTGTAGTATTGGCGGACGAACTCTCGGCCGACGCTTTGAGGGGACGGGGACGCCTCCATTACCATTTCTGGTCTCTGGTTGCTGTCAACAACCTGTAATACCATGGTAGGTAATTTTCACTTAGGTTACTCGAAACACGATTGAAGTTGACGGAACTGGCCGTGACGGCAGTCGGCAGAGAACTGACCACCAGCCCTCGTGAATGTCTTAATGAAAGTTCGTCGGCTATCAACCCTATTGTGTTAAATAAAGAAGTCAGATAATATTGTATTGCAGAAGTCATTAAGAAGGGGAAAAAGGTCTAGTACCTATCTGCAGGTAACATTTGTATTATGTCTTTTACTAAGACGTGATTAAGTCATAAAGTTATAATAATGAACACCAAACAATGACTTTTTTTACAGGTAAACTTAATATTATGGTCTATACAGTGGGTCTAAAGATAAAAATATTTTACTGCAAGAATTTGGGGAAGTACAGTAAATGCGATAAGATAACATACAAATTAAATCTTTTTAAAACTTAAGATTAAAATTTTTTAAAGGTGAATATCCTGTGACTGTGTATTTATACCTGACTTCGGCAATGCAAAAGAAGGTTATGTGTCTGACAGGTATCTCTCTATGTTCGCTTTTAAATTACAAACGGCTTTGTCAATTTTTGTCAACAACTTCAGAAGACGGAAGGCGAACCGCCTTCCGTCTAGAAACTCTGACCCCAGAGCGTAGAGTCCTTTTTTCGTAAGTTAAAAATATGTACATGACGTGGGGGAAGTTGCGAGTAAGGGCACAGATAATAGTACCTAGTAACCTTACTTACAGCTTTTACTACCTAGTAAAAGCTGGATTAGTAAACAAAAAATACCTGATTTTTTTGTGATCTATCTACCTGAATAGTAGAGGTAAAACACCAGAATTACCCAAACAGGACTGCCCAACAAAAAAGTAGTAGAAGAGCACAATTCAAAAGAATATAAATATACAAATATTATTTAACTGAAATTTTGCACTCGTCACACAGTGTCTCCGAAACTCGGAACTTTAGTGATCTAACATAGAATCTTGCAAATCCATTAGTAACATGTACAATTAACATTGATAATTATATTTTACAACTAATCAATGAGTTAGCATTCGTTTATTGTATTAGCTCAATCATATAATGGTTTGGGCATTAGACATTGGGCATTCATACCAAAGCATGACTCAGAGTACACAAATCAACAAAAAAACAATAATAGTTAGATAGGCTTAACTGCTGTTAGAAGTCAAATGGTGGAATACGCACTTACTTTATTACAGTTTAAATGTATTAGTAAATAGGTAAAGATAATTCTAATACTGGCAATCTTTTTTTCATAATTCGTGTACAGAACCCTAAAATGTCCAAATTGATACTGGTGATACAAATCCTCTATTTCACTCTAATCCATTGAACAAATGCAGTAATGGATTAACCAAGCTCCATTTATGACATTAAATTTCGGATCTCATATCTTCAAACACTCATAATTTTATCAAACTTGATTGGTATAGAAGAAAAAAATAAATTAAATGGTCTCAAAAATAAACTAAAACTTTATTATATTCTGTGTCACTTACGATACAATTAAATAGTTTATCCCACTTGAGACATCACCTGGATTATCAAATTCCATATTTTGTGTACTGAAATCACCAACTATTTTATATTTTTCTGTTTCCTAAAATAACCTTGGTAATTAAACTCCACATAAGGGTCGATCGAAATATTCGCGGCCTTACACATAAATACTTGAACTATTTTAATGTAACTGACCTCATTCGATTTGCTTACTCTCTGGTTGTCACATTGTAAAATTCTATCGCAATAGCATTATCTGTTTTTAAATTAGACTGAATTTTGTGAGCCTAAGTGCAGCGTTTTTAAAGAATGGAGAAAATTGAGCAACGTGCGGTAATCAAATACCTGTAAAAAAAAAACTAACTCCAAAAGAGATTCACGAAGATATGTCAACAACATTGGGGGAATCTGCTCCGTCGTATACGACTGTGAAAAAGTGGGTTGCAGAATTTAAACGCGGACGAGAGAGTATTGAAGATGACCCTCGCTCCGGCCGGCCTACGTCGTCTACGACTGAAGAAAACATCGGGAAAATCTGTGATCTGATATTGGCAGATCGGAGATTGACCTACAGGGAGATTGCAGACACTATTGGCATCTCGTATAAACGAACACAAAACATCAGAGTCAATGAACTTGAATTTTCTAAGGTTTCTGCGCGGTGGGTACCCAGATTGCTTTCAGTTGAACAAAAACGAATACGGCTCACGATTTCTCGCGACTGTTTGGAAATGTTTGAGGCTGATCCACAAGATTTTTTGGCCAGATTTGTGACAATGGATGAAACCTGGGTACACCACTACACCCCAGAGTCAAAACAGCAATCCAAGCAATGGAAAAAACCTGATGAACCGACTCCAAAAAAAGCCAAAGCAATTTTGTCAGCTGGCAAGGTGATGGCGTCAGTTTTTTGAGATGCTAAGGGTGTCATCATGGACTACCTTGCAAAAGGTCAAACTAAAAACTCGGCTTATTACTGCACCCTTTTACGTCGTTTGCGTGAAACAATCAAAGAGAAAAGGCTAGGATTACTCGGCAAGAAAGTGTTGTTCCATCAGGATAATGCACGCGTTCACACGTCTGTTGAATCTATGGCTCAAATTCGTGATTGTGGCTTTGAATTACTGCCCCATCCCGCCTAATCCCCTGATTTGGCACCTTCCGACTTTCATTTATTCCCAAACCTAAAAATACACCTTGGAGGTCAAAAATTTTCATCAAATGAGGAGGTCGAAGCTGCGGTGGGTGACTTTTTTTAAGGCCTTGAAGAAACTTTTTTTATGACTGGCATACAGGCGTTGGAAACCAGATGGAAGAAGTGCATTGAGCTAAGTGGAGATTACGTGGAAAAATAAAATTACTTTTGTTTATATTTTATATTGTATTCTTGCTGAGGCCGCGAACTTTTCAATCCATCCTCGTATTTTAACTTTTTTATTTTATTTCCTTACATACATTTTTATAAATAAATATTTTTTGTTCAAAATACTGAAGTTTCTGTTATAAATTCAGGTATGTTTATTACAGTTCCATTAAATAGATATGGAATTTAAATATCAAGTGATAATTATATTCCTTAATCAAGTGATTCAAGGAAACAAAATAAACAATTAAAAACCATGTGGAGTTAAATTATCCAGGTGATATCAGAAAACAAATAAATACAATTAAATTGTGGGATTTGAGATCTCAGATGATCTACCTACAGATGATTTCAGGACACAAAAATTATAAATTTGATAACTTTAAGAAATCTGGGTGATGTTACCTTCACCCCGGAATAAACCGTTAAAATCCTTTAAGCGATTCAGGCTTTAGGAGCGAACATAGAAATCTACATACATACACTCATATCTGTTTAATGTTGCTACATCTTTTACATATTCCAGCGAATTAATATAAATTGGAAAGCAGTTGAAAATCTTTAGTAAATGATCTTTAATGATTAAAAAAAAAATCTATAAATTATAAAAACAATAATAGACATACACTCACACACATACTTTTGATAAATATTGAAAAACATAAATGGTTAAAATAATGTTTATTTATACTTTATAAATACTTTCGTTTTTTTTCCACAAATGCTTTCCAAAAGGTCAATATTTAAGTGACATGAACTATATTTGAGATTTATGATTTATATTAAGTAATTAAAATTGCCATTTAAATTCTACAATATTTATTATCTAAGTAAATTTTTATTTAATATCAAACTAATTTATTATCTAATAAAACATTTATCAAGGTTTATAAAACATACATAAGACTTTTTTGCCAATGTTATTTGGGATCTTTATTTCCAATAAAGATAAATTACTCCTTGAGAATGTTCAAAGAAGGGCAACATAATTAGTTAAATGTATACACAATCTGCCTAATGACCAAAGACTCGAAATTCTTAATCTTACAAAATAAGAGTGTCGCAGACGAAGAGGCAACCTAACTGAAACATTCAAAATGCTGAGAGGACATTATGATGCTCCAGAACTGCGCGATATGTTCAAACGGGACCTTCATTTAAGTTTGTCACACAAAAGCAAGAAAAAAAAAACGAAAAACACTTTCTATGGAATTGTGTAGTAGCAGAATGGAACAGACCCATTTTTTATACATGTGAATAACTTTTCACTAGTGAATTTGTTGTCCATGCACATTTAATGTCTTCTGAAGTGAGAAAATTATAATAGAAAAGCAGAGCGACAAGTTATGCAATGTTTAAGTGAGAGGAAGTTTGAAGATAGCACCTGTAAACGACAAGGAAATAAGCAAAAGATTCACTTGGTTTAGCTGTGAGATGAGACAAGAAGTCAACATCTGCTCAAAAAAACAAGAATCTTAATGTAAGCAAAGAGAGAGCATGGTAGAGAGGTTAAACACCCCTAGTATAAAAATAAACTTTATACCTGGGGTATGAATCCATACTAATATTATAAATGCGAAAGTCTGTCTGTCTGTTACGCTTTCACGGCCAAACGCTTAACGGATTTTGGTGAATTATGGTATGAATATAGTTGAAGACCCGGGGTCAAACAAAGGCTACTTTAAGAAGCAGGCGGAGCTGCGGGAAAAAGCTAGTTTATAATTAAAATATATAAAATGATGCCTTCAATATCATATGAAAAAACTGTTTAAGCAATTGGTCCTAAGCCTCTAGAGGGCTCTGCTAAGAAAAGGTATTCTGCCTAATGTACACATATTTTACCTACCTATCAACAAATAATTATAACTAACAACTTTTTCTGATATAAAGCAAAACTGTAGAGTAAGAGGAAAGTTACAACATCAATTAAAGTTTAAATCAACAACATTTTAATTAAAATTCTGTTCATGCAAATAATGAGTTATGAATCAGGAATAGCGGACTAGTTAGAGGGAAAGTTACAACATCAGTTAAAGTTGAAATTAACAACTTTTTACTATAAATTCTGTTCATGCAAATAATGAGTTATGAATCAGGAATGGTGGACTGCAAACATTGAATATGCGGCATTAGCAACATTTCTAATGTCAATTTTTACATTATTTTTCAATGTCAACGGTTTAACAGGACCAGATTCAACATCTGCACAGCTGATCCAGAGGCCACAGCTCAATTTGTGTACTATTGAACAACTATTGACATGGTGCATTGTACTCAGTGGTTGACATCTGTCTTCTTATCAGCAGATTACACAGGTAAACAATAGGCGACACTTCATGAGATTGGCTCTACCTTTACTCACAACTCATTAAGTCGACTTTGATCTCAATAGCTTAAATATAACCCAGATACTTATTTGAAACATTGGAAGAGAATATAACTTATATATCCTGCTGGTCTTGTCAAAGCACGCATGGCGACGAAAAACGTACAAGATACGCTTACCAACGTAATGTATGAAATAATGCCAAAATGCGTACAAAATATATCATAATAAAATGTAACTTCATAAGATTTTAGATGTACTGATGATAGTGATTGCACGTAAATCAAAGAAATACGGAGATTAACCTTTAAAATGTACGTCCGCCGACAACCATAATATTAAGATTTTGTAATGTTACAAAGGATTCATATATTTTTTTACTTACCTCAGTAAAATTTAGGCATTAAAGTGGCGTAATCTTCTACAAACTATCACGAAAATCGCGTAATTTTCACAATAAATACGGGCTGAAAACAGAAAAGAGCCTACCTCACCGTTCTGATCTATCTGATGTCAAACTTTTTTTTTAATTTTCATATTTCTATATCGCCATGCCATGAGCTATGAATGGCCCATGGGAATGGCCATAAACTAACTGTCACTGTCACCGTGTGCCAAGTTTTTTGGCTTTGTTGCCAAGTTACCATCACATTTGGTCCATCCTTCAGGCTACTTTAACGCATGAAATTTTGCAGAGATTCGCAGCGAGAAACGTCTTGTAATCACATTCGCCACTGGCGGCTTACCAATATCTTTTAAAGTAGGTAAAAACGAGAGAGCAAGCGGTACATCGCCTTACAACTCGTATTGTGTTCGATGCTCTTTGATTTGCTGACAGATTTGAGCAGTTTGCATCTTATGTTTATAGGATAGCATATGTTTATCCATTAAGTTGTACGATTATTATTTAATAAATAAATAAGCATTTATTTTATGTTTTCGCGATTGTAACACATAAAATTAAACTATTTTATTATGATGACAGTTGAAGTGTGTGTTTTAGGCATCATTAGTTAAAAAATATATGGTTTACGGTTTATGGTCGACTACATCATCAAATGCGACTATTTCATGATATGGCCAAAACAGAATCGACCATATCATTAAAACGCCAGTTTTTAATGATATGATCGTCCATGTTTGGCCAGATCATTTTATTAAAAATTCGTATTTTTTATGCTCAAAACATAACTTTTGAATTATGAAAGTTTCATCTCTCCGCCTTCATTACTTCGGACCCCATTACACCCCCTTATGTGGTGCGTTTTGAAAACTCTTTAATTATTTCACCCGCTGATTACAAAAGAAGCCTGTGTGCTAAAATAAACAGAATCATTGACATATAACCTTTTTTCCCTTTTATGGGCTAAGCAAAGTATCGTAAAATAGGTATTTACTCATTCATCATAAGATATAAATGTGGTGAAGTTTTGAATAAAATGATAATATTTCCCCATACAAATGTTTGGATACGACTCTTAGCAGGTGAGTTTGGAAAGTTTAGTTTAGAAAGTCTTCCAAAGATTGAATAAATAAATGTAATGTGAGGTATAGATTAAGTACCTATTTACTCTTCTATACTATACTCTTTGTATCCCATTTATACTATGTTATATATAGACAGTATGATACGAGCATTCACTTGTTTCATTTAATCTGATAACGTCGCACGTCGTAAATTAATTTATTGTAGTTTATTCTATTCTGTTGTAACAATGTTCTTTCTGTACAATAAAGTTTTTACATGCAAACATACATACAAATAATTAATAAACAAACAATCGCGAAAACATTATTTATTACTTAAACCTAGCAACGTAGCTCATGTGTGATGTAAGTACAGTTTTTAATTGGTTTGTTTGTTTGTAATATCTTTGTTGTACAAAATATACAATGGCATACTTATCCGACTAATTATGTGTGGTTTGTAAATTTACAATAAGTTCTGTCATTTTTGAGTAGCTCAATGTGGCCTTACTCGCATTTCAATAGAATTAAGACATCATGGTAGCCCATATTGTCACAAATATCATATCTTTTCTACTCAGTGGTCATGGCATTGTCACCCGTTTCTGAACGTAAGCGTCTCGACGGAAAAGGCGGCATAATTATCTTTTGGTTGGCACATTTATTGATTAATTTACCAGGAATTTGGGTATTTTATATCTCTTTTCTTCTCATTCCCAAATATTATGGCCATCTCATTTACTCTATTCCTATGCCATTGACCCTTTCCAGTAGTAGTTTGTGATTGGTTTAAAACATGGTGGGGATGGCAATGTTTGCGAAAACATAGCGTCACTACGGCATTGCCAACATAATAAAACTTTTCGCGCCGGCTCATCACGCACTTCCTTTCTTCCTTCTTCATTTGGCATTCGGAGTTGAAGGTCGCGTGTAGACCTTAGTTTTTAGTTTATAAATTAATTTAGCCTAAAACTTAGTCATGGCCAATAACGATAATTTTGCCCAAGACGTGACCGAAAACCAACTAAATGGAAATGCTGAGAATGGTGGAGGAGATTCACAAGATAATAACAGTGCCGAAGCCCCAGGACGCGATGACGACAGGTACAGTTGGTCTTTATTTTGTCTATTTACTTCTCAAATAAAGATATTTTATTTGCTACAGCTTAGAATTTAAGTCAGTCTATGTAAATATCAATGTGTGAGTGTAAATTCTTAGCTTCTTTTGCAATTTTTTCACAGTTAATCTTTGCCCGCCATAATGGCGGCGGTCCGGCATTTTCATTATCGGCTTACTAAATCTGTATCAATCTTCGACATCTTTTCAAAATTGTACCCTTTTACTTTTGCAGTGTTTTCTTCGCGGTACAAATTCGGTTTTAATTGTTATAGTTTTAGTTTCAAATAACTTTCAGGTCACTTTGCTAAATTTAGAATCTCGTCTCTGCAGCCGCATGTCAGTAAAATGGCGTCATATTCGCGCGTCCCTTGCAACAAGCACCGGTTCAGCCCCGATATTGATTTTTCTCGTAGTTTACTTGTGGTTGTTTTGTTATGGTCAGTGAGCGGCTCTGAGGCCATTGTACTGTAGCGGTAATGTACGATGTAGGCACTTGCAAGATTTTAAATCGGTGGTAGCGCTAGAGACAGGCGCGGGGTCAGTTTGGGGCGCTACTAACGCTGTGTCTCTCTGCAGGTGTGAGCCTGCGCCGCCGCCGCTGCAGCCACCGGAGGACGCCATGGTATCTATCCGCTGGGCTCACACTAAAGTAAACAACGACCAAACTGACTAGATTGCCTCGGCCACTTAACTTTGGGCCCTGTTTACACTTGCCAATTTCAAATCTTGCGATTTACTGTAAACATGTTCATTTTTGGTTGTTCTATTCCATAATGTTAAATTTCCAGTTGTAACTTTTGTAAATTACAGGTCAATTTGTTTTGCTGCAGTGCTTGGAGTTTGTTTTAAACAAAAAAGTAGCTGTAAAGTACTAAACAAGTACTGCATAGTGTTAATGTTAAAGTAATTTTTAAGTCAGTTTTAACCTCGAAAATGACATTCTTTATTTTTGTTCATGTGTTAATGCTGGCTACTATTGTGTTTACAGAAAACTCTTTGTGGGTGGCTTAAGCTGGGAGACTACAGATAGTAAGTTATCAATTGTACTTTTTCTAATATTATTTATCAAAGACCTTTTATGATGACTAATTTCAGTTCTGCTTCTGAATTAAGATTGAAGAAAAATTTTACCCACACATCTGAGACTGGCCAAAATAATTTTTTAATTGGTTTCTCATTTATGCTGTTGTTAATTTCAATAAATATTTTCTAGAGGAACTCCGTGATCACTTTATCACATATGGAGACATCGAGAGCATCAATGTCAAGACTGATCCAAACACTGGCAGGTCCAGGGGATTTGCTTTCATTGTATTCAAAGCACCTGACTCCATTGACAAAGTCATGGCAGCAGGAGAGCACACCATCAACAACAAGAAAGTGGACCCTAAGAAGGCCAAAGCCAGGCATGGAAAGATATTTGTTGGAGGTCTGAGCAGTGAAATCTCAGATGATGAAATCAAGAACTTCTTCAGTAACTTTGGAACTGTGAGTATAGAATAGATTCTTTGCTTTGAAAACTAATATTACACTTATAACAAATCAATTTGTCACAAAAAATTTAAGAAAATGATGACAAATCCGGAATTGGTGAGATTACATTAACTAGATTTCATCTGAAGAGGAAACCGGGCCACTGAATATTTACTGGATAGATGTTTTTATATGTGTATGTATATTATTTGTTTAATACATATTATTCATTTATTGTTCTCAGATCATCGAAGTAGAAATGCCATTCGATAAGACAAAGAATCAAAGGAAAGGCTTCTGCTTCATCACATTCGAGTCCGAGCAGGTTGTGAACGAACTTCTTAAAACTCCCAAACAGACGATAGCCGGTAAAGAGGTGTGTATTTTTTTATTGCACCTCAGTGATTCACGTAATACGTTTGATATTGTATGTGTGACACTCATGACTTGTTGCGGTCGTGCTCCAGGTGGACGTGAAGCGCGCGACGCCGAAGCCGGACGGGCCGGGAGGCATGGGCGGCCGAGGCGCGCGAGGCGGTCGGGGAGGCCGAGGAGGCAGAGGCGGGCGGGGCGGGTACGGCGGACAGGGCGCGTGGGGCTCTCAGGGCTATGGCGGCTACGGCTACGGCCAGGGCGGCTACGGCGGCGGCTATGACGGCTACGGCTACGGGGGCTATGGCTACGACGGCTACGGTGGATATGGCGGATATGATTACTCCGGCTACCCCAATTACGGTAAACGCGGCAAGCAGAACTAGTGGTTCGGGGCCGCGGCCCGCTCTCCCACACATTACCTCGACTGATGTTACCTGATCCTAGGATGTATTGTAGGTTAAGGACCGCGTAGTGTAGCGAGGGGGGCTGACGTTCCGTCCTCGAGATGCCTATTTACCTTATAATATTGTATTGTATATCTTACATTATATTCGAAGAGATCGACATCACGCGAAGCTTAAGATATTCGACTTAGTGTGTAGAAAATATTTATTTTTCTAAATATTTAATATTCTATCGAGATAATGTGTAGTGAATGATGTGGGGGCGACAATGTATATCTGAATATAACCGACCTATCTTAATATCCGCTAAGTAGTAATCCGCGACGCAGCATCGCTCGTCTTAACCCGCCGGCGGCGAGCCGCATCAATAGTTTGGTCTCATTCAGCTATCTCTGTCAATGTTTCACCGGGTACTATATTCTGTACATATGTTACCTGCCTTATATTTTTAAGTGTTTATTTGTAATACCACTTTTGACATATGTAGCAATGTGGTCGAGTTTTATTTTATATGGTATTTTTATTTTACCAGTTACACTCGCATAGTGCTACATTTGGGAAATGGGGTAAATATGGAGAGACATTGTGAAAGTGATAAAATAATATGATGAAAGCTTTTGAATAAAGCACTGTTACAAAAATTCTCAATGTGTTTCCATATAACCCAAATCCTATCCTTCCCTACTTCACTTCATGCTTCACTATACACATTTGTGGGTCAAGACACTACTAACCACTGCATGACTTCTCTCACTGGCTAATTTGCTG
Source organism: Euzophera pinguis (assembly GCA_947363495.1). Lineage (NCBI taxonomy): Eukaryota > Metazoa > Arthropoda > Insecta > Lepidoptera > Pyralidae > Euzophera > Euzophera pinguis. The sequence continues at coordinate 313,590 of OX376166.1, forward strand.
TTCTGTGGATAACTTAATGGGAGTCATAACTTTTAAATTATCACTTAAATTGATCTATCACACTCTATAAACCTATGAAGGGTCAAAATCATAGTGCATTTTCAGTCTATTATTTAGTGATACTAGGGTACTATATCAAATTTTGTTACATAATGCCTTACATCAGATTATAGACACTTGTCACATTTAGTAATGATGAGGGTTTTCAATTCGATTTATCGTCTGACGATATTTTAGTAGTGTCGTGATAACGATCGAAAATATACTATTGATAGTGAAATAAAGTTTATAGTATCGAATTATCCGATTTATAATCTGACTATCCACTGGATTTAGATATTGTCTGGCAGCAATTAGTTTGGATATTACAAAACTCACTATCAACACAAAGCCTATCGATCGTGATTGTACTGATACGGAGAGACTCTATCGCAACAACCATATATATTATACTGACACTTTTGATACTTAACCATATTTTATACTGACTTCTAAACGGGAGTAGTTTTTGAAAACCGTCATTGCGATTTAGTCAGCAACACTACTTTGTTTCGCCAAAAAATTCTACGAACACAATAAAAGTAAACTGGTGAAATGTGGGTCGCGCATGACGCATTAGGGTCGTAGCCAGCCGACTAATGTGTTTGTTTGGGGGCAGACTACGGCGGGTACGGAGGGTATGAAGGCGGCTACGGCGCGCGCACCACTCCACGCGGGAAAGGTACTGCCTCCAGCTTGCCTGCCGCCGCGGAATACGAACTTGTTGGCTGGCGTTTCCACTCACGCGGAGCGGAACAGAATGAATTTGATCAATTCAGTCCGCACCGGTGGAAACTATATATATAGTCTTATAGGATTATAGATTTGCCGACAATTTCCGAGAAGGAAAATATTTGAATGCCACACCTGAGTCTCCTGTTCTCCAGGCTGTATGATTTTGCTTTGGTTCTGAGAACACCGAAATTCTCATCTGGCAATCATTACATGGAAGAAGAGATGAACTAACACTTGTATTCATTTCTTTTGTCAACAATCGTTGAATTTATTACATTAATATTTGTTGCATTAATTAAAATCTGAAGATAACACTTCTCGGGGACGTGTTTGGCATGGTATTTACTCTTGAAGCACTTAAAATCTTAACCAACAAGTTCGAACCGTGGTCGGCATAGTTTTTGGTCATATCGTACCCCGCTTACGTAGTTGTTCTGTCACATTTGGCTCTTTTCTTTGGCACCTGACATTTGATGAGTAATTAAATAGAAAAATTGTATTGGCGATATCAAGTACACTGGCAAGCGAGGTCGAATATGAATTATTACATTTCACAGGTGCATTCATAAACATGTTTCAAAAGTAATTATTTTGAATGTTATAATATAACATGTAATGGTAGAAGTGTTACGAATGCACCAGTCGTTGAAAATGTGTAATTTCGTTAGTGAAGCATGTATTAGTGCAACTTCAAGTATTTGGTTTATCGTTAATGCTCCATAATCACGCTTGACATAAGTTTGGAGAATTTTTTGCAAACAAATTCTAACAAAAAAATTAAATTACTTAGTAGTTAAAAAATAATTGCACCCTGCTCGCTTTTAGAAGTTAAGGTCATATAACTATAGATCATTAGTCTAGTGTTGTGACTTATGTACGAGTAGAAATACTGGTCCTTCAGTTACACCAGAGTAAAGTGAAAACAAGCAGGTGTAAGTCTCTTTTCGGATATCACATACAGTGCCTTTATCAGTCTTATCGCGGGCGCCTGTAGTTAGAATTACAGTAAACTGTACGTTTATCTGCAATCGACGCACAAGCATTTAACGCAAAAACATATAACTCATTTTAACTAAAATGGGCACTGTCTTATTCTTTCACATATAAATAGGTGAGAGTCGCAAAGTACAAAAAATTTAGTTAAAACGGGTTTAACAAACATTTCATTTGAACTTTTATGTATAAAACTAAATCTACACGCTACAAAGCTGAAAAGTGCAATATTTAACTCCTTGTATCGTTCTTTGTGAGACCATAGTGACACACAAACAAGGTTTTTGTATCAAAAATTGCACTTTGTTAGTATCTGGTAGAGGCATTGTCTCTTGCTTTACTCTGGTGGCGTGGTGTGCGTCATGCGTGCTAAGGCGGCGTTGGTGTTGCAGCGGGCTACCAGGGCGGCAAGCAGCGCGGCGGCGGAGGCGGCGGTCGCGCCAACCAGCGACACCAGCCCTACTAACTACCTGTACCTGTCCAGCATCTCTCCATAAGGTAACTTCTGCGGACTTTGTCCACCACTGGTGGTTACGAACTCTAGAATAGAAAGTTTTCTATATTTAGTCTATTTTTAAACTTCTAAAAGAAAGATTTCGTAGGTAGGTACCTACTTTTGTGACTGCATACATAAACGAGTTATTTTTGTTCCCAGGTTAAGTCATCGGTCATGAGTGTCTCCTGCGCCTTCTCGTTCGCCGCGTCGGGGGCACGTCATTCCATTCCACAATATTAATTTAAGGAATTAATCTGTTTAAGAAAATGTTTTAAGGATAAAAAAGATTGTCGCTAGAGGCGGCCGCACCCGGGGGCCGCTTCTCCAATTTATATAATATAGTATGGATTAATAGATTCATTCGAGTATTATTGCAGATATTGATTTGGATTCAATTTGACCTATAAAACAGATAAATATTTTAGTAAAATTCAGAGCTTAATTTTTTGCGCGCGGGGAAAATCGCTGATCTGAGCGGTGGTGTTGCGAATGCGTGCGTGGCTGTAGTGTGAATGTTAGTGCAGTATTCACTGTACGCAGAGCGAGTGGCGAGCGAACGACGAGCCGCCTGCGCAGCGAGCGAACGCCCGGCAATAGTGTTCTGGATCTCAAACAAAATGTTGTAGTTTTATATTATTATTTGGATAATAACAACAAATCTGAATCATGTATTTTGTACGAGCTAAGTGTTTCTTCCATTGAGTAGGGATGAAATTGAACTCTTAGAATTAAGTGATTGGACATGAACAAACTTCTGATGATATACAATGATGTATGTCGCAATAAAAATGTGTAAATAAATATTCGACTTATAATTTGTGTGTTATCAATCACTTTTTTTCTTGATTACATATTCCCTTTGTGCATTGATTAGGAAGGTGCAAGCCTCTGGTGGAGCTAGCATCAAGTCTGTTTAACTCTCACCGGTGGCTAGTGTAAGTTAAACTGGAAACGGTTAACTGCTACTAATTGGCGCTAGTGTCGGTCAGATCGACCCACAGAAATAAGATGAGAATGTGTCGGCCACAGGCAAGTCTGCCTGCGACCATGACCGCTGAGCGTTGTGTGCGTCGTTACCCTACCCAGAAACTTCATGCCCGAGTAATATGAGTACAACACAATTAGAGCACTACATGCTTTTCATTTCATTCGATCTCGTAGGGAAACACCATGGAAACACCAAGCATCGCCCTCACCATAGCTCTCTGGGCGACATTAAGCTTTCTTATGAGCAAGATAATAATCAATATTTCTACCAGTTCTTTATATCCTTTAGCAAATATTTTTTTTAATTTTCAGTTTTTTTTATGATTTATAATATAAAACTATTTAAAAGTGGTTTTTAAAAGTACTATTGTCTATGCACATTTTTTTCGAAATAAACTTAACGCTTAAATGCATGATTTTTTTATTTTGATTTAAAAAAATGTTTTCTGATAGTTTTTGAGTCATATGATATGGGGAAAATAATAAAAAAAAAATTGTGACAAAATTTTTTTTATTAAAAAAAAATTGTTGACATTTGGCAACAATATGCGTATACAAGTAAAACAAATCGTAAACTAAAATTTTATCCATTGCTGATATTTATTTGAAAATTAGGGTTGTATGCCATGGAAAGTTGCGAAACAATTCCTGTACTTTGTGTGACAAAGCCACCTTGCATTTTGTGCATTTGGTGCGAGAAAATCCCTTGCAGTCGGGAAGTTTGCATCTATTTTTATTTTCACATCTTCGCTCATGGTCAACACCATCTGTCCTTACATCTTTTGGTGGAACAGGCTTCATATTTCCGCGATTTCTTTTTGCTTCCAACTCCTCTAAATTTGAATTGGAAGGCCGTCCTCTTTTATTCTCTGTTTTTTTATAGTTACACAATGCTTCTGCCAGCTCCCCTCTGTAATCAGCCAATGTGTCATGTTTGCCTGGTTTGGATTCTTTTTTTTATAGAGAACCCATGAATTGATTACGGCCATATCGATCATATGATAGAACAGACGTATGTACCACTTGCGGCTTTTGAACCTGATTTTATATCTGCCTAAAAAGCTCTGTCCATGAGAGCAACACCGCCCATGTGGGCATAATCTTTGATTATTTTTGGGCAGGGTATATCTATTTTACGTTTTTGTTTCTTATCATATCTAGGAACTAGCCATGGGTAATTTCGACTCCGACTCGTGTTTCGGCTCACTAAATCTTAATCCGCAACCGGTATCGGCTCCTCTTATTGATTCTGAGTCCCTTATCGGCTCCCTCCCGCTCACGGACGTCCGTTCTGGTACCAGATTCAATACAGAATTTATTGAAACCGGTACTGGAAAGTGGAATCACAGTCTGGTGATTCAATAGAGTCAATCTTATGCTAAGTAAACTGATTGATTCTATTGATCTAATAACACTAAAGTATTTTTATTGCATCGTCTCGTCAGTCGTACATTAGCATTCGTTTGAAATTTACATTAAAATAAAGATAAAATATGATTAAATTGGCGTACATAAAAAACAATTAGCTTTCATATACAATAATGCTTTATACAATGTCTGTCTGTTATTTTTTGTTTTTCTTTATTTTTTTCCTGTTTTGTGTTTTTATATGATTTTTTTTTTGGTTTCTATGTGTTTATTTTATTTACACTAGGTAATTATACTTTTTTATAAAAAATGTGTAAGCGCGATTTTTACACATTATGATTCAAAAATAATAATTGACTAGTTTCGTCGAAGTGAGTCTCGAACGTTTTTCTATTAAAATTTTGTCCAGCTTTGGAAAAAACCCGTTCGCATGGCACCGAAGTCACGAGTCGCGACACGAAAGGCGCCGAATCCCGGCGGTATCAAGAACACGATGCGATTCAAATGATTAAATAACTCCCGGAGTCGATAAGAATTGCTCGGACTAATTAAGGGAATCGGCTCATGTCGGTGTATCGGCTCATTTAAATCTTCTAGTCCGGAGTTATCCATGTCTACTAGGAACTGTACTTGCCGGTTCAGAGCCAACATAAGTCGAAGCCAAAGTGACTACTTTATCTTTCCAACATGTAACTGATATGTCTACACCGTCATAATCAGCGACTTGTTCTTCATAAGAATCACGAGAAACAGACTCCTTCATAAAATCTTTTACAGTAGGCAGCTTATAATTTTTTCCTAGACGGTTTCTTTGGATAGTCCTCAATGCATATATTCCTTGCTTTTTCAAATAATAAAGTAAGGGAACCGAAGTATAAAAATTATCAAAATAAATGATATGATTTTGCATCCGTGATACTGAACGACATAAACGAATCACAATGTTTCCTATAACACCCAAGATCTGGTTCCCCTGGAAGATTTTCATCGTCTTGTTTTCCAGAATATATCTCAAATGTATAGGCATACCCTGAAAGGGAACAAAGTACGAATAATTTGAATCCCCACTTGTGGGGTTTGTTCGGGAGATACTGTTTCATAGAATGTGCTACCTTAGTAGAACACATTTGTTCTTCCAACGATAATCTTTGTTCAAATGGAGCAGCATTCATGAAACATTTATTCAGATGTTGTATCAGAGAGGTCTTATCTTATGAAGACGGTCGTGTTGTGGATGACCTACAGGACGGTGTTGGAGATTGTCATTGAAGTGAATGACCGATCGTAATTTCTCAAATCTGTTCACAGTCATTGTCTGCATTATATTTTGGAAGCCATACTTACCCCAGTATGATCTTACACTGGGGTAATGGAAGACTGACATAAATATTATTATGCCTAAAAACTGTTGAATTTCCGTGATATTGACTGGAGGACAGTTTGAAATGTTATTTTGTATAATATATAAATTTGTGTCGTCAACAATTTTAGCGAGAATACTCTCATTCATAAATTGTGAAAAAAATTGGAAAGGGGTATCCAACTGGGCTATTTCTTCAGGGAGTTCCGTTGATCCTAAAAACTTTATGCGTTCATCATTCCATTCCACGTTCTTTTTTTTCCAAATAAGTTCTCTACTTCTTGACCTCCACTCTGCTATACCTATACCACCTGACAACGGTTGACCAGGCGAAAGTCCTGCTCTGTTTCGGAAGACTGTACCCTATTTGATACTCCCTCGTCAATAAGCAGTGGTGGATCTTCTTCAGTTAAGTTTTCTTCATCATGTTCACTGTCCAACTCTTGCAATAACTCATGAACATTAGGATAATAATCAATGTCATTTTCATCGTCGATATCATCATCATCTTTGGAAATATCGCCGTTTTCTAACGCTGCAAGCCAGAGGCGTCTCTAGCCCTTGTGGCGCCCTCTAGTAGAAGCGGGGTCAAAATGGAATACTAACAGTTTTAATTTTCAAACGGAAATTCGGGTGCAAATGGTGTCGGAAAGCAAAAACTTTTTTTTTGGATGGAAGGGGTTACATCAAGAATAAAAAATCACAACTTTGTAGTTCTTCTAAACATATTTAATTTAAAAACTAATATAGTTACATTACAGGACGCTCTTACACACAAATATATACACAGTACACTCACACACACAAATGTATTTACAAAAGTTACATTTCGTGCTTTTGCATTAGCGAAATCTTTAACAATGTCACTAACTTCAATTTTGATTTCATGTTCAATACTTATTAACGATAAATTTGTCAGTCTACTTTGATGTTGATCTAAGATAGTTTTTAATAATTTTTAGTTTAGAAAATGACCTTTCGCTATGTATATCCTCAGTGCTGTGGACAGATTTGGGAACACTGAAATTAATTTATTCGTAAACAAGTATTTAAAATATCCAACGGCGTAGTGGAATCATCAATAAACATCGGTAATAATTCGATTTCGTTATAGAGCTCTAACTTTTCCACATCTGAAGAACCAGCATGGCTAAGTTTATTTTCTAAATTAGAACAATGTGTTTTTTTTGTATCTGAGTCCAAATCTTTCCAGTGTTTCAATTTTTGAAGAAATGAAAAAATTACATTATTTTCATTCAAAAGTTCGAACCGTTCGTCGAACTTAGTAATTGCGGTGTCTAACAAATAGAAGTAAAAATTTATTTTGAAATGTATTTTCGGGTCTGTTATCGGTTCATCCTCCGCCTCATAATTAAAAAACCTTTTACGATTGCGAGGGCGTGAAGGTGTGGGAAATTCTTCTATTGCCTCGACTTCTTTCGCTACAGTTTTCGCGCTGTTAAGGAGCTCCTCAAAAACAGACTCATTGCGGAATTTAGACAAACTTATTTTTGCATTATCAATCATTTTCACCGCTTCTGACAATACAACGTCTGACTTTTGAAGTGCCTTGCTAACTTTATTTATCTTGCTTAAAATTTCAAACCAAATAAGCAGAGAGCAGATGAAGTTAAACGACTTAATTTTTGTCAGTAATGAATTTGCCATATTTCTTGACTCGGCATCTTTGCTCCTATCGGAATATATGGTAAACATGGCATCATACACTTTTCCCAGTACAAAACGTAGAGCTTTTACTGCTTCAACCCTGCTCTCCCATCGAGTATTTTTATTAGACTTAAAGTTGGCACTTCTTTAGCAAGTATCTGCCAACGTGCCGTTGACGCAGAAAAAAAAAAAAATCCTGCACAACTGAAAAGAAATTGACAATTTCTAATGAACTTTTAGCAGCGTCATTCACCACCAAATTTAGGCTGTGTGCCGCACAAGGTACGTAAAATGCGCGCGGGTTTAAATCTAAAATTCGTTTTTGTAGACCTATATTTATCCCTTTCATGTTTGCACCATTATCTAAACCTTGACCACGCATATCTTGTATGACAATTTCGTTTGAGATTAAAAAATCTAACAAAAATTGAGTTAAGCCCAGGCCAGTAGTGTCTGTAATAGGAAAAAACCCAGAAAGTGTTCTTTTACTTTAGCCTTGTTGTTGCTTGCATTTAAAAGAACGTACCGTACGACAACGGATATTTGTTCTTCGTGTGCAATATCTGGAGTGCAATCTAAAATAATGGAAAAATACATAGATTATTAATTGGTCTCGCGCGCTCGACTAGATACCGCGCTGTGAAGAAAAATCTGTTTCCAGAATGCGGCCACTTAATAGGAAAGTGTGTTGCCAGCTACTTGACTGGTGCCCGACCAATGGGAAAATTATTAATTGCTGCGGTCTTGTTACGTATTATAAAAAGTAGCTCAGAAAAACCTTTAAAATGAAATTAAAATAAAACTGGCCAAGTGTGAGTCGGCTCGCGTGTAGAAGGTTCTGTACTATTTTTTATTTTTCTCTATTTGGACCTCCTAAACAAATTTAAAATTATCTCATAGGTTTTCCTGTAATTTATGAATCGAAATTCTGGAATCGATAGTTTCGGAGATAAGGTAGGGGAAATGGTTAGTTTTTGTCTACTTTATTTTATAATTCTAATATTGAATCCTAAAATTGCAGAAAAACTTTCTTTTGATTTATTATTACACAGTACAATATGTTAAACGTTACTTTAATTTTCTATTTAGCTTGGAGCTAATTGATTACTGACCTCTTTTTAGTTGTAACCCGGGTTTAAAAACACATAAATAAATAGACTACACATCCTATTAATATTATAAACGCGAAAGTTTGTAAGTATGGATGGATGTTTGTTACTCTTTCACAACTAAACCGCTGAATTGATTTTCATGAAATTTGGTACGGATATAGTTCAAGACCCGGAGTCAAACATAGGCTACCTTTTGACGCAGGCGGAGCTGCGGTAAACATCTTGTACATACGAGTAGATATTATCATGGCCTTTTTCCATACAGTGTGTTGCCGGAAAATAATCATCATAATAATCACATCGAATAATAATCGATTCTTTGATAGTTGAAAATATAATCTAAGGTATCGATAGTGATCATATATCGATAGTATCGATATTGATACTATTGATAATATATTTCTGTAATTTTTTTCTGTATGAGTTGAATGACGATGATTTGTGTTATGCCCGCTGTACATCCCGCCGCCGAGTTCCGGTATATCTGTATAGTATCGGTGCCTGAAATGCTTGGTATTGTTGTTAATCCATTAATCGATTATTTTTCATAAATTCTCAAAAATCAATACTACAGATTAGATTATATCTATACTACAGATACATAATCGATTAATAACCATTGATATGAACGATTATCTTTGTTAATTAAATCGATATAATTTATATCAACCCATTTCAATAATCGACTAATTGTTTGATATTGCAGTTAATAATCGATTAATTGTCAAAATTCGATTAAATTAATTATATCAATACTTTCGATATCATAGATTATTTAAAAAAAAAAACAAATTCGATTAATCAATTATCCGGCAACAATACCCTACGGGGTACCAACTACCTAAAGGCCATATTTAGAATGTTGGTCGGCGTAAAGTGGAAATGGAATCAAAATAGTGATAGGTTGCTAGTCGCATCGCCTACTGATAGGTATGGTTCTTCGATTTTCGCCCACTTCCTCGGTCGGCTTATATGGTCTGCGCGGGAAGAGAAGCAGTAGTACATTCCACGTATTTACTTTTCTCCCAGATCAGCATTAAAGAAATAAGATATTTGTGGCGTGCGTCCACGTCTTTTAATTAAAAAGTAAGCTATAGTTTTATTAAGTTGTATAGTATTAGTATTATAAGTTTTTTATTTTGATAATTACTTGTAAATATTTTAAATAAACTGCAATACTAAAACTTGTTAATTTTAGATAATTTAACTTAAAAATTTGTATATTTCTAATGTCAACGAACAAGCGGACAAGTGTTGTTGTTTTATACAGATAGCGAATGCGATGCGCGCGCATGCATGTCAGCCGCTCCGATCGGCTCGGACGATGCGCGCGCAGCCCACGCCACGGCGATCCGTGCGTCCAGTGATGCCAGATGGGGGGAATTCCCCCCAAATTTGGGGGTATTTTCAGCCCTCGGGGGGAAATTCGGGGGGGGAAATCCTTTGGGGGATTATGCGGGGGGAACTAAAACGGGCTTGGAGGGAATTGGGGGTTTTTTTTTTAAATAATTTTTTTTCTGAACGCGATTAAAAGCGCAATTATTAGTATTACTTAATCAGTAATCTAAACGCACCAACGCACACAGCCTCACACACACACAAACACGCGCACGACAGTATTGTCCTGTACAGTACGACGAACGATGATAGTCAAATGTTGCCGAAGCGAAGTTGTCTCGCAGTCGTTTCGTTCGTTTGTTCTTGTTGGATTGGACAAACCGGTTTATTTAAACCGCCAACCGCCAGCTGCAGCAAAAAATGTATGCACAGATGAAGCATGTGGAGATACAGATGCAATAATGGAAGCAATTGGCAAGTCAACTAAAAAATAAATTGTGTATTTTATATATTTTATTGACAGAATAGACTATTTAGGAGATACAATTTAAACGAAAAAAATCTTAAAATTATATTTATTTTGTTATTTAATTTTAAAGATTTTATAGTGATGACGTCACGCAACTATAATGGCCATCTCAAACTGCAAGAAAGCAAAAATTACTAAGGTATTAAAAAATATGTATGTCAGTGTCAAATGTCAAAGTCAGGATGGACCGAAGGCCGCGAGTTGGTTTCTTGTTTGTTTACAATCGCCAAATATCTTGGTACCTATCCCATTTCTCGTATCTATTGCATATTGGCCTGTTCATTGGACTTTACTGCCGTCTTTTCATCCGTTGACATCTGATTTTTCAATAATTGGACACCGATTCTTCATTATAATGTATAAATTAATGTAATGAAGATGTAGTTAGGTTATGTATGGGTTATGTTTCCTTGAAAAGAGATGACATTTGATACTACTACCAAACAAAAAATATTTATTCACTACCCTGTGCTACCAACCTAAAAAATTAAATGTGAATAGCCGGAAGTTATCCGGCTACGTCATACGTTAACTTTGCAAAAAAATTAGTCATTGGGTTTTCTGCGTGTAATGTAATCTGTTCCCTAAGCCTAAGTATACGAATTAGACATTTTCATGGAAAAGTTACTTGCCAATTGCTGAAATTTAAATTAATTGTTTATTTTTGTATTTTTATTAAAATAAAAATAATTATCGAACAGCGGGGGTTTTTTCTTAAAATATCCTAATTTTGGGGGGATTTTGAAAAAGGTTTGGAGAGAATTTATAATACTCATCTGGCAACACTGCCGTGCGTCTCGCCGGCTCGCCAGTCCGAATACCATCTTGACACTGAACGCACGTTGCTTGCGCTCGCATTCGCGCGCTTACGTAAACTCATTTCTCGCTTTATCCGTTCCTTCACTTTTCTCACCTGTATTTTGTGCTTATCATAACCTTCTGTTAATCTTTAAGTTGTCGGTGTGCTTGTATTGTATTTGTTCTATTTAATTGTGCTGAACTTTTAATTATAGTGTTAATTTACATATTGACTTTATTGAATTATCCCGCCTCATAGAACAATAGCCTAACTTATCATACACATTACGCACGCACCCCGCTTTATGTTAAAGACAGACAAAATTGTCAGAAAAAGTCAAAATTACAACATCTCTCTTTTGGAGTCGGGAGTTAAAAAACAAAATATCTAAATAATAAAAATCGAAACCTCGGGAAATTTGGGATTATTTAATACACGGCAACATTGAGCACCGAGCGGTACTTCGCGCCATATTTTAGGGTTATATTATTTTCGTGAGTAATTTATGTCCATATTTCGAAATAATACAATACTTATTGATGGTATGTAATACCAGTATCTTCCTTATTCCTTTTAGTATTATTCTTACACAGTTTGACTACGCAAACTGCACATTTTGCGTCTACTTTTACATTAAATTTTATATTTACCTAGACATCTAACTCACTCATCGGTCGCGGCATGACTGACGCGGGTATGCTGCAACCATGCCGGTTTCGGCATGGTTTTAGTTGCGAATTTATGTAGTATGCCGACGGTATCTAGTCGTAGCGCAGCGGAGACCAATTATTAATCTATGGGAAAAATATTTGGATTGTGTCAATTCCAAAACAATAGCTTTTTTTATTCTTTCTCCTAATAATTGTATTATTTCATTCTGAATGTTATGGCCAAGATAATGAGTTAGGCGTGACTCAGATTTTTGAATAAGAGCAATATGTTCCGCAAGCACATTATCAAAATTAGAGGTATATACAACTAGCTTTAAAAAATTACCATTATCGGAATTGTAAATTTTTTGAGATCTTCCCCGAAAAGCCAGACATTGCCTCGCTAAAAACTGAATTATGTTGATTATTCGTTCGAGTACTGCAACCCAACGTTTTTTTTCCCGATAAATTTCATTTTGGTGCAAGAAATCTACCGACTTTTCTTTTAAAATAACAGTTTTCAACGTAATTTGTTTCTTAAGACATGATAGGTGCCCTAAGCTCTTTTCATGACGTTCTATAGCAGTAGACAAATGCTGCCAATCTTTGTAACCTATTTCACCATTAAAAGGAGTCGCATCAGCATGAAAAAGTTTACAGTAAAAACAATAAACAGAATCAGTTGACTAAGAGTAAACCAGCCAGTTTCTTAAAACGGTTTTATTATTTAACATCTTTTTAGTATAATAAGCATTTGAAAAAGATCTTTTTGAACTATTCGAAGGATATGAACCCACTTTTACCTGTACTGGTCCACGCTCCATCAAAAATATTCTCTGTTTTTCTTATCTTGGTTTTCATATGTCTCTGTCTCCAGGTGTTCGTCCGAGGATGGACCGGGTCGAACAAAAAACTTTTTAATAGAACATGTATTCTTTTTCAGAGACACATCCTTCTCCAGCTTTCTTTTTCGACTTTGTGCACCAGAAAGTTTCTTTTTTCCATCGCCATCAGACATCTAAAATAAATAATAAACTAAGTATAGGCACCTAAAAGTACTATCAATGTAATTTAATATAGGCCCAGAGAAATAGTTGCAACTTGGACTAAGTATTATATATTATAATTATGACACATATCAATCGACGTCGCGGTACCTTCATTAGGCAATCAAACAGAATACATAAATTAAATTAAATAGTAGTTTGTTGTTCAAAGGTTAGGTAAAAGTAAGACCTAAATAAATACCTAAGTAAGTATACTAGTAGGTACAACATATTAAAGCACTTTAACTTACCGTTGTTTGTTCCGCACTGCAGTAGGATAAACAAATGAAAAATCCTAGGTCGTGGGTATTTAACTTCGATATCACTATCTAGCACCTCGATAGTTGTTTTTTTTTTTCATGGATTTCGCTGGCTATTTTTGATGACCTCTGACCTCGATGCTTGTCGCAATAATTGTGCAAGCAAATAACCAAATCTTACCTTTTATATAATTTTTATCAAAAGAAAAGCCGATTTACTTCACATTTACAACATGTTTACTCAAAGATGATAGTTAATCCAATTGCATCAAGGCTTATTTCGCAAAACTACGCTGTAGCGGTAAAACAAAAAATGCGGCACGCGTACTTGACAAGCCTTTGAAAATGATCGCCGCACGTCCCTGGGAATTTTAATTTCAACTTTATAGCATTCCAATACAGCCGAGTTAGCAATGATAGTCGGCGTATTGTCAAACAAATCAAAACAAACAGGTGCAACGCCGGCACGCGCCTTTGGTAGCGATGCGACATTACGCCAATATAATCTTTAACTATCTGTTTTAAGGCTGATTTCACGTTGAAACAAAAGTTATTGTGTAGAGTAAGAAAGGAGTGGCGCGCCTTGCTTTGCTACCGCGCGCCCGGGGCGTCGGCCATAAACACAGGCGCAGAGCGCCGGCGCCGCGAGCGACGCATCTTTGGAGGTGTCGCACACCCTGCACCATAGGTATTAGCGACGTGATTGAAAACACTACTCACCTTGATTTGTATAGAGTTAATTAGTATAGTATATAGTTAAGTTGCTATGTATATCAAGGTAGATAAGGTAATTTTTAAGGTCAAATAAATGAAGGGATTATTATTAGAATAGGGTAATAAGTGTAAATATAGCATAGGGTTTCTTATTTTTAGCATTAAGGTATTTTATAAGAATTAATTTTGTAATTGTAAGTAGCACTATTTGATTTTCGAAGAGCGTTACCATAACGAGAACCAAGGTCTTTTTTAAGTAAATATGGTAAACTCACATTCCGAGAATCAAAAAGCGTTACCGTAACGAGAGCCGAACACAAGATTCCACGACTGCCGATAGATGGCGCAGTTACGAAATAGAACTGGCTATGCAGATTTTTACTCGCGAGGTAATAAGGTTCGACGCGATTTTGAGTCGGCAGTACTGGAATCAATTCGGCTCTCGGAACACTTGGAATGGAAGAAAACTAAGGAAGACGAAATAAAGGAAGTGAATACAAGTGATCTTTAATTTCGGACCCGGATCCCTGCTCCAGTGCTCAAGTGAAGTGTTAGTGAATATCGTCGGTCGGATCGGAAGCTAGGACCCCTGTGCTCGGAATCGGACCCCTGGATCTCAGGAATAGGACCCCTGCTACTCGGAGTCGTCGAGATCGGACCTCTGCTCGGATTGTCGGCGGATTAGAAGATAGGCCCCTCGCTCATCCTGCTGCCCCCCCCCCCCCCCCCCTCATACAGTCCACTCATCGACGTCGTCCTCGGCAGCCGGAGCGAAGCTAAGCAGCCCGAAGCCACGCCGCATCAAGCTACGCCGCCCGCAGCCACGCCGCCTCAAGCTGCGCCGCCTCGAGCCAAGCCGCCTGAAGCTGAGCCGCCTTGTGCCGAGCCGCCTGAAGCTGAGCCGCCTGAAGCTGAACCGCCCGAAGCTGTGCCGCCATAAGCTACGCCGCCTGGAGCTGTGCCGCCTGAACCTAAGCTGCCTACGCTGTCGCTCGTCCGCACCTGCCTTCGCCCTTTACTACTATAACGTGTTAAGGACAGATTGGGACGACTGTGCGCCACCAACAGCGCGCGCAACGCCAACCATAGTTGGTCCTTCGAGCCGGATCAAGGAAGAGGGATGCCTACAACCAGGTCGACAACCGCCACAGCTGGAAAGTCCGCCTCGACTGATTGGAGCATGAACACGCCAGCCGACACAGAAACCACCGGGACAGGGATCTCGACCCGATCGACGATAACAAGAAGAACGCCGCCGCCATCCCGCGCCGCCGAGTCGTCTCCCTCCCGCACCGCTATGGGGGATCGTGCCGCGTCGGTCATGTTTGTGGAGGGAGAACTCGCCGCGCCCGTTGCGCCTCCAGTACCCCCCGCACCCGTCAATAGTGGGTACATCGCGCCGCGTTCCGGTACCATTGGCGAACCGCTCACGCCTCTAACTACGCGCGCTATGATTCAGCAACACGACGAGTTGTTGAGTCGCATCTCCGAATCCCAGAAGCGCCGCCAAGGACAGCCTGCAGTTCCTGATGTGATGGAATCCGGAACGAGTGCGAGGCCCACAGGAGCGCGCCCAAGAAGACCGAACATAGAAACACAGTCGGTGCGTTCATCGAAACGAGCTGCATTAGAAGCCAAGATGCAACTCGCCCGCAGGGAACTAGAAGTAGCAGAAGCCAGATCTAAGGTGGCTCAAGCTGAACTGGAGCTGCTACAACTGGATTCTGAGGAAGAAGAAGACTTCGTGCATGAAGAGCAGACACAGATGCATGTGCAGCAATGGTTGGATCATGCAAACACTGTGAAGGTTACTCCACCTAAGGAAAAGAAGAGTGACATTGAAGAACTGGCTCAAGTCATCAAGAAGATGTCAGAGAAGTCATCGGAGCACAGCCTATCAAAACAAATGATAGAGCTTCCAAACTTCAACGGTGCAAGTGAAGAGTGGTTAGCGTTCAAGCGATCCTTCGAAGACACCATGAACGCCTTCACCGACGTGCAGAATTTGGCGCGTCTGAGAAGGTCTCTTCAAGGGAGAGCAAGGGAAGCAGTGAAGAGTCTCCTATTCACTGCCAAGACACCGCAAGAAGTAATGAAGGGATTGGAAGCGCGCTTTGGACGACCAGGAGCCATAGCCTTAGCGGAGCTGGATAAATTAAAGAGTACGCCGAAGATGCAAGAGACGCCGAATGATGTGTGCACATTTGCTAGCCACGTCAGAAATTCTGTGGCAACAATCAGTGCACTTGGAAAGGAACAGTACCTGAGTTCGCCAGAAACAATGAAGGCGTTAGTGGACAAGATGCCAGCAAACATCAAGTACAGATGGTTTATGTATCATCACAGCCATCGAGATGAAGAGAAGCCGGAGCTCATATTAATAAGGGATTTTCTGGACATAGAAGCTGACATGTGTGGTGACTTCGCCCCTCCTGAAGTATCGTGGGATGCCAAGAAGAGCGCAATAAGGAAGAGTGTCCATACAGTTCAGGAGAAAGAACACAATCAGCAGCCAAGCAAGAAGACAGAGTGTCCAGAATGTCAAGCAGAGCATTGGATCTACGAGTGCAGAAGATTTAAAGAAGCAGATATGGACAAGAAATGGGAAATAGTGAAGAAATTCAGACTATGCTTCAAGTGTCTTCGTTTTCGGCACTCAAGACAAGGATGCAGGGCTCCGGTATGCAAGAAATGTTCGAGATGGCATCATGTTAGTCTCCACTCAGACACACCTCCAGCAATTAAGAAGCCAGAAAGGGACGAAGCCAGCTGCAACGTGGTACATAAGGAAGAGCCCACAGGTGAAGTCATCACATCGGTGCACACTACAAGCGATGGAAGAGCATACTTGAAGATGATTCCAGTGGACGTCTACGGGCCAAAGGGAACAGCACGTGTGCTGGCCTTGCTGGATGAAGGGTCCACCATTTCACTCATAGACTCTGCTATAGCCAAGAAGATTGGTGCGGAAGGAACAGCTGAGTCTATAACAATAGAAACCGTCGGTGGAAGAGGCTTCAAGAAGACGGATTCTCGAAAGGTGGAAATAAGGATTAAGGGAGCTCATCGCAAGTATAAGCAGTCGATGAGAGTAAGGACTATCGATGGCTTGAAATTATCGAAGCAAGAAATAAATGAAGAAGTCCTGAGAAGATGCGATCATCTCCAAAGTTTAAAAAGTCAGCTAGTCTACAAGAAAGAAGAGCCAAGACTACTAATTGGGCAAGACAATTGGGAGCTCATCGTAACAAGAAGAATCGTCAAAGGGAAGAAGTCTGAACCAGTTGCTTCGTTCACTAGCTTGGGTTGGGTGCTTCATGGATGCGACACTGGAGCGAACACACCTGTCCAGTTCGTCAACCACAGCCGCCTAGCAGAGGACAAGACAGAAGCCTTGGTACGAGCATACTTTGATATCGAGGCTCTTGGGGTGAAACCAAACCGCCCTAGCAACGACTCTGACAGGAGAGCATTGGAAGTTTTGGAGAAAACGACACGAAGATTGCCAGATGGGAAATTTGAAACAGGACTTCTATGGAAGAGCGAGCAAGAAACATTGCCGAAAAATTACGGTCAAGCACATCGACGATTAAACAACATCGAAAAGAAGTTGGACAGAAGTCAAGAATTGAAGATAGCCTACGAAGAGCAAATTAACAACTGGGTGAAGAATGAATATGCGGAAAAGGCTCCATCTACATCGACGCCCGGCAGAACGTTCTACCTGCCGCATTTTGTGGTGGAACATCCTGTCAAAAAGAAGCCAAGAATAGTACTGGATGCAGCTGCAAAATTCGAAGGGAAAAGTCTCAACGATGTCTTGCTACCGGGGCCCGATCTTCTTCAATCTCTCTTTGGAGTTCTCGTAAGATTCAGAGAGGGGCCCGTCGCTGTTGTTGCTGACATCAAAGAAATGTTCCTGCGCATCCAGATACGTGAAGAAGACAGGGACTGCCTACGATTCCTGTGGCGAGGAAGTCAACGGGCTGGAAAACCAGAAGAATACAGAATGAAGTCTGTAATTTTCGGAGCGACGTCATCACCCTCAACAGCTATCTTCGTGATGAATAAGAATGCGGAAGACTTCAAAGAAGAGTGTCCAGCTGCAGTGAAAGCTATCAAGAGAAATCACTACATGGATGATTACCTCCAGAGCTTTCAAACTATCGAGGAAGCCAAAAGAACATCAAAGGAGGTGCAGTACGTGCATGCAAAAGCGGGTTTCCATTTAAAGGGATGGGGTAGTAACGAAGCTGAAGTGTTGAAGAGCCTGCAAGATCAACCGCAAGAGGGAATAAAAGAACTCTCCTCAGAAGAGAAGACACTCGGACTACGATGGATAATTGGCGAAGACGCACTAGCATTCAACGTCGGATTTCGCAACACACCTCGCGAAATTCTGACTGGAGGAAAGATACCAACGAAGAGACAAATAGCCAGCGCCGTCATGTCTACGTTCGACCCGATGGGCTTCGCCGCACCTGTTTTAATCCAAGGGAAGAAACTCATCCAGGACATATGGCGAACGAAGATCGACTGGGACGACGCGATCTTACCTGAGCAAGAAGTAATGTGGCTCAAGTACATCAAAGAAGTTGCAGTTCTCGAAAAATTGAGGATACCCAGATGTTTATCTCCATATCAGAGGAAAGGGCAACTCCATACTTTCACCGACGCGAGTGAAGAGGCCTATGCTGCTGTCGTCTTTTGGAGAACAGAAGAACCAAGTGTCCGCGTTACGTTGATCGCAGGGAAAGCGCAAGTTACTCCCACGAAGCCAGTCTCGATACCGCGACTGGAGCTCCAGGCTGCGTTACTAGGAAGCAGACTGGCAGCTACAATCGAGAAAGAAACGGACTTAGAAATCACAAAGAAGATATTCTGGACAGACTCAAGCACTGTTCTTCAGTGGCTGAAAGCAGATCCGCGAAAATTCAAGACGTTCGTGGCTCATCGGCTTGCGGAGATTGAAGAGTTAACTAGCCCGCGAGACTGGCGATGGGTGCCTACTAAAGAGAATCCAGCGGACGACGCAACTCGTGGGACGCCAACTGAATTTGACAGGAACGCGAGGTGGTTCAAGGGGCCTACATTTCTTTACGAAGAGGAGCAGCAGTGGCCCGCCAACCGCTTCGAAGGGAAGATCATCGACACGGGGGAGGAAAAGAATATTCAGACAATAGCATCAGTCTCCACAACTCCTCGTCGTATACCAGATCCAGAACGCTTCTCCAGCTGGACGCGACTCCTAAGAAGTACGGCGCGCGTGTTCCAGTTCATCGATCTACTTAAGAAGAACAAGTCCAAGGAAATCGTCAACGCAGCTAAAGACAAGGCATGGAAACAAAATAAACCTGCAGTAAAGAGGAAACAACTCGTAAAGCTTCCTCCTATGAAACCAGGGAGAAATTTCAAAATCATTGAAGAAGAACACTTCAATAAAGCCAGAGAAGAGTTAATTAAGGAAAGTCAGCAAGAAAGTTTTCGGAGAGAAATAGAAAAATTGAGTAATAGGAAGCCAATGGAAAACTCAAGCCGACTCAAGAAAATCGACGTGTATGTCGACGAACAAGGCATCTTGATGTTAAGAACGCGAACAAGGAAAATCACGATTGAGAACCAAGAGCAGAATCCAGTGGTGTTAGACGGCAAGAACAGGATATGCCGCCTAATCATTGAACACTATCACCAGAAATTTTATCATGGCAATACAGAAACGGTGATAAATGAAGTCAGGCAAAAATATTGGATCCTGGGCCTACGGACAACAGCAAGGGCACTCATACACCGCTGTCAATGGTGCAGAGTGCATAAGAGCATACCGCAAGTGCCACCGTTGGGAGATCACCCCGTTGAACGCCTGCAGCATCATCAGCTGCTCCTGCCTGATGACCTGCTCAGCTGTGGACTACTTTGGGCCGATGCAGGTGACCATTGGGAGAAGAACTGAAAAACGCTGGGGAGCTCTCTTCACATGCCTAACCACAAGGGCTATTCACCTCGAGCTATCAAGTTCCCTTAGTACGAGCTCGATGATCATGGCCTTACGAAGAATGGCGGCCAGAAGAGGAACACCGAAGGTTATCTACAGCGACAATGGGACAAACTTCGTCGGGGCCAACAAAGAACTGGAAGAAGCAGCAGCTCAAGAGGGAATCCGGTGGAAATTTATACCAGCTGGAAGTCCGAGTATGGGAGGCGCCTGGGAGAGAATGGTCCGTACGGTGAAGACGGCACTGATGGTCGTACTACAATCGCGATCACCACCAGAAGAAGTACTCCACACGCTACTGGTTGAAGTGGAACATGTCGTCAATTCCCGTCCACTCACTCACATAAGCATAGACCCCAACGATGAAGAAAGCCTGACACCAAACCATTTCCTGCTCGGGAGATCCTGCGGAGCGACGTCGCCGGGCGAGTTTGAAGATGGGAACCTCATTGGCAGAGCAAACTGGAGGACCGCGCAACGCCTGACCGACCACTTCTGGCAGAGGTGGCTAAAGGAGTATCTGCCCACTTTGAAGCCGAGGAAAATAGATGGCAGACAGACTACGGATCCTCAAGTCGGAGACGTCGTCTTGATTATGGACGCCTCGCTGCCCCGCAACACATGGCCGCGAGGAGAAGTCCAAAAGGTATATCCAGGCCCAGACGGAAGGGTCAGAATTCTGGACGTGCGGACACCGGGAGGAACGCTACGACGGTCAACGCAGCGAGTCGTCATCCTGGTGCCAGCAGCCACGCCGCAACCTCGAGACGGAGCGCTATGCACGGCGGGGGAGAACTATTAGCGACGTGATTGAAAACACTACTCACCTTGATTTGTATAGAGTTAATTAGTATAGTATATAGTTAAGTTGCTATGTATATCAAGGTAGATAAGGTAATTTTTAAGGTCAAATAAATGAAGGGATTATTATTAGAATAGGGTAATAAGTGTAAATATAGCATAGGGTTTCTTATTTTTAGCATTAAGGTATTTTATAAGAATTAATTTTGTAATTGTAAGTAGCACTATTTGATTTTCGAAGAGCGTTACCATAACGAGAACCAAGGTCTTTTTTAAGTAAATATGGTAAACTCACATTCCGAGAATCAAAAAGCGTTACCGTAACGAGAGCCGAACACAAGATTCCACGACTGCCGATAGATGGCGCAGTTACGAAATAGAACTGGCTATGCAGATTTTTACTCGCGAGGTAATAAGGTTCGACGCGATTTTGAGTCGGCAGTACTGGAATCAATTCGGCTCTCGGAACACTTGGAATGGAAGAAAACTAAGGAAGACGAAATAAAGGAAGTGAATACAAGTGATCTTTAATTTCGGACCCGGATCCCTGCTCCAGTGCTCAAGTGAAGTGTTAGTGAATATCGTCGGTCGGATCGGAAGCTAGGACCCCTGTGCTCGGAATCGGACCCCTGGATCTCAGGAATAGGACCCCTGCTACTCGGAGTCGTCGAGATCGGACCTCTGCTCGGATTGTCGGCGGATTAGAAGATAGGCCCCTCGCTCATCCTGCTGCCCCCCCCCCCCCCTCATACAGTCCACTCATCGACGTCGTCCTCGGCAGCCGGAGCGAAGCTAAGCAGCCCGAAGCCACGCCGCATCAAGCTACGCCGCCCGCAGCCACGCCGCCTCAAGCTGCGCCGCCTCGAGCCAAGCCGCCTGAAGCTGAGCCGCCTTGTGCCGAGCCGCCTGAAGCTGAGCCGCCCGAAGCTGTGCCGCCATAAGCTACGCCGCCTGGAGCTGTGCCGCCTGAACCTAAGCTGCCTACGCTGTCGCTCGTCCGCACCTGCCTTCGCCCTTTACTACTATAACGTGTTAAGGACAGATTGGGACGACTGTGCGCCACCAACAGCGCGCGCAACGCCAACCATAATAGGTAAAGACGCCTCTGCTGCAAGCATAGCCTCAATATCCTTTTCCCGCAATGATCGCGACATGCTAAAACAAAACAAAGAAAGCTAAAGAGAATGCAGAAAAACTTAGAAGTAGGCACAGCCCAAGCAGGAATTTCATTACCGGCACGCATAATGTAGACAAATGGGAACATTCATATTTAGGAAAAAAAATTGAAGATTTGTAACAAAATTCAACAAAATAACGTTTGATTTGAAAACTTACCTTTAATTCAGTGTAATAACAATTTTTATAAAACAATTCACATGCTTTTTCACAGAGAAAACAAAAATCAAAAACTCGCTTTCACGTAACTTACAAATTTTACCGCCCAGGGTTGCCAGATCTGATTTTCCAATTTTCGCCAGATTTATATTATTTGTTAGCAAAAACGATACCTTTTTTTTAAAAAAAACGCCAATCTTGATTGAGCAGGAATAACAAATCTATATATATAAAAATCAATTTCTGTTCGTTAGTCTCGCTAAAACTCTAGAAAGGCTGGACCGATTTGGCAATTTTTTGTTTTGAATTATTTGTGGAAGTCTGGAAGATTTATAAGGTGAATATATTCGGAGGCGGTACGAAGTTAAATATTCTTCCCTTGGCCATAAAGTTCTATAATAAAGAATATTTATATTGTATTTTTATCGTTTTCTCTATTCCCCAATTTGATTTTATAATAGGTAAGTACTATATTTCCCCAAACAATTCCAAAAAAATAAACACAATTTATTTATTCATTATTATTTATTTTATGTGTATGAAAGTATCTAAAATTTCAGCTGCTTCGTCTTTATTTAACTTTTTATTTATTTATAAGGCACATCAACAATATAAACATAAGCATTCCATTTTATATTTGAAGACTTAATCTAGTGCTTATATCTATTACAAATGTGCACAGCATTCAGGTATAAAAGTTCTATATAATATTCCATTCAACTGAATTACCAATAAAGTACATCAGAAGAACAACACACAAAATTTTTGGAATTTGGTATGAATACATTAATACAGACTAAATGAATTAATAAATTATGTTAGTTCTGTAAAATATTGTTTTTATATAAGTTTGGAGGATCATGAAATATATCTAAATTTAATAATTTATGCCAATCATTCATCACCCAGCCTGGTTTTACTAAAGGGAACTGAGAAAAAACTTATTTTATAACAACGTCTTTTATTTAAATTTGGAACACATATTTCTATTTTATTATATAGATTTGGACACACGGAACCTCTCAATATTTTTTGAAGAAATATTAAATTAAGCATTCGACGTCGCTGAATCAGAGTTTTTAGATCAAGACTCGTGGTGTAACGACTGGGAGGAGTTTATTGCCTACTGGCAATAAACTGTGCTACTGCACTGCCACGGTCATGACTTGGCACCCTTGATTACAAAAAGTCTTATTTTCTACTTAGGCTAATTTACAATATTTATAGTCTTGTTCTATATTATTTATCGTCTATTTTATGTACTATACTGTATATTTTATAGTATTTTACTGGCGAAAACTTCTCAGCTAAAATCAATTATCAATCTTATTATTTGTTTACATTTGTTTCATATTTTAGTTCTTATTATTCACAATTTCATAGTTATCAAAACATTCTATATTACATTGCTATTTTGTTTCCAATTTACTCATTATTATTTAAAAATTTTAATTACTTTATTCTTAATTTATTATATATTATATATTGTATACAGATTTGTAATTGTTTACAATGTTCTCAGATTACAAAGTTATAGGGAGGAAATCTTCCAACTACCCTCACTTTTTACACTAAAGTTATTGACAATACTGTTTGTACGTCTGATTATTATTTGTTAATACTTGATACATTAATAATTACGTTTCATGTATTGTTTACATAGTCTACTATATCTAGATGCTTTTTTCATCGTGTTCTCTAAATTGTAGTCCCGTTTCACAAGACCTTAATTACATTTATGTATTGTTTACATATAAATGTTACAGTTATTTAGTGAACTAATTTTAACTTTACAATATTTTTACTACCTATTTGTAGCTCATGTCAATTTTAATGCTTTTCATTATTGTCACTTGATAATCACATTCCATTTCTACGCCACATAGATTTACAACATCTACAATTATATTTACTTAGTATACTAGTCATTTGCGTTAAACACTATTATTTTTACCTTAGTGATTGTTTTTATTTTATTTTTACACTTTTCAATTGACTGTTATTGTTATGTACTAATTTTATTTTCATGTTGGCACATTAATATCTCAATTTTTTATACACTTATATGCTTGTATATAACTATCATTTATATACGTTACTACGTGTCATACGATTACTCTGTTGGTCAATTGAGTAACTGTCCTATGCTAATATATATTTTAGTTTACACTTAAAAACAATTTTTACTGACCTTGTAACGCCTTACTGTTTGTTGCACTGTTTACATGGCAATCCATAGATCCAATTTAATTACACTGTTCCAATTTTTCCACATTACACTAAACTACACTACACTACACTTTAGAATCCCTACTGTCTTTGCACCAGTTAGATTTTTATCTGCTGGTGCAGAGTCCTTGCTTGAGGCAATGATTATCTGCATGGCTTTCTTCTTGAACCCACGCTGACTCCTCAGCATCGGGTTCACAATGTTTTACATCCCGAACGTCGATTGGTATCAGCGCAGGACTCCAGGGTTGATGCAGCAATTGTTTTGACCTCAATTATATGCTATCTTGGATCTCGCCAAAGCGTCCCATCTCTGCCTGACCTGACACTCTTGGCTGAATGCGTTGTGATTAGCACTGCCGTTTTCTTCCTTGGTGCAGTTCAGGCAGGACGGGGCCGCTCCCGCGAGGTATCCCGAGCACTTATCCCTTTTATGATCTCCTCCGCAGTGACTACATTTTTCGGTACTCGTTTTACAATGCTTTCTGCCATGTCCGTACCCAAGACACACGGAGCATTGGATGACGGGGGAGTAATCCTCGGCGTGTATCCGTTGCATACCAATGTGCACTGTGCCGGCCTCCACTACCCTCCTCCAAATTATTGGGGATACCCTCAGCACAATATGGTTTAGAAGTTGGTTGCGGGCTATTTTTCTAAATCTTACCTCCATTCTAAGATCGTTCGGTGTAATATTATTATATATCTTTTTATTTTGATTCTTAATACCTGTTATAATATCGTTGTCTAAATTTTTCTTTACTACGTTTTTTAGGATTAACAATGGATCTTGATTTTGTACTTCTTCGATCTGAAGGTTATTTGTTTCCAATATTTTCTTTTTTAGTCTGCTTCGGTCTTCTTCCGTTTTACATCCCACAATTATTTTCTGATCCCTCGCCTTTCTTACTATTTCCACTCGTACCTCTCCGTCCTGTACTCCAACCGCTTCCCTTATCTGGTCCAGTACTTGTTCCCCTGTGTATTTACTATCTCTAGAGGTGATTATTACAGAGTGCAGGGTTTCTTGTGTTAGTCTTTGTGTATGGTTCCTCGTTTCTTCCCTTTCCGAAGTCTTAGTTTTTACATACACGCTGCTCTGCTGGTCGAATTTCTCCTTTAGCTCTCGAATATTTTTATTATTCTCCTCGATAGCCAATGCCAGTCTGTCAATTCTGTCATCGTCTGAAGTTCTTTTTGAGGGTTTAACTATTGTTTTGGGTGGAGTAGTCTGTGTTTCGATTGTTATTGTGTGTTTTGATTTTTCCTTAGTTTTTACGGGGGTAGTTTGCGTTTTAATTGTTTGCTTATCAACTGGGACGGTTTGGATTTTTACCGATTTGAGGACCGGCTTCACGCTTTGAGGAGCGGTTTCGGTAGCCTCCAGGAATAGCTGTTCAAGCTCTTCAAAGCGTGCACGCATGACTTTAGCGCTTTCGTGGTAGAATTCATACCTGAGTTTTGAAGTTATTTTTCCAATCTCCTCCTTGATCCCATATATCACCTCATGGTACCGCTTTATCATATCCTCTTTTTCCGATGTCTTCGCTGCATTACTGGAATTTTCAGGCATTTTTTGTTCTTCGTCGCTTGGGCCGGTAAGCTTCACAGTTTTATTGTTTTTTGCGAGTTTTATTTTCGGCTTAACTTTAGTCAGAGTCATGTTTTTAAAAGTAAGTTTGTAAAAGTTGTAAATATATATTTGAAGGGTCAGGGTTTAAAATTTTTTAAGGCTAAGTCAGGTACAGGTGAAGTCGCGTGGAGGCTTCGAGCGGCTTTGTCTAGCGACAATCTTCCAAGCTCCTGTGGCGTTTTAGCGGCTTCCCGGGTGACTTCCGGGTGGTTGTACCTTCGTCGTGATGTTGGGTAGTCCAAGGGCGGATGCAGTCCTTTCCGCAGCTCGGTTTAGCCCGGAACTTTCGGTCGTAATTCACCGAAATCTTGACAATCCGTGATTCTTTCGGGTCGGTAGGTTGCTGGTATTTTAGATAACAGCCTACACAACACTTTTTAACTGTTATTTAACAATTATTGTTGGTTTTTAAACTAAAATTTAATTTTTTTACTGGGAGCTGCTCGGGACGCGTCCGCACTCGACCGCGGCTCGAACAAGACTTCTAATTATGTGTTGTACTCATATCACTCTGGCGTGAATTTTCTGGGTAGGGTAACACGCACTAATAATTGGTCTCGCACGCTCGCGCCTCGAAGACCAATTATTAATTAAGATTTGAAGCTTAAATTAGACATGTGCGCCGATTCGCATTTGGTCGGCGGCGCGCGCCGGCGCGGCGGCGTCTGGTCTTAAAATCGGCGGCGTGCGCCGCGCCGGTTGGCGCACATGTCTAGCTTGTATCTATGTTTATTATACAAAAAGTTTTGTGGAATTACATAAATTTTATAAATTTTCATACTATTTTGAGGGGTATCCTGCCTTCTTGCAGAAAATTGTTTCGCTGATTATCACTTGCCAACCAACGTTTCACCTATTTTTCACTTTGATAACAAACGATTATCAATTTTTTGTATGACGACGTTTCATTTGGTAGGATTATTGTGAAGCTGATTATTATAATGACACATAACGTTTGGGGTAAGTATTTATTATTTGTCAAATCTTTTACTAGGCCAAACAACTATTACATGAATAACGTTTCGTCAGTGTAATAGTTACCTTTTTGTACATTGATACAAAATGATAAAAAAAAAACCATTGTCACTTTCCTGAATAATTGGTCATGGAACCGACGTTATGGAAGAGTCATTAGGTTAGGTTATAGGTTATCTTCAGACCACCACATAAGCGAACGAGCGTTTGACTTTGTCACAAAATGTTACATTTCATGACATTTTTATTTGTAACGAAACCCTACTTAATGTAACATTTGGTAAACAATTAACAACTATGTGTTTCTTTTGTTTGTAAATGATGCAATAAAGTGTTAATTAATTAATTAATTCAACTAAATAAATATTACGCCAAGTAAAACATACGCTACTTAAAAGTTGGCATTTTGAAAGCTGTCGGCATAAAAAGCAGACCAAACATACAGTTGGCAACTGCGAGGTTCGGAAATAAAACAAAATTATAAGAAAAGTTACCACAAAATAATATTCTTTGAAACGTAAGTTGTCAAATGATAATCGGCCGAAAAATTTTCAGCGAAAAGGCAGAGAACTATTTTGAGGTTCATCCTTGTTTGCCTTTTGTCGATAAGGTTGTAACTAATTATTAGATTACATCATTATTTAATTCTTATTCGTCTTCGTCCAAGCGTGTTTTCCAGTTGCGTCCTTAGCTTACGTTTCAGAGTCGAAACGCTTTTTACCAGAGACGGACTTTGATTTTGATTTTGGTACTACAATGGAGCGACTGCTGTATGACCTCTGTAACGCATTTTAGGTACTAGAAAACCAGACCAACAGGAACATGGGTGTCCAAAACTGTCAGATTTTTTCAGGCTGCCTAAAAACTTCTGACGCAGCCTAATGATTGTTATTTATCGACAACACCAAACGACTTATTAACGTGCCTTCTGAAGCACGGAGAAGGTCGAGATAGAATATTCCACTAATGGTGAACAATCCAATACGGGTCGAGTCGCGTCTCGCCAGCGCCGTCGCGTCGTTTGACAGTTTGACACACGCATTAGCTACTCGTATTTCGGATACGCGCGCCGCGTTCGGTTATCGAGCTTGTTATATATCTGCTAAGGGAAATTATGTAGGTGAGTTTTAAGTTTAAATTCTTGATTATTGGGACTACTACTACGGAACTGCTCTTGCACTTGACCACTTACGGTGACGAGTGATTCGATCAAAGAGCACATTGATACTCTTCAACATTAGTAGCGGCGATTAGTTAGACATGTTAAAAATAAATGAAGATCCAACATTCAAGTACCTAAGTACTCTACTTACTGGTTCTCAAGATTTTGAAGTGTTTACATAGACTGAACAAGCTAGATTTCATATATATTATACACATTACACGAGCCCTGTCTTAGTATACAAAAACAACAACTATCCAATAGACATGGCTTCCTTTGCGGTCTTGTTCCTGGCAGTCTGTTTCTTTGCTGCTGAAGGAAGATTTGTCAGAGGATCTGATGTGTAAGTAACAACTAGGTACCTACACAATTAGTGAACCTGATAGACTGATGCTGCAGCAAGGGTAAGTCTGCGGGATTTCATCAACTTACAAAAACATATTATAGTGTGGATGAATATTTTAATGATAACTTCACTTGACATTTTTCCACTTTTCGTTGTAATTTTATAACTCAAGAACGAGCTCACCTATCCAAACAAAATGTTTAGGCTTTGTTCGGACTATTTAGTAGATTGTAGATACCATACTAACACCTATGCTACCTGTGTTTGACAAATATATATATGTTAAAATAAATATATATATGTATGTAAATGATTATAATTACAGCAGATTTATTTCTTTACTTAAACTTTATTGTACAAATACAATTGTAAAGCATAACTAACAGTCAACCTTTGTGCCAAGCAGAGAGCTTTATGTGGGTGTATTATTATTATTTATTTACTAGCTGTTACCGGCGGCTTCGCTCACGTGATCAAGGAGAAGTGAAAAGGAACTAAAATATCGTGGTCCTACTACTATGAAAGTGCGAGTAACGCACTTAAATCTATATATACCACAGATTAAAGAATACTTATATTATACATATACGTATTTCATTCTCTATGATTTATACCTAGTAAATACCTAATAAATACAAAAATAGAGTATAGGCCCGTATAGGTAGCTCTTCCTTAATAATTTATGTAGTCCACAATAATTATTTTGTCAGTGTTATAATTTTAGACCCACCATATCAGCAGTGGTATGGTAGAATAGAATAGAATATATCTTTATTAAGAAAGCTATCACGTAAGTACAGCAAAGGACTTAAGCATAAGCTAACGTAACAGACGTCTCAATAGGTGGTGGCTCAGTGATACGCGAGACATGCAGGCATGACTAGCACTGATTTTCAGCCACCACCTTCTGGTAGGTCAGCAATGTAATTTATTACCTGATAGGTTTAAAATTGATGACGGGTGTGTGTACCACGTAAAGTACGGAACAAATTAAGTACGTGTACCACAGGCATCGACGAAACCTGTAGTCGATGACCACAGGTAAGTAGAACTGATTGATTAAGCACTCATTACGTGCTATTTTTCTTATTACTGGGACCGTGAGGCAACCCTATTCCTCTCATAGTCCCCCCACTCGTACAGAATGCATACAGTTCCACGTCTTTCTACTGCGGGTAGCGCCAACTTTTAACTTTACGCGCTCAACATATTTTGTGTCACACAAGCACTGCTGGTATGTCCCGCCCGCCTAGAATTTAATCTCTAGGTTACTACGTGTAGCTCCGATTTATTATTCGCATTTGTTGTGTGTTTTGTTTTGTTTGAACGACAAAACCTTTTCCCACAAAAATGGAACTGTTCCAGCGTCGGCAACGACATCCCCGCGCTATGCATAAGCAGCTCGGTAACTCCGGTGACATGCGGCGCGGTGGGCCCCGACTCGCTGGTGCCTCACCCTGACGACTGCAGACTGTTCTACTACTGCGTGAGCGACGACCAGCCGCCCGTCTGCCGGCAGTGCCCCGCTGACCTGCACTTCAACCCCACAGAACATGTCTGTGACACTCCTGAGCATGCCGGATGCCGCCGGGCAAAGGTTGCAGCGATTGTAAACTAAAGTTATCTACTAGCAGATTTAGCACAAATAATTCAGTGACAAAAATTCTACACAATGCCTATGAAAAGAGATTACAGAATCTAAATTTGTGAATTGATGTTGGGTACATCACCATGTATTTAGTGTACGAGTTATATTCGTACATTTTTATAATGTTTTCACAATTTCATTGCAATGTATCAAGCGCTGCGTATTGCTGACGAGGCTCATTTGTGCTTATTTAGTCATTGAAATAAATTAGTGTGCAACTTACACCCAACTAGACTGGTTCTATCATTTTTAATACCTTTCCGATATCACTTAAATTTATATCATTATCATATAAATTTATTTATAGTGTAGTTTACCCCTACATTTAGTATGATAATAAATACCTAACTACTCATATCTAGAAGATAGTTGCATTAATTTTTTCTTCATGACCGGCAGTCTGGTCTGTCACAATTTAAAAGTTAACAGGGGAATGTCTGATGTAATAACTTTTAAATATCCATAGAGAAATGGGATTGCAAGTAAGATAGACTACAAACCAGTATGAGGAGACATAACATTTTAATAAAGACACACTGCACAACTTAGACTTAGAACATCGTCATCAGCAGGGCTGCGCGCTCCCCGTCGCGAACAACACATCCAAGGCGTTGCACAGGCCGCGGTAATCCACCTGGAGATGATACAAAAGATATGTAAAACGACGTCGTGATATCCTGGCGTCTATAAACTAAGGTAAACATGTTATCAGATGGATACAGTGACGTGCGTATAGATTTATTATCAGGCAAAAATTTTAAGAACTAGGTATTAGTAGTCTTTTTATACCTATTCTAGCGATCCGCCTTATCTTCAAACGGACAGATTTTCTATGGAAATTAGCAAAAAAATAACAATAACAGTACTGCGCAGACGACGTTTTATGGAATGTACGTCACTAGACGGTCAGTATTCCTGTTTTCCTACTAAATGGAAAAATAAGTTTATATCTGTTCTCATCCATACTAATATTATAAATGCGAAAGTCTATTTGTCTGTCTGTCTGTCTGTCTGTCTGTCTCTCTGTTACGCTTTCACGGCCAAACCGCTGAACGGATTTCGATGAAATTTGGTATGAATATAGTTGAAGACCCGGGGTCAAACATAGGGTACTTTTTGAAGCAGGCGGAGCTGCGGGAAACAGCTAGTAATAAATATTACCTCTGCCTTTAGTAGGTACTATTATCTAATTCTTTGCCTCAGCATTAGTTTTAACCTTTAGAAGAATGCAAACGGAAAGGGCTAGGATGATGAAGAAGAATAGTAAGTATTAGTAACCTCGTCGCCGCAGCCGCGCTGGTAGCCGAAGCAGCGGTACAGCAGGTCTCGCTCGCGCGCCGACAGCAGCTGCAGCATGCCGCGCTGGCACAGCGCCCGCTCCACCGACACGTGCGGCAGTGTGCCACACCGCTCTTTGTCCATGTCCTGGAATTGCAGTTATGGTCATCTGCGGTTGATAACTATCAAGCTGTGATGATGAACTCCGGAAATCGGATCTTTTAGCCGCTAATTTGGCGCTCATGCACCAGGTTCGTCAACCTGATGTAGCCCCGTCGGCTATAAACTTATATTTGGAACCGAAAGTAGTCAAAAGTCCTTTGAATCTTTCTCAAGAACGTCAAATGCTAGCTGTTCCTGAAGATAAGCTTATTTCTCACCGACTTCTCTTATTACATTCTTCTTATCCCTGTAGAGTCAGAATGACTATTGACTATTTACAAATATTGCCCGATGATTCGCCATATTTGAATCCCCTATAGTGCGAAAGACAAGACTATTGAGCAGAGCATTTAGGTACGATAGATGGTAAACTTATTCAATTAAGTATTTCTTAACAAGATCTTGTGTTAGTAGTTTCATGCTACTTCATTAACACAGATGCAAAAATGTTATAAACACCCACAACTGTTATTGTACACCCGCATGTAAGATATCTGCTTGACCCAAAGATTGGCTGTTAGGCAATGCTTTTAGCAGTCCGCCTATCATGATATACAATTGTTTATTTGTACAATAGAGTTTAAATCATCATCATCATCTTAGCGCCTTCCCGGTTGCATCCTCCGCTGTTTGCTTCGGAGCCCAGGGTCCGCTTTCAACAATAAAGTTGAAATAAATACCTTAAATACTTCCAAAATATTAGACAACTGGTCGGGGAACTTGGACAGCTTGGCGAGCGCGCCAGACACGAGGCTCCTCTCCTCGAAGTTGAGGAAGTTCCTCGGAGAGTCGTGCGTGGGCACGTGCGGCACGGGCTCCAGCAGCGGCGCCCGCTCCAGCGAGCTCTGCGTCAGCGACTCGCCCACCACCGAGCTGAACCGCTCGTACTCGATGTAGCGCCGGCGCCCGGGCGCGCTGAAACTGTCAAACCAAACTGTCAGTTTCTGCTTTTTTCTTTCCAAAGGCTAAGGTATTCCCTATATCTATTCAAAGCCAACTCCAAACACAGCCTAATTGGATTTTACATTAGGAAATAGACTTAACGCTGTATGAATGGATATCTGAGGTGTGAATTTCGACACAAACAACAAGAAGCAGGACGAGCGCGTTGCTGACGTAAGATCTACACGTTTTTCTCCAGTGAGGGTAAAAAAACATGAAACAAAAACAAATATTGCGTATCCATATCCATCGTTCATCCGTATCGTGTTGGTTACAAGATCAATCGCTTTAGTAAATCATACCGGTAGCAGATATTTTTAGAATTTACTTTTTAAACTCGTGTAATTTATAGCGTAGCCAGCGAAAACGAGTGCCTTCCAAAGCATGGAACCTTCTTTCTGACCCAAAATAGGAACTCACACCTCATCATCTACAATAGGAATGGTCTGTTCCCGTCTAGGGTATCCAGAAGGGTTTACGGAACCACTTCTCATTTTGAGAACCGGGAATTTCGATACTTTTTGTTAAAATAATAGGGATTTTCCGGTTTTTTCGGTTCTTGTTAGTTTTGGTTACATTATCAGTATTTATTCACGTAAGTTTTAAAGCGTAGAAACACAAAAGTAGAATGTATGAAAACGTGTTTTTAGTATGAACCTCTTAATGAAATAAAATTCCCGAAAGTACCGAAAGAACCGAGAATCAAATTTGATTTCCTGTTTCTATTCCCGGTACATTCGAGACCGGGATTTCCCGGTTCTGAACCCTAGTATCCAGTTAAAAATTGTTAGCGGTGTGCACTAACACTTCCATGAGCGTGTCCATCTCGAGCGGCGTGAGCGACAGACCGGCGGACGAGAGACCTCGGTAGAAGTCTGCCCGAGGGATCACCAACTCGTTGCGGGGGTCAAACTGCTTCAGGAAGTCACGGGGGCGCAGGCCTTCGCGTACCATCTGAAGACCATGATGTCTTTCATGACGACAACTTAAAATTAAGTAGTTAATAGTTGTAAGAAGTTACTATTTTAATGTTTAGAACACGCCGAAATAAAGGGAAATAGGAGGCATTTGTATTGATCAGATCAAAGACTGCTCGGAAATTATGGGGTAAATTACAATTTTTAACCTCAAACGTTTAGTTCAGTTAGCTCGAAAGGTTGACATCTTTAAGTTTACCGAACTAAACGTTTATGGGCTTATGCCCATACACGTTGTATTGCACGTATGCAAACAGCTTTATAGCTGAAGCAAATCATCCACTGCAAATCAGTTTTTTTGGCTGCGCAGCTGGGTGCATGTCTGATTGTCTGGCTCTAGTGGGGGCGGATTAAACTCACCATGTCACATTCAGGTTTATAAGATAGAAGTATATTCATTTATTTTAGACTCGAAGCCACTAACCTTTCCCTTGATCTTGGCGAGTATCTGGACGATGTCAGTCTGCAGCGGGTCAGGGCCCGAGGGCGGCGCGCGCGGCGGCGGTGGCGTTGAGGTAATGGTCGCGCATTCCACCGGTCGCTCTTCTAACTGGAATCAGGCAATGTACGTTGTCAAGTCAAGGTATACTACAGTTTCTGTAAGTTCGTTGTTAAGGTATTACCACAGATTGTATTGCATTTTTCCAGCGTGTCGTCTACTTTCTTCACCCAAGCCTGTTTTCCTAGTTGCATCGTCAGCTTACGCTTCGGAAGCAATGGGTCTTCTACTATCTATCTCAAATTGAAGAGTTGTAATTTCACCAGATTCAGGGCAAGTTGCAACTGACATTGGTAGTTCTAGTGTTACAGATTAGTATCTATAGGTAAGTGCTTCCTATCAAGTGGCTAGAAGAATCATACATGAAATCCAACGGAAGTATCCTGACGTCCAGTAATTTCTAATAAAGAAAACTTAAATAAATAATAATAAATAACTCTTCATTGCATTAAATTGTAGAAAGTACATGAATATTATAACTATTATTATAACTTCGTTGTATTCAGGTAAATGATGAGCTACTTAATGAAAAGACGTGAAAACGAAAGTCGAAAACAACTTCCCATTACAATTTTGTAAAGGGCGGAATTAAAGCTAAAGGATTTTCTACCAGTCAACCAATGAGTGGTGCGGAGAAATTAATAATAATACTGATCATATTTATATCATTTACTTCATCAATACAAAAAGAAAGAAGTCCTCACCTCGTCCAGTAAACACACATAGCTGAATCCGCAGTCGTCGAGGTACCGCTCCTCGAGCGCGCGCACCTGCATGGCGGTGGGCAGCACGCCCAGCCGCGCTAGCACGCGTCGAACTTGCGCGCGCGACACGTGCCCGTTGTTTAACCTGGTACATTATAGAAATAGAGGTGGCGTTGAGCAAGATAGGATTCTAGTGTCAGGCGTCACTAAGTAATCGCAGTAAGTTTAATTTAGTGGTCAAGTGCCGTGTCAAGCCACGCGCAATGTAGGGTTCCGTAGTAGTAGTCCCAAATTTTTGGGAAGAAAAAAGAAAGAATAAAAACTTAACGCACACCTACATAATGTGCATTAGCAGATATAACAAGAAGCTCGATAAGCAAGCGCGGCGCGCGTATCCGAAGTACGAGTAGCTAATGCGCGTGTCAAACAACGGCGAGACGTATCTTGACCCGTATTGGATTGGTCACCATAAGTGGCATATGCTATCTCGACCTCCTCCGTGCTTCAGAAGGCACGTTAAGTCATTTGTGGTGTCGATAACAATCATTAGGCTGCGTTACAAGCCTTTAGGTAGCCTGAAAAAATCTGGCAGTTTTGGACACCCATGTTCCCGTTGGTCTGTTTTTCGATTAAAAAGCGTTACGTAGGTCACACAGCAGTCGCTCCATTGTAGTAACCAACACCAAAATCAAGGTCCGTCTCGAGTGAACAGCTTTTCGGTTCCGAAACGTAAGCTGAGGATGTAACCGGAAAACACGCTTGGACGATGACGAATAAGGATTGAATAATGATTTAATCTAATAATTAGTTACAGCCTTATCGACAAAAGGCAACTACGGATGAACCTCGGGCGAAATGCATTTGGTCAAAATGGTATAAAAATTTATACAATTTATGTAATGATTTCTTATGTTTTCGCGATTGTTATGACATCAAAGACAAATGTTAACTTAGTCTGCCTGCGACCATGAACGCTGTAAAGTGTTTGAAACGTCAGGTGTAAATAAATAAGTAATAAACGCGATAAAACCGTATTAAAATAGTTTAATTTAACAATTTATGTAATTTTTAAAATTTCTACTCAATAATTGTACATCCACAAGACTTTTTGTATATTAAACATAGATACAAGCTTCAAATTTTGAACAATTAGAGCAATGCAAACTCGCCGAGTGGCACAAAGGGCTGACAGTATGGTGCCTGAAGGGCCTGCTAAGAGTGTGAATGGTCCCAAATGGTCTTGGTCATAAAACCTACTATAAAATTTTCTTTTCATGTTAATACAAGTTTCATAAATAGCTTTTTTTATAATAATAGCTTTTTCGAGATAAATATTATTTGTTTTCAACGTAATAGGTAAATATCTCTTAAACGAAACCGTTAATCAAAGAACACACTGAGAGTACTCATAATGTTTTTTAGAGACGTATTAAATGATATCCCACACAAATAGAAAGTAGAAAAATATAATTTCAACCCTCACTTTACATGTAGAGAAGGTACCCTAAAAAAAATATTTTTCATATTTTTATCTCACAGTTCACTCCGCGTTAGTAATATGCAAAGGCATACAAAATTTTAGCTCACTAGGTCTTATAGTCTCTGAGAAAAACGTAGGACAGACAGACGGACAGACAGACATACAGACGGACGGACAGACATGACAAAACTATAAGGGTTCCTTGTGTTTAATTCGGAACCCTAAAAATGGTCAAGTGGTTGTGGTTACTTCTACGATTCATTTTCTTTTTTACTTGCATGTTATTTACATTATTTCAATCAATGAAATTTTAATGCATAGGGAAACGGATAGTTTGCTGAATCGCTGATATGATTATTAAATAGTGGTCAGGAAACCGTAGACCGTTGGTAGACAACACACCTTATGAGGTGTTCCGACAATCTAGTTCACGTTGCAGTGGCAGGTAGACGCTGAATTACATTGAATCAAAATGAACAGAAGTTGGTTTTTTAGCGGGTAACATTTCTCACATTTTCAGCCAACAGGGTTTCCTTAAGTGCTACGGCTACTCACGGGTCATGTTCAGCGAAGGCAGGTCGCAGATCAATGGCCCTCTCCTTGCAAGCGGCGCGCACGCGCATCAGCGCGGCCTGCGCCAGGTCCAGCGCGGCCTCGCTGGGTCCGCCTCGCTCCTCCGCCGAACCCACCGGAGGCAGCTCGGCCACGGCCGCGGCTGCTGCCCCCGCTTTCACGTCTGGGTGTTTCTCCAGCTCCTTTATTGTGAATACTACAAAAACAAGTCTTTATTAGTTATGTAATTGCACTTACATCCAGATCGATCCGAAGTGAATCTTGGCCTACAAAAAGACCGCCAGAGGGTTATGGTCAAATAATAGAGCCCTAAATTTTCAACTTTCATTCATTATCATTGCATATTTTTCGTACTGCGTGGCTTAAGTTTGTCCTTTTTTGATCTAAGCATTCAGGTGTGATGTAGCATTTCCCTGGGGTCGAACCAGCGAGATGCTTTTGTCAACATTAAAGACCTACGTCGCCTGAAGGGTCGACTGGAGGCCTGTGTATTGCGACTTATAGGAATCCTGGTAGGGAATAGGGGTGTTAAACACGGGGTTTATTATCGACAAAGTCATTTATTTATTTAACATTTCTACAAAGATTGGTACTTAATCTAGATCTTAGCTAGCTTAGGGCTACACGTTCCTTATATATATTCTAGGGGTTACACTCTTTTTTTATTTTAGTCTCTCAGAGACGGGAGAATTGACGCTTTAGGTAATCCAATTACAAAGATAAGCGACATCTGCTTACAGATCCTTAACAAAGGAATTTAATATTAGACTCAAACCCTATCGGGCAACAAGAAGAGCAAGATATATATATCGAGATGCGGAGTACATGCGCGAACACGGGAGGCGTAGACGCGCATTGGTAACACGCGCAGGGTTGTCACGAGGACCGGGAAGCTCGTCAGGGTGCTTACGGCATTCTACGGAAGAGAGATATTTATACGCTGAACCGGGTTCGCCCCAACCCCAACGATGATTTCCACGGAACCCTAAAAGGGTGTTGGAAAATTATTGTCAATTCAGAGATTTAACCCCTGAATCGAGATAATTCTCCGGATCTCTGAGGGGATAGTGACCTGCGATCTTCCAGGATATTCGCCCCGGCCGACGGCAGACTCCCCGGGGGTGAACGGGAAGGGTAGTTACGATCGTCCAGGATGACGCCCCGGCCGACGGGAAATTACCCTAGAAATAACGGAAGGGATGAAAAGCCATGATCGGCCAGATTAATAGCCCCTCCAGACGATAGACTTTCCCAGGAAATGAAGGGGATGAGAGTCATGATCTTCCAGAATGACGCCCCGGCCGACGGTGAACACCACGGGTGTGAAAATGTAAGGGGCGGGTTTCCTGGTCTGATAACAACACTTATCAGACCAGGAAATCCGCCCCGGTCGACCACAACACCCCCGGAATCTACAGATGGGGTGAGGATATTACTATATTCCAGGAAATTCGCCCCGGCCGACTGTAATTCCCTCAGAGATGAAGGGAGAGGGTGAGGATATTGCTATCTTCCAGGAGATTTGCCCCGAGCGACCACAATACCCTCAGGGGGTTTTAACCGCTATCGACTAGAAAATCCGCCCCAGCCGACCGTGGGAGCACCTGAGCTGACGGAGAGCAAACCAGATGCTGACGGACAAAGTGCGCTTTGAGCTTTTATAGGGGCCGGCTATGCTCGTGTGCGTCGCTTATCGCTGCGGTGCCGTGTACAATGAAGGCCTACGAGCGGGCGACGCGATCATGCGGCTGCCTCGTGGCTGGCGGCCGGACGAAAGCGATGTGACACGGGTCTGAATTACGGAGGTCGTTAAAGGTATAACTAAATATTTTACAATAGTTAAATAAAGATATTTCTACTTAACTATATGATACCCAGTAATTAAATTAAAAGGTAAAACTATACACACCGCCGACTGGTTTCTCATTGATGACTACATGAAGTTTTGAGTCATTTGTCGAGTGTTCGGCGCAATTTTTGGGATTTCTTTCTGTGATTGGATCGGAATCGCAATCCGCATTCGGATAAGTATTTAAATCAGATGGATCCTCAGTTTGTAGTAGTGCTGCATCAGGATCGATGGGGAAAGTGGGCTGCTGTGACATTACTTCGACCAAACTGCTCCAAGAACCAAAAACCGCTGGGGAAGAAACGTTCTAGAATGGCCACCTCATGTTTGTCACTGGTGCAGCAAATAACAACAATTAAAATGACGGCACGACGTTAAAAAAATATTTGATAGATACTAGAGATGTTATTTAACCGATTCAGGCGTTACTTTGCGGAAGTTAAAATTACAAGAGATGTTAAAGAAAGAAATGGTAGAATAAAAGAGCGGAACTTTTCTATAAGAAGAAAATATAAAGGTTAAGCAGGCAATTGCTGATAAAGAGCAAAAATCTTTTACCTTGGTCGCAATCGTCTTCGAAGGTGCGCCAGCATACCCGCTCACTGTCGTTGGGATCGAGATAATGCCTCATGATGCAGAGCGTCTCGTTCTGGTCCAAGATGGCGCCCAGCCCCATGGCGTCCATGGAACGCCGAAACTGCTGCGGTGCGATGCGACCGCTGTTTAGAGGATCATAGTCCTGAAGAACATACGGTACCGAATTAGAATTCATACAAGAACATGCAATATTCATAAGCATACGTTAGAAAGCAGAATTTAGCTAAAACACCAGAATAAACAAAAAAATCTTCCATCAAACAAATATAGGCAAGTAAAACGAAACACGTCAGATGAACATTTCCCTTAATATAAAATAAAGGTTGTCAATGCCATCTGTGCAATAAAGAGTATTTGTATTATATTTTATACTAGCTTTTTTCCGCAGCTCCGCCTGCGTCAAAAAGTAGCCTATATTTGACCCCGGATCTTCAACTACATTCATAACAAATTTCATCAAAATCCGTTCAGCGGTTTGGCCGTGAAAGTGTAACAGACAGACAGACAGACTTTCGCATTTATAATATTAGTATGGATTTTTAGTGAGACAGTTTCCAAAGTCATGGTGTGACTGTAGAAATTCTTAGAAAGCCAATTGCATTGCATTGCTTTGTTGTATTGTCAAGTATATACGCGATTGTAATAAGAGCTAAAATACAAATAATACCGCTTTGGTGTGTAAAACTGTAAAAATGTTATTGTGATTTCAATAAATAAATTGCTAAGAATCAAATTGAATATTTTAAAGGTAAGAAGCTTGTAAAGATTCTTTTCTAGAAATTATTTCTGTGTTATTCGTTTTAATGGTTATGGTTAACATATCAATTCTCTTACCCTGAAGAACTCCGAGACCCTGATCCTCCGCTGCAGCACGAACTGTTGCACGCGCAGCATCAGCTCGACTAGCTGCCGGCTTGGCTTGGGCTGCTTCAGCACGGGGTGGAATATGTCCGTCTGCCCCAGCGGTGCGGTGGACAATCCTGCTTCCACTTCAGGTCGCGATAGCTTCGGCAAGCTGGTGTCGATCAATGCTGCTGGGTTTTCGTACTCCTGAGTATAGTTATGATCTGTTGCATAAACTTCTAGGCATTGTCTATCGTTAGCAGTTTCAAAAATACATAGTTAAGCATAAGAAATACAAAAGTAATAGAAGAAAATTCAAATTCTTCTATGTCTGACCCTTGCGTTAGAGTGGAGAGGTCAGGTGTCTTCTTCTATTTGCTTCAGGGGTCTTAAAGGATCTCTCTTTGTGCATGTTTTTCACGAGTTATAGTTATTGAGGTTTTGCGTTGTCTACCCTATATGAAATATCTCAGATATAAATTGTTAATACTAAATTAAAAATTTCAACATTATTATTGTAGATTTTAACAAGTTTCCAAGATATTAGCTAAAAATTAAGAGTTGGCCCAGATGAGAAAAATGTGAAAAATAAGAATAGACACTAAAATCGAATAGCTAAAATAAATTTCAAAATCTCACCGGTCCTAATCCTCGTATGCCTTCTTTCTTCACCGCTTCAACAGCTTTGAGGAACTCCACATAGTCCAGGGTGTACGAGTCCTTGATGAACTTCCTCACTAGCAGATTGAAGTCCTCGGCAGACAATAGGATGCCGATGTAGTTCAGGATTCGAGCGAAGTGAGCGAAAGTGATACGACCGTCGTTTTTGGCCACCTGCATGGCAAAGGCACGGATGTAAGAAGTATACGGATGGCGGTACCCGACACAGTTTTATCGGCTTCACTTTGCAACATTGCGATGCGCCATCTATAGAAGACTATTTGTATGTCTATTTGAGAATAAAGCGTTACCTAAGTAATGTGTCTTGTAAATCCAAGTTTCAAACTTTTACCTAGAAAGTATTATGACTTCACACTTTTTCCAGGATAGGAATATATCGGAGTTGATATCAATAATGTCAAGATTCTGAGGAATTCCAGGAATATCCTTCCTGAATTTTTACGTATTATTTTTTTATCAAATTATGTAAATGGCGAATTCGCCAGTCACATTAAATTAAACTATTTTATACGGTTTTAGTCATGCAACAGGTAACCTAGAGAAACCATAAGCGACTGACCAATTCATAGTCCTGGAAGTAGGGTTTGAGAGGCAGTTCCCTGGCAGCGATGGTGGCCAGCAGGCAGCAGAGACGCCTCATCTGCCACTGGTCCAGCTTGTGGCAGGCCGGCTCCGGCGGCGGCGGGCAGGCCTCCAGCACGCAGTCCGCGGACGTCTTGTCACGTCCACCCGTGTCTGGTCGTGTCAGACCATACCAAAGAATTATTAGTAAATACTACTAACGTACATAACGGACAATCACACATTCCCTAAACAGAAACCTCACCTGAACGCGCAGAATTAGGGTTTGAGAGCAAAATAATGCGAAGATGTCGCCGTAAATGTCGTTATAGGTAACGCGCTCGCCGCTGTTGTATGGAGTGTCCCGGGTGTGGTGTTGTGTAACCATCCAACACACACTTTCATGTTTATATTCCAAGATTTAGGAAACTTGAATGAAAGAAAATTATTTGTGTTAAAATACATCCATGATACATACAAATGCCTCTATTAGGTAACGAAGAATTTATTTTCCACCATGTATGCCCCTAAATATAGATTTAACACATATCTACATCTATGGTTTGTAGATTAGTTTCTATGACATTAAATTATTACTTTTATAGTATTATAGTACTTAAGTACCTATTCTTAGGACAAGTAGTAAGTAACAATGAACGAATTTCAATAAAAATCTTGTTGAAATATATCGAGTTAAAAAAGAAAGTACTTTAGGTACATTTAGGCATTATAAATATTGGGTAAGCTTGAATCGGTTGTATGGCGTATATTTACACCAAAAGTTATTGATTAAAACGACCCAGCAACAGAGAAACATGTCGGGTACTCTTTGTGATTAAATAATGAAGGTAGTTTATTTATGCACATTGAGTGGAAGGCTGGTGAAGCGATAGACATTTTACGCTACTGTTTTACCTGCGTTAGCGTTAACGTTGACTTAATGCCAAACTGCGCGTCGCTTCATGCATTAAAAGTGTGCGTTGGATACATTTAGGCAATCACACCACAAAAAGTTATTTCTCAACTAGTTAACGCGTTATCTCACAAGTGGCCAGGTTGAAACTACAAAATTGACGTTGCAGGAGTGCTATTTTTAAAAGCATGCAAAATAGCGAGCGATAAATTTTTATTCGATATCGAACCATTATCATTCTTCATATATGTCATACATTTAATAGGACACCAGCAGGTTCACTAGTGTCAAATATGAGTGTTTTATATTATTATATATGTTACGGTAAGAGTGATTAATTGAAAATTATTAATAATTATCTATCATTATTAATAATTACCGAAAGTCGAGGTAAAAGTGATAAATTAATCACATTTGTCGGTGTTTATTAATAATATAACCTTAGTACCGATAAATGTAATAACACTAACAATGTACCTTTAATGCTACGTCTAACGTACTAATATAACTTTTTAAAGTTACTATAATATACAACTTGAACTCTGTATCAAATCGCAGAGGTTTGTTGTGCAAAATTTTCTCGCTCTACAAACACCTTAGAATAGAAAAAAAAAACCTTTTGTAGAAAAGGCCTTCGCCTACCACCCAGCCAATGAACGGGGAAGCTGGGTGGTTATGTGGGACTTGGACCCACTAAAAACCACACGGTGTCTACATCATAACCGCTAATTGCCGAGGCCGTGTGCTTCTTCATGCTCCACAGCCCCGGCGCGGTGGCCGCTACCTCGGCAGCCTCGTCTCGGCTCGCTCCGTTGGGAGCGGCCAGCGGGACGACCCACCGGTCTTCAATTTACCCGCATTAGGTAAAGGCGCGCTAGACACCAACGCGCCTTTCAACCCAGGACCGTTCTTGTCGAGCGGCGGAATCCCGTTTATTCCGTCGCCCGACCGGTCACTATTGTGGGAGCTGCAGGTGCAGGCCGTAAGCCCGCCTTCTGCGCCCCGTTCTCCGGCGACGGATGGGTAGATCGGAAGTTGCCTCCCGCTCCCTTTCTGCCGCCTCTTTGCGGAGCATCACGCTCTCCGCAAAGGCCTGTACCGCATTCCACGACATCTCGCTGTCGACCATGGCTTTTACAACAGTCGACAGGGAGAGGTCGTCCCCCACAACCACGCGCAGCTCCGCGCGATCTTCTGCCCAGGCTGGGCAGTCCTCTAGTGCATGCTGGGCGTCCTCGTCCTGGCATCCATCGCAATGGTGACAAACGGCTGACGGCTCCCGACCCGCTATGCGGCACAGATACCCTCCGAAACAACCGTGACCGGAGAGGATCTGCGTCAAACGGAATGTCAATAAGCCGTGCTGCCTTGCCAACCATTGATCCAAGACCGGACGTATCGCCTCGACGGTTCTACGTCCAGCAGTGGGCTGCTCCAGCCTGCGAGACCACTCATCAATGGCTCGCCGACACAGCTCGTTGCGGCGTCCTGTAATTTCCCTAGGGGCTGGCCTGTGACCTCGGGCCATAGCCTCCTCGCGCCAGACAAATAGGGACGCAGAAAAAAAAAAAAAAAAAAAAAAAAACCTAACCTAACCTAACCTTCCTCGTGTGATCTCAGACAAGTATAATTGTTTAATCACATTTACCAAAACACGAGGTTATTATTAATAATGTTGTAAAATTATTAATAATTTTCAATTAATCAGATTTACCGTAACATATACATCTATACAATTCTGGACTTTCTCATTGTCATATTTCGTTCGCGCCAAAAGAAAGCAAGCTTGCATGTCGTTCTTCTACGCATGCGTTGCGTTCGGAATAAGCCGGCGTTAATGTAGCCGACATCCTGAAGCGCGTTACACTGCGCAGGAAAACCCTTTGATGTGTCAAAAAAACCGGCACCCGAGCTATCGCTTAGCGTTTAATTTCATTAATTACGCTAGTACGTTAACACGTTAAAATGTTGGCCACACCTGCGCAGCGTCTTGATTAACGTGCTAATTAACGTGCTAATTAAAGCGTAAAGACTCAGATGGAGTAGTAGCATTAGTGGAACTACAGATATAATCGGCAATAGGAACATTGCACTTGAAAATATGATAAGATACGCATCCAATTATGAATTTTATCAGCGAAATAATTTAAAAGTTTGATTAAATTAATTTATTTCATCGAGTCTGGCTACATCAGATTAGATATTTGCTAGTGGTCAGGCGACAAAAAGAATCAACTGATCAATAGTACATTAAAAAAAAACACGAAACCGTATGTTGCAAGAGGTTAGTATTTAATGGTGGTCACGATCCTTACCCCACAGACAATATAAGAAGTTCTTATAAATTTGTACCTTAGATAAGATCTGACCCTAAAGTTCCTAAGATAAATCCTTATTTTTATAGCGATTCTTCACGTTATGAAAGTTATAAATATAAGTTACGCGTTAAAGTTTCACGTAGATAATTACAAAAAAAAAATTAAATTAAATGTCTGTATTGAATTAAATGTTTAATAGTTTTAAGCTTTTTAGAATATCAGCCAATTCTAAAAATGATTGACCCGATATCATTTAAATATTAAAATCCAAATGATTAATACGGCTCCAGCTGGCAGCTGACATCATCTGACGAAAACTGAGGGTCACCTTCTCCATGGACGAG
Source organism: Euzophera pinguis (assembly GCA_947363495.1). Taxonomy (NCBI): domain Eukaryota; kingdom Metazoa; phylum Arthropoda; class Insecta; order Lepidoptera; family Pyralidae; genus Euzophera; species Euzophera pinguis. The sequence goes on from OX376166.1 coordinate 358,526, forward strand.
CTGGCACAGCTGGTGGTATAGCACGCGACCATCTTGGGCTCGGAAGTAGTCTGCTAACTGGGACACTTCGGCGTCTGACAGCCCGATCACGGCTCGAAGGGGGCCCGCTAACACTGACACGAATTTTGACTCTGAAATAAACAGTAAATTAAATAAAACTACTTGTCATTTTTTATAATTTTGTCCTATAACGCAATTTCCTTGATTGAGAGCTCGGGGTCCGCTAATGACTCTGCTCGAACACAGTTTTTGTTTTTTAATTTTAATTTTTGTGATTGGTACAATAAAGTATATCTATCTATCTTTGTCAAATAAATACTGACCTGATATAAGCGAGTTTCCCTCAGGGTCCAGCGGCCGGTACCAGTCCCACAGGTTAAGGCCTACTCGGAAGGCTGCTGCGCGGATCTTGTTGCAGGTCTTCCAGACATCAGCCAGACGAACTATCTGAACAGGAGAAAACAATTTTTTTCAATAGACTTTTGTATAAAAAAAAAAGACCAACCAAAATCTATTGTCGACGACCCAAAAAGAGATGTTCCGTTATAGATATCGGCGAAAACAATGAAAAAAATGTATTATATATAATGTACTTTTCAAATGTGTTAGTGACTGCTATTGAATGTTAGTGGTCATTTTAATACCAATAAGTTATAAGTAAAATATTTAAAATGCGACTAATACGTAATTTTAATCTTTGACTACTAAAGCGATTTTTATGTTTAGTACAGAAATTAGGAAATTACATTTTGTGAAAATTTTAACAGATAAAAAAATTTGCTGTAAAGACAGTATTCACCCGATTGTAGACGCATCACTGCGGACACTTCGTAGCACGTGCTACACACGTGCTACGAGCTATGAAACACCAGCATTCTGACACAGTTCTCGCCTAAGCTTGGGATGCAACCGGGTTAGCGTATAGACTATAGAATAGTCTTTGTCTAAATAATAATTCTTTGACTTAAGGTACGTTAGAACTTTTAATAAATCTGTTTATATATAAATTAAATTTACTTATTTAATAATAAGCAGTTTTGTAGAACTAATCGATGTCAAATTGGTTCACTGCTCAATCAATCTATTTAATGCACCTTTTATAAGTATTGTTTCACTTACTGTATCATGCATTTTTAACGCCTAAATAATTAGTTTTAGTGGAAAAGGAGCTGGATAACTGCCGATTACTTAAATTTCGATATTTACTGACTCCGCACAGAATTTAGAAAACGCCTGTCATGTTTTACGTTGACATTTTAAATTTCACGGTGGCATCGACGCAGAGTGAAATGAACCTTTTTGATTGAAAAAAAATAGTCTTCATCTTCATTCATAGATCTCTCTCTGCATGGAAGTAAAAGTTGCTTTTCAATCACTTTTTTGGTAATTCGTTTTTCTCTTTATGGCTTTATAAGTAGTAAGAATAAAAACTCATGAAAGAGGATAATAAGAGAGCCACCCGGTTACGAAAGTTTGCAGTTTCTAAGGAAAACTTTTTCCTAGCAGCGGAACGGGATAAATAACTTGTAAAATATATAGTACAGTCTTAACTTGTGTACGGGTGTCGCAGGTTTACTTTATTTTATCAAGTTGGTTGTACGATTTTGATGATGTTTATTCTATGGGCCTGATGTTGTTCATTCGACGATCGCCATCATATTTAAGATTCAAATCACCCTGGTTAAAACAACACAAAGTACAAACAACAGAGTATGCTTCCCGTGTGATCTGAATCTAACTGTCAAGGGTTCCAAGTGGTTTCTAAATTTTTTGAAGTGTAATCGGTACTATTAGAAAAATTAAGGGCCCTTCAGATTAATCGCCGATCTATATTACAAGCCTATAACATCCAACGAAGCACGTCTATTATGTCTGGACTACGAGAGCCATTACAAACTCCACTCATCAATCAATTTGTCAATGAGAAGCGTGGTACCATTGTGAACGCTCGTCGGGACCACCTACAAAGTCCTATGTTTGCTATACAAGTCTGTTTCACTCGTGAGATAGCTGTGAAACTATTACAGAAGGAAAGTAATGTATGTCGAAGAGCCTGAGTCGGCTGACCTTTGCTTGGGTTAGTGGGAGGTTTCGGGCATGCGCGGCGGCGGGCGGCTCCACCAATGACGTCAAAGCCATCGATCGCTTTCAGGCGCACTCGCGCTGCCTCCATCGCTACCTGCTGTCACCTGGACACGTGAAGCAGGAGGACGGTATCACGTAACGCGCCCGAAAATTCCGGTTTCATGTCGAGGAAAAAGAGCACGCGCGCTCATGTGCGGGCTAAGCTTTAGAACCAGGAATAGTCCGTCGCAAAAAACCTCCCTCCGATGGGGCGACAGCTGTGCCTAGCATGAAACCCCTAGTCCTCACTAGTATAAAACATTCGTTAATTGTGCACAGTGACGAGTAACTTTAGTATTAATGGGTGAGAGTGGAGCGGGAATTCGTGCTTCAGTCATGAAGGTGGAAAACTTTTAAGAGTGAGAGCTAGTGAGGATCGGGCTAGCGTCGGCCGCGACACGGACTGATATCTCTGAACAAGTAAGTAGGCGTTTCTGAAAAAAAAAAATTGATTTTTTAAATTTTTGGTATGAAAATTAATTATTAAATTTTAATCGCCTACCAAAATATTTTTACATAAAATAAGGAGTAGGGGCACGGCATCTTTGAATAGGCTTTATCTCAGCCTGGATTAATTTTTCACTAACTAGTGAATTTTTTTTTGTTAAATTAGTTCTTGTAAATAAAATAGATAATAAGTTTAATTACCAAGTCATTCGATATTTTTATGATAAAAAGTGGCTGTTAATGCTTTGCTAAACTGCGTTCACTGCTTCCAGTTGTAAGTCTGTTTACCCAATACAATGTGTTAAGGCGTCCTCCAAATGAAATAAAGTGGTTATAAATCACTTTTTTGCCACTTTTTGCCCAGGTATCTTCTTACTTTTTTCATATTTCACTCTATTCTTTTGTATTTTTCAAACTTTGTGCTTTGGATTGTTATTATATATAACCCGTGTCGTTCCTAATTGAAGTTTGCTCAAGCAACCAACTAAGAATATCGTTTTCAAGGAAAGTTCGAGGACTTCCTTAAGGCTTCCTCCAATAAGTTTGAGTGAAGGACGTCCGTAAGGTTATGTTAAGGAATACAGGTGTTAGGCTCTTCTAGTAGACATAAAAGCTTCAAATTTTGAATACAATTAGAGTTTAGTGTATTATTTAAGGAAACACTAAAATATTTTGCAATTTCGTTTCGGTTTTCTAGATACACCAACTGCATAAATAACTTTGTAACGCCACATAAATATACAGAGTTACAAAGTTACATTTGCAGTAAATTAATTATTTTACCCTCTTTATACAAGCGTGTTTTTTCTAGTTGTGTCTTCAGCAGCTTAGAGTACGCTGTAAGTCATGGTCCTCGATTTTCGAGACTGGTTATTACAATGGAGCGACTGCCGTCTGCCCCGAGGTGTGTTAGTCGCCTATACTGACAGATTTTTCCAGGCTGCTTATAGGCAACTGACTCATACTAACTACTGCCATCTATCGATAACAACATAGACCAACGGCTTAACGTACCTTCCGAAGCACGGAGGAGCTCGCCACGCGCACTAGCTGCGGATACGCGCTTCACACTCGGCTATCGAGCTCCCCTAAATTAATCATTGTACCAGATCTGTTTAATACACCCAGATACATAGGCCTTGACCGGATAACTATGTTCAAAGGTAAAATGAAAAAGCAAAGATGAGACGGTACATGACACGGCATTCATGTGATTATAAAAAATGATTTTAGAGGAGTACTTTTTCCGGGATGGTATTCAGAGTTTGATCATGGAGCCGAAAGGTGGCAATAAGGACTTCCTAAGGAGACTACTAAACCCCATGGCCTTTGGGCTCGTTTGACTTGTCTTGTGGAGGACTTTGTTCCAAGATGGTGTTCAGGGACTGATGATGCAGCTGGAATTGGGTCATAGGAACTCCGTAAGGAGACGACAAAACCCCATCGCGTTTGGACTCGCTTGATTTGTCTTTTGGAGTATTTTGTTCCGAGATGGTATTCAGGGTCTGATGATAGAGCTAGAAGTTGGTTATAGGAACTCCGTAAGGTGACGACAAAACCCCATAGTGTTTGGACTCGTTTGATTTGTCTTGTGGAGTACCTTGTTTCGAGATGGTATTCAGGATCTGATGACAGAGCCTGAAGGTTATTACGGCATATACCGTCTAAAATTGTCAAAAAATGTAAAATCAAAGCCTCCAACCTATAGAGACTGCACTCCCTTGCCTTCGAAAACAAAACTTGTAAAAAATACCAAGCCGAGCATCTCAGTTCTTCTGCCGTAAAAAGTTGTGAGATCCATGTTATACCAAGTCGGTTATAAGAGCAATTAAATATTTAATACATAGAAGATATTGTTATGGCCACTATAAAATGTTGTTAGGTTAGCTTATAACATAGGATAGACGGTCCCGTCTATTGGGACTGAATAAATAAACCGACCTTGTTTAACAAGGCTTACAACTTTTTACGGCATACTAAGATGCTCGGCTTGGTCATTTTTACAAGTTTTGTTTTTGAAGGCATCGTCTTTTACACACACAAGCAGGCTCCAACAGATCTCTTTACTCAGGATAAGTCTTTCATGTATTCGACTGCCTGTAATTTGAACTTTACAATCCATAGTATTAGTGGGATAAATTTTAATAAGTGTTGATTACGACATCCAAAACTAATACTACTACTATACTAATTGTATTAACCAATGGTACAGGTAGTATGGCGAGGAATTATGTTTTTGTTCAATTTATAATATCATCCTCAGTCCCCTTAATTACCGAACGGATTTCAGCAAATAAAGTATTAATAAATCGCGAAACACATTTCGGTAATAATATAAACATTACTCACAATCCAATCCCAAATAGAGAATAGTACGATGTTGATGACACAAACAAAATTGTGCAGGTGTAAGCAACCATCAAGATGATCAACTGGGGCGGAGTTGTCTCCATCATTCTGTTCTACGTGCTGATCCTAGCCGTGGGCATCTGGGCGGGCAGGAAGAAGCAGGCAGGCAATGACTCGGAGGAGGAGGTCATGCTGGCTGGCCGTTCCATCGGTCTGTTCGTCGGCATCTTTACTATGACAGGTAAAATCATCAAGCTTAAGGTTTCAAGCACAGAATTATTAAAAGTAGTCACGTACAGAATGGATACTCACACCCTACCACCCGATACAGATACCACTCATTCCGCGCGACACCGCGCAGATTCAGGTTGAAAAATCGAGAGCAAAACAATGCAAGGACGTCGCTTTTGCCGCATGACGCAGATATGGTAAATAACCATCTCTACGACTAACACACCCATTGACGCGCGTACGCGACCGAATCGTTGTAGTAGTGATAGATATCGGGATCGCTGCTGTTGCATGGAGTGTCCAGGGTGTAATTAAAGCTACTCGTAACATTTGATCATGATCCTAGATATGGGCTGCTGTTTAATTTAATGAAGCCACTGTTGTCTGATCTCGGTAAAAAAAATTCAGTGAAACCAGACCATTGATTTTATGGTTCTAGAATCTAGATCATAGGTATAGCTATAGGTTGTTACAATGCAACAATCATTGCGTGGCCTAAATAATATTTTTTTACAAGGAAACCAGACAAATATGTTCATGGCCGGGGGTATATTAGTGTCGAACACAGCGTAGAGCGTCCTTCCAAAACATGGTGGAGCTTAAGATAGAAAATTCATGAGTATCGATCAATCTAAGTCAGAGGAGAACGTCTCACCGATTATGTCGGATGTAAATCATTTGAAATCGAATAAAAATAGTCTCATCAGTTTTGATTCGAGTGTACTTCAGTTATACATTATTTCAAAAATAGGGCTGCAGACAGCTCTCCCCGAGTCGCATTTAAAAGCGCGTTACATACGACTACGACCATGGCTCAACTACGCAACATACTGACATATTACCTTGAATAGATAAGTAGTCTGTTTTATTACATAATAGCACTATGAAAAGTTACTTATGTTTTGGTACCGTACGCTGGCATTTTATTTGATCAATGGCGGTGGAGCGTGGCGTTGCTTCTTGACGTCGTATCGATTGCCCCGGCGACGGCTATTTTTGTTCGGCAAGCCTCTGAATGCTAGCTAATACAAGCTTAATCGGTCTGTTCTGTCCATTTGCATTTAACATAACAATATTCGAATAGGTTCACACTCTTTTGTATTAATAAAACACGAAATTGCAAAATTTTGTTTCATAGATGATGTATTTTTTCCGAGCCATGTCCCACCCAATCTAAGGTTTTCTTCATTAATCAGAAGTTTCGTCTGTTTTTATAAGTCGTTCCCATCTGACCAAAGCAATTGGTCAAACCAACCAAACCACTGCAAAACTCAAACCTAATAATAGCACCACAAAGTTTTCGGCCTCTTACGTGCTTCCTGTACCGACCACTAAATGACAGCCGGGACTTATCGTGCTTTAACAGCTTAACGTACCTTGGGAAGCACGTAATCATCATTATTATAATACTTTATATAAAATAACAATAACATTGTTGCAATCAACTCTGTGGCCAACCCCTTCACATATTAAAACATGCGCATAAAATATAATTGGACGACAATAATATGACACGAGACGTGTGCGTAGCGAACGCTAACAAGAGAAATGCAGTAGGTATATATATGATATTATAATTAAATATAAGTTATATTTTCCCTGTTTTATTCATTCACATAGTTACATGGTCAATCGACCTTGCACACCAATCAGAGATTTTCGAACCACCTTTCGGCAGCTGACCTGGTTTTTTTAATAGCCACCAGATCGCCTTCACCTTCCGAATCGAGGAATCATCTTTTTTTCAATACAAATTCAAAATATTTATTGTGAACTAGCTTTTTCCCGCAGCTCCGCCTGCGTCAAAAGTAGCCTATGTATGACCCCGGGTCTTCAACTATATTCATACCAAATTTCATCAAAATCCGTTCAGCGGTTTGGCCGTAAAAGCGTAACAGACAGACAGACAGAGAGAAAGACAGACAGACAGACAGACTTTCGCATTTTTAATATTAGTATGGATTTATTAACAGACAATCAGGTGATTCAAGCTTGCAATGTAGGTAGTAACTTAACCTGAAACCCACTAAACAAAGTATGCTTCTCATTGGAATCGAACCCATTACCTCCAGGTCTATTCGGCGCCTGAGGGGGAGACAAACATTTTAACCACGGAACCACAAAGGTAGTTCTACAGTTATAAAATTAAGTGTATCCACTTTAACTACAAAAATTTAACGATTATTTGCGGTCTTCACTTTTATATAGAGTTATTCTCGGATTGGTTCAGGTGACAAAAACATTGCGGTTTTAAATAAATTTCGTAATTTTGAAGATTCCAATGAAGTTAGAACCTCGATAAGTAAAATGTGATATAAGTCGTCAGCTACCAATGCAAGGCCAAACTATCCCTCTCTGTCACTGCCTGATTAGCTCACCACCGCACTGTTACACCCTCGGTTCATTACCCTGGCAGGAGACAACTTAGTCTTGTGCAAACGTTTATAAATACATTATAATACCTGCCTCTGTATTATTTAACTTAAACGATATTTTACTTAATTTATTCGAATGTTTATTCCCACGCTGTACAGGATTATTTTGAAACCACTGTCCAAATTTTTCACTTAAAATACGTCATCCTGTTATGCACATGAAATGAAAACAATATCAATATAAACTATGTGAAAACGGAATAAGTTTTGCGACTGCCCATACTTTTTCACTTATTTTTTTAATTGAAAGAGGTTTATTTTTACTTACTGTTAAAATTTGCCCTCTGGTTTTAAAGTTATACTACTTAATACGGCTGAAAAAGTTATATAGCTTTGAACCCGTTTTTATTTTTCTTGACAAATCTATTTATTTATTCATTTTATTTATTTACTTTATTCATGTACACAATAAAATGTAAAGGATTATACATAAGAGGGTAAGAAAGTACAAGGGAGCTGCTTATTTCTAAAGAAATTTCTTCCAGCAGACCCAAGAGAGGAAAATAATCTATGATAATAATGTTGCCATGTTCGCTTTTCTTTATACGAGGGCGACACTGAAAGTCTTTAGAACTGACCACTTGTAAACAGTATAATAAAAAAATAAGTTAAAATTTTGAAAATGGAACTCTTTGCCAATATTAATGAGTATGTATTTTCTTAATTTGTCATTTGTCTTTTTTGGCGGCAATGTTTGATTTGGCGGCAAATTGAAAATTGTCTGTGTCACGTCAGCATGAATTAAACGCGAGAAAATTTTCGTGCAATGATTTTTTATGACTTTCGTTGTCATTTAAGTTAACAAGAAAGTTATGATAGAATTCGATTGGCTTTTCACGATGAAGCCCCATCTCGTGCCACTGTTTACAACTGGTTCAATGAGTTCAAACGTGGTCGCACTAATCTCACCGATGATCTGCGTGAGGGACGGCCTTCTACGGCGATGACTGAAGATAACATCAGTGTTGTGCGGCGTAATGATAGAGACTGACAAAAGAGTGACCTATCAGCATATTCGCGCAAGTTTAGGCATCGGTATGAGCTAAGTGCACAAAATCCTGCATGAACATTTAGCGGTCAGGAAGCTTTGTGCCCGATTTGACCGAGGCCCAAAAAATCCGTCGTGTTGATTGGTGCCGTGAAATGGTTCAAAGATTTAACGGAGGTGACTCAAATGCTGTGTTTGACATACTTACGGGTGACGAAAGCTGGATTTACTGTTACGATCCCGAAACCAAAAGACAGTCTGCTCAGTGGGTGTTTCCTTCAGAGGAGTTGCCAACTAAAGTGAAGAGAGGTCGAAGCGAGGGGAAAAAGATGGTGACCTCGTTCTTCGGAAGGACCGGACATTACGCGACAATTGTTGTAGAGGATCGACTAACAATTGTTTGCCACTTGTCTTGGAAAAAGTTCGGGAGAAACGACCTCGCAGTAGGATCCTCCTTCACCACGACAACGCCTCGTCGCACACCGCCAGGCGAACGATCGACTATTTGGCGACATCAAACGTGGCATTACTAGGTCACCCGCCATATAGCCCCGACCTCGCACCTTGCGATTTTATTAATTCCCGAAAATAAAAGAAAAACTTCGAGGAAAACGTTTTAAGGATGCCGAGGAATTAGTGGCTGCGTTTCAAAACGCCGTCGAAGAAACCCCTAAAGACGAGTGGGCAAAGTGCTTTTCTTAGTGGTTCCATCGGACGCAGAGATGTATTGACGTGAAAGGACACTATTTTGAAAAGATGTAATAAAAGGAATAACTTGCTAGTGTGCTCAGTTTTTGATTTTCTAAGAACTTTCAGTTTGACCCTTACAACCTAGGTACCATTATATTATAATTAAATTTTACTTTGCATTCTAAAGTAGTTTTCCGTTTCTATTGCCTGACGCCTTTACAAGGCGTCGTTATAGTGACCTTCACGCCAGGGATGTGTCAGGAATTCTGAATGTGTACAATTCTACATTTATGCCACAGATTAAATAATGCACAAGTTTGTACGGAGCGAGAGAAGATAATGAGATTCATAGTGCACTTTACAAAATATAACACAAAACAAAATTTGATTTAATTTTGAAATCTGAATTTAAAATTTAAAAAATGAATCTAAATTTCCATACATCCGTAACGTTTTAGAGTTGTCCCTCCATCTTCCTGACCTAGGTTTATTTATTTGTGTGATACTGACGGCCATACTCTCACTGAAAAAGAAGAGTTAAACATACAACCTTAGGTAGGCAGGAAACATCGCTAAAGAATGACTTCCAGGCTATTGACAAAATGTTTGTTTTGCAGCTACATGGGTGGGCGGCGGCTACATCAACGGGACTGCGGAGGCCATCTACACCCAGGGTCTGGTGTGGTGCCAGGCGCCTTTCGGATACGCTTTGTCACTAGTCTTCGGTGAATTTTTTTTTAATTTTGCTTCTTTTTTCAAGCTTTAAATATTTTGTATTTTTACTCTCGTAATACTATTACGTTTAATACATAGGGCGCACTGTAAGTTTCCGGAACTGGCCACTTACATAAACAATATTTAAAAATTTATTGCAACATTTGAAAATAGAACTCTTTGGCTGTAGAATGCAGTTTGTTTCATCTGACTGTCTTTTGTTTTTACCTTGTGGCGCCATTTAAAAAATTGTGTGTCTGCATCAACATGGATTTAACTCGGGAAAATTTTCGTAGTATGATTTTCTACGATTTTAAGTGTAATTTGACAGCTCAACAGAGCATCGCTCGGCTTGAAACAGCTTTTGGCAATGAAGCACCATGCAAGACAACTGTTAATAGCTGTTTTGCAGAATTCAAGCGTGGTCGTATCAATCTCAGTGACGAATCTCGCGATGGTCGGCCGTCCACCGCTGTGACCAACAAAAACATCAATGCTGTGCGCCGTATGATTGAAACAGACAGGCATGTGACCTACCATGAAATTCGCGCATCCTTAGAAATAGGCATGAGTCAAATACAATTAATCCTACACAAACATTTGGGTGTGAGAAAGCTGTGCTCACGGTGGATCCCACACAACTTGACCGAGGCTCAAAAAACGGACCGCGTCACTTGGTGCAGTGCCATGCTTACCAGATTCAACGAAGGTGCGTCAAATTTGGTGTGGGACATAGTAACAGGTGACGAAACATGGATTTATTGCTACGATCCCAAAACAAAGCAGCAATCGAGCGTATGGGTCTTTCAAGATGAGCCGAAACCAACCAAAGTGGCGCGCGTGAAAAGTGCATCTAAGCGGATGATTGCTTCTTTTTTTAATAAAACTGGACACGTGGCTACTGTTGCTTTAGAGAATCGTCGTATAGTGAATAGTGACTGGTACACGACCATTTGTTTGCCGGAAGTTATTGACGAACTCCGTAAAAATAACCGTAAACGCCGTATCATCCTGCACCACGACAATGCTAGTTCTCACACGGCCAGACAGACAAACGCCTTTTTGAAGGCGAAAAATGTAGAACTCATGAGTCATCCTGCATACAGTCCCGACCTGGCACCTTGTGACTTTTTTCTGTTCCCAAAAATTAAGAACCAATTACGCGGTCAACGATTTTCATCACCAGAAGAGGCTGTCGAGGAGTATGAAAAACACGTTTCAGAGGTCACCACAGAGAAGTGGCACAAAAGTTTTCAAAACTGGTTTCATCGAATGAAAAAGTGCATAGACGCCAAGGGAGATTATTTTGAAAAACAATAAATTAATTTTGTACCTTTAATAGTATTTTTTCATATTCATTCCGGAAACTTATAGTGCGCCCCACGTACACTTCGTTGTAACAAAACTCTTAATTCATAATTTTAGAACGTTTAATAATCTTCTAAAATTATGAATAATGATGAATTCGTTCATTTATACTATTATAATATAAATTTTATTTTCAATTTGACATAACTAGAATGATGTTATTAATCTTTTAAATTACTGAATATTTGTACGCCATACTTTAATGGCAAAACATAGCGTTCCCTATTAGTCTGTAACAACTGCATGTTCATGTATACCTATGTTTTCACAAATAAATTATTTGATTTGATTTATCTAGTTAATTAAGGAAAGTTTTTTTTCTTATTTGTAAATTGACGATAAGAAAATGCTGCAGTGGAGTTTGTGGCGCCGCTTCTTCTCCACTTGCGCATTGGAAGTGGTGGTAAACTTAATATAAGTAAATTGACGTCAATAAGTGATATTTATATCCTTGCATGAAAATATTTGCATTTATATGCATGAAAACTTATTTTTGCAGATTATTACTATAAGCCCAAGAGTTGTAAACATTAAGAATCTCTGATAATATTCATTAGGTATCTACTGTCGGTTATATCCTATTTCCATTTAAGTATGTCTTCAAAGGCTCTTCTCGAGTTTGACAAAAATCCTTAAAGCAATAAATACAGTAGTGTTCTAACTTTATCCATTTTACAGGTGGAATATTCTTCGCAAATCCGATGCGCAAGCAAGGCTACGTGACCATGTTGGATCCTCTGCAGGACTCCTTCGGCAGTCGCATGGGGGGCCTGCTTTTCTTACCAGCTCTGTGTGGAGAGGTCTTTTGGGCTGCGGGGATCTTAGCAGCTTTAGGTGAGTAGCGCATTAATTTACATTCAGGACTCTATCTGCAGTCGCATATGGTTTGCTGTTCTTACCAGCTCTATGTGGCGAGGTCTTCTGGGCTGCGGGAATCTTAGCAGCTTTGAGTGTGATTTACCTTCAGGACTCTATCTGCAGTAGCATATGCTTTGCTGTTCTTACCAGCTCTGTGTGGCGAGGTCTACTGAGCTGCGGGGATCTTAGCAGCTTTGGGAGAGTAGTTTATTGATTTACGTTCTTTTTCAGCAGTCGCATGGAGAGAAGAAGGGGGGAGGGAGGTTGCTGTTCTTATCAACTCTGTATGGCAGTGTTTGATAGCAATTTCTCTAGTTTATTCGTAGATGTAGGACTAATTTCTCGTTTAGCAGTCACAAAATGGGTCTGTTGTTCGTACCAGTGAAGGTTTCTGGGCGAAGGATCCTGGCAGGTCGGGGTCAGTAGCTCATATTAATGAAAACAGAATCATCCATTAGGGTTCTATAACATGATATAAGGATTACCTTGTAAGATGTGGGGTCCAGAACATATATAAGTAAAATAATGAATTCACACAAGATGTATGTAAGCAAAGTAATTACTTATTTACAACATATTTACTCTCTGAAAATGAGGTGAAAATCTGTTCATTAGCCTCGCGGCTCAAAAAGGTTTGTCTCTGCATTGAGGGCCGGGATTGAATCTCGTCCCCGGCCGAGCCATTAGTCTAATGGACATTGAATAAAACCCAAAGCTAGGACACATTAACAGGCTTTGTGGCGTGTCGCTGGGAACACGGATGAACTGGATTTAATCACTTAGGTTTTTTAGATATTTCTTCTGGATATGTTTTTAACTATCTATCTTTAGTCATTATTTTAGTTACAAGATGTGCCTATATTAGTATCTATTATGTACCTATATTCTTTTAACCTTTCCATCATAATCATAATTTCTGCAAAATACACTGTTGCACATTGACCTTCCTCATAGGTTTCCAGTAGACAGAGTCAATTTTTTCAATTTACTTGGAAAATTTCCTCACATAAATATTACGACGTCTTCCTCCCTCACAGAGAAAGCTGAGACTAATACTTAGAAATCACATTTACACGATAAAGATGCTGTCCTGTACCTAGATGTAATTTTCTTATCCATAAATAAAATGTTATCATACTACTTAGTTCTGTTTGAAACCCGGCGCCCTCCGTAGACTTTATTTGCGAAATAAATGAGTTCCCTGATAAGGTTTTGCGTTTCAAATAGCCTATTTGTCGGAAATAGGCTTCTTTTTGTGCTCGCGATTCTAATTTCTCCTTTCTGTGGAAGTAAAAGAGAGTACCTACATCAAGTTTAGTGCGTCTTCCGATTAAGATTATTAGATTCCGTAAAAGATTAGCCTAGGTTTTCATTTACACTTTAGTTAATATAGAATAAATAATATTTGTGTTGTGTAGAACAAACTTATTCTTCAGCACAAGATATGAATATTCTTAGATAATAGTCATTAACACTATGTAATTTATTTCAATTAATCAATCAATTAAATATTTATTTGCATAAATTGTAGGTTATACACATGGTATTACAAATATAATTTTTCATTTTGCATTTGGTGATGTGCAAAAGAACACGGAAACCAAATTTAATAATTAAAAAAAAACAAAAATCGATTAATGTTTCATAATACCAATTAGTTGAGTGATAGTATCGAATAACAATACGAAGAGGAATGCATGATTAATAAATAGTAGACGCTATTGATTGACTGGAATATTCCCCCCATACAGAGCTGAAAGTTTCTGTATTTATTTATGTAAACATACATTGAAAACTTAACATAAGGAAAACTTTGTACAAGGGTTCTGTCTCAATAATATTCCTACCAAAAACCGGCAGATTCCATATTGCCGTATTGAGATCAATATTGCTGTCTCAGCGTCCCCGCTACTGCACTTTTCGTACTCGAGGCGGAAACAACTGTCACTGTCTTTCAGTCGCAGTTCCTTGCCAGTTATTTAAGTATTTATTTGTGACTTCCAGTAGATGGCAGTCCATGAAATAAAAATTAACAGTTTCTTCGATTTGTGACATTGAGAAAGGAACATTTATTGCGGTTTCGATGCTCTTTGGTTAGTGAGAAAGTAATCCTCGTTTATACCCTGGAGTATCTACTATCTTTGAGATGTAAAATATGACTTACATGTCGAATGAAAATTACTCGAAGATAATCATCTTGATTTTGAATGAGACACAGATCTCAAAAATAGCAGTCGTAATACAATTACAAGCGATTTTTTAGGCATAGGTACTCGAAATTTCATTCGTATCTTTTCAACTGTAGAAACAGTCTGCCTCAAAACTGTATGCATAATTTTTAGAACAGAATGTACTAGATACAGATTATTCATTCACTTTTGAGACTGTACATTGAACCAACAATAGTATTTCTCTACAGACTCCATTTCATCCCTATTAATTATGATAATGTAAATATATAATAAATATAATTTATTAATAGGATAAAGCATGAGGCTTAAGCCAATAAAACGATTAAGATGTGGGATCTTTGAATCCGAAATTATGTAGAAAATGGTGCATCAGTAAACTAAATTCATTACAGGAGTTGTTGAAAACGAAATGAATAAATGTCTTTAGGTCAAGTTCAATCAAACCCCGGCTGGCTATAAGATCACAATTTAGGTCAAATCTGCTGACTGCCCCCTTTGTTTGACGGCTGTGTCGTCGCCCTGAGGGATGTTCTAGTCTATAAAGTTTTACTCAAATGGGGTTTTGTATGCGACCGAAATGATAGCAATAAAATTGTACGGTTTTGTAACATTTCTGAATCGTTTAGCAAAAGTTCCGGAGCCCTATTTTTGAAACTCATATGTTGAATGAAAATAGTTCGATATTGAACAAAAATCATTCGATATATTTATGTACCTAACATTATTTAACAAATTTCAATTACACTTATTTGATACTAGCTGTTTCCCGCAGCTCCACCTGCGGTATATAGCTTTTGTTACTCAGGGTGAATGTAGCTTTCCAGTGGTGAAAGAATTTTTGAAATCGGCATGGTAGTTTTTGAGTTTATTCATTACAAACATACACACAAAAATAGAAATGTTTCCTCTTTATAATATTAGTGTAGAGTGTAGATAGTGTAGAATAGCATCGCCATGTCTGAAAACCTCGAAAAAGGGGTTTATGTAAATGGGGGAAGTCTATCTATAGCAGTGTTTTATAAATAAATCTCTTATTTGGAGGAAGTTCGCGAAGTCTACTGTTCACAGAACTACTAGTTTAGAGAAATGGCTTCATAGCAGTCGATAGATTAAAAATAATTTGTATGGTGTTTATCAAATTTTAAATCGTAGTCGACCATCATCATTATATCGAACACTAATTCCACGCAGGTGCAACCCTGGCCGTCATCATCGACATGGACCAACGTACCTCCGTCATCTTCAGCGCTTGCGTCGCAGTCTTCTACACTCTCTTCGGTGGCCTCTACTCCGTGGCCTACACCGACGTCATCCAGCTGTTCTGTATCTTCATTGGCCTTTGGATGTGTATCCCCTTCGCCTGGGCCAACAAGCACGTCAAGCCCCTTGGGTCCATGGAGGTGGACTGGATAGGCGAAGTGGATCCAGGGTCTTATTGGTACTACGCGGATTATGGACTGTTGCTGGTGTTTGGAGGTATTCCGTGGCAGGTGAGATGTTAAACTCAATAAAACTTATGATCATTCAGTTTTTAGTAGACGAAAGTTTTTATCTGCTAGTACATAATGATGAAAGCCAGCGATTTTAAACAAAATTTAGTTTCTTTTCTCATTCATTCGTTCAATTTTTAATTTAAATAACATGAAAGATAACCATAGAAAATAACTTATTTTCATCGAGATATATGTACTAACGTACTAGAGAAGACACCGCACGTCCTTACTTCGTCCCGTTCAACTGCGGTGAACGCGCCGTAACTCACTTAGTCGCTTGCTAGTTGTTTCGGGCCTTGTGCTTCCGACAATTAAAAATCAAAAACACTGTGAAAATCTTTAAAATATGCCTTGGTGTGTGTTGAGGTATTGTAGCAATAATTCAAGGAAGACGGTAAAGTGCAAAGGAATAACTTTTCATCGGTAAGTAATCTAATTTCACTGTTTTAAATGTAAATACGACCAATAAAATTGCCGCGCGCCATTATAAATCATTCGTAATAGACTAACTAATACACAGTGAAATGTATGTAGGTCGTAGGTAGATTAGTTTGACTGATATAATGCCAAGAGAATATTGAGTGAATATAAATGTTAAGTGATGAAAAGAGAAAACTAATTAGCTACTAAAGACAAAGTTAGTCCGATAATGAAAACTGTATTTATCTAACATGTTCCTAATTAATATAGGTACTTCTAATCCAAATTTAAATTGTACATTTTTGTTTTTTCATATATCATGAATGTTTTTCCCCGCATATATGTATTCATCAAAATCGGTTTAGTAGTTTTCTAAATAGAGGGTTCAATGTGTTTCACTAACTTCGAAAACGAGTTAATTATTAACTATAGGCGTTTGATTTGTAAATAAGAGATTGTTATTTAATCAAGATAATAAATTGCCAGTTACTGATAAATCTTAATAAACTCCAAACAAAAATGGTATTAGATTTGTCAAAAAAACTTACACCACGTCAAATAGACAAAAGATAACTAAACTCACATCGTTTAATTATTAAAGGAAAGAAATACAAATAATCACAAAAACAATTTGTCTTTTATTATTATTTTGGAACCACATAGGTAAAATACCTACATTGCCCATTCTGTACCGTACCTGCCATTATCTATTAGGGCAGATATCTTTGAAAAAAATACACGTTTGTAGCAAATTTAGCGCTGCATTTTTGAATGATGTTTTGAGATGAATTATTGTTTCAGCGCTGCAGCGGCTAAAATGATAAATTATCAAAAATGGAACAATGCAAATGTTCTACGTAGCTTCTCTAGTACGTTAGTACATATATCTCGATGCTTGTTTTTGGATTCACTTATTTAATCAAACAAAAACAGTATTTCCTAAAAATTTAAATAATTAACGTAGTTTAGATTATAAATTAAGATCTTATATCAAGTCACTCTATCAGTTGATGCAATCGTTCATCAATTGATAAAAGACGATTAACTCTATGATATTTTATCAGTGGAATCTTATTCCCTGATTCTTGTGTTCTTAAAACATCATTTGTCTCCCAGGTATACTTCCAACGCGTGCTGAGCAGCAAGACAGCTGGACGTGCGCAAATCCTGTCGTACGTGGCTGCCATCGGCTGCATATTCATGGCCATCCCTCCCGTGCTCATTGGAGCCATCGCCAAGGCTACTGGTATTGCTATTTACTTCCATGCTTTCATAATCAGCCACTAGATGTAACTGTTATGATATTTCATGTGACTTCTTTTTCAAATTTGGGGATCCATTTGGACTCTAAACTGTCTCGATACTCACATTAACAAAATTACAAGCAATGCATTCAAAATGAAATGAAATGTTTTGTGATGCGATCATCGAGATACTTCAAACGTACCTCCACTTTTCTATATTTATATAAAACACTAGTTCGTTCTCAACTGGAGTATGCTGTGTCAATTTGGAATCCATTTTATAACATATATGCAGATGCTGTTGAGAGAGTGCAGAGAAATTTTTTGCGTGCCATGCACTACAGATGCCACAAACGCTATTTATCATATTCTGTGTTGCTCAGTAGATACAACTTGCTTCACGAGGATAGACGTTACGTACCTGGATGTGTTTACCCTGTACAAAATAGTAAATAATTTTTTCGATGCCTCAGAAATTGTAAACGTATTAAGATACATTGTTCCTCGAAGTCCTTTGGTGCGTCAGGTGCGTGCCAATCCTCTATTTGCTCTGTGTACATGTCGTACGAATAGTGGACATCGTATCCCTATTCGTCGTATGATGCAGACATATAATGATAATTTTAATAATATTGATATTTTTGCATGCAGCTCACAAAAATTTAAAAGGATGGTCATTGAGTAGTTGCGTGGCTGATTTGTGTGTTTATTTAATTTAAACTTCTTGTAGTATTATTTCACAATTAACTTCTTGTTACTGTTTCGTCACTTTTTTTGTGTTTTTTCAGTTTTTTCTTCATTTTCATTTTGTTAGTTTTTATTTGTTTAGTTGTAAGTAGGAGTAGTTGGTTGCCACAGTCGTATAAGTTAATATGTGAACAACGCTGTGGGCTGCATTACTGTTAAAATTTAAAAATGTACTAAATTTGAGTATTATATGTAATGTAGCTGTTTGTTGTTTGTAAATAAATAAATAAAATAAAATCAAATAAAGCCGTTCAGGTGATATAACAATCCACCTAAATTCGAGTGAGTATTGCGCCATCTCGCTTATCCACTAGCATTTGCACGGAATTAAAAGATCAAAAGCCCCAGTTCATTATTAGATTTTTTTTTTGGTCCCTTTTTATCTGCCATCGGCTTTTAGGCATAATCAGTTATCAGACCGGTTCCTGATTACTTAACAACAGTTATACCTGTCTTTTGTCCTTTTGAGAACCTCTCGAAGCGCGACAACTTCAAAAACTAATCTTGTAATAATATCTCAAATCCTACTTTCAAAATGTTCACATCATGTTGGTTAATTCTTTCAGATATTGCTATGTGGAAGTTAAGTCTTCGACAATAGCTACCACATCTTATTTAATAAAATCCTCACTTACCCTTTCATCTATCCAGCTTGGAACGAGACAGCATTCGACGGGCCATTGACTCCAAATGGAGAGTTGACATCAGACCAGACCTCCATGATTCTGCCGCTTGTCCTCCAGCACCTGACACCAGACATTGTGTCATTTTTCGGTCTTGGTGCTGTGTCTGCGGCAGTCATGTCTTCAGCTGACTCCAGCGTGCTCAGTGCTTCGTCTATGTTTGCGAGGTTAGTAGTAGGTGCAACTGCCTCTGTGGTCCGGTGGTTAAGACGTTTGAATTAAACCTGGAGGTGGGTTCGATTCCCGTGGGAAGCATGCTTTGTTTTCGGATTCCAGGATTGAATCCAGCAATGTCCCAAACTGGAAACCCACAATGTTTGATAAAAAAGACGATTCCGTGCTTCGGAAGACACGTCAAGACATTACTGCAATTTGGTGGTGGTTAAAGAAACTAAATTAGTGTTCGAAGCGGTTCTAGTCAAACACCAGAATGTACAGGTCGATTGACAAATGATGTTGACGATTTTTGACTTATAACCTCATGATGATGAGGTCAAAGATTTTACTTCTACAGTCTTATTAACTTAAAAACTAACGCACTGCATATTTAAATCATCAAATTACAGAATTAAGCGCGTAAAATACCTTCATACTTCCGATGTTAATCTATCTAATCATCCTGCAGGAACGTGTACAAGCTGATCTTCAGACAGAACGCGTCAGAGATGGAGATCATCTGGGTGATGCGCGTCTCCATCCTGGTGGTGGGCGTGCTGTCCACCATCATGGCGCTTACCATCCCCTCCATTTACGGCTTGTGGTGAGTCTTCAGCTCACTATATTTGTATGTAAAGTTATTTCTCGGTTTTCACATAAAAAATATTTCCTCCCTCGTGCACTGCGATTATGGAATGAATTCCCTGCCATGGTTTTCACTAGTGACTATAACATGGGAGCCTTCAAAAAGGGCGTGAAAAAACTCCATCAGGGTCGGCAACGCGCTCGTGTCATCTCCGGTGTTGCAGGCGTTCATAGGCTACGGTAATCACTTACCATCAGGTGTTACGCCTGTTTGTCTACTTAGTTTTATACAAAAAAAAAAATAGTTTGACATTCACCTTCTAAACCAAAGAGCATCAAAACCGTTCCAAACACACTGAAAAAATTTGCCTGGGGGTTTAAATTATGAAAAGTAAATGAATGAACATTTTACAAATATAAAAAGAAAATAATTGAAAATCGTAAATATCTCGGAATAAAAGTTAAAATTTAGCATTTTATGATTTTTGCAGATATGAATCATCGTATTGTTAAAATATTGTCTAGTTTGTCGCGTTTGGCATTATTCCAAACCCTCGATAGAAAATTGCCAAATAGCGTGCCTTGCTTACAATCCAGATAAATGTAGGAATATACACTTTGTACAAAACGAATCTTTGAATTATCAAACATGGATCTTTATGCCAAGATAATAATGCCTAATTTGCAATGATTTTGGTGAATCCCATGTTCTGAATTTCAACTCATATCGTTTCGCAACAAGAATTATTATGTACTACAATACAAATTACTTACTTATTATTTAACAGACAAGTCGATTTAGTTTGTTTGTTTATAAAATGCGGAACATCACAAATAGATATTAAACAAAAATAGATTACTTCACTTTGAAGTATGAAATTGGTCACGTAGATTTTGCTTTTATTGGGGTTAATTACCAATGTTATTATTAAGCATTTTCCAATAAAATATTTTCCTTTGTCTTATTAAGTAAGTAGCTCATTTAACAAAAGACCGTGTAACTGACTTCTGTAGTACTTATATCTAAGAGATGGTCAATTACGAGTTACAGTGAACGTACTGCCGAAGGCTGGTGCAAAGCATGCAGATTGATAGCAACACCATTCTAATTTTGATGGAGCGATTTGCAAGCAGTGTTGGTCTTGGTCTTAGCTCATTACAGCCATCAGGAGCGCCGATTTCGACATACGCTGCGCACGCGCTTATGTAAACCTGATGCCTGACAGACAGAGAGTAGCGCAGCAGGATAGTGCTAATAGCAGATAAATTTATTTACAGCATATGTGTTTATTTACTATATTATTGCAAAGTTTTAAGTACAAATGGTGGAAATACTCTTTATAGCACAAAAAAATCTGAGTCATGTTAACAAATATATTCCTCAGTTCCTTCATATACCAACACTAATCTTACTCCTGTATTGTATGTATAGTATACATACTATACAAATAAAAATATATAAAAAGTCAAAATGATATACATATCATTTTGACTTTTTAGGCATTAGTCAAATTGTTACATTGTGTTAGTACGTGAAAAAAAACCCTTTATTTAACTGTTGAAATTCAGAATAAAACTCAAATCCATGACAGCCTCTCAAACATCCGGAATATAAAGACTCGAAGTTATCAAAAATGAATAACTATATATTTGCATACACATCATGTACGAACATTAAATCCGCTCAGCTTATAACATGGCCGATGCTTAAAATAGTTGCCGCAGGATCGTGCGTGCGCGCATACCAGTGACGTATCGTGACGGTCGCTCATCGCAGATTGCTCTATTTGTCTTAACTGCTCACGTACAGATTATTTAGATTTAATATCTTCTTGTAATATTGTGTTATTTCATACAACAGCTGTAGTGCACGCATTGTGACGAAACTAAAAGTACATCTTTGGTAAACAATAATAAATATATAAGTAACTAGTGTTTCCCGTAACTCCGCTTGCGTCAAAAAGTAGCCTATGTTTGGCCCCGGGTCTTCAACTATACTCATACCAAATTTCATCAAAATCCGTTCAGCGGTTCGGCCGTGAAAGCGTAACAGACAGACAGACAGAAATACAGACAGACAGCCAGACAGCCTTTCGCATTTATCATATTACTATGGATGCTTTAAAAACTGACCAATTCAACGAATTCTGATAAAATTGCTTTGAAATCAATATACAGAACATCACATTATCACGCCTGTTGAAAGCCGATGTAGACAGTGATTAAGGTTTTCCATTTGCTACGGTTCTTACTGACCTCCTTTGTTTTCTCCTTCATCGCATTCATAATGGTCATCTCGTAACACCTTTCTTTTTCAAGATGTCTGCGATGTAGGCGCAGTATGTTCGGTCTACCGTCGGTCGCGTCGTGAAATAAGCAGGTCCTCCTCTGGTTTTAACTGTCTCCGAGACAGACTCTGAAATAATTGTCATCTTTTCAAAATGTAAAAATTCACGTAATTTGAAGAAACTCTTCATTTTTAGTAGTCTATTGGGAATGAGGTGTCACTTGTTTGTTACAAATGTTGTTGTTGTCACAAATTAAGTGTGAGATGCTAATATTTTCCATACTAATTCGGTAAAAAAATGCGAATGAGAGTCACGCTACCCTTGGCACGTTTGCTGTTTATGAACACGTTACACTTTCATATTTTATCGTGTTTGTTTGTTTGTAGCTCTTTTCAGGTTTCAGTACTTATAAAGTGGAAAATATTTGAATGGTTTACAGGTGGTCGCCATGCAAATAACTTGTTATAAAACCCTGTATATTTTTTAAAACATTTTTCTTGCCTAATGCTAACTAAGTCAGCCGGATTGGATGCATTATTAAACAGTTAACTCATTATCCTCAAACTTTACCGATTCAGACAGTTAAGTACTTAAGTTTAGGGCACCCTGTGCGCTAGTATTTGTAAATGCGAACAGAAAAAAGCAGAGATGTGAGATACCAGTTTCCACTTTCTGTTTATAGAGTAGAACAAAACATGGAAAGAAATCCACTGACAGATTGGTTCAATAGATACAGTGGAAAGAAGTTACTCTCAATGTTGTGGTTCCAATCCTTAATGATAGATATTTATCGACAGGTATCTCGACTATCATATGTATCCTAACGTTTCAAACGTGATAATGGGCTGCGTTTAAGTTTAATTTTCATACCTCATTACACAATAAATCGTTGAATTTTCCGTAATAGGAATGTAATGTAATGTTTTGCGTGATTTAAAGACTGGAAACATCTCTGCAAAATGCTTAAGTCAAGAAGGATGTAGCTTCCTCCTATTCTATATTCTCGGTTCCTTATACGGCGAGAAAATACGAGAACTCGAGAAAAACACTAGAACATGTAATGAATAGGGTGTCAAAAGGCTAGTTTCTAGGGTCAAAAGATTAACATTAAAATTAGTCCGTCATTTAGGGAATCAAAATATATTAGTGACATGTTTTTTCTTTTGTCGATTGAGTGATAAATTATAATGATATAACGCATCAAAGTTTAGGAGTGGGGGCTTGTGACGTCACATATTGTCAAAAATTGTAGCACACTGTAACGTCACACGGAACTTTAACGCGTCATATCTTTATCATTCTTTGTTAAATTTTCAAAAGATAAAATACGTCTCCAATATTTTTTGATTATCTAACTGACGGACTAATAATATTTTTTTTAGGAAACTACGCTATTCCGCTAGTAAACTTTAAAAGACCATGCAACTGATATTCAATTAAGACTCAATTACGATGCATTTTTGACATGCTTGGTATATATGACATATTGGTATTCTGCTAACACAATTTTGAATCTCAATTTAATTCTAACTATATTGTAATTGAATGGTAATAGTAGAAACAATGTAAATATAATAATTAACAGAGCACCGATTATTTCCAAAAATTATGATTTTGATAGTTTTTTGATTAGCAAAATTTTCCAGTTGCAGTTCAATGGAATACGATTGGTTTTAAAATTTGTAACAAAATACCAGAAACGTCAAAAATAGCCATTGCGATCCGATCACGATTCAATTGTGCACTATATAAAATAAGAGAATTGACACCCAGGATACAAGTTGTATTTGTGTTTTATAAAATTTTCTTCATCCAAGCGTGTTTCCTGGTTGCGTCATCAGCTCATGATTTAGAGTCTAGGGTACGCTGATGAATATCCTAGATTTGGCAGTACTGGTATGGCACATTGAAGAACATGACCCGAGGGGTGTTAGTGGCCAAAACTGTCAAATTCATCTGACACAGCCTAACGACTGCCATCAACGATTTGACGTGCCTTCCACAGCACGGAGTAGCTGGTTTCCTGTGGTTTAATCAATCAGTATATAAATAATTGCCATATTAAGTCTCACCTGCATTCAGCGCCAAAGTTCCCAGAAATCGTTATTACTTTGGAACCAGACTTGATAAATCTGAAGGGAGAGGGGGGGGGGGGGATTATTTTCCAATCGAGGTATAATCCGCTGCCAGACCTCCATCCCCTTCTTTGAACCCCCTTTGACGTCCATTCTTTCTCTTTAAATTTGTCGTTTTAACAAAAAATCATGTTTTTCAAGAAATTGCATTAGCGATAAGTCTTGTCCGCTTTTGTAGTCATTTTGTTTGTTAATAGTACCTACTCTAAACAGTTTATTCATTGCATGACTAATTCCTTCATTTTAGATCGGCAGTTTCCAACTAGTTACCAACTGTAATTTTTACTAATACTTACAGCTGGCTTTACTGAATTCAGCGGTTGACCACGGATCGGAAAGAGAAATTTCGCATATCTTCTACTTTCTCCTGCCACCTTTCCAGTTCATCTGGGTCGGTCCTCCTCGTCACTCGGCGTCAGGATTGTCTATCCTGGGTTGTCGCAGAAAGATTCTTCACGTAATGCTTGTACTGGACCACCACATAGCGAGAAGCATCCGTTTTTCTTTCGGCCTCTCGTGTTTATCCATTAAGTACCTTTTTTGAAGATTGTCAGTATTCCACCCCACCTCATCGTGTTTTCCGTCAATATTTCGCATAGAAAATATTCAATACCCAGTACAAATTTACAAAATCAATGTTATTCAATGGTCAATAAATTACGTTATTTGTATGTGGACTTCATGCGAGGCTCGGGTGTGGGCGGGGTGTGGGGCGGGGAGTGTGTTTCCGATTACTTCGAAAAACGAGGGAAATTAATCTGCTTTCAACTGAACAAATTGGACAGGTCTCACTACCTTTCTAAGGTTCAATAAGCTTGTCTCTTTTTTTTTATGTCACTACTGTGTATTTATTTAACTATTTCTTGTAGGTTTATATATACAAAAATATGTATGTAAGTGTATTATCTGTTTTGTTGTAGATAACATTTTAGCTTTCTGCACCGCTCGCTCAAGTTTATTTTCCCTGCTCCTTTTTACCATAAGGTTGGCTGGAAGAGATTGCATTAGCGATAAGTCCGCCTTTGTACTCATTTCTCTTAATGTTAATTGGTTTCTGTGTAATCATTTCTTATATGTATGTAAATGGCGGAATGTAGTGTTTTCTATCATTCATTCATTCATGTTTATTATTTTTTAGGGTTTGTCATGTTCCTGTTGGTCTGATGTCTGGTTTCCTTATAAAAAAGAAGTCAGACGACAGTCGCTCCACTGAATTACCCAGTGCCGCTAAATCTAGCACCATGACTTACACCGTACCCTAGGTTTCGAAGCGTAAACTAATGACGCAAATAGATCCTTATTCCTTACACGCTAGGATGAATAAGGATTTATTTTTAGGGTTTGTTAAGAACGTAGGGCACTAGCAACTATAATGCACTTCGTCGCTTGTTATTGCACCTTGATTGGGGTTCAAGTATCTACAAAGACTAATTGATATTTTTGTATGGCTTCGTATCAGTTTGTTTTAGTTTCAGTGTACTTACCATTCTCTTTAGGTTCCAAGTAATTTGACCTTTAAGTTATATATATATTTATACTATTTATTACTAGTATTAGCAAAAAGCCCTATTGTTGTCTTGATGGTAAATGGTTACCGTAGCCCATGTATGCCTTCAGCACCACGAGGATCACGTGCGCATTTCCGACCCTTGAGAAAAACTAAACATCTTTATTGAAAGATCCCATGTTGTCACCATGGAAATCCATAGCTTGGAGATAATTTTACATCTTCCATAAAATTCCTCTTATTAATGACGATGAACCTCCTGTCGAGCCTGTACAAGTACACCATAAATCTTTAGATACAGCGTTAATCATTAAATTCTAAAACCTTAATCACTCATTATCTATATGATCGAGCCTCATCATTTATACGTTCTCATAACCTATTAGGAGACTATTTGTTGGAATTAGACGGGCGATAATCGAGCGTTCCGGTGGTCTATGTTGCAAGTGGAATCGAGATCTGAATGGTCGTGAGATGACGATATCCGATTGGTCATAAAGAGGGTCCTTGGCAAAATGAGTAGATATCTGAGTAGAAGAAAAATTGCATCTGTTGAGATCAGCTGGTGGCGTTCAGGACTTACGTATGTTATGAATAAAGACAAATTGCCGATCCATATCGGATAACCCATTTTTCAGACTATATTCCTACGAATATAGTCTTACATTAGTAAGAGAAAAATGTTCAAAACAGCAATGGTTTTTGATTACATGATATTGAGCCTAATCACATGAAATAATGCAAAATTCATATTGACTGTTTATATGTTGCCGTTTAATTTATTATGTAACAATAGCTAAAGCATAAGTAATCATTTCATATAGAGTGGATTATTATTATTGTGTGTACTTTTTTTCCTTGTTAGAATTCTTACTTGTACAAAGCATACTTCTCGTAGGATTCGAACCCATCGTAGGCTCCAGTTATAAAGGCCAGACCTCATAGCTTTTCCTCTGTTCCCTATATCTACTCATGTATTTGGAACATCGATCCGTTGACCGCGCTCTCAAATCCGGGACGCTATTTACGAAATCCAACTGCGGATTATGAGATAGCTTTTAGGATTTGTTTGTGAATATTGGATTTTGTTTTGCCTCGGATACTGACAAGAATAAAATATAGCTGCAAATGTAAAGGACATGAACTATTTTTGGCATTGAGAAAGAAACTTTATACTTTGAGGGTTTCGATGCTTTTCAAAGTTCAACAAGATTCAAACATCGAAAGTTATCTTCAAAACAAAGTATTAATTTAATAGCTGAGTTCTTTTGTAAATGTCTTCCTAAGGTTTTTCTATTAAGAGCTAAGCTCCTCGTATTGAATCAGTTGTAAATCGCAAAACATTTTTTTATACCATTGAGAAGGCAAATAGGCGCCTACAGCTAATCTGACAGCAAGGGTGACAGATTTTTTTCACGGCCTGAAGGCTCTCATTTTGTAATCACTTTCATAAACCATGAAAGGGAGTTCATGATCGTAGTATACATACCTTAGGATCCAAGTTACGAGGATGAATTCAACTGAATATAAAATAACAAAATATCTATTGATTATAAATTTGTGATTTCTAAGGAATATGCATAAGTATCTAAGGAATAATTTTACCATTGCTTTTTGCTACATACATTAGCTTTACATACATTTGACGCCATTACAATATCGAATGTGTCCGCCACGCCAATTGAGTGTCTTAATTATCGAAAACATCATCTATATATTATTAATAAATGTAAAAACATACAAATATCTAAAATTTAATAGTAAATTAAATAATATAAGTTTAATGTAAATATTATGTTTTTACCATATCCGTTTGCCCATACAGTTATCAGGTGCATTCTGTAAGGCTATAGGAGTCAATATAACTACCATTTAAATATATGCTATAGTTATTAAAGTATCGACCTACTATTATTTACTGAGATGGTTATAGTCTAAACTTCTAGAGCATCCTATTAACTTATTTGTTTATGACTATCGAGATCTATCTTAAAGCGTAATAAAACCGATAATTTATTTTATGTTAATACTTAACATGTACATGAGGATCCTGGAATGGTGAATAAGCACCGGTAAGCACAGCGTGGGAAAGCCAAAATACCTAAGTAAACTTTAAGTTGTGTGTTCAATTGGTATGTTCTAACAGGTTTTAAACTAAGTCATTCCTTTCCATAACAGCTTTTACCTTTTATTAGTCTGTTTTTAGTAGAATATTGGTATTTATTGTTAAAGCGGCAACAGAAATACATGATATTTGAAAATCAACTGTCTAAGTATTTATGAATTAACTATCACGGTTCATGAGATACAACCTGGTGGGAGACGAACACATGGCCAGACGGACGGACAGGGATTTCTCAGTAATAGGATCTTTCCCTTTTTACACTTTGGGCACGGAACCCTAAAAATTAAAATGGTGTCCATCACACAGCCCAGGAAATTTCCTAAGCTATAAAAGACAACATAAAAGTTGGGTAGTGTTGCAATGCTCCTCCATGATAATTCATAGGCGCGGCCTGAAATATACTTTTATCGTGCCCTATTGTTTAACGGGGTAACGTTAACCCATCATTGGGAATACTTTATTATTTTCTTTGTTTTATTTACTGGGTTACAAGACAGAAAAACAACAAAATCATGTTTCACGTTAACTTGAGTCATCTAAGAAATTTGACAAAGACTTCACCACAACTTGTCTTCAATACTTACCAACCTTTCCCTCTCAGGTCAATGTGCTCCGACCTGGTCTACGTGATCCTCTTCCCGCAACTCCTGATGGTGGTCCACTTCAAGCACCACTGCAACACGTACGGGTCTCTAGCTGCCTACATCGTGGCCCTGCTGGTGCGCCTGTCGGGAGGAGAGAAGCTGTTGGGACTGCCGCCCCTGATCCACTACCCGGGCTGGGACCCTGATACGGAGACTCAGATGTTCCCGTTCAGGACCATGGCTATGGTGCTGTCGCTGTTCACCCTGGCATTCATCTCTTGGCTGTCGGTGTAAGTATTTCTGAACTGTACCTATTATTGAAGTGACAGTGGACAAGGAATGTAGTGCAGAGAACCAATGACTGGAAAAGCAGAAAGGCGAGACTACGCACTGGCAAATGCAATGACCTATTTGTTGGACAGACCCTGAAAAAGGTTACAGGTAAGCGCAGGATTCAGGTCGCTTTCGGTCCGACCATTCTGAAATTTTTTGGGGTACCTAAGCCTATTTCCAGTAGGGGATAGGTTGACAATGTACGGATGTTTGTTAAACCAGGTTGCCTCGGGTCATATCATCATCCTTTTTAGATATCTCCAAATGTTCGAATATCAGGATAATTTTCTTTCGTAATAAGATAGTTTCTTAAGAAGTTTAATACGATTAAGGCAATACCATAGAGGTGAGTAAGCATTTTAAATCATTAAATTAAACTATTTTAATACGGTTTTTATCGCGTTTATTACTTATTTATTTACACCTGACGTTTCAAACACTTTACAGCGTTCATGGTCGCAGGCAGACTAAGTTAACATTTGTCTTTGATGTCATAAGATTACAAACTACCGCCTGAAATTTTTATTGGGAACTATTCCGATTAATAATACTAACTAAATAATAACTAGATAACTAATCGGAATAGTTCCCAATAAAAATTTCAGGCGGTAGTTTGTAATCTTATGACATCAAAGACAAATGTTAACTTAGTCTGCCTGCGACCATGAACGCTGTAAAGTGTTTGAAACGTCAGGTGTAAATAAATAAGTAATAAACGCGATAAAAACCGTATTAAAATAGTTTAATTTAATGAATAACAATCGCGAAAATATAAGAAATCATTATTTTAAATCATAGCTCTTGGACGGGATTTCAGTTCAATGTCACATGACTTCTCCACAAAATAAACAAAAGAAATAGATAGATAATGGAGACGCGTATCAGTTGAATGAATTTAATTAAATCCTGCGAAATTGATCCTTTAAATATAGCATACTGCATTTACGGATCGTAATCAATAATTTGCATGCTAAGACATTTATCTTACTTATTCGGATCGGGCATTAATTTACAACGATAAGACTTACTAATCGTACGGCAGTAATCACATTAATTGAATCGGTAGGCACTAAAGCAAATTAATACTTAACCTTATCGGAGTACAAAATATTTACTTGTCTGTTTGGAAGTCGAATTAAATATTTGTTTATCACGTTAGATCAGTGTATTCTCCAAAAGCAATTATTTAAAATCTTGATTTGTCAAAATTCTAAAGTACACATTGATGTTTTAGTTAGATTCAGAAAAGTTTTCGGAGTCAACCCAGGAGGGCACACCTCCTCAGCCCATGGACTAAATTGACCACACTTAGTTATTTCTTAAGATGGACACAATTCATTAGGTATTAACATAGCAGTGTAAATAAATTTGACATTTAATTTCTAATATCACAAAGAGGAAGTGTTTGTAAGTTTGTTTGTAGAGTCTAATCGTCGTACTTACGAGTACTAAGCGTTCAAAAATTCTTTGATAGAATTATAGCAAAAGCAGGATTTTTGATTACCTACCTTACAAAACATTTATTCTATACCTTTGGTATTACAATTTTACTTACGAGTAGAATGGACAATACACGGATGTTGCGTTTAGAGTCTATTATGCGTGGTCATAATAACATTTAAGGGTAAATGGCATGTACGCAGTGACGCAATGGAGGTGACAGCCTTCTGTTTGTATGACTAGGGTAATTATTGATCGAGTGCTATCCTTAGGCAATATGGAAAAAGACGAAATATGTTTAGTGATATTATCATCAATGTTGGTTGGTACTAGCTTTCGCCCGGGGCTTTGTTTCAGTGTAATATTTAAAAAAAAGTAGCCTATATGTTATTCCAAATAATTTATTTGTATACAATCACCCATTTTTATTTAGCTGTTCATAAGTCATAAAGGGTGTAGGTGTATCTAACCCGTTTTTGTTATTTAAGATTTGTCATTATTATAAATTCAAGAGCTGGAATTTGGAGCTTCTTCCATCTTCTCGATTTAGCATGATCCTTTAGTTTTAAGATTTGTATATATTTTCGTTGAATTAGCAAAACTTTTCAGGCAAAGTTTCCTATAATAAATAAATATAAATTATAATATAAATATAAATAAAAAAAAAGTTTCGTTCATAATTTTGCCAGCCCCTGGCACAACACAAATTATACGGAACAAACTTTTCGGTCAGAGCCCGGCGGCGTAGGTAATTTAATAAAACGTCTAATATTTTGGTATAACGAGAAAATATATACTTTTATGATGTCCTGGAAAGCGACCATTATAATTGATTAAGAGAACGTAAATAGAATAATCAATTTCCGAACTTTTATAGAATACTTATGTTTTATGTAGTTAAGTATAGTTTGGTAAAATATAAATTCCAAACTAAATATAAGAATGTTGGAAATAGATTCTATTCGAAGCTTCATTGATCATGGTGTCTGTACATCTTACATACCATAATGAATGTTTTCAAACAATAACTGTAAGGACCAACGGTTTAACGTGCCTTCCGAAGAGCTCAACTTGTGAAATTTCACTAGTGGAATTGGCAACCAATCCACGGTCATGATAGTGGTCGCATGATATGCAGGACTATTACAAACGCTCAAGTTCCGCTAAACTATCAATGCTTCAAAAATAAGATCTGTTAATTTGATATCATCACGGATGTACAAATTTACCTTCATCCAGAAATAAGTCGTGAAGTCATTGTCGGAAGTTGTCCCACCTGCCACTCAAAGCCGACCCTTGTATGCAGATAAGGATTATTGTAACAAAGACATTTTTCACAAATGCGAGTTCCATGTTTACTTTGTGCCACCGCGTTATCCCTATTTTGGGTAATCCGGGGAGGTTGGCGTTCGGAAATAAATGCTATTTCTCTTTTTCTTTCTTATTTGCCCAATTTTCGCCAAGACATTATAAGACAAAATGCCTTAACAATTCATTTACGCCTTGTCAGTGGCCAAGTTTTGGTCCTCAGAAGTTTAATAGGTAACTACCAGAGTCGACTCGCTAAGAAAAATTTAGTATATTTGAAGTCAGATTCGTTATGATCCCTTCACCTTCGCGGAAACCATATTTGGTTCTTAACAATGGAATTTCTATTGTTATCTAGTTCCCAGCAAGCGTTATCTAATTAGTCTGCCACATATTCGTAACTATGTGTTTCCCGCAGCTCCGCCTGCGTCTAACAGTAGCCTATTTTTAATCCCGGGTCTTCAAGTATATCCATACCAAATTTCATTAAAATCCGTTTAGCGGTTTGGCCGTGAAAGCGTAACAGACAGACAGACTTTCGCATTAACAATATTAGTATGGATTGAACTGAATCAAATATTCATAAACAATGTAAAGAATAAAAGAACAGAATGAGCATGAAATACGAGTATAACGTTTTTTTTTTTCCCAATTATTCAAGTAATGTAATAATTGCTACCCATAAAGCACTAGGTCTAATTAAAAACACACAGCGGTATAAATACAAAGTGCAGGCATAATTAACTTTGTACTGTCGTCACTTGAAGTAATCATATTTGATTTTGTTAACTTAGTTTATAAAGCAAAATACCTAAGTGCTTTTGAGTTTGTAATCGTCGCGTTTACTTAACTGGCACATATAGATAGATATATATACACTTTATTGTACCAATCACAAAATTAAAATTAAATTTTAAGGAGCTCGTTAGTAGAGTCAAGCGACGACGTGACCGTGACGCCACCGCTATTTGGATTGGTCGCCATTTTAGTGGCATTTTCTATCTTGAGCTCCTCCGTGCTTAGGAAGGCACGTGAAGCCGTTGGTCCCGGTTGTTATCGATAGATAGCAGTCGTGAGGCTGTGTTCAAATTTTGAAAGTGGCCAATAACACACCTCAGGTCATGTTCCTGTTGGTCTGGTTTCCCGGTAAAAAGGGTTACGGCGGTCAGGAGGCAGTCGCTCCATTGTAATAACCAGTTCCGCCAAATTTAGGACCATGATTTACAGCGTACCCTAGGTTCCGAAGCGTTAGCTGACGACGCAACTAGGAATACCTACACGCTGGGATGATGATGATGTTGGAAATTAAAATTAAAAGAAATATATTTAGAAAATTGAGTACAAAGGCGGACATACGATTTTAAGGAGATACGATTTAGGCCCAGCCTAGTGTGGGGCAACTGTTGAAAATGTAATAATATTTTTGGTCAATAAACTATTCTATTCATTCATTTAACAAACATTATCATCATTTCGTTCATTGCCAATCGACAATGTACATCCTGGTATCAGAGTTATGGGGAACCGCCTCTCGGTCTCTGACATGGTTGGACACGACCACCAGATGGCAGCCGGGACCAAAGGCTTAACGTGCTTTCGGAAGCACGGAATCATCTTTATTTTCAGACAATCAGGTGATTCAAGCCTGCAATGTCCTAACCAAACTAGAAACAAATAAATAAAGTGTGCTTCCCGTGGGAATCGAACCCGCGACCTCTGGTCAAAAGCAGACGCCTTAACCACTGGACCACAGAGGCAGTTAACAAACATGAGAAACAAAGAATAAAAATAATAATAATAACCAAGCGCTTACGTCTGGTTCGCTCTAATAAAGTTCAGTAGCATTTATTAAAAACGAAATGCATTGTACGGACACTGCAAATTTGATTTAGTTTTTATTATTTGTCGCTGTAACTGCAATAGAAATATACAGTACTAGCATTTTCCCGCAGCTCCGCTTGCGTACAAAAAGTAGCCTATGTTTGACCCCGGGTCGTCAACTATAATCAAAACAAAATTTTATCAAAATCCGTTCAGCGGTTTGGCCGTGAAAGCGTAACAGACAGACAGACTTTCGCATTTATTATATTAGTATGGAAGGATGGAAGTGGAAGCAAGTTTCTATCTAATTGCTGAGGAGATAGTTCCTTTGGGTTTGTCAGCCTATCATAAGAAGGCTAGAAATTTTTAATAGAGTTTTTGAACTTTGTGTACGGACCCCTAAAAAACATGATGACAGGTGAAACTTCTTAAACTGTCCATCTGCGCACCATGTAAGGAATATCTTTGATTATTGCTCATCGACAACGATGTTTAAAATTTAAAAGGGCTCAGTAGAAACTAGGTCAAGTTAACCATCAGTTTTAACCACGTTTTAATAACGAAAATGGACGTTGTATATGGTGATGCGATCTATAAACATATAATAAAATTGTAACAGGCCGATGTCTGTACATTGAAGATTTTTAAGAAAAACCAATATAAGGGCTCTTTATTGGTACAACAGAAGCTAAAACAATCATTTTTAGAATTTTTGTTCGTGTGTCTGTATGTTTGTAATCGCATCACGTGAAAACTACTGCATAGAATTCAATTCTTTTTTTACTGATGTATTGCTAGATGTCTAACTTAGAGGTTAGGCTACAATTTATCCCAAATTTTTCACCTGTTTCCGAGGGAGAAAAGACCAACCTAACTTGCTCGTAAAATGTATGGCATGTGTACTATATATAAGAGGTCGAACTACACTGGCTGTTTGGTTTCACCTTTCGCAATGTTACCAAATATGGGGATAGTTTCTATTACAAAAGTATTTTTATGCTAAGCTTTGTAATTTGAATATCTGTATGCTTATCTTTATGTAGATTTTAATATGGGTTACACGAGATACCAAAGTAATTTCTAAAATAAGCTTACTCCCACAGGTACTCATTCAACAACGGCTACCTGAGCCCAGAATCCGACTACTTCAACTGCGTGGTGAACATACCAGAAGACATTCGGCGAGTAGACGAGCCTTCTGAGGCCGGCGAGCAATTATCAGTCCTATCCGGCGTGCCGGGCCGGTTGTACGGCGCCGCCTCCACTCTCGTCGGCCCAGACGAGAAAGCCGGACGAGTGAATCCGGCATTGGAACCGGACGATGATCTTGACGACCCCAATGATGGTCCGACCCCCCTTTTCGGGGCTAGCTCCGCGCCCCCTCCGGTGCAGGCGAGGGGGAAGCAGACGGCTTTCTGAGATGACGAGTATGAGCTCCGCTAGACACGCTACATTGAGCTGAGAAAACCCTGTCTTTATTAAATATTATTTCTTTTGTTGAATGCCCTAAGAAAATTAATGTTACCTGTGTTGAAACGTTGAAAAATACGGCAACTAGGTACGGAATTATAAATAAATAAGCATACATTTTTTTACTTTTTCAGTGTTTAATCAACATGAAAGAAAATCATAGACACCGTCCAGTGTTTTACGCTTAAATTTGAGCGTTTTTGTGGAAATTTAACACAAATTGCAAAATGTATTCATGAATATCTAACATATATTTTCTGGTCGTACGTATTATTTAAATCAGACAGGGTTTTTTAACAGCCAGTATTTTACGAAAAATTTACTCGTTTCGTACATCGAAATGACCGTTTGAATTTCAGTATTTTTCGAGTTAGAATATTGTGCTCAAACCTAACACATATCGCCATATCTTCCGACGATACAGTTTTTGTATTTTACCTATAAATAATGATCATCGATAGAACTTCGAGCGTGCGCGGGCTCTACTTGCCGACAAGCAATAGCGTCTAGTGGGTGTAATATAAAGAATTTATGTAAAATTATTTTGTAGTTAAAACCATAGTTACGTAATACAATCGTGCTAAATATAACGCAACTCATACATATCAAAATGTGAATCTTAATTATTGTTAGAAAATATTTTATATATATTATTTATATGAAGAGATTCCTTATTTAAGTCAATTAATATAGAGACGAAAGCACATTATAATATGTTCGACGTGCTTCATATGTCATATACATATACTGCGTGCGATGTAGACACACGTCTTAAATAAATTAAAAATATAAAGTGTACACGTGACCAAATAATCGAATGTTAATGAATAGCAATGTTGAATGGTTAGAGAGTTTATAAACTGCTGTCTGTATCATACATATCGCTTTAAAAGCAATAATATTATGGAACTACACACATACATTATATCTTTGAGTATTGGTGAAATAAAGGCTTTTGTAGACGAGTCGAGCAATCTGTCCAGCAATTTGTTTTTGGAACTCATCGATTGGTTAGATCGTCGTCGCGCACACTTTAGACTAAGTAGTACAATTTTAGCGGCTTTTAATCGTTTCTTAAACATTTTGTTTTTATTTATTGTTTTATTAGTCTATCGTTAAGTTATAAGGATACGCTACGGTTGGTGAATATATAGGAGAGTTTACATGTGATTAGACTAGTTTGGAGAAGCTTATAAGTATTTTATTTCTGCATTTATCTCAATATACGCTAAATAACGTATTTCTAATACTCACGAATTTTAAATACAGGGCTGATCTAACAGCCATTGTGTTCGTGACTACAGAATAAAAATTATATTTATGAATTATATAATCTTACAGGTTTAATATTAAATAATATTATATATGTATACAACTATGTATTCCAATATACTGGTCCGAATCCGAAATAATCGGTCGGCCTAAGCGGGCCATAGGCTACTCCATTTGTGTAAGTGTTGTGTTATAGATGTATTTGACAGTTTGAGAAAATTTGCACTACATTCAATATTATATGTACCATGACGTCAGTCTGAGAGACGTAACTAAAACATATCTAAATGTGAACATTTTATAGTAAGTCGAGAGGGTGTGATAACGTGATTTCAATGTGTTTGCCGCACAATAGTTTTGTCGGAATCTTGACAGATATCACACCAAAATAAAACTCTATGTACAATGGAATGTCTAACAAAATTAAGTCATCACCGGGGTATCATTGGCCTCTGTGACTGACTTTGTCTTCACCTAATGTCACAAGCACACATACGGACTCTGTATTTTTAAACTTTTCAATGTTTATCGGTGTTCAATAATTGACTAATATTAAATGTGTCCCATCTCATGTTTCCCGAGCTCCGAGGCCTGTCATAACCTGCCGCTTTTTGACATAATATATTTAAAACAAATTATATCTTTATACTATTGGAAATCGCTTAAAATTCATTTATGAGAAATTTTATCAGCTGCCGTCGTGCAGTTTTGAATATATTATATTGGAAATGTTTATATACTATGTTGCTATAATATTTAATGTAATAAATATATGAGGCGATATTCATCGTCCACACTTAACAATTTTAACAGACGACGCGACTTAGGATAATCATCTAATTTTACCTTACGTTTAAAGAAAGTATATTGGAATGACAAGGAAACTCAGTAATATTTATTGAAAAGTGATTTACTTGAGCACTTTTGAGTAAAAATTTATTCCAAAAATTGTGATTTGGGAAATTAATAGTGAGCGCGCAGTTTGGTAAAGTATCATCAAAGTTGTCGCCGAATCGCGTGTCCTAAGTCGTCTTGTCTGTTAACGCCTTACGACTACCACCACGATACATATCATGTCTGTGTGACTTATATACATATCATAGTATGTAATAGGAACGGAACATATCAGTAATAATAAGTGTAGATATAGGTAATTGTTGTTCTTCATCGTAGCCCTCTTATGTACAAGCGTGCGAGTCTATATTCAAATTTTAACATGTAAACGGAATCTATATAAAAATTATAACAGGTATATAAATTGCAAGCAATAATATTTGAAGAAGGAGAAGCACTTAATATTGTTTATGAGTAGAAAATACTCTTATTTGATATTCTTTAGATAATAGACAAATGCTAGTTCGCAAAAAGACTTAGTTTCGAAAAAAATAAACAAAGTGTATATGATGCATAATCTGTGGTACATTTTGGTCTATGCATGACTTTTTAATGACTTTCGTTGGTGTTTGGAATTATCAAAACTTTTTTAATTTATGACGCTGTAGAGACAAAGCCGTTCCACTCTATTCCGGAAAGTGTCCATTGTGCACTTATTAAAATAGAGACTACATGTAAACCAATGATCAACTATATAATATAACAACTATAGAATAATATACTCTAATATATCTACGATGTGAACTGTAATTATGAAACTACGACCATTGAAAACCCCTATTTTGTATTAACGTTTGGAACAGGCATTTTGCAATATAATGTTTTGAAAATGATTATTTACTATTTACTCAGGTGGCATATATTCAGAAGCGCATGCGCATAAGCATGTATATGAGAGGGCCACGGTACACTGTTAGCTAGTAGTAAACCTACTATTGACTTATTCCTAGTTCTTGTTGAATATTTTGAAAATGTGAAAAAAAATGTGTAATGTTGTAAACTCAGGGGCGCTCCTACGACATAATAAAACATATAGTATGTTGAATATGTTTTTGTTGTTTGCATTGGTCGTCATTATCCCAGAGGTTTATTAGTTTCATCATAAGCCCTAAAATGTTTAGGAACGCGTTAATTGCTTAAATGCATTTTTAAATTTTTAGTTATTTATTGTAGGGGTAAACTACACTTTAAATAGATTGATATGATAATGATATGTAAGTGATATCGGAAAGGTATTGAAAATGATAAGAACCAGTCCGGTTGGGTGTAAGTTGCACACTAATTTATTTCAATGACTAAATAAGTACAAATGAGCCGCGTCAGCAATACGCAGCGCTTGATACATTGCGATGAAATTGTGAAAATATTATAAAAATTAAAAATGTACGAATATAGCTCGTACATCTTAGCACTCAAGAAAAGAAACAAAGAAATAATGATCATAAAAAATTGTAAAAAAAGAGTTAATATAACATGGAAAAAAATACATTAAAAAATATTAACTTAAATTGCTCAAGTTACATTGAAATTATAAATGTCTAATGTTCAGTTGTCAAATTATGCACTAGGAATTTCAAATTTTACGGAACGCTTGATCATAGGGGAGGATCCCTTATCGACACTAATGATAGATTCGCGCACTTCTTTTGGGACACTTTGTAGTTCGCGCACATTAAATACCACCATTTCACTATCTTCGTCCGCTGGAGAGACCTCCTCTGTAGGCTGATGAGACCCCGGCGGCGGCGACGGCAGAGGGGCCGACGCCATGCCAGCCAGGCGAGCACATCGCGCTCTCACGCGCTGGAACACGATCACGCTGCCTATGATAGTCAGCATTCCGATGATGAGATAACCCAAAGCGTAGTGATGGATATCATGAACGGTGAGCTCACCATTAGACTGTTCCTTAAGATCTGATAATTGGGAGTCTATAGAATGCCATTTGTTTGTTTGATTATCCAAGGAAGTGACATGTATAGCACTAGACGTATTTATTAATTTGTTTAAGATAGAAGCCTCTGGGATTTCCACTCTCTGATTGATATTGATTTGATTCATATAGTTGTTATGTGCGAAGATAGAGAAGTCGCTGCTTTTTATAGTACACATAGGGTCAATATGAATGATACCGTTGCCTCTCAGCTGATTTGACGTCACCTCAGCTGGACATATGATGCGAACGATGCACTCTTCACAACAAGCGAACAGCCAGGTGTTGTCGGTATGTAACTTGATCCAGCTCTCTCGGCAATCCGATTCCTCCGTCGAGCACGGTGATAAGCTCGGGCCATTGTTTTTTAATTTAATATCGCATATCGATTGTTTTATATTGATATCATATACAGGATTATCTAGGGAACAGAATAATTTTTCTTCTGATGCGTGTTTACATGTAGACAGATCATTTTCGGATAAAAATATAACTGAATCTCTTTTGACGTTAAATCCAATAAATGGGAATGCGGGGAGAATTTTATAAACCCTGTTATCCCTTTTTTGTGGTATGCTAATAATTTTGTCCAACTCAAACAGATCGCCCCCTACCAATGGTATCTTGACTTCTACGATGAGATATTTGTCGGTGATCCTCGCAGAGGCTCGAAGTAGTTTGTAGAGATGCATAATATTTGATCTGTCGACGGGAAGTACGAGGTCTCCTTTTAATTGACCAGAAATAATATTTATTTGCCGTTGTAGTTGTTCTGGTGGTAACATATGAGTACTTATATGTCCTTGATAAATGTCTGTTACCGTGTCAATTAAAGTCTGTTGAATGCTTTTTATTTTGGTTAAGATGATATGAGACGATAAAGATGAGAGTGAGAAATAAAGGACGTTGTTTGTGTCGACCTGAGTACGATTGGATTTCATATTCAACTTATTAATGTGTTGTTCTATGAGATTGAAGTTTCTTTTCATGACCTCTTCATGTCTCTTCAATATGTTAGACTCCGCCTCCAAAATGTTGGTTTGATTGTGGATTAAGTTTTGTAAGTGATTATCATGGAAATTCAAGGTTTCTATGTCCCTTTGATATTGCTCAGCAAACCTTTCATCCAAGACACCGAATAATGAGTTGGCAATATATCCGACTCCGTTAATTAACCCTCTCTTATGTCTTCTGTTATTAAAGTTTGATGATAAAATATAAATATTTAGATCGATTTCATCAAGGTCGTGAACTAATTGTAGGATGATGTTATCTTGCAAACTCCTGTCAGTATTCAATGTACAGCTTTCTTTAATATGTGATATATATTTATGTACATCGTTTATACTCTCCCAGTAGGAACTCATGTTATAAAAGAGAATAAGTTTCCAATTATCGCGTATACACTGGACCTGTGATATTCTGTCAAAATATAATCCCTGATGATTACTTAACTTTGTGATATTAAATCCTTGTTGTTGTTGGACGCTTGGTGATATTAGGAATGATAGACACATGAAAATTGATAAAAATAAATTCTGAAAGACCTTGCGTCGTGGTCTTTTGCTACATTTATCTTGATCCGTATCTATGGAAGCTGGTTTGTTTTCTACAGGAGAAGGTGATGATTCTTGCGTTTGGAGCAACGGGATTAATTTGATAACGGGTCTCTTGATAATATTATTTTTTGTTTTGATAGACACTATTCTGATGTTTCCGTCTGTGCCGGGATGTGTTTCTAGTACCCGTCCCATTGCCCACTTGCCAGGGGGCAAGTTATCCTCTTTTACAAGTACTACGTCACCGATTTCGATATTTTTATCTGGAACTCGCCATTTGGATCTTATTTGTAGCTGCTGCAAATATTCGGATGACCAGCGTTTCCAAAACTGTTTGTTCATTGATTGTACCAGTTGCCATCTCTTTGGTAGATTGATATTTTCAGGTTCTGGTTGAGGTCTTTCTAGTAACGGTCCGCCGATTAAGAAGTGCCCAGGGGTAAGTACAGTTTCATTTGGATTTTCAGTTAATGGACACAGTGGTCTCGAATTGAGGCATGCTTCAATTTGATGTAGAAGGGTACTGAACTCCTCGTAAGTAAGTTTTTGGTCTCCAATGACTCTCTTGAGGTGATACTTGACGCTTTTGACCGCAGCTTCCCACAGGCCACCTGCACTTGGGTTTCCAGGACAGTTGGGATGCCATTTTATATCCATTTCACGATGATTGAAAAAGTCATGATTTATAGTTTCACGGATTTCCTGATACTCCTTCCGAAGAACCTTATTTGCACCCACAAAATTTGTTCCATTGTCACTGTATACGTCACTGGGACAGCCTCGACGTGAACAGAACCTCTGAAATGCCGCCAGAAACGCTAAAGTGCTTAAGTCCGAAACAAGCTCCAAGTGCACAGCTTTTGTCGAAAAACAAACAAAAATCGCTATATAACCTTTTGTAGTACGGACCCCACGACCCTTATTTAATTTTAGTTCCACACTTCCAGTGAAATCAATACCTACGTTGGAAAAAGGTCTGGAGTGAACAACTCTTGGTTTTGGCAAATCGGCCATTATGGGCTGATATTTACTTTGACTGAAACGCCTACACTTAACACATGTACGGAGATGTCTTTTAACCGTCCGCATGCCGCCTAAAATCCAGTATTTATTTCTGATATATGATAAGGTAAGTCTAGCTCCACCGTGTAGAGTAGTAGCATGCGCTTGGTTTATGATAAGATCAGTTAGTCTACTGTGACTGGATAGAATGATAGGATGTTTTGATGACCAGTGGATATCCGCATTGGTTAACCGACCATCAACTCGTAACACACCCTGATCGTCGATAAATGGACTAAGACTTGCTAGCTTACTGGATTTATATTAATATGCCCTTTGTTTTTAATATAAATTATATCTTCTAAGAATTCGTAATTTTGAATGGTTTTAATAATAATGTTATATGCTAAATTTAGTTCATTAGGCGTTAAGTACGATGACCCGACATTTACGTCACCCGCTCGAGTTCGCGCGATGAAACGCAACACCCAGGCCATTGTTCTTGCGACATATGCTAGCGAGCTAGAATTATTTATTAAATTAAATACAATTAAATTATGATTTAAGGCTGCGGACACACTAGTCTTTTTTAGTTCAACGCATGGTTCTGGGTATTTCATGTTAGGTTTTTCCTCGGCTTTAATAGTTGTTAACCACTCTGGCCCTTGCCGCCATTTGCGGTTTACTGATAATTTATCCATAGATATGCCCCTAGTAGCACAGTCAGCTGGATTCTCTTCCGAACTTACATGGTTCCATTGTGCTGCTGGTATGGTTTCTTTGATAAGTCGTACTCTATTAGCCACAAACTGCTTCCATCTAGACTCATCTCCATTGATCCAGCCGAGAACTACCATTGAATCCGTCCAAGCGTGTATGATGATATCTTGTTTCGTTAAAGCTTTTAAAACTTTTTTGATGAGTTGTGATAAAAGTAATGCCCCACAGAGTTCAAGTCGAGGTAAAGAGACTATTTTATTGATATTGGGTGATAATTTTGTTTTAGCTACGATTAGCCTCGATGTGTTCCTACCCTTACCTACGGAGACACAGTATACGGCGCACGCGAAAGCTTTCTCCGATGCGTCGCAAAAACCATGTATGTGATAATTATTTTCTGTGTCCCCCATGTGACGCGGGATGTTAAGCTGATCTATGTATTTGAACTCTTCGCGCATCTGTTCCCATTCTTTTAAGATGTCCGATGGCAATGTATCATCCCATGATAAAG
Organism: Euzophera pinguis; assembly: GCA_947363495.1. Taxonomy (NCBI): domain Eukaryota; kingdom Metazoa; phylum Arthropoda; class Insecta; order Lepidoptera; family Pyralidae; genus Euzophera; species Euzophera pinguis. The sequence goes on from OX376166.1 coordinate 401,152, forward strand.
TTAATGTCCATGCTTTTTGGAACAAGAGCTTCGCTCTAATGCTTATTGGTGAAATCCACCCCATGGGGTCATACAGTTTTGATATATTGGACAATAATTGCCTTTTTGTGTTACATTGGTCGTCTGTACTCGACCTAAATATGTTATCAAATACGAATGAGTCAGACGAAGGGTTCCATTTCAATCCTAGTGTTTTCCTAGACTCGGAACATCGGAATTCAAAAGAACTATTTAATTTGTCGCTTGATAAATCTTTTACGAGCTCTTCATTATTACTAGACCATTTGCGAATGTTCATGCCGGCCCCTTTTAAAATGTTAATTAATTGATCTTGTATTTCTTTCGCCAATGAGAGTGAGTTACTACCACCGAGGTAATCGTCCATGTAGAAATTGTTATTTAAGGCGGACGAGCCTAAGGGATATTTGTTTGCGTCATCACTGGCGAGCTGTTTAAGAGTCCGCATGGCTAAAAATGGTGCAGCCTTGGTACCATAGGTAACCGTTGTGAGATGATATGTACGAAGAATCTCGTTAGAATCCGATCTCCAGATGATTGATTGTAATGGTTGATATGATTTATTGACAAAAATTCTACGAAACATTTTTTCGATGTCTGCTGTCATGACGTACTTGTACTGCCTCCATGTTATTATAAGAGATTGAAGGTCAGCCTGAAGATTTGGTCCACGCTCCATTAGGTCGTTTAGACATTTCCCTGAGGTGGTTAGAGAAAAGCGTTGAATACCACGCGAAGGGAAGTGGTGGTAGAGTCCAATTTAAGTACGCCGTGATGTGGTAAATAAAATGTGGGAAAGTCACTGACGGTAGCTGTTGGCTCAGGAATCATTTGACCTAGTTGTTGATATTCTACCATGAACTGCTTATATTTTATTGCAAACTGATCATTTTTGGCTAGTTTGCGCTCTAATTGATAAAACTGACCCAAAGCTTTAGATTTTGATTCACCGAGCTTTTCCTCGAATCCTGGTTTCATTGGTAACCCGACTTCATACATGCCATTTTCCAGGCGTGTTGTTGTGGATTTGTAAAAATCCTCACATTATTGATCACCGCTGCTCATATCCGAGGATGTGGTTATATCTTCCACTTCCCAATATTTTGATAAGTCTGACAGATCAGTGACGACAGCGTGACATTTGTATGTCTTTACATTACCAGATAGAATCCAACCTAGTCTTGTTTGTTGGGCGATAGGCGATTGGGAAGGCCCTTTGATAAGGCCGTTCATGATAATTTCAGAATAAACGCTAGCATCCAACAACAAGTCGATCGGACCTGATAAGTTGTAGTCAGGATCTGCCAGATTTATATTTTGAATATGAGACCAGGACTGTTTGGTGAACGTGCTGTTAGGTAAGTTATTAATAACTTTTGATATTACCAAAGCTTTAGTGGTAAATTGATAGTCATCGTATATTGAGTGGCATTCCATAGTAACCATGCCTTTACTTTGTTTTAAACCGTCACCTATGCCCGCGACTGACGCATGATATTTTTGACGGTGAAGCCCTAATTGCTGAACAATGTTATTTGATACGAGTGAAATTTGAGCCCCCTGGTCCAGGAGAGCTCGCAATGTGATAAATGACCCATCAGATGATCGAACTTTTAACAATACGGTAGTCAATAAAATTTCTTCATCATCCCCTGCTATGTGATTCACGCTATGTTGCTTACTAGTTACGCTATGTGGCTTACTTTCGGAATCCCCGACAGATGATGAAGATTGCGTTGGATAAGAAGAAGATGGAATATTTTTACTAAACGCATCGTGTAATAAGGAATTATGCTCAGCGTTGCATTCTTTGCATCGCTTAGTGGAAGTACACGGGTTGTCGTAATGTTTGTATAAGCAATTTTTGCAAACGTCGTATTTCGTAATAGCCTTCAATTTAGCATCGGACGACATGCTAATAAATTTCCTACACTGATATAGATTATGATTATTTAAATTACAGATGGGACATTTTGAACTACGGGCATGGTAGATCTTGTTCTGATTTTGATATTTTTCGCGAGGGAAATTTTTTGTCGCGGATGGTGATGATAATGATTTTGTATTAGACATAGGTTTAGATGAGGAAGTATACTCTCTTTCCTTTTTGTTCAAGGGCTCCAAAGCTTCAAACTTTGCTTCTAAGAAGCTGATAAATTCAGTGAGCTCTGGTAGCTCTCGTGGGCACTTACGCGATTCTTTATAGTCCTTTAGGGTTTCCGCGTCTAGCTTCTTGGTTAGGAGGTAGACAATTAACGGATCCCAAGAGTTCGTATCAACCAAGGAGGTTATGTATAGAGTGGATACACTCGACTGATATGTCGTGAAGGCGTTTAATAGCGAAAGCAGTTTGTTTTTCGACAGTAGGCTGGTTAAGGAGAGTTTCGATTTGATTATTGAAAAGAAGTTGTTTATTATTATAACGATGTACTAAAATCTCCCAAGCCGCTTCGTAATTTTCCGCTGATATGTGCAGGTGATGAATTAACCGCTCCGCTTCGCCCTTAACCTTCCCCTTCAAATGCTGCATCTTTTGAGTGTTGGTAAGAAAAGTATTATTATGAATTGCTTCAGTAAACAGATCGAAGAAGGTAGGCCATTGCGTATATCTCCCGGTAAAAATCTGAATCTCAAGTAAAGGGGTTGATTGTTGAGTGTGGACAGTTGATGAGAGTTTTCTATTTAATGATCGTTTTATTTTCTTAAACTCCAGTTCATAAGAGAGATACTCGTCTTCGTACGCTAAATCTCCGCCCTGCAGAATGTCATCTATTTCAAGGTGAAGAGTATCAATGATATTCCAGCGCGATTTGATATTGCGAAGTTCATCTTCGAGTTCCCATTTCTCTGAGATCTCTTCGACGTGAATAGATTTTAATATGCGATTAAAGGCCCTAAAATTGGTCCTTTGTTTTGATAAAAGTTCATCTACTTTATCATTGGGGGATGTCGACCTATCCTGTTTTATAGGCCTAAAGTTGGACAAACTTGAACGCACGGAATAATACAAGTTTTTAGTTTTATCAAAAATGTCTTCAGTAAAATACTGGCTGCTTATGTCATCATATTGATGTAATTCGGTATCATTCTTCTCAAATTCTATCCAGAGGTTGTCTAGTGCTAATAACCTATTTTTCAGGTACTCTGGAGTTTTCCTACTTGCGGAATCCTTTGAGAAGTTAGTCTGAATTGACTTGATAGATTCCAAAATGTCACTTTGGCGACCTAAGATGCCTTCCATGATAAATGATAAAAATCAAAGAAAGAGATAAAAGAACAGTCTTACTTGATAATTCCCGTCGGGTGGCTCACCGCTCTAGTTCTCGCTTCCGCTTCCCTGCGAGCCTTCCGGGCCACAGAGGTGATGATACAAAGACACCGAGCACATAAGATTCACCAGATTAGGGCAAAAAAGAGTTTTTAAAGTGATAAAAATGTTCGCTGTTCACTGATACAGTTCGCACTACGTAACTGTCACTTGATGTTTTTTGTAGACGTGGTTTAAACAAAAAAAATTGACCAAATGTCCCGAGTGATCACAATGCCGGGAGCCCTCTAAATTTCGAAGGACCAAAAAAAAAAATGTAGGGGTAAACTACACTTTAAATAGATTGATATGATAATGATATGTAAGTGACATCGGAAAGGTATTGAAAATGATAAGAACCAGTCCGGTTGGGTGTAAGTTGCACACTAATTTATTTCAATGACTAAATAAGTACAAATGAGCCGCGTCAGCAATACGCAGCGCTTGATACATTGCGATGAAATTGTGAAAATATTATAAAAATTAAAAATGTACGAATATAGCTCGTACATTTATGATATTTGGAAACTATAAAAGAACTTTCAAAATATGTTTAGTAGGTTTCTCATTCAGTTTGCTGCGCATTTTATTACAATTTGAAGGATCATTGGTATTGAATTCAGAAATAAAAAACACATTATTTATGTACAAATTTTAATTAAAATTCTTTGACCTTACTCTAATTTTGTACAGTTTGATAAAAATTAAATAAATTTAATACTTTTCGTTCGGCAGTCCTGCCGTCACCGCAGACTGATCGTAACTAAATAAATAGAGAGACGGGGATGCATGTCCTGCGCATTTTCTGCTCATTTTCAGTGGTAGGGATGAGGCAAGTTGGAGGGGATAAAGTGATTCGTCGATTTACACCGATCCAGTGCTGGCAATCCATTAGGACACAAAATTTACTGACACACACAAACAATTTCGTGTTCATGAGCGCGTCTACATAGACAAATTCGCTACTTGATTGCCAGCACTGGATCAGTCTAAATCGACTTTACGATAGGACCTTTTTGTTTGGAAATCATGAAGTAACCATACAAATTTTAACAGCGTTCATTCTGTTATCTCCAAACATGGACATTGGCATAATTTTGTCAATGTCCATGTTTGCTAGTATTACAATTCGATTTTTAGGAGTGAAGTATGAAAGTATACAACGAATTTATAGGATCTGGGAGAGGAAGGATTGAGACGAGCAGGGTGTTTGCGGCGTGGCACCATGAACACTTCATTACTATCTAGTGCCATCTAGCTAAACAATCATTAGCATATTTTGGTAATAAAAATGTTGTTGGTGCATTGATTTGCCTTAGTCAGTAATGATAAAAAAAAGATGTCAATGGTGCCGCGTGCCGAGCGCGGACATCTTTTAGATCAGACGAAATCTTGCCTTAAGGTTGAACTGATTTTTCTAATACTCTTCTTTAAACTGTAATACTCGATGATGTAATAAACACTTTGGTATTTAGTACACCACTGAGAACAACAATTCACCGACGCTCCGAAACAGAGGGCTGAGAACTTAACAATTGACTATTACCAATACTAAGATGCTAAAAGTCTTGCAGACTTTAGTCTAGTACACGTATCCGCCGTTAGAGTCGTAGCTTTGGTTGATGGTGGCCGGTACACCACCGGAGCCATGGCTGCTGCCGCCAGAGTACCCTCCAGAGCCACCGGATGAGTAGCCACCTGAACCACCAGAGGAGAAGCCGCCAGACGAGTATCCTCCTGATCCGCCGGACGAGAAACCACTAGAGTGTCCACCAGAGGAGAAACCTCCAGATCCGCTTGACGAGAAACCACCGCCTGAAGAGAAACCACCAGAGCTAGGCGCTCCATAAGTGCTTGAGGGTGCCGCGGGAGCTCCATAAGAGCTTGAAGGAGCGGGAGCACCATAGCTGTTGGAGGGAGCTGAGGGGGCACCGTAGCTTGAAGATGGGGCACTGCTTCCGAACCCACTAGATCCAAATCCACTGCTACTGAACGCGCTTCCGCTAAAGCCGCTGCTGCTGCCGTGACCGCTGCCGCCGGATGATGGGGCGCCGTAAGATGATGAGGGAGCTGGAGCACCATAAGAAGATGATGGGGCAGCTGGGGCACCGTATGAACTTGATGGGGCGGGAGCTCCATAAGAACTAGATGGGGCGGGAGCTCCGTAAGAACTAGACGGTGCAGGGGCTCCGTAAGAGCTGGATGGAGCTGCTGGGGCTCCGTAGGAGCTCGACGGGGCAGGTGCGCCATAAGAGCTTGAAGGTGCAGGAGCACCATATGAGCTGGATGGTTTAGGAGCACCGTAGCTGCTCGATGGTCTGGGAGGAGCTCCGTAACTGTTTGAGGGTTTTGGCGCACCATAAGATGTGGATGGTCCAGTAGGCACTCCATAGCTAGTCGATGGCGGCCTGGCAGGTGCTCCGTAACTGCTTGAGGGCTTGGGCGGGGCACCATAGCTTGACGATGGCCTAGGAGGAGCTCCATAGCTTGAAGAAGGTGGTGGTCCATAGCTGCTCGATGGTCTGCTAGGAGGAGCTCCATAGCTAGATGACGGTCGGCTAGGTGGGCCATAGCTTGAGGAGGGCCGGCTGGGAGGGCCATAGCTGGACGAGGGCGGGCCGTAGGAAGACGAAGGCCGGCCGCCTCCGCTGGATGGCGGCAGATACGACGAGCTCAGAGGCGCTGAAAACAAAATTTTACTCAATGTTAATAATCTCGTAACAATCAGACAAGATCATGGCCTATATAAGCAGAAGAAAATTACGTAGAATTTGTTAGCACTATTACGAAAGTGGCGGGCGTAGTGGTGCGAAAATTGAGGTAAACACAACCTGCGTAACTAATGTGTATTACTTATTACTTATGTCAGTAAGTAGGCACACAACCAGTGGGTCAGAGGAAAAGAATAGTTGCGAACATCTATATAAATTCTGACCAGCTGGGGGCTTACCATAAACTTTAACAAAACCATGATGGTTTTCGCCAATCTTGTTTTAAGGTTAAAATAATATTGTTCCAAATCGTACCATGAACTTTTAAAACAAGATTGTTGTATTCCTGCGTAGAGTTGTGAAAGAACGAATGATTTGTCTATTCCCTGGCGATTGTGAGAGCGAGACTCCGCTATATAATTCGTATAGCTGCATCACTTTTACGCAGTGTTCCGATTGACTCTCGTTACGAAATATTGAATTTTAAATTTAATATATTGAATTATGTGTTTTTAAAGTTGATTATGTGTTCAAAATATATAAAATATATTTATATTATTAAATTTCAATTACAACAAATAAAAAATGAAATTTGGGTTATGATTACAAACGAAGCTGTGCACGCAAATGAGATTCGGAACATCTTTTTACGTTTTATAAAGACAACTGACAGTTCACGCGCAGCCACTCAAAAGGTCTCGCACTGAGTTTGTTTAGATAAAAATATTTTAATAATAACTTTGGCTAATTCCAAGTAAGTTAAATGCGGGGTTCAGATTCACAGGTTTTTCTCAAGAGAGAACTGTGAATGGGGACAGCGTTCTCGTATCTTCTCCTTCCTTTGTTGAACGAGGGTCCAGCAGTAACAGAGGAGCCGGCATTGTCGCTAGCCTAGCCTATCATGTCTTGTAGAAAAAATAGTAAAATGTCTATTATTATTTTTTTACATTCATCATCATCATTTCAGCCGCAGTCAGTCCACTGCTGGACATAGGCCTCTCCCAAAGATTTCCAAAATGATCGGTTGACAGCAGTCTGCATCCAGCGTTTACCTGCGACCTTTTTCAGGTCATCTGACCATCTGGTCGGTGGATGTCCAACGCTGCGCTTACCGGTACGTGGTTGCCATTCGAGAACCTTTCTGCCCCATCGGCCATCGGTTCTCCGAGCTATGTGCCCCGCCCACTGCCACTTTTTTATATTAAGTTACTAAAATAATTAAAATGTTTTTATTTTTAGGCTTCTGTCTAACGGCTTGCTCTAAACGACACGGCGACATTGAGTCTTTTAGAAAATCTCTGGAGCAAGCAATGGCGAAATTTCCCATGGCAATAGTGCGCGAATCCATAGATTCATGGCCAGATAGATTAAAGGCCTTTAAAAGCCAAAGGTGGCCACTTTGAACAGAATATTGTTTTTATTTTTTGCTGAGGCTAATAAATATGTACATATAAGTTTTAGTAATATTACATTACTTCATAAAAAATGCATTTTTATTTGTAACAGAATTTATGGCCGGACGAGGTATACTTATACAACAGCACGTAACTAACACAAAACAAATCTAACACATAATAATGAAAGATTCAACACACACAGTCGCACACTAATGGTTTTTTGCACAAAATTAGAATTTACCTTGTTATTTGTAACACAAGATCATTGAAAGAATCACACTCAACATGAAAAAAGTTTTGTTTCCATCACATCCGACCAACTTTTTCAAGATCGCTAAATTTGACGTAAAAACAACATTGCTTACTGTCAAATACTGCTCATGGTACGAAATTGAATGAACAATTTACTGTGACGTCATCAAAACTGCTAGGAAATGCAAGCTTAAAGTAATATTGTTTTTTACGTGTCATGGTACGAATTTCGAGAGTAATATTAAAATAATACTGCTATAAGACATTATGGTAAGCCCCCAGTCTCTAATATGTGTATTTGCAAATGTAGTAGTAGTGTCAGTCAATTTAGTAGGAAAACAAGTATGTTGGCCAGCCTTATAATATTGATCATGATTTCTGCCGCGATCAGTCCACTATTGGACATAGGCCTCCTGCAATCAGCAGTTGTCTGCAACCTTCTTTGACTACTGACCTTCTTCTTGTGGAAATCTGCTGAAGTAATAATAATTTAATTATTATCCCTCAGAGGCGATTTAAAGATAATTACAAAAGTAATTAATTCAAGCAAGTTAAAGGCGGCTTCCATGGGTATCATAGTATTTCTCAAATATTGCCTGCATTATTTTATTTTCTATTACAAGAGAGAGTGTGAAATCTTAAAGGCGACATTCATAAAAAATGTGATTAACGCAAAATCAGCGAATCGATTGATTTTCTTTCGATATCGATTGATTTTCATACGTCATAATCGGTAAGTCAAATGATTTTCATTCTACGTATGTTTTCAAAAAAAGAGCCCCAGGCCGATAAAAATGTAGTAGATGCTTACCATCTCGCTTGTAGTGACGTTTTGGCGGCGATGCTGACGCGGCAGCCACCAACAGTGTAAGGACCAACTGAAAAAGAAGAAAATACCATCATTAGAAACTTTTATAACGAATGAATGAATGAAAACTTTATTGCACCATAACGCAAGATATTAGAGACGTTTCGAAGGAGGTGAAGTAGTTGGGGCTTCCTTAGGGCGTGCTCCAATGAGATTGAGTGACGGACGTCCTTGAGATTATCTTTCAGATTATATTTATTAATTTTTTCATTGTTTTTTTTTTCTCTTTTATCTTATTTTTTATTATAATGTTAATAATTGTAAACTGATGTAAATAATGTTGTTTATGTTATAAAATAAATAGGAGTGTTCTTTCAGAATATGGGTGTAAGTTTTAAAAAATGTGATGGCCTAAAAATACATAACTACTGCCTATAATTTTATTGGATTATATTCCGATCCACACAGTATCAGCAAAAACCAAGATAACATTATATCGCATCATGATCCTTTTGGTCTAGTTTCTTTGTAAAAATGTTAGGTCTATCAGTAGAAGGCAGTCGTTGTATTGTGACTCCCAGTGTTCTACGTCCAGGACTATGATTAAAGTGGACCCTGGGCTCTTATTCATACGCTGAGGATGTCGCTGAAATTGACTCTCAGAGGACTAGGAATAGGTACTACGAGGTTCTTCATTATTCAACAAAAATAAATTTTGCAATAAAAAAGGTAAATATCCGGAAAAGTAAAAAAAACAGAAATTGAGTAAGAAAGTTCCATACAAATTGTGTGGAATGAAGATAAGATATATAAGAAAGAAGTCTTAGTGTAAAGGTAAAGTTTTAGGGAGATTTAAGTGAAAAGTTTTGTTCACAAAGATAAATCAGAACTTTCCTCTTTATAAACAATTTATTCAAGACGATACAATGTTGAATTTCATCCTGTACATCATTAAAATAAAGTTGATTTCGTCTGGGCACATGCTAACATATAAATTACTATATTAAAGAAAAAGTATAACCTTATACAAAGTTATTTCGAAACCATTGGCCAATTTTCTGCAATGTGCTTAGTATATGAGAGTAAACGAATAACAAATAAAATTGTTTGTGGTGTGACCTCCCTAAGTTAATAATTTGTCTGTGATGTTAAACCTGCGACTATGAACGCTGCAAAATGTTTGGTACAGTAATAAACGCGATAAAAACCGTATTAAAATAGCTAAATTTAATGTGTATCAATCGCGAAATCGGTTACTGTTTAACCGACTACAAAAAAGGAGAAGGTTCTATGATCGTGTGTACCTAAGTTTTTTTTTAATGTGTATAGTGTACCGTATAAAAATGTTATCCAAATATAAACACAGTCAAGTCCTATTGCAGGACAGTGTTAAAGGACGCAACCGTCAACACGCTGAGATCATAATAGATTGATTGTCTAAATAGCGACTATGCACGTCTTACTGAAACGTTTTTAATATAATCTTCTTGTCCGCGAATCAATTTCCCAACATTGCGTGCGGCGAACCTTCTAATGATCTGACGACCCGCACGAATTTTCAACCTCTCATTAACGCAGATGACACGATTTTACATCTTATTTATATACACACAAAAGCTAGTATGTAATACTTGTTTCTCGGTACAATTATCCTATCTAGGTGCTAACAGTAACGCAATCATTGCCAAAACTGGGAGTCTGTGAGTCAAGGCGAGGTCATCTCACCATTTCCCTTTTGTGTCGCAAGTTAAGACAGTGAACTTGAAACGTAACTTAGTGGTTGTACAGGCGTACATAAGTAATGATTTGCATCACTACCAATTGAAGACATTAAATATTTGTTTGTTTAGTTTTAGTCGGCCTCGTGTTTTTCCAAAGATACGTTATGCAATATATATTTTCTTGTTGTGTGCTTTGAATTTACAAATGTGCTAGGGAAACTCATATTAACTTGCGTCACTGTTTCTTAATGGTGTCATTAGCTACCTCCGTGGTCCAGCGGACAGGACGTTCCGTTGGCCCCGACTGTAGTTGTCGTTAAAGGTACCACGTCAGAGGCCTAAAGTTGTATATAGCAGTGTGTATAGAACCGATTGACCTACATGGTACCAAATCGATATTAACATGAAATTTTTGTTTATTCAGTTTCAAGCGACCTCGTGTATTTTCCAAGGGGGTTTGTTTTGCAATATGGATTTTCCTAATCTAAGTAGTACAATCTTGAGTAACTTCTACTACACCCGAACCTGTTGGTTGCGTCTGTAGGTACGCTTTTAATCACGGTCCTAGATTTTGCGGTACTTTTGAAAACTTAAGTTGACTTACTATTAAAACTTAAATCGTTAGTAGATTTTAAATCTCACGGATATAAGTTTTCCTTTATTCTCGATCAAGAATTAAACCAATTATTACCCAAAGCATGTGTGTGCTAGGTAAATCGCTCTCGAAGTAGAAAACAATGACAATTTAAATAAGTGACCATTTTATTATCTACTAAAAATGTCAGTTCGGTCTGTGTGCCCCATACGTAACGATTTACTTTCTCGGATGTTTTAGTCAACGCATCACGTTTGCTACTGATCTTAATCTGTTAAATGTTTCTGGTTGCTAAAGTTAGTTGAAAATAAAAATTAAACTTTATATGGATTTGAAGAGACTGAGATTGTTTTATAGCTAGAAGGAAGATAATTTTAACCAACGAAAATGTAGAATTTTATCACACAGGTGATTCTATTGGAATCGTAAGCAATCAATTATCACATATTACTATATTCTAGCTGTCCGTGCTTCGGAAGGCACGTTAAGCCGTTGGTCCCGGTTGTTGTCGATACATAGCAGTCGTTAGGCTGTGTCAGATGACTTGGGGCAGCCTGAAAAATTCTGACAGTGTTGGCCACTAACACACTTCGGGTCATGTTCCTGTTGGTCTGGTTTCCCTGTAAAAAAGGGTTACGGCAATCGCTCCATTATAATAACCAGTACTGCCAAATCTAGGACCATGACTTACAGCGTACCCTAGGTTCCGAAGCGTAAGCTGACGACGCAACTAGGAATACACGCTAGAATGATGATGACTATATTCTAGCTGTCAATTCTTTACATTGTCTTTAGAAGGTGAAACTATACCACTTTCAATAAAAAAAGACAATTTTCGGCCACCAATTGTGCCTCCAATAAAAATTTTGTGATCAGCTGACTGGATTTTGTAGGGGAATTCGAAAACATTTTGTGAGGTTTCGAATCTTACTTATTTTATTGCAATTAGTTAAGTTTCATGTTCTTAACTCTGTAACATTTTTGTCAATGTTTTCAAAATAATCCTCTAAGGGATGTGGGAATGACATAGCACTCGAAAGGCTCCAAAACAACTGTATGTAATTTTAATCTTCGTAAATACGACCACGAATCGGCTTACCGAGTCAAGTTGGAATGGTTACCAATTCGTCAGCGTCGGCAACTGAATGTGCTGACCACTGATCCTAAAACTCCATTAAATCATAAATCAAAATTTAAATTTCTTAATGACACTCATGATAGAAATCTACGGTCGTCTGATAATCTTCGTTTATACACCAGCACATCGAATAAAATTTTAGGCACATTAGTTTGCAGTCTAGGCTGGCTTGCTTTGGAATGAACTCCCACTGGAGATCCGGAAGGCTCGGACGCGATTCGCATTCAAAAAAGCAGTGCTCACTACATTCGTGAACTATCTGATGTAGTATGAAATATATTCTATGTTATGTATATAGTTTATCTACTTGTTTATTTTGTATTTGTATTTATGTAAGTAAGTTTATTATATACTTTATTTTTTTATCCATACTTCCATACTAATATTATAAATGCGAAAGTCTGTCTGTCTGTCTGTTACGCTTTCACGGCCAAACCGCTGAACGGATTTTGATGAAATTTGGTATGAATATAGTTGAAGACCCGGGGTCAAACATAGGCTAGGTACTTTTTAACGCAGGCGGAGCTGCGGGGAACAGCTAGTATTCAATAAAATGTCAAAATTTCCGTTGCACTTACCTTTGAAATATATTATTTTCTCCGCACCACCTATTGGTTGACTGGTAGAAAAAGCCTTTGGCTTTAAGTCCGCCCTTTACATTATTGTAATAAAGTTAAATAAATAAACCGCTAATTATTAAAAAAGGGAGATGTCAGGAGTACTCGTAATCGATGAGCGTGTATGACGAGAGTGATGAGCGTAGAAGCAGCGAGGGAAGTCTGTAAGGATCGTAGCAAATGGAAATCCGTAGTCTTTGCCTACCCCTACGCGAAAAAGGCGTCATGGTATGTATGTATGTATGTAAATAAAAAAAATAGCATCATTGATTTATTTTATTTCGAATTTCTACATTTAGTAATACATGTAGTTAAGTACCCAATAAATGGAATGTGATGAGCTTCAGGTTTCTTCGTACATATCGTGATGTAATTAAAGGCTTCTTCATTTTCCCCTTAATATAGTAATTATATAGAGCCTTCGGATTGAACAACCTTATCCTTACATGGTACCGGAGCCGGTGGAGGTAAGAAGTACTTTCATTAAATAAATAATTAGTTTGAATTATATTTAATATATAATTCCAGCTGACGAATGTATAATAAGGAAGAAACAGAGCGGTTAATTAAGTTAATTACGTATAAAACATGCGTATTCGGTGAATCCAAACTTTACACGTGAGTATTTTTTACACACTACTATAACATTTGTTACGCACCCATATCTAACTATTTAATATTAGGCTACGTTATGTTGGCAGGACCTTTTTCACGACTTTTGTGCTTGTCAAATTTTCGCCGGTAAAATTGATCGCAATAATCGCTATGCAGCATAAATATGCTCTGTTTTATTATAATATATAAGTATTGCATATTAACACCATTGATAGTAAGACTATATTCTCTTAAGTATGGAAAGACTTTTCTTAAAAAAACACATGAACATATTTTTATTCTTTATTATTATTCGTATTTTGTGTAATCTTGAACACAAGATTAAATACATAAATACATAGCAGTGGTTACCAATACAATTAAATATAGGCAAAGGTACATATCACCGGTCTCTTAAGATAGAATTCCTGTCTAACATAGTACCACCAGTTAGTTCAATAGTTGTCCGACAAAACCTATAATTACTTAGCACTATTACCCCAAATACTGTCCGAGTATGTGGCAGAATAAATAGTAGTAAGTACAATGCGCTAATCGACGAAGAAATGCGGTATTAGAATAAATTTGCATGACTTCATTGTCGCATCGCCACCTGGTGGTTTCACAACCGCTCCCTCTTACCACAACAGAGGAAACCTTGGAAAACCACAGCGGTTAAATGGCTTTGAACCTTGGGAGAGCAATCGCGGAGCATACCAATAGATTTGGTGACAAATTTATAGCATTCCGTGCCAGATGGGTGCAATGTTACGTCAAAACTGTTCGTAATACCAAATAACATAAACTTGTAACATAAAACAAGTTACAATAACAGAAAAGAAGCAGAAAATAGCAAAAGTCAGAAAAAGTCGTATGCTTTTTTGAGCATTTCTTTTGAGATTGTGAATCTTAAATGCCTATACTGTCCCATTAATAATTATCTATACATATAAATGAAATTGGTGTGTCTGTTTGTAATATTGAAATAACCGTTTTTTACTACATGCATATGAATATATATACGATACAAACACCAAAATAACATATTTACAATTTTTGTCTGTCTGACTGTCTGTTTGTTCCGGCTAATCTCTGAAATGGCTGGACCGATTTTGACGGGACTTTTATTGGCAGGTAGCTGATGTAATAAGGAGTAACTTAGGCTACGTTTATTTTATTTTAGAAAAATAAAGTAAAAACTAAAAAATTAAAGAATCGACTGTTAGGCGGAACGAAGTTCGCCGGGTCAGCTAGTTATAAATATAAAAGAATATGCATAAAAATAGTACGAGAAAGATCGTTTTCGGCGCGAAATAGCGGAGTAACACATTTAAAATCGCTCACAACTGCTAGTAAAATATACAAAACCGAAACCTAGTATGACTAAGTTAGTATTTGAGAAGTCCAACAGTCAAAATATGAATATTTACTTACACGTACGGTTCGACAGGTCACGAGAAATATCATCGGTTCATGGTGTCGTACCAGACGTAACATCTTAGTTTCTTCGACTTCCTTTGTTTATTTCTAATATTTTTATTGCGCAATAAATACCGGAAGTTTCGTACAAGAAAAAAAACAATTTCGCTACTTTTCGCGCCATTTTTTATTTATCCATGCGCGTAAATCTCGGGTAGAAGTCTTCTTACAATAAAACTAAAACTAGAATCACTGTCTTCGTGTCAATAATTCATTCATAATGGGTGGATATTGAGAAAGAATTACTATAAAAATAAGTTATTGATAGCAAATGTTATTAAATATTATATTTAAACATAAATTATTAACTTACTTAAACAAAAAAAAAACTAGTACAAACAAACAGTTAAACCACCAGTTATAACGAATAATGATATTACCGAGATATACAACTAACAGATGTTTATTATGTTAAGATGCGTTGAACCGGCTTCACTTTCACCCTATTGTTACAAATTGTAAGATAAACAATATCTGGTTAACTTGTTTGTTAATTAGCGTGTAATCGTAGCACAATGGAAGATCTTATAAAAGCCAAGCACGAACGCATAGATAAAAAGTTTATTTTCATTGACTGGGACACTATTAATTGAAATTTTCACGCAATAACTAAGCGAACGTATTTTTTTTTCTTTCAGCGTTTTACCCGCTGCATCTTCAGTGCCTTTAGTTCTTGCGAACGTTGTCGCTAGAGTTTTTAGTAGATTCTCTATGGACATACTCATAAATCTCCTGATACAATTATTAACACTAAAAGATGTTAATTTTAGTAAGTTTCATACACGGTTAAAGGAAATTTATTCAATGAGAATCGAAATTCAATTTCTGCGATTTGAATTGTTTTGAACTCCAACAACTTAACAAATTAGTTTGATTATGATTAACAATAGATATACGTTTGTACGTGTATTTTTATTAAACCACAATAAAAGAGGTATACATTTCGCACACTCAACATCGTCTTACATTCCTCGCGTCAGTGTGGTGCGCCGGCGCATTTGTTTGATACTATCGCGATTGTATCTTTGTAATGGCGACCAGCTCGTTGACATTTGATACATTTAAAAGAATAACTGTTCTTTCTTTCTTTTTAGATTCATTTATTTTTTTTATTTTTGATGATTTTGATGTATTTATTCAAATTTTCTTTTGGTTGACAAACTTCTAAACGGAAAATGAAGCGCCTGAATTTTGTTCAATTTTATAAACCCCACTTCGTCTCTCTTTTCTTCGTCCAAGCATGTTTCGACTGAAGCATAAAAATTCGAGATAGAAAATGTCACTAATGGTGACCAACCCAATACTGGCCACGTTGGGCCGTCGCTTCACGCACGCGATCGTCTATCGAGCCCCTTAATCGATACTACTTATTTTCTCCAAGTAGGTAAGTAAACCACTTACATCACTTTTCTTCGTCTAAATATAGTTTCAGTAGCAATGACCCAATTAATTTACCAAACATAACCAAAGTAAATATTACATCGTCGACCCCTACTACAAGTTTGTATATAAACACGAAAAATGAAGCCCACGCAACGCATGACGTCATGGGATCGGTGCGTTTGAGAAACGAAGGTCGCATTTTTTCGAGAGATGCTTAGAATGGCATTTCATAAAACCAATATTAGGGGTATTATGTCACGTGTTTATTTTCAACTTGATTTATGCAGAGGCTATCATACTAATTAATATTATAAATGTGAAAGTGTGTTTGTTTGTTTGTCCTTCCTTCACGCCCTAACTAAGCAACCAATCGACTTGATTTTTGGCATAGAGTTAGTTGAAAGGATGGAGAGTAACATAGGCTACTTTTAGTCCTGGGAAAACATCATGTTCCCAAAGGAGGTTACACGCGGGCGAAGCCGCGGGCACAGCTAGTTACAATATAAAGAAAAGTGACGAGTTAAAATTGTACAACGTTCGGTCAGTGATTTGGGTTTGGGAGAGATAAGGTGATGACAGTTTAACTTGTCGTTTTTGAGAAGTCTGTACCTAACACGATTACGAAGTTCTAGTTTCCCGATCGATAGTCATCATCATCCTAGCGTGTATTCCTAGTTGCGTCGTCAGCTTACGCTTCGAAGCCTAGGGTACGCTGTAAGTCATGGTCCTAGATTTGGCCACTGTCAGATTTTTTCTGCCAAGGTCATCTGACACAGCCTAACGACTACTATCCATCGATAACAACCAGGACCAATGGCTTAGCGTGCCTTCCAAAGCACGGAGGAGCTCGAGATAGAAAAAGCCACTAAATGGCGACTAATCCAATAATGGTCGCGTCTCGTCGTAGCTTGACACGCGCATTCGCTACGGATACGCGGGCCACGCTCGACTATCAAGCTCTTCCATATTTCCTGACAGAGTTTTATTAAAAAAAAAAACAAAATCTATGGTTTTACACATTGTCTGAACTCTGAATAGTACAATCAATGAAAAGACCTCAACAACTTAAACGGTTACGTTCCTACACATAACACAAAATTATGACAACATAACGCATAAAGATACAATTTTTAATCGACAATGATCATCGGAAATTATTCAAAACGTAACTAGCGAATAACTTCACGTAACCGATTCGATATCGTTACCCTACTGATGGCAAAGTGACATCCCATCAGATCGTCGGCATTCGCAAAAAGTCTTACCGCAAATCGTCACTTTCTCATCGGGACGGAAGGCAATGAGCCAGTGTGCTATTGTGAGATGTCAATGAGTGAAGATGACAAGTATTATGTAATGATAATATTACTTGGCTGAGATTAATGACTTCATTTCTTTTATTCAGTTTTTGTCTTGCTAGTGTATTGTGGTTGTGGTGTGGAGACGATTCAAAAATCATAATAATATTATCATATTTATTATATAAGATTTTTTTAAACACGAGCTAAATTTATACAGCAACAACAATTTAAAAAACCGGTCAAGTGCGAGTCGGACTTACGCATGAAGGGTTCCGTACCATTATCCATAAAACCGCAAAAAAATCTTATGTGTGCAATGGGAGCCCACTTATATATTTATCGCTCGTGTTTTGTATTCTTTCCTAAATAACTCTAAAATACCGACCTAAAAGATACTAAAAAAATAACATGAATATGTTGAAACTTAGCACTTTCGTTTAACATATCACAAGATACAGTTCGAAAAACTTTTTTTTTTTATCTTTTTTTTTCAATTACTTACTACCTTCGGGTTGCAACCACACATGTGTGTTCAACCAAATTTCAACTTGACCAGCCCAGTAGATTCGGAGAAAAACGACTGTGACAGACGGATAGACAGACAACACGAATGAGACTATACACAGGATTCCTTTTTTACCTTTTGTGGTACGGAACCCTAAAAAAGTGAAAACCGAGAATTTTTTTCGACCTAACAATTTAGTGATCAGCTGACAGGATTTGTATGGGAGGACCAAAAAGAAAGCACGATTGTCATCGATAAAGATATTTTTACTATTTGTACTATTTATAGGTTGGCTTTTTTTATACAACTAAGTAGGCAAACAGGCGTACGGCCCACCTGATGGTAAGTGGTTACCGTAGCCTATGAACGCCTGCAACACCGAAGATGTCACGAGCGCTATACCCTGAAGGAAATTTTTCACGCAGGCTCCCATGTTATAGTCACTAGGGAAAACCATGGTAGGTTTATGTTGGCTGAAAAAAAAAAAATGCATGATAACTCCTTCTTGGTTATCATTTACATTAACCTAACTAATTTTAAGTAAGTATGGAATTTTTTATTTCGGTAACAATATCCGCTCACTCGATACACCGAACTCACACTCAACATTTGGAATAGTCGTATCAAGATGCGATTAAAAATATGAGAACCACGATCATAGTTTGGTACTAAACACGATAATGTTCAATTTAAAAAAAAAAATAGTTTAGCAACCCGTATCCATTGTCCTCCGCGCCATATCTCTACATCGGCGGACTTCCCACGGACTTCGTGAGAACGAGATCCACAATGACCCAAATTGTGCAAAACCTATTCTTTAACCCTTCAAGTTGGGACTTGTTCCCGCGGTGTGATCATCTCTGTGAATCTAATTGGATCGGAAATTATACTTGGCGCCCATTCTTTGTAGACGAATTTACAGTTTTGTAACAGTCCTTGTCACATTTATTACTAAAGTAAAATCCAAGTTCTGATTAATAATATAAAAGTGAAATATCTTAACTCATATTATCGTATAATCTCTACACGCTTTATTTACTAAATCGTGCGAAATATTAAGAGTACTGAGAAGGACATAGGGTCGCCCAACTATCTATATTTTAAGAAAGTCTTTTTGGTTACACTATTTATAACTTAAGAACGGCTGAATCTATTTGGCTGAAAATTAGTGGGAAGGTAGCTTGGAACCAAGAGACCTGATATAGGATACTTTGACGCGGGCAGAGAGCCGCGGGAAACAGCTAGTTTTTTTTATAAATAATCGAATGAGGAGCTCGATAGTTCGTAGGGAATGCGCGTGTCAAGCGTCGACGAGATGCTACCACTATTGGATTGGATTTAGTGGCATTTTCTATCTTGAGCTCCTCCGTGCTTCGGAAGGCACGTTAAGCCGTTGGTCCCGGTTGTTATCGATAGATAACAGTCGTGAGGCTGTGTTAGATGCCTTAGCAGCCTGAAAAATTCTGACAGTGTTGGCCACAAACACACCTCGGGTCATGTTCCTGTTGGTCTGGTTTCTCTGTAAAAAGGATTCCGGAGGTCAGACGGCAGTTGCTCCATTGCAATAACCAGTTTCGCCAAATCTAGGACCATGAATTTATAGCGTGCCCAAGGCTCCGAAGCGTAAGTTGACGACGCAACTAGGAATACACGCTAGGATGACGATGCTTTTAAATAACCGACCAATTTACTTTAACATAAGTAATTTGCCAACATTTTTCGCTAAATTCAGTCTTTTTCTAAAAAATGTTGCCTATTTTATTAAAAGCCATACGCGGAATCCGCCATGACACTTTCGAATAAAATGGCGGCGATGATTTTTCCCCGATTTTCTCCATTGCGCAATGACGTCATTAAAAAGGTCTGACGGGAAACGGACAGCGTACTGACCCCGAGATCACACATGATCATGTCATCATCTTATTATGTTTTAAAATAAATGCGAAGACTTAACCACTCCTCCGGCCGGCCTCTTCCTTGTTCTCTCTGACCCACTTTCCACAGATTATTATTCATATTTTTTTTATTTATTAAATTTTTGTAGTACTTAGAGCTCTATGTATGTATGGCTACGTTTAATGTAATTGAATGTAATAATTTTGGTCTTGACATATTTTTATTTAAAAAAATATTGTTTATACTTTTTTTTAAAATCATATTTTAAAGAAAAATCAAACCTTATCCTGGAGCTGGATATCCTTTCATAAACAATCTCAAACTATTAAAACTTCTTTCTGTTACGACAATTTTTCCTATAACGTTTTCTTTTGAATCTTACTCATTTGCAAATAAAACCATTAATTAAATTTTTCATTCAAAATTTATTATAGGCGTGTAAGTGTGTGTAGTCAATAAGTGTTGAAAATCATAGAATGATCATCTAACACCTATGCTACCTGTGTTTGACAAAATAAATGATTATGATTATGATCTATAACTATTCCAAATAACATAAAGATCATTAAGTGTTAGAACAAAAAATAAATGAGGTTGCCATTTAATTTAATGCACGTCTGTAATAAACATTTCTTGCATAATATCTCAAACATTAGCTCCACAGGAAAGAAACAATTACGTGGGCGAGCGTACATACATATTCATACTGTCGCATATAGCTGTAAATAACTGTCGCATATAAGCTGTAAATAATATAAATAAAACGTCGTTCCTTTTTGTACTCCTTTATTTTGTAAGTAGGTTAAGATTGTAATTCTCCTTAAGCTCATTATCTTTCATGTCTTTTAGTTATACATCATTTGTTATCAATCTTAGCGTTATAAGTATTATTATTGTCATGTAAGATACAACTATGTAACAGTAAATGCATATAGAAGGTTACCAATTCTTGTTAAACTAAAGAGAACCTTATGCATACACATTAAAGTTGTATATTGTTTGTACTTATGCCTCCACGTGTCGTCCTTGTATTATACGACACGTGTAACCTAAGGTTGACCTCGTATTTTAAATGTCTGTATCACAACTGGATAAAGAGTAAATGAGGGAGAATACCTGCTCACAGGGTTGCGCATGCGTCGTATAGTTCATTTAGTGTATAAAAGGGCACTAATTCGGTCCTAAAATTCATTCTAACAACAGCAAGCAAGTAATGGACAAGACAAGTGCGCGACCCTCGGAATAGTCACTCCCAGTTTGTAACTATATAAAATCTTTAATTTCAAAGTGCCAAATACCTATAAAATCTACAGTCCATTTCCTCAAGTTATCCTCTGTCATTCACGACAGAAAGTGGTCATTCGGCAGCCGGATTCAAGTACCAAGTGACACGGTGTTAGGTGAGCTGAACTCGCTCGGCTCGACAGCTTTAGCTGTATAAACATCCACCAAAGGTGATCGGCTTTTTAGCCTGCTCCCTGCGGTACCCCAAGGTGTGTGGCTCGAAGCACAGGCTCGCCGACCCTTGGGTTTTAGTTCAGGTCACTCAGACCTCACGTTGGCAGTGTAGTTGTGCGTCGGTCGGGAGGTCACGTACCCCCTGGCTTCTCCGTGTCATCTTATCCGTCGTGCAACAAAAGGACTGTGGGGGCGAGAGCCTCGCGTCCTTTCACCAAACTCAGTGAGTGACATTTTAGCCAAACAATAAGTGCAGTGAAAGTGATAGTCGTAATTTCGCATATTTTTTATTTTATTTTTCTTGTCTTTATTTTTTTCATTATTTCGCGTATTTTGTTCGTTGTTAGGATCATTTATATAGGGATTTAAGTGTGTAAAATTAGGGTAAAAATGATGAGGTCCCCCACGCGCACCGATAGGTCATTAAGGTCTAGGGGCCCTCCGCCCACTCCCTCCTCACAAGAGGAAAGGGAAAAAACACCGCCCTCAGGTGACACCACTCCTGGTGAAACCAACACATGGAGCAAAAGCACCAGCCCGACCACTGACGCAAGTCAAAAAAGAGTAGAAGATGCAGTCGTGCCACCGTCTCCGCGACCGGAAGCGCGGAGCGGTGTTGTTGAGGATACGTTGCCAAATAGGAGTGCCCCGGGCACGGTAGTTCAAGCGCCGCGCTCGCCCCGGGAAAGCAGTGAGATAAGCGTATTGATGGCAGAGCTCGAAGTGCATAAGGCTAAGTTGGAACTGGCTCAACGGGTTGCGGATTCCGCCAATTGTAGGTTGGAGATCGCGCGCTTGAAAGTCGCGCAGTCTACCGACGGCGGAACGCAGCACGGGTTTAGTGAAGAGCACAGGGTGTCCAACTGGGTCGCACAACATACGAGTTCGAGGCCTGCTATTCAGGACGCTTATCAGGACCCGGGTCCTAATACGTCGCGAGACAATAATAGAGTCCGCACGTTAAACAACGTTATCACGACACCTCGGGATCGTGTCGTACCCGTTATGCAGCGGACGGTACCCGAGCTACCTACCTTTGACGGAAATATTTCCGAGTGGATTGCATTCCGGGCTGAGTTTGAAGATAGTGCTCCCATGTTTAGTGCCGTAAATAACGTAAGCCGAATCCGCCGAGCCCTCAGAGGCGAGGCCCGTACGGCCGTTAAAGCCATCATGTATACCGTTCAGGACCCATTTGAGATCATGGAGGCCCTGGAGAGGCACTTCGGAGACCCCGAAGAAATAGTCCTCACGGAAATTAATAACGTTAAACGTATGCCGCGATTGTTTGAAGATAACAGTAACATCGTAACTTTCGCCGGTCATGTCGCTAATGTTGTAGCGACCATTAGAGCTCTCAGGCAGGATAAGTATTTATATGCCCCCGAGTTAGTTAATAAAATTGTTGACAAACTTAGTTTAATTGTTCGGTACGAATGGAGTAAATACAGAACGTTAAACTCCAGTACACCGGACTTAGTCGCTATGGCTGAATTTTTAAATAATATCAGTAGTACCGCGCGAAAAATGCACTCGCGTCAAAATAAATCACGGGCTCACGTCAACATTACGAACAATAGTCGACGTGAGCAAGCGTCGGGACGCCCTCAGTCGCCTTACTATCAGCACGCGCACCGACCATCCCCACCATCAGTCGATTCAAGCAGTGACACTGAATACGAACGCGAGCGCGCGGTCAAACGACCGTCACGAACATCGGCTAAAGTCAATACCAACAAAGCGAAGGACTTCAAAAATTCACACAGTAATAATGATAATAAACCTAAGTCTGCACCCTCAGTGCAAAAGTGTGTATTATGTGGAAAAGAACATATGTTATCAAAATGTTCAGAATTTTTGAAATCCTCCGTTCAGCAGCGTTGGGAAATTGCAAAAAATAATAAGTTGTGTTACCGGTGTTTAAATTCATCCCATAAGCGACCCATGAGGTGCAAATATGTACCGTGTGGTGTAAACCAGTGTGAAGCAGGGCACCACAAATTATTGCACGGGTTGTCATCACAGGCAACTACGTCACGAGCTAACGTTAGTAGTATTAACCACGTAAGCAAATCGAGTACATTTTTAAAAGTCGTTCCCATCGAAATGACGGGCCCCCTAGGCGTCGTAAGCACATACGCCCTTTTGGACGGCGGGTCCACTATGACTTTGGTCGAAAGAGAAATCTCTGATCAAATTTGTCCCAGAAAAAGGGGAGATTCGCTCACAATAACGGGTATCGGGGGAAATATAATAAACGATATCGAATCCTGCGAAATAAATGTATCGATTCGTGGTCACTGTAGCCGTAATTTTGAAACGATGAAGGCGCGTACCATCACCTGTTTAAACATCGCCCCTCAGGCGGTGCCCCGTACTATGGTGGAGGAATGCGACCACTTATATGACATCGCGGACGAATTGTCGTACGAATCGGCTACCCCTACTGTTCTCATAGGCCAAGACAACTGGCATCTTATCGTGTCGCGACAGATTAGAAGTGGAAGTAAAAACCAACCTGTAGCGTCGCTCACATCCCTAGGTTGGGTGCTGCACGGGCAGTACCTCTCCTCAAGCGTCAACACGGCATTCATAAGTCACGTTAAACCGGTCACCCCGGAAGACGAGATGCTGGATTTGATGAAACAACATTTTAGTATAGAATCGTTAGGAGTGGAACGCAAAGTACCCAAGGCAGATCCAGAGCAACGGGCAATAACCGTGCTGGAAAATACATGCAAAAAACTGCCGTCCGAAGATAGGTATCAGGCGGGCCTCCTATGGCGTAGCGATTCAGAGGCATTGCCTCACAATAAAGACATGGCTCTCCGTCGGTTGTATAGTTTGGAAAAACGGCTCGACAAAGACGCGCAACTTAAATCTCAGTACACAGCTCAGGTAGATAATTTGTTGAATAAAGGTTACGCGGAAAAAATGTCGTCTAGCCCACCGGTAGAATCGCCTCGTAATTGGTACTTACCGCACTTTCCAACCACACATCCGCAAAAAAAGAAGATGCGTCTCGTTTTCGACGCCGCGGCTAAATACTGTGGTAAGAGCCTGAACGACGCGCTCCTAGCTGGTCCGGACTTATTAGAATCCCTTTTCGGAGTACTCATAAGATTTCGGGAAGGTAAAATCGCCGTAATAGCCGACGTAGCGGAAATGTTTCTACAAGTCGAAGTTATCGAAAGCGATCGTGATAGCTTACGTTTTTTGTGGAGGGGGGAGGACCGCTCGTCCCCGCCAACGGAGTATAGAATGAGGCGATTAATTTTCGGCGCCGCCTCCTCGCCTACTACCGCGTTGTACGTAAAAAACAAAAACGCGCAGGCTTTTGCGATCGAATTTCCTAAGGCAGTCGACAAAGTAATCCGAAATACGTATATGGACGATATGCTCATCGCAATGGACGAAAGCGAAGAGGAAGCACGCGAAGTCGTCAACCAAATTTATAAGCTCAATAAGAAGGCGTCATTTGAACTCCGTGCATTTGCCAGTAACGTACCCAGCGTGATTCGCGACGTTACCGCGGGGGGCTCCGACACCACCGTCATCGCCAAGAGCGACGTAGAGCGTACATTAGGACTCAAGTGGAATCACAAATCGGATACACTGGGTTTTCAAGTTAACTTGCGCAACTTACCACAGGAAGTGTCCTGTAATGACGTATTACCAACTAAACGACAGGTAACCAGTAGCGCAATGTTGGTTTTCGACCCCACAGGCTTAGGAAGTCCTATTTCCGTCCTAGGCAAGGTCCTTATGCAAGAAGTATGGCGTAAGGGTATAGGGTGGGATGACACCATACCCCCCGAATTAAAGTCGGTTTGGATTTCGTTTGTCAGTAACATTCAATTATTAAATAACTTACAATTACCACGTTACGTGCCCGCAAACAATAAACAAGTAGAAATACACGTATTTTGCGACGCCAGTGAAAAGGTTTATGCGGCCGCGGTCTATTTCGTAGCGACCGACAAAGACGCTAAGAGGACATCAACCTTAATCTCGGCAAAGGCGCGTGTCGCACCGTTAAAAACGATTTCCATCCCGAGACTTGAATTACAAAGTTGCGTATTAGGTACACGCCTCGCTAACACCGTGATTAGGGAAACGGATTACGTCATCACGGGTAAACACTTCTGGTCGGATTCACGCACCGTATTAGCGTGGATTAAGGCAGACCCGCGAACGTTCAAAAGTTTCGTAGCCCATCGTTTAGCGGAAATAGAGGAAAGTACTACACCAGCTGACTGGCGCTGGGTACCTAGCGCACAGAACGTAGCGGATGACGCGACTAAGGGCGTCCCGAACAACTTTGATAAAAACCACCGCTGGTTTCACGGTCCCGACTTTATTAGGAGCTCAAAAGAGCACTGGCCTACTGACAAGTCCGACGCGACAGTAGCGCCAACGGGCGAAGAGCGAACTAGTAATAAGGTTACGGCCATAGTACATAGCGCTCAAAATAAGCAAGATTTTCTCCCGCCAGTAAATAGGTTCTCTAAGTACATACGGCTAATTAGGGCTGCGGCTTGCGTCTTGGTCGCGGCGGAGGCATTCAAAGCTAAATTGCTAATAAAGAAAACAGAAACGGAAATGAATACAGGGCATGTTAAGTTAGCAGAGCTTTTATTAATTAGGCGTAGTCAACATGTATCCTTTCTTGAAGAAATAAAGGACTTAGAGGCTGGACGGCGAATTCACAAGAAATCACCACTTTTCAAGATTGCAGTTGTATTGGACAAAAACGGCATTTTGGTTTTAGACTCACGAATAGATAGAGGTACGGCATACACTCCAATCTTACACGCCAAAGAGGAGTTCTCCAGACTGCTGGTACAACATTTTCATGAAAAGTTTAATCACGGGAACCATGCCACAGTAATCAACGAGTTGAAACAGCTGTATTTCATGATCGGCTTACGAAGTAGCCTGCGATACATATGTAACCGATGTCAATGGTGTCGGACCTACAAAGGAACAACTCTTCAAGTTCCAGTAGGCGACTTACCAGCTGAACGACTTCAGGCGTATCAACCACCCTTCACAGCTACCGGCGTCGACTTGTTCGGACCTATGACCATCACCATAGGCCGACGGCATGAAAAAAGATGGGGAGTACTGTTCACCTGTCTCACCACACGAGCGGTTCACCTGGAACTAGCCGCCTCGTTATCTTCAGCATCCATGATAATGGCCTTACGACGCATGGCGTCGCGACGAGGCACACCTACCGTCCTGTATTCCGATAACGGGACTAACTTCATCGGCGCAGAAAAAGAAATCAGAAGTGCCCTTCAAACCCTCCCTGAGGACACCAAAGCATTCACCTCAGTGAGAGGCATCATCTGGAAGAAAATACCAGCAGGAAACCCAGCCGCTGGAGGTGCCTGGGAGAGATTAGTGGGCAGCATCAAATCCGCCCTCAAAATCACCCTCAAAGAGAAGGCACCCAGTGAGGAAGTACTCCACACGCTTCTTCTAGAGGCCGAGCATATTGTGAAC
Organism: Euzophera pinguis; assembly: GCA_947363495.1. Classification (NCBI taxonomy): domain Eukaryota; kingdom Metazoa; phylum Arthropoda; class Insecta; order Lepidoptera; family Pyralidae; genus Euzophera; species Euzophera pinguis. Next base: position 427,843 of record OX376166.1, read on the forward strand.
TCGCGCCCTCTCACTCCTGTCAACCCAGACTTGGGCATAGAAGCCCTGACACCCAATCACCTTCTGATTGGGCGGTCATCCGCCTTACATCCTTTTGGTCGTTTTACTGACCACCAACTTTCCACTAAATCCTGGCAAGCCACTCAACTACTGGCCGACAACTTCTGGAAACGATGGATGCGGGAATACCGCCCACAGCTGGCCCTCCGAACGGCCAAGAAGGAAACACATCAGCTACAAAAAGGCGACGTCGTGATTATAGCCGATAACACTATGCCACGAGGAGTATGGCCAAGAGGCATTATCACCAAAACACATGCCGGTCCGGATGGACGAGTAAGAGTCGTGGAAGTCAAAACCGCTGCCGGCTCCCTACGCCGTCCAGCCTCCCGTTTAATAGTCCTATGCTCCGCTTTAAGTGGTGCTAGCGCACGTGGGGGAGACTGTCGCATATAGCTGTAAATAACTGTCGCATATAAGCTGTAAATAATATAAATAAAACGTCGTTCCTTTTTGTACTCCTTTATTTTGTAAGTAGGTTAAGATTGTAATTCTCCTTAAGCTCATTATCTTTCATGTCTTTTAGTTATACATCATTTGTTATCAATCTTAGCGTTATAAGTATTATTATTGTCATGTAAGATACAACTATGTAACAGTAAATGCATATAGAAGGTTACCAATTCTTGTTAAACTAAAGAGAACCTTATGCATACACATTAAAGTTGTATATTGTTTGTACTTATGCCTCCACGTGTCGTCCTTGTATTATACGACACGTGTAACCTAAGGTTGACCTCGTATTTTAAATGTCTGTATCACAACTGGATAAAGAGTAAATGAGGGAGAATACCTGCTCACAGGGTTGCGCATGCGTCGTATAGTTCATTTAGTGTATAAAAGGGCACTAATTCGGTCCTAAAATTCATTCTAACAACAGCAAGCAAGTAATGGACAAGACAAGTGCGCGACCCTCGGAATAGTCACTCCCAGTTTGTAACTATATAAAATCTTTAATTTCAAAGTGCCAAATACCTATAAAATCTACAGTCCATTTCCTCAAGTTATCCTCTGTCATTCACGACACATACATTAAATCGTTAAATCGTTTATGAAGATAGAGGAAAGTAGATCAGAGACTGCAGATCAGTGGACCATCATTACTTGAACATGGCGACTTTTGAAATATTACCCAAATTTTACAATTGTTGAGTCTTAGTTCGTTAAACTTTTTTTTTTTAATTAAGTCATCTTATAACCCCTTTTTCTATGTTTCGAATATTACGATAAATGGGACTTTTGGCGGGAACCTGTAAGGACCAGTATCGGCGCTGTATTTTTTTTTTTTTTGTTATAATTATTATAATAATGGTGGATTATTATTGGCAAAGTGTTCGATAACAAGCGTGAATGTTGTGATACAGTGTTTGATTTATGTGATTTTAATGCTTGTTGCCAAATGCTCCTACTAATCGCTAAGTGCAGTTTTTCTACCACTTCACTTAGCCTGATTTTCTGACTAGATTTGACTACCGACTAGACTTTTAGACTTGACTAGGACCTGACGAAATCACACTGTAGGATTGAAGAAGATAGAAAAATTAAGAAGGGCTATAAAGGGCTTGTATCCATGGCCGTAAAACCCATTACTAAAAAAAAACTATATATGAATTTATAAATGTATTAGTTTAATTACTATGATTTACATTTGTTTACACATTTACTGCCGGAAACTCACATGTGCGTCGTAACAATTGAAACGGCATTGTTATAATTTATCGGTAGCGAATGTGTTATTAATATTAAAGTTAAGCTACAAATAATATTTTCAGTAAGTACTCGTTATTAGGCTTTAAAAGGATGTAAACATTGATTTTGATTTATCAGTAATAAAAATTCTAAGGCCCATGTGTGTCTGGAAAGGTTGCGTTATCCTTTACGAATGTCTTTTTACCATGAAGCGTTACATTTGGAGCCCTATTTTTAAATGTATGAAATATTATGTCGAACAGAAATCCCTCGAATCGCCGTTTTGCGTGTGTCACACATTTCAAAAATTCCTGAATACCACGTGTCTACGATGAGCTCTATTTCATCATATTCCTTGTAAATTTAATCATGAGATCTGCGATTCCGAATGTATGTCATTGTAGGTTCTTGCCACAATATCAACTGATGCATATGATATCAGTCGTTGGTATAACACACAGGAGAGGGAAATATGGTGGGAATAAGAAAATTATGTATGCAAAGGTAAAGAGGGTTTGAGACTTGTATGCAAACGCCGCGGCTCCTTGATTTTCATTTTCACTTTAAATGGATATTCTATTACTTAAATAAAACTTTTAAAGCTACTAAATTTTAATCAACCTTACTGGAATCAACTGGCAAGATGATTCCATGTATGTGTGATGTAATGATGAGTGATTGGCTTTTTTAAAACAAATAAACATTGCAAATAAACTATTTCTTTATTTCTTTCTTTTTTCTTCTTTCGTATGTGTATGGCCAACAGTAGCGTCAAGAGCCTAATTTTGGAAATGCATGACTAATTACGTTATAATTGTTCGATTCAGCTATTATAATGAATGAAAATCATTCAATATCGCACAAAAATCATTAGACTCCGCGTGAAACATTCTTTTCAAAAATAGCACTCCTTTAACTTTTGAAATTGAGCAAAGGTAAATACCATAAAGGAATCCACCAGAAAGGCATAAGGCATGTTTGACTTCTTAGTAAGTAAGTAATACAAAAAAGATCTAACAAAAATTAATAAACCAATGCAAATTTTCGGCTATTCTGTCTATTTCATACAAGACTCGGGCTACGTCAATATCGGAAAATGTTGATAACTACAGTGCGATTTGAATAATGCTAGTGACATAACCCGTCACGTGCCGCGTTCTCACGACGAAAGTAAAATTATCTTCTGAGTTCGCGGTGGAGGTACAGTCGACGCCGTAAATTTTATAACTACGCTTTTATTTAATAAAAATTAGTTTAACCCGGGTTATTTGGGCGATTTTGAACTCATTAAAGTATTATCATCTTCAGTTTTATTTTATTATACAAATTTAAGAAGTAGAGAAACTAGATAATCATAATCAGAATCATTTAATAGAATGATAGACAAGTTAAGAAGGAGGAAACTTCATAGACAAGAGAAGAGAGAGCTTTTGAATTTAAGACGATTGCTTCATTCAATTTGTGTTTTTGATGCATTGATTGATTTGCATGATTTTGATTGTGCGGTTACAAATTATGTATTCAATGTTTTGTATATTGTATTTTCAGGACAGGCTGTCCTGACGGACGAGGAGGGCGAACCCCAAATAAGGGATGAAGCACGTAAAAAGAAGAAGATTGTATTTTCTAAATAAGTAATGCTCAAACGTCTACGGTGCCAACATACTCGTTATGTAAGTTCTAGCGAATGAATGCAGCTCGCGGTTTTTGTTACAACTGCGTTTGTGTGTCACCACGAGGCTTCACTAGGCTTCACTAGGCTACAGTGGGCGAGATTGACAGCACAGCTATGAGATAAACAAGTTAATTCTTAAATATAAAAAAGCACGACTGACTGTTCCACAATTCAATTGACTTGAAAATAAATTCATTCATTCATTCAATTTATTTATTTTTGTAACAAAAATACATAAAATATTTGTAATATACATTTTTGAAATCTTCTTTTAAACCTCTTCATTTTGATATCCCACTCGGTTAGGTTACTTTGAATATTTTTTTCATTCTTCCTTTTATTGCGTGTATAATCCGCCATTTTGTTTTTATGATGACGTCACATACCCTATAACTCTTGGATGAAAGTAAGGAATCTAAAGACACATCATACGTCTATATCCGTTAAGCCGTTCTTGACTTATGGTGGAATAAAGAATCTTACATACATACAAATATACACGAACGCTAAAAATATTTAAATCTTTTTTTTTTTTTTTTTTTTTTTAATGGCTGAAAACGTATTGAAGACAATTTTACACCATTTTTTTATTATTTTATTATTTATTTTATTTTTATTATTTATGTAATTTTATGAGATAAGATAAAGTAGTGTATGAAACTGCACATAATTTGATCTTACAATACTTGTGTAATGTTCACTATCTGTGATGAGTTAGGGATGCTAGTGAACAGATTAATTTACAAAATTAAATAAACTTTCCACTGAAGTTCAAGATTTTATTTTACAATAGGGAATAATAAAAAAACTATTTGAATAGAAATTCTAAATAGAAACTTTGTCGTTCGATGACCATGGGTACCTACTGTTGACGAGAATTTGCATATTTGAAAAGGATTATTGTCCTGAATATTTCTTTGATGGGAAATTGTATTAAAACCACAGAATAGATAACTGAAACTAAAGCTGTTTGATTCTGTTGTCTGAATTGTTACCCTGTTGTCAATGTTAATTGTCACCCTGGAGTCTTTCCTGCGTTACTTCTGACCTACCGCACCACCGCCACATGGTGGTTATGGATACTTATTTTTTCCTATTTCCCGCCATAAATACCACCATAGTGCAGTTTTCAGATTTTACAGGTTTCAAGTACAAGAAATGATCTACAATAATCTAATTTCAGAAAATTTTCACATGCTTATACGACAAAACTGCCATTATACATACTAAACTCTTCGTTCTCTTATCCTAATAAATGTGTGATATAGTTAGATAATGAAATATGCGGAAGAAGACTCGGACAATAGTAAGCAAAGTGAATAAAGTGTAATTAGTGCATGCTCTATACTCCGAGGTATATATATATATATATATATATATATATTCACCGATGATATAACTGAGCCACAATGGTGATATACTCATTGTTACAGCCTTTGCGGAGAGCGAAAGGAGAGTCGCAGTCCAAAACATTAAATAGACTACAAATGTGTCTCATAAATAATACTATTTAACATGGCTTATTTATTTTTTTATCTTTAGCTGCATTGTTTACTATTTTACGTACATTTTAATAGTAGATTATGATACAAGGGTGCGAAGTTGGTCATATTTACGAGATTTATTTATTTTATTTATAGAAGCCGAGTATATATGTCTAATTTCGCGCACGAGTTGTCATACGATGATTTTCAACACATTTGCGAGGTAAAACAGACTTAATAATATAAGTCTGTTTTTATTATTTACACAATAAATAAAAGTTCTCAAGCGATTTTAAAACATTTCTTTACATTAACATTTGTTGGTACACTTAAATACTTTTCACATTTAGATACACCATTAGGAGTAAAATTGAGCTTGTGTGTTTGTTAATGCATTGCTAGGTATCTCCTAAAACATATATAAGGAGTTCTGGATTCTGTTCTAAGCTTCGTCCTTATTTCTTCCTTTGAAGATTTAAGTTAGTAGTTATAATCAGCCTACTTAGTCAGTTATCAACATTCGATTTTCGCTGGCGGAGTCAAATTTAGGTATTCTTCCCTAAATTAAATAGACATTTGTTATTAATAGTCTAACTACATACAAAAACAAATAGATTTAAAAATGGCGCCCATGATACAGACAGAGCAGACCGATAGTAATTTTTTTTAGCAATGGGTTTTACGGCCATGGACAAAGTCCTTTAAGCCCTTCTTAATTTTTCTACAAAAATTAATATTTGTAGTGCAAATGAATGAACGAATGATTTTTTTATTTGTAAGTGAGTAAGGTTGTACCTATACGGTTAATGTTCGGAATCAGAATCAGAATCATTTATTTTGCTAAAATACATGTGTAAAAAGGTTACAATTTTTTTTCCGTCCAGTGTATTCTGACTGCTAGCAGACGTGCAAAATTATTTATAACATTAAATTTAATTATATAATATTACGATGTTAAAATGAGGTAAACAAAACAATAATAAATTAGTCAATAATAATAAATGTGTCTAAAAATTATTAATACAAATTGTCAATAAAATTCAGTAAAATAAAATGTATTATTAATTTATCATTTTGAAGCTAAAACAGTTTATATTTTTTGCAAAAACAATGAATTGGTTGAGACTTAAAATCCTCTTGGCGTACATTTAAAAAAATGTACCGTAACCATGGAACCATTACTTTACAAGTGCGATTATAATATAAACTACGTGACTTTTACAACCCCTATTTAGGGCCTAATAACAATGAAATAAAAGACACTACGTGGGGCGCACTATAAGTTTCCGGAATGAAAATGAAAAAATACTATTAAAGGTACAAAATTAATTTATTGTTTTTCAAAATAATCTCCCTTGGCGTCTATGCACTTTTTCATTCGATGAAACCAGTTTTGAAAACTTTTGTGCCACTCCTCTGTGGTGACCTCTGAAACGTGTTTTTCATACTCCTCGACAGCCTCTTCTGGTGATGAAAATGGTTGACCGCGTAATTGGTTCTTAATTTTTGGGAACAGAAAAAAGTCACAAGGTGCCAGGTCGGGACTGTATGCAGGATGACTCATGAGTTCTACATTTTTCGCCTTCAAAAAGTTGTTTGTCTGTCTGGCCGTGTGAGAACTAGCATTGTCGTGGTGCAGGATGATACGGCGTTTACGGTTATTTTTACGGAGTTCGTCAATAACTTCCGGCAAACAAATGGTCGTGTACCAGTCACTATTCACTGTACGACGATTCTCTAAAGCAACAGTAGCCACGTGTCCAGTTTTATTAAAAAAAGAAGCAATCATCCGCTTAGATGCACTTTTCACGCGCGCCACTTTGGTTGGTTTCGGCTCATCTTGAAAGACCCATACGCTCGATTGCTGCTTTGTTTTGGGATCGTAGCAATAAATCCATGTTTCGTCACCTGTTACTATGTCCCACACCAAATTTGACGCACCTTCGTTGAATCTGGTAAGCATGGCACTGCACCAAGTGACGCGGTCCGTTTTTTGAGCCTCGGTCAAGTTGTGTGGGATCCACCGCGAGCACAGCTTTCTCACACCCAAATGTTTGTGTAGGATTAATTGTATTTGACTCATGCCTATTTCTAAGGATGCGCGAATTTCATGGTAGGTCACATGCCTGTCTGTTTCAATCATACGGCGCACAGCATTGATGTTTTTGTTGGTCACAGCGGTGGACGGCCGACCATCGCGAGATTCGTCACTGAGATTGATACGACCACGCTTGAATTCTGCAAACCAGCTATAAACAGTTGTCTTGCATGGTGCTTCATTGCCAAAAGCTGTTTCAAGCCGAGCGATGCTCTGTTGAGCTGTCAAATTACACTTAAAATCGTAGAAAATCATACTACGAAAATTTTCCCGAGTTAAATCCATGTTGATGCAGACACACAATTTTTTAAATGGCGCCACAAGGTAAAAACAAAAGACAGTCAGATGAAACAAACTGCATTCTACAGCCAAAGAGTTCTATTTTCAAATGTTGCAATAAATTTTTAAATATTGTTTATGTAAGTGGCCAGTTCCGGAAACTTACAGTGCGCCCTATGTATGAGCAAATGTGTTGAAATATATTATTTGCAGGCCATTTATATATAGTTGAATAAGGTGACCGAATATTGTATCCACCTAACATTTTGTATTTTACTCATTTGTAAATTAATTAATTCATTCCTTTCAACAACTAAAAGATTTTTTATTGTTCCGCGAAAACAAACTACTTAAATTTTGCGTAATTATAGGATAATTTATTCATTGCAGCATAACATTACGCGTTATTTGAACGAAGTTGACATGTGTTTTAATGTCAAACATTTCCATAGAATATCATACTTACTTAATCTATGAGCACTTCAGTGGGCGAGATGAGGTGAATATTTGAATTAAAAATTTAAATATTCCTTGACTGACTAATTACAATTAAAAACCAGATTTAAAATATTTATTTACTTTGTAATGTTTGTTTATAGCTCTATAATTTTTATAAAGACCAAAGTCCAGAACGATAGATTCACCATTTGGTCTTCGAGTTTGATATCGACGGTACAAATAGATTCAACTTTTCGTGAAATTTTACATTGAATAAATTGTATTTGAGAGAATTTGTATAGACCAGTGATGCGATGAATAAATGAATTGAATGGTCAACTACATGTACCTTGATATTCCGTGACCATTGAGAAAGAGACTTTTTAATTTGTTTCAATGTCCTTTGTCAAGTACACAAACCATGTGAAAAGAAATTGGGCTATTTTCTTTGTACCATCTATTTCCATATTTGTCTATGGTAAGACAGACTAATCAAATCGTAAGTCTCTACAATGCCTGAGAAATCGACGAGAAGGTACATCATTATTGAGTGTATGTTATGGCAAAAATGTGTGAAAGACTGTTGCCATGTGAATACGCTGTAAGGTCATGGAACTTGCAGGAGAAAATGTAAATACAAGGAAACTTACTTTGGTGAAGAATTTTTTCCGTCTTTGTTCCATATGTTTAAGCTACAGTTTTTGTACAATTATTTGTTTTTGTATGTGGGCAATAAAGATAATTTGTATTTTATTGTATGGTATTTTTTCTGAATTCTATTTAGGTACTGCTTATTATTATTATTTGATTGTTAATGTGATGGGTTGAAAATACCTGAAATAATTTAATTTTAATTTTTTTAAATTACATTTATTACATGTCTTCCTTTAAGTCATCATAGACTTTGTGAGATTTTTATCTTTCTAAAATCACTGAACCGATATTTATCATAACTTTACCAAATTTTTCACGACAGATTAAGTTTAATTGCCTCAAAGTAATTTTTTTTAAATAATATTATAGTTTTTATTCAATATTTCAAAGCTTTTTGTAATAATTGTCATAGTTTACGTGGTTTTCATGTTGCTCTACGAGAACCATAATTGACAAACAGATGGTGCGTGATCAATCATTCTGTTAGATCAAGTCTAGACAAAGTTTGAAACAAAGTTCTATTTTGCATGTACAGTTCGTTACACTGTACTTAAGTCCAAAAATTATGATGGAATCATCATCATCCTAGCGTGTATTCCTAGTTGCGCCGTCAGCTTACGCTTCGGAGCCTAGGGTACACTGTAAGTCATGATCCTATATTTGGCGGAACTGGTTATTACAATGGAACGACTGCCGTCTGACCTCCGTAACCCTTTTTACAGGGAAACCAGACCAGCAGCTCAAGATAGCAAAATGCAACTAAATGGCGACCAATCCAATAGTCGCGTTCGACTAACAAGCTCCTCAAAAAATATAATGGAATAATTGTGTTGAATTAAATTTCGTACCAAAGTTCGTAATCGAGTAAGTATATAATACTTATAAATCTCGTGTTGTTTTTACAGCTAAATATTGAATTTATATGCATTGTTAAAACGTAAAATTTTCGCGAAGAGTATAATTGTAAAATTTCACGTACGTTTCAACTATTTGCGTTTTTCGTTCAAACAAATCAACTCGTAAATGTCATCATTTCTAAAACATTGCTCATCATAAGAAGCGCACACACCGCGTCCAACCGGCATTAATTTAACTTGTGACGTAACCAGCATGGCAGTGCGCGAGGTACACCACACCACATCGCGGAAACCTATTGACATTGACCTTCTTCCAGCTTTCCCCGGCTGTCCGTGTTGCGTCACTCGCGGATTATCTCATCTGTCGTCTTTAGACCATTAGGCCACTCGTCATAATTAGCACTTCTTTGAATATGCTATGACAATTGTTCTGTAGTATCATTGTAAAAACATGGTGATAAATTCAAACTTTCGCTTTTCTCAACGTTTTTATTTCGTCACCATCCCTTATGTATTTATTTAAACGAATATTTAAAATAATCGTGATAGGCTTAGTAGTTGCATATAACATAATACGCACACGCCTATAAAGTTAAATCCAGCAAAAAAAAGGAATGAAAAAACGTATGTGTCCATAATATTGTTCGACGTTAATAATTTATTACTTTATGTAATGCCATTTTACATATTATGAAAATGTGATATACCCTAAATATCCATATTATGTAGTATTTTCTTATTCGTGTAGGCTTCGACGCAAATATTAATAAATATGTGATTGAAATATTAAGACAGCGTCTTTTGGCGGGAAGTTGTGGAGAGCAGTATCGGCGCTGTATTTTATTTTCCAATTTGTTTAGTGTTTGTGCCTAATAATGGTGGATTATAATTCGCAAAGTGTTCGATAACAAGCGTGAGTGTTGGGAAGTGATACAGTGTTTGATTTATGTGGCTTTCATGCTTGTGTTGCCAAAAGCTCCTGGTAATAGCTTTTTTCTACCACTAAACTAAACTTGATTCTTCTGGTTAGACTTGACTACCGCCTAGACTTTTAGACTTGACTAGGACTTGACGAAACCACACTGTAAGACTAAAGAAGATTGAAAAATTAAGAAGGGCTCTGGGCTTTTAAGGACTTGTATCCATGGCCGTATCCAACCATTACTAAAAAAAACTACCATCAAGTCAGCAATTTAAGGTAAACATTCAATAACTGTTGCCGTTATTATTAAATAAATTAGCGCGCGGTTCCTTTTTTGTGGGAATTTTATTTGCCAATTATATAATTTCAGCTTCAGATTTCAATCATAATTAGCTTTTCAATTTAACATACTGTTAACATGTAACAAATGCATTCTAATTAACAAAAATCGTTGCTAATGTCAAATGTTATGGAAAAAGTTAACAACTGCATCGGAAATGGCGCTTCCTTCCTTCCGAGGCATTGAAATTGCAATGCTGTGCGAACTGCAGTCATTGTGGATTAATTTCAGGTTTTGTGATTATGAGTACGTATAATTATCTCATTAAATAATTATAATTTTTTTATCCCTTCGTGGTAAAGCCTCGGAATTTTAAATTAATCTTTATTTTTAAACAACTGTGTAGTCCATAATTTAAGAGATAGACTTTATAGATAGAAATTAAGATTGAAAATTTGAGACAGTGGATATACGTGCGAATACGATACAAAATGTAATATCAGGTGGAATTTTTAAGCAATCGCTGAAGGGTTTAAAAAGAAAAAAAAAGAAAGAAAAACGACTGACTCGAGTGTCAAAATGTGTAGTAACATTCTCCATATTGGAAAAATATAGTCATTTCGTTGCAATTCCTAGTACTTACTATCAAAGCTTCAACAAGTACAGTTGAGGTCAGACAAACTTTTCACTCTTACCGTACTTACCGTACCGGCTTGGGATCAGGTTTATCTGACTTCGACTGTACGTGTGAAACTGTAGGTGACTGTGTGGTAGGTGACTGTGTGAACATGCTAGTAGTCTTGTACCCAGTTCCTTAGTATGCACAAGTTGAAGACTTTTTTTTAGCTAACAAGCTTGTTAACCATTGTACCCTAATTACCATTCCCGCATTCCATGAATTAGAGACATAGATAGTAATTTTAGACTAGCTGTTTCCCGCAGTTCCGCCTGTGTCAAAATGTAGCTAGCCTATGTTTGACCTCGGGTCTTCAACTAGATTCATACCAAATTTCATTAAAAAATATTTAAAATTCAGCAGTTTAACCGTGAAAGCGTAACAAACAGACAGCTATACAGGCAGACTTTTGTACTTATAAATATTAAGTATGGGATATATCTAATTTATCAAGTATATGACACTTGACTCGACAAGAAGAAGAATGACATTGTGATAAAGTGTTTATTATTATTGTGTATCTCCGCTTGGGATTCACGGGTTACCCCGGTCCTTTGAGAGGCTTGCGCGGGGATATGGATCCAACGGGTAAAGGCTATTGGAGAAGTTGATGTCATGTGGTGCTCTCCTGCCCAAACTTGTTTTCGGCTATATCAATAGATGACTTTTTAATGAACGGGTCTGGGCAGGAGGAGGAACTATTGCTAATGAGTGAAATTAATAAAATGGGTTATGGATATAAAGTTATTATTATTATTGTCTCATTTTCTTCTATCCTTCTATAAACTCAACTTAAACTACTGATAATGCCATATTACTTATGGATTTCTGGTCCTCGTAAATATAAGTTTCCAGTGTCGACTTGTTAAGAAGATTTTTCCATTCGCCCTAATGTGTTGACTTAATGAAGCCTTAATGAAGAAATTGCTTTAACTATAAGTCCGCATTTGTGCCCCACAGCACAGGATAAGTTTTGTTAAAAACAAAAGTTGAGCTTTAATAACAAAACAAATTGAATTCCGTGAAGTGCCTAAAAGGCAATTTACTGGAACAATGCCTAAGCTTTAGAAAGCTGAGCTTAATTTTAAGCGTCGTTTTGTGTTAATTTTAGTTTGATTTATGAACGCTAAGTCAAGTCGCTTTTAGCCTTACCCCGTATTTTTTTTTTATACAATTAAGTAGGCAAATAGGCGTACGGCCCACCTGATGGTAAGTGGTTACCGTAGCCTATGAACGCCTGCATCACCGGAGATGTACGAGCATGTTACCGACCCTGAAATGCTGTTCTTTTTTGAGCTGTATGGAGCAACAATAATATCAGAATGGAGCCGCAGGTTAGAATTTATTATATTATGTGATTTTTAATAATTATTCAGATTCTCGTCCAGAAATAAGAGACAGAAGATAGAGGGGGGGGGGGGACATAACAATGTACGTAAAATAAAAAATATACACTTTTTATATATATACACCGTGAAATTTTAGTCGTTTTGGGTCCATCGTCCAGTGACTCCATTCATGCAACCGAACAAATTTCGCAGAGGAAATAGCTTGAAACATGAAAAACAAATTTGGACGTCCCATAGTAAGTTAGGTCACGTGATGAGACATATTGTAAAAGGTCCAAAAATTTACTCCATATTTCGACCCATGTATCTTGGGGAAAGTTGTTCAGTTGCATGAATGGAGTCACTGGACGATGGGTCCAAAACGACAAAAATTTCACGGTGTATATGTCCGGATACCGAGGAATATGCAACATTTTGTATCAATTGTCCCTGAGTGCGAGCGCGACTTGCAGCTATTTCCATTTCAACTTCTGAAGGTTGTCTGCTGTCTGAAGACCAAAATAGACCACAATGAGTCCACGATTGAAATTCTATCCAAACTCTACATTTCACCTCAACTTGCCACGGATTATTTTAGTCTTTGTTGTAACTCCACACTAATTACTCTGTAACTAAAAAGCTAAAGGCATGTGCACATAGTTATTTATTTATTTAAACTTTATTTGCAGTACAAAAGGCGAACTTAATGTATTTTAGTTCTTGGTGCAATGAAGAGTTTTATTCAATCAATCAATCATCTTTTTTGCGTATTATGGGTGTACAATGATGTTTTATACATAGCAATTACAAGATCGTAGACCACAAACAGCCGTACGGCATGCAACATGTTTGTCCTATTGATTTTTATTATATCTCCTTTTGGAATTCACGGGTTACCCCGGTCCTTTGAGAGGCTTGCGCGGGGGTATTGATCCAACGCGTAGAGGCCTTTTGGAGAAGTTGATGTTACGTGGTGTTATTATTATTATTAATGTTAGAAACATTGTCTAACAGTTATGACACGCTAAGGAAACTTGTGTAGGTCGGATTGGTTGTCGCTAATAAGGGAAAGTTATCATGAGCTTCGATGTGTTTTGGAAGGCACGCTTCAGGTAAAGATTTTGCCCGATGACAATGCTATGTGGGCAGTTAAAAAAAATTAATTAAATAATAGACATAAAAGTTAAACGATGCAAAAAGTCAGAAAATATTTCTTTAGTACAGGGACCTGACACTCTCGTACAACGGTCATTAATTTCATATAAGCCTTGTTTTACACAAGAGTAAAGACTTCAATTTCTTTCCTAATTGTATCCTTAGTTTACCCTTCGGAGCCTAGATTATGCTGAAAGTTGTGGTCTTTGATTTTACGGCACTGGTTATTACAAAGATTAACTATTTTTTTTCTAGAAAATTCTAGCTCAAAAGATTACTTGAACCAGAACCACCGAACCACAATAGAGGATACAAATCTCGTAATGCGTTTATCGGCAGCGCACCGCAGTCATCAGAATTCCAGTGTTGCGCAACTGTGGCCCGCACGTCGGAAGCTGAGCGATTTATTGAGCTGCTTAGGAATATGCATTACTAGCCGTTTCCCACAGCTTCAGCGGTCAGCCGTGAAAGCGTAACAGACAGACAGACAGACTTTCGCATTTATAATATTAGTGTGGATATGGAAGTATGGGATATGGATGATCGAACTGGATTTGCTTTGAATTATATTTATTTATTTATACAACAGGCAGACTTAATCATCATATCGAGTGGGTTACATAGTCAATCGATCCTGTACACCCTGATGTCAGAGTTTTAGATTTTATACTAAAAGCATTTACTACCAGTCAACCATATGGAGAAACAGAAAATTTGTGAGGCGCAAAAAGTATTCTGACTTGGCAATTTCGTTAGGTTCAGCTTTTGACTGGATATTGTGACTGCGTCATAGAGAAAAAATTTCTATTTTTATACGACTGCCTGAAGAAATGTTAAATTTTTCGAAGAAGATAAGGAATATAAAACATAGTTCTGAAATTAAATGTAATAGTTTAATTTCAATATAGGATATAAATGTCACTTTTTGACGTCGATTTACTTATATTAAGTTTACTACCACTTCCAAAGCGCAAGTGCAAACTCCACTGCAGCATTTTCTTCAAAATGTCAATTTAAGAAAAAACTTTCCTTAATTAACTAGTTATATGAACGAATTCACATGTTTGTCAACATTCTATGTGCATAAACCTGATTTCTTTTTCGTCCTCTGTGACAAAACCTTTATGGGTTTCATTAGATTAAGTTGTTGAAAGTAAGGAGCTATGCCAAATGCAATCAAATTTCCATTAAGAATTTTAACTTTGTTTTTTTTTTTGTTTTGTAAGTTTTGCTAACATTTTTAAATTGCAAGGCATATTTGTTATCATCTAAGTAAACAAATACCTATTCATTTAGCAGTACACAATTGTTAAAAAAAACAATGTTTGAACAAGATCACTTTATTTGAAAAGCTTATTAACTCTAACAAGGGTGTATTAGCCCATTTCATTTAAAAACTATTTAATCAAAGTTAATCACAGTGCTATATGAACTTTGTAAAGATGTCTCCTGGCGGGTACACCAGAAAACACGGCTGAATTTGTAATTACACTGTGTACAAACTTCATTAAGCTTGCAATGCTTTAATTAAATTGAGATTCGTAACCACGTTTGGTGAATATATATTTGGGATGAAGTATGTCTAAAAACTAACCCTGATGTTTACTAGAAGAGATTGCTTCAGCGATAAGTCCACCTTTGTGCCTCACTGTTTTAGTTGATCTGTTTCTGATAAGTTTGTTTCTGAATATCATTATGGAACATTGGTTAAAAATTTAGAGGTCATTAATCTTGAAAGTAATAGGTATCCTAAACATATCCCGACTATTATATTCTGTCTAATATATTTGAAAATCTTATATATTATATTAAATTTAAACTGTAATGCATACATTATTGAAACTCAATTACAGGCTTTGACACAGCCTATTCAAATTAGTCCATTAAATATACAGAGATTAGCATATTGTATACGTACTTAACGAAATTATTATATATCCATACTAATATTATAAATGCGAAAGTCTGTCTGTCTGTCTGTCCGTGTGTCTATCTGTCTGTTACGCTTTCACGGCCAAACCGCTGAACGGATTTTGATGAAATTTGGTATAGTTGAAGACCCGGAGTCAAACATAGGCTACTTTTTGACGCAGCCGGAGCTGCGGGAAACAGCTAGATTGTTATAATTATTTGCTTTAAATTAGTAATAAACAATTATTTATGGCCAAAGTATTGTATTGTATTGGTTGTATTTAAAAGTAAGTTGTATTTTACGACACTTCGTATCAATTTGAAGTTCAAAGACCGCAAGCATATCTAAATCCAATAATAAAAACCCCTATTGAAAAGTAATTAGACCGAAGTTTGTATGAGCTTTTTAACAATAAAAAAAAATACTCACAATGATATTGACTCGAGTCATGATGACAATCTCTCAGCTTCTGTAAAAATAAAAGAAATAACACTTTTAATCTGTTCAACACGTTTTTGTTCATTTTTTTAATGAGAGCTTAGGCTTTCCGCAATTCTGAACATGGACCATATAATACCGTAATATTTAAAAGTAGAGTATTATAGCCGAAGAAGCAAACAGTTAAGGACGCGACCGGGAGGGCGCTAAGATGAGAACGAAACATAAACGAAGTTACAGGTGGAAACAATGTCATATTTTTTTTTTTAGAAAAAGATTTGCTTCACAATAGCCAAACAACAAACTTTGACACCAGGCTGTACAGTTACAGGGTCCATTGACCGTGTAAAATACTTCTATAAATGAATCAGAATAGCTGATGATTATCGTCATTTCTACCAATTTAGTTATTTTAAGTATTGAATGTAGTTAAAAGTTTTAAGATGTCTAACTCGTCAATGTACAGACATGCTAGTATGTTGCAACCTAGTTCATAATGTTTTTATTTTTAAGTTATTATCGTTGTAGTTGTTATCTGTTTTGTGTGATTAAAATAGAATAAAAATAAATAAAGAAAATATATTTAAATACAGTAATTCAATTTTCAGATAATTTTACGTAAAGAAGCCAGCATGATATGTCATACATTAAAATCATTAGACTCATCGATTATGACAAATGACCTTTGACATCGATTTAATTACTTGATTATCTACAACAATTTTTTTAATTTCGTTTATTTTAATTTTCTTCATTTTATTTTAATTTTTTGTATTTAATTTAAATTTTCTTTACACATAAGTAATTAACATCCACTGACTGCTTGCCGTGCCATTTCTTAAATAGCAATACCCGACAGGGTTCATATTGTACTTATTTTATAAAAACAATGTGTGTACCTAAAGAACTGTTAATGTACTATATGAAACGCAATAAATGATTTGAATTTGACCATTCGATATCGAACGAAAAGTTAGTCATACTTCGCGAAAATAGTACACCAGATAATTAAAGTGACGACTCTATAATTTGTGGTTTCCGCAGCAACACGATGTTCGGAAATTCAGAACTGTTAGGTCACGATTCACGATCCCATGGCATCGTGGAATAGTCTAATTAAAATAATGAGACTAATATTAGAGGAAAAATATGTTGAGATATTTTCAATTTCCTAGTTTCATTGCCATAGTAAAAACATCGATATTTGCTCGCGACAGCGCTCATCATTTGTTGTTTCGCCAGCTGTTTACTAATTTGTATATATTTTTATTAATATATTATTTTTTAATTTTCTTATTTTGTTTATTAAAAAATAAATATTTATATCAATTCGAACTTAAGACAATGTTTTTAAGTTTAGTTTGTGTTTAAGCTTTATAATATAGTATTATATTATTAAATATGTCCTATTTTGACGATGCGTGTTGCGGATGAATCAATGTATTTTTATTTTATTTATGTTTATTCTTTTAATAAATCTAATACAAAACTTTTCTTTTTTCTTTCAACGTTTATTTTTTTTTATTTGCCTTACGGTCATTTTTATTATTTTGTTACGAATAAATAAATTATATTGATAACTAAACGAAATATTTTTACAGTCAAAAGCTATATTTTCCAGAAACTAGATGTCAAATTTGTTTCCGTTCAGTTCCCATCTCATCATCAAATCAACCACAAATTACACAAAGGCCTATAGATCGATCACTTCACTCACTATTACTCACCCGATAGTTAATTCCACAGGGTGTGAAAAGTCCTTAACATATGCAGTGACTAAGACGCGCGCGCGTACCAACTGTCACTGAGGTCTGCGCACGCGCATCGCGATATATATGAACATCCCCTCTTGCTCATTTGACGCATCTTCTTTCATTTTTATGTCTATTCTTCTTATTATTCGAATTTTGAATTACTTTATTACCGAGATAAGTAGTCGATTAGGCATGCAAAATTGTGCACCAAAAAGATTTTTTTTTACCTTATTTTAACATCGTAATATTATATAAGTAAATTTAATGTTATTAATAATTTTACACGTCTGCTAGCAGACAGAACACACTGGACGGAAAAAAAACACATGTATTCTAGCAAAATAAATGATTCTAATTCTGATTTTGATTCTGAAAAAAATATTTTAGTCATACATTAATGTCGAGTGGCTTACGTCGTCCATCGACCGTATATGGTATCAAGGTTTTTGGAAACTCCTATAATATTTTGTATTTATGAGTTGCAACGATATAGTTATGCAAATAATAATAGTGTGGATTATTGGCAATGTTT
The DNA here is from genome assembly GCA_947363495.1 of Euzophera pinguis. Taxonomy (NCBI): domain Eukaryota; kingdom Metazoa; phylum Arthropoda; class Insecta; order Lepidoptera; family Pyralidae; genus Euzophera; species Euzophera pinguis. The sequence goes on from OX376166.1 coordinate 446,074, forward strand.
CCTTTTTTAATTTCCTTGGGTTAGTAAGTCGTTTTATCGTCATCATCATAGAATTATAATGACTTGAAAGTTAAGTTCATAGACAATTGCCAAAATTTTACTCTTTTTTAGGCTTGAGTGTGTGTGAGTCTAAGAATAGTGTTTTTATTTATTTATTTAACCTTCATTGTACAATTTGTAAAGCACAATAGTGATTTTATTAAAATTTGAGGATTATGAGTTTGGGAATAGCTTTTATATTTTTATAATTTGAAATACATTCTTAGACTTAGGCATTGAAACCTGTAGGCACCGAATTATACTATTATAGAAAAGTTGATTATAGCGAATGGAGGCCTAATCTTCTTTTCTATTGTATCTCACCACCCAACTGCTTCCGTGGTCGGTCGCGGCTTTGATTCCCGCGGGAAGCATACTGTAGTTGTTTCCAGTTTGGTTAGGACATTGCAGGCTGGAATCATCTGATAATAATGATGATCCCGTATTTCGGAAGGCACGTCAAGCCGTTGGTCTCGGCTGTCATTAGGTACTCGTTAAAGGAACCGCGTCAGTGGCCGAATGGCGGTTCCGAAAAACTCTGACACCAGGGTGCACAGGGTTTTGGATTGACCATATAACCCACTCGATATGAATAAACCACCCAAGCGACAGCCGGTGGCCGCAGAACCTGTGGTGTGGTGAAAAGGTGTTGGTTTCTTTTCTAGAGCATCTAAAAGATTTGGTGCATTGACATCTGTAGCTTGGGATTAAAGTAAGTTCTTTATCCTTATATTTATGTTTCTGTTGTAAATTTTAGCAATCCATATAAAATGTAAACTCCATAAACTTAGCCTATTTCACCGAAAAAACCTCTTAACCCGCTGGAAAGTTCAATGATCGGAGTTAAAACGAGATTTTCTAAGATGCGGTCCAAGAAATGTAATTTTGTAGGCGATAATATTTACAAAGGACGAAGTGATAACATCTAGCTTCTAAGAATACAATATCGTTATGAAGTCTTTGACACGTACTTTATGATCTTTATACAGTAGGAACGAAAATAAATAAGGAATAAATGATACGAGCCCGCTATGTCACGAACATGAAGGCTAACCCAATATTTCGCGAAATTCTACACATCACGTATATAACACTCAGCTATTCATATTAAAATTAAAAATTACTTGTAGAACAAAAAAGCATTAATAAATAGGCCAGCATCTTGGCAATTATTTTGACAATCCTTAAAAATGCCAGTCTTTTGCTTATCCTGTTTTTTTTTCTATTTTATCTTATCCTACTTTGTGACGTGGAGTCAGCACAGTTCCTTCTTTTTTCTGTCTCTAACCATTAACATCCTAACACACTTCGTACTCATCTCCCTGATACAATACAATACAATACAAATACTCTTTATTGCACCAAAATAATTTACGTACATAAAAATTGAGGCACAAAGGCGGACTTATCGCTAGAGCGATCTGTTCCAGTCAAACCTTAGGGTGGATGGAATAAACAGATACAATCCAGATATTCTTTTTTTGGCCTTTCTCTATTTCTTGCCCCGCAACCTTTAAATTTAACATTTTCTGCGTGCTATGATACTCCCTATCTTCCTCCCTTCCTCCCTTCTCACAACAGACCGTACAATGACAAATTATAGCTGTCCAGCTTTTCATTCATAGTCCTCTTACATACTCAAGGTTCTGCCTATCCTGTAAGGGGTAAAAAATATTTATTTTCAAATATTTTATTGCAAATTTAAGAAAAAAAAACTTGACTGGCAGTCTGACCTTAGATTAAGTTACTACTTCATAAGTGCATCATTAGATCACCTCACAGACAATCGCTATAAGATTTTGCAAGAAACCACTTAATGAGTTGGTTCAATGTGGCGCGTTGATGTCTTTTATATCGGCTGCGCGTGCGCACTAGGCCGTACATACAAGCCATATATGGGAAGCAAGGGCTAGCTTTATTACGGTTATAAATAAATGGGGTTAAGCAGTATTGTGAAATAAAGAAGACTAGGGAAATAATCAAAAAATTCATTTACAAAAATAATATATAAAATGCGTTGTATGTGTAACAATAGCGAAATAATTTATGGATAATCTTCTATTAGTCGTACATTACGGGTTCATCCATTCTTATCGAGTGGTGTTCGTGGATTATTGTACTGTACACTGTTTGAGTTCTTCGCAACCGCCTCTCAGCCTCTGACTTCCTTTAATGACCACTAGATGGCACCCGGGACCGACAGCCGTGTCTGCCGAAGCACGGAATCGCCTATACCAGGCAATCAGGTGATTCAAAGCAATGTCCTTAGCAAACTGTGACTACTTAACAAAGTACTTAAACTTCCCGTCGATATAGAACCCACGACCTCCGGATCTTCAAGCAAGGCTCATGTCTATGAGCCTTGCAGTCCTATTAGTCTTACAGAGGCAATTCTGTGTCGTCTGCATTTATGTATTTCATGTATGATATCTTATTTGTAATAATAATTAAGTGCATAAAAAAAGAATCATTTACAAACACTAATAAATACAAGAAAAGTATTATATTAAAAAAATGATAGTACATATACGTATAAAAAATAGCGGACTTATCCCAGGAAGGGATCTCTTCTAGTCAACCAGCAAAGAACAATATGACAGAGGGCGAACAATTTTAGATCGGAAATTAGAAACCTTATTTCGTGTACCAACATTTACGGTTGCCCGTTTTCCTCATGGACCAACTGGTATGCACAACTAGTAGTGCTATCCTAAATAAGTGTTCCTAATGGCACAACTAAGCACAACTACAGTCGCAATAGGAAATAGATACGATCCGTAATTCAAACTTTTTCAGATATCCACTAGTTGTAGTACCCACGGCTTCGCCCACGTGCTAATCGTTATGGTCGACAATCTTTCTCAAGATTTTATTTCTGAATGGCAAGAAAAATCTATAACCTTAGGCCCGACTTCACCAAAGTCTGATAAGTTTTATTTCAAGGATAATGCCACAATTTACTCTCGTATAATGAAGTTTACATTTCACTACACAGTTAACCCGAGAATATACTGTTAACCCACGTGTTATTCCTGTACAGGGACATTGTTTCTAGGATAAAATTGTTTGCCATTCATTTTTTATGCTGAGATTAGTTACGCTTAGATAGGAACGATGTTGGTGAAATCGGCCCTACATCTTACACACAACAAAGCATAAAATCAGCATTGCCCCATGTAATTTACATTTAGTTAGGAAACGAATTGAGATTATTATTGTAATAGATCTTGCGATATGCGATTACTGGCGTATACGAACTGTGGCGGGAAGTCTTCGGTACAGTTAATTGGGCCTTATTTAACTCACTTCCAAAAATGAGGTTGTTAATGGTTTGATTTCATTTTGCTATTTATTTTGGTCTATCAAATGTTTTCTGTTTTCTTCACAGTTTACTTTACAATAGATAATCCTATCTTTTTATGTATAATGTACTTTTTAATCCTTTTTCTCACAGCATGAAACTGGATTTACCTGAATACTTCTTTCAGTGCTACGCTAACTCTTTTGCAATATTTGCTGCACGTTTATGGAACAAGCTTCCTCTGGCGATCAAACAGTCGTCCTCTCTTCATACATTCAAATTCCTGGTTAGGGAATACTTTGAGCGTTCGGACTTGAGTTGACTTAGGTTTAGGTTAAGTTAGTTTGTTTTACAGTACCTGGGCGACCGAGCTCCGCTCGGTAGTTATGGTATCCATCCATACTAATATTATAAATGCGAAAGTCTGTCTGTCTGTCTTTCTGTTGCTCTTTCACGGCCAAACGGCTGGATGGAATTTGATGAAATTTGGTATGGCTTACATACATCACCTTTTGAAAACACAACGATAGCGCGTTGTACTTTTTCAGTAAATAGATTACCGCCATCTAGCGTTAATCGTTGTTAGTTGCATTCCTTAAGTACTTTTTACGTTTCAGTCCTATTTGAATTGGTAGGTACACTATTTACTCCGTGGATTGGTAAGTATTTCCTTTGGGTCAGTGGTAGAATTTATCATTCAATTTTTAACCGACTTCAAAAAAGGAGGAGGTTATCAATTCGTCGGAATCTTTTTTTTTATGTTTGTTACTCGAGATCTCAAAGACGCGTGAACCGATTTGAAATTCATTTTTTTGTCTGAAAGGTTGGACCGTCTAGTTGGTCCCATATTAGTTTCAACAGGTTCTGATGACGGAATCCTGAGAAAATGGCGATACTTGGATGACTTGTGATTTGAAACTATAATGTTTCTTAGGAAAATATTTTAATACGTTATAACCGAATTAATAATTCTTTCAAGCCATTTTAAAATAATATATGCGCGATTTATACTGATTAATACTTTTATACTCTTAAACAAAAAAATACACAAAAAAAAGAAAAACAAAACTTTCTTTAGTTGGGATTTGAACCTGGAACCACCAGAGTACAAAGCAGATGTCTTAACCACTGGGCTATCGAAGCAGACCCGCCGGCGCCGAAATTATTGTACTATAACTACAATTTCATGCGGAAAATCTTTTTGCTGGAAAATATGGGAAAAACGAATTTTCCCAGACATGGAACCTGGCTAGATTAATTGTTTGACTTTATGAGAACCTATGTTTAAAATTTCAAAGAAATCGTTAGAGCCGTTTTCGAAAACGCGAGACAAATATATATATAAATATACATACAAATATTGCTCGTTTAATAGTATAGGATTTATATTTATTGTATCTATTGTACTGTACACTCTTCGATGCCCATGTACTCTTTTTTTTCCTTTGGTTTTCGGGTCCACTAGAAGAGATCCCTATCAGGGATAAGTCCGCCTCTTGTTGTGTTGTATTTTGTTGTAACAATGTTCTTTCTGTACAATAAAGTTTTTACATACATACTAATATAATATACATAAGTTTTGTCACAAATAAGCAAGAGTAGATAGGTATTAACATTATTTTTATAACTGAGGCAATGTTTAACCGCAGTGAGACAAAAAGGTATTGAGCAAAACACTAATTTTCAGTCATCATTGTCAAAGAAGAACTCCTAATCAAAAAATAAATTTATCAAATGATAATGATAAAGATAAAGATAAAAAGTCTTTATTCTTTGAATGTGGAATCAACAGCCGATGATTTGTGGTTACAGAAATAAACGAAAATAATTATACTTTAAGACAAAATGTTATTTCACTAGCCCATGTATGTGAGCACTTCATTGTATTTTTTTGTCGTAAATCATTTTGGAAAATAAACTGGTTTTTTAACAATTTTTATTAAAAAATGCTGAAAGATTAACTTAATAGATAAATAGGCAAAAATAATACATGGAATGTGACTGGTGTCTCTCCTAAGCTTGGGTTTAGAAAGCTAAGTAAGACAAAGCCTACATTATGTGTTTAGAGTATTCATTATTAACCACGAATTAAATATTTATTATTAACCACGAAGGTTGTGGTCAATTATCAGAAATGGTTCAATTTTCGTGCCACCCACGCTACAGCGCAAGGTAAGGCTGTATTCAATGATTTCAATATCTGGATGAGCCTATCGGTACACTTTACGTATAAATTCTTCATCATATCTAATAATACCTGAATATACTAGTAATATCCTATGAACTATATACTATCCTTACTTATCATGGCTATGGTATTCTACCTTGTTTGTAGTAATGGTGTGTGTATGTGTAGTGAATATGTTGTTCTATTGTATATATATATGTATATATATATATATATATATATATAAGTAAGTGTGTAATATACATTATATGTGTAAGTTTATGTTTTGATATTTATTAATTCTTACTCTTTTTGACACCTACCGCGCACTATCTATAATATCTTTACTCAATTTTCCGTAAGGTTGCCTGGAAGAAATTGCTATTGCGATAAGGCCGCCTTTGCGCAAGGTTATTTTTCTTTAATTGCTTGTATTTAACAATGTATCCTTGTTGTGCAATAAAGAGTTTTTGTATGGTATTGTATTGAACTATTTGTAACTCTGATGACAAACATTTTTCTGTCTTTCACTACTACTCATTCAGCTTCACTGTCAGTAGACAACTGTGGTGCTAAAGGCTTAAACATACATTTATTGTATGAAACCTGAGATGAAAATAGAAAAGTGGCAGGAATAAAAAGTCATGGCTGCGGAACATGCGGGAGTGGACCAGAAAAGGACATTTACAAGTTAATCGTTAACCTTCACTAGTTGAGCGTCACCCTTAGAAGAAGCGTAAGATGTGCATAAATAAATAAATTTTAGGGCCACTAAACCGCACCGTTGGTCACGTCTTTAGTATATATGTCAATGGCAGTATTAGACTTCAAAAATCATCACTGTAATTGACCTCGCATTAATAGAGAATTGTTTGTCCTTGAATATAAGGTTTTAATAATAAACTGCCTCTTCAAGTCTCACTTGAATCACTTGAAGTAATAATTTCGCATCATCTTGACTTCTATAATCTAAATATTAAGGTTGATTGTTTGTCAACTGCTAATGTGGTAAAGTCAGGGCAGGTAAAACTGACCTGTATTTACCGTAATGACCAGGGGGTTAGGTTTATCTGTCTTCGAATGTACAGTGCTTGACTCGTGGTTGCATCCTAAGAAATACCAAGAATGACTAAAAGTCAAGATCCGCCTGTCTGATTATGAAGGTTTAGGCGCATTAGGGCTAATTCTCATTATGGCAACCGATTCGCTAATGGACTACTTCTCATTATGGCCACTTCTCATTTTGGCTACTTCTTATTAGGGCTACTTCTCATTAGGACTACTTCTCTAAATTTTGGGAATGTTTATTGAAATAAGTACTGTCTTTATGTATATAAAAATGTTTATTCATTCATAAGAGTTCAATGACATTATTTTAAGAGATAAGCAGAGAATATTCCAGAGGGTTGCCAAAAAGTAACAGAGATTATTGAAAAAGAATCGTTGTTACCATTGTTTGAAACGTTTTGAAAATACTTTGCAAAACAGTGGTATCCAAGAATGAACCCTGCGCTTCTTAGTTGCTCTGGACAACGCCACCGCACTACCAACGCTCTTGAGGGGTGGCACCATCGGATAAATGTGAAAATTCCCAAGCGTCTAAGTTTATTTTTATTCTTACAGAAGCTCCGAAAAGAAGCCAAGCATTTTGACTCCAAACTCATGAACAGCCTTATTCAAACAAAAAAGGAACGGCATGACAAGTACATTCATTTTGACAAAATCCAGACATATTGGTTTTTGTCGTTACCTTTTTTACAGAGAATCCAAACTAACAGCAAAATAATCCGGCATTATATGTAATGGCTAATACTGTCAGATTTTTAGGCAACTAACTGAATAATCCTGTATTCCCTGTTGTCACAGTTTCACGGGATCGACTGACCATGTAACCCACCCCATGTGAATGAATAAAAATCAAACAGAAGTCGTGAATGATCGCTATTGGTATAAAATAAAAGAAATCAATAGCATCCTAGTAATACTCAGCTCTTTAGTCACGGTATAGAGGTACTTTGTTTAGCAAGCGTTACGTGTTCACTATAAGGGCCGTGTTTGTCTGTCTGTCCGCGAATTCGAATGACGACATAGTAAAGTCAGGAGGTGATACTTCCGCATTTTACTACAATGACCGCTTATGTGATAGTGATCTAAGTTTAAAGTATGTGAAAAGAAGTAACACACCAAACCAAAGATCTAGAAATTTTTCATACAAATAAATAAGTAATGAAAGACAACAAGTCAATAATGCTTTTTAGGATAAATCAAAACTACAATATTTTTTATAGAATGAAAATTCAGTTATTATTAACACAATAAAGCTATTGAAAAAATCATTTTTAAAACTAAACAATCCCTAAGGCCAATAAGTAGGCAAACAGGCGTTCGGCCCACCTGATGGGATGTAAGTGGTTACCGTAGCCTGTGAACACCGGAGGAGACGAGCGCGTTGCCGACCTGTCCGCTGTCAGCACAGCGAACCCTCTGGAGCCTGGCGACCCTACTCACCGGCAGGAACACAACACTGCATCACAGTGTTATTTGGCTGCGGTCTTCTGTAGGGTGGAGGTACTTCCCCAGACGGACTACTCCTTACAAAATGTCCTACCTCTCTTGAAGGGCTATTAGTAACTAATATCTATTATTATCAAAATCAACAACACACCGAAATTTCATACTCGTACATGCCCATATTGATCATTAGAACAGGATCTAATGATTTCTGTAATCAAATATTAACATGAAAAAACAATTTACTTGATTTTACACAGAGCTGTCGATCAGGGTCATGTTTAACTTAAAATGTTTTTAATTACATCTCAAAAATAATGATTAATTAGAATAAGTTTTAATCTGTTCAAATAATTAATCATTTTAGTGCGAGCTTTTATTTAGAAACGTCTCTAAAGGTTGGTCAATAAAAAATCTAAATTTATAATTGGGCGAAATTCTTTGTATAGTATATGTTTATTTCAATCCATGAATACAATAAAGCACACTCAAGTTGTTAAACACTATTAAACTATAAGCACTGGAACAGAAATTATATTTTTAAGGAATTTTGTTTCCACAAGGACCATATAATTTCTACATTTTATTTGGTTTTCCACTTATAGGTAACAAAAATAAAAATGAGTTGAATTGAAAATATGTGGTATGGTTTGAATCAACTCACATTTTCTTTTTTTTTTCATTAATATTTGTCGGTATTAATAAATATGTATATTTACTGGGCTTGGTGATCTTGACAATTTATTTGCTACTGGTCGCAAGGTCTTTACTAGTACATGTGATCATCGTATATTTAGACCACATAAAATTATACTTACAAAAACAATTTTGAAAATCCGTCTGGTGAACATACATAGAAGTAAAAAGAATGTCAAACGTAGAACCTCCTCCTTTTTTGTAGTCGGTTAGAGACATAAGACATTAGGCTTGATTCACCTGATTGTCTGATAATAATGATGACTACGTGCTTCGAAAGGTACGTTAAGCCGTAGGTGCCGGCTGTCATTTTGTGGCTGTTAAAGGAACCATGTCAAAGGCTGAAAGGCGGCCTCGAAAAACTTTGACAACACGGTGCAGAGGGTCGATTGACCATGTAACCCACTCGATATGAATGAATGAACTGTACGTAAAATTAATGTCAAAGCAATCAAAGTTAAACTTTCGCACAAAAATGCTTAGTCTCGCGAATAGGACAGCCTATTTTATTGTTCTTATATAAGTTTTGTATGTACAGTCACGGGCATTAACATGTATAGTATACACATTCGTTCTTAAGTCATTTAAATTGTATATGTGTTAATGCTCGTGACTGTATGTAAAAACTTTATTGACCAGAAAGAATGTGATGTGTTGTTACTCAATTAGCTTTGTTGGCATGTCTGATCAGTAGCTAATTGGATTTAATGATTATTAGATTTAACAAACACATTTTTAGACATTATTATTGTTTTAATTATGTTTGTAGTCTAAAAAACAGCGTTTAAGATTTTATTTATTCATTATTATTTATCAACATCAATCATCATCAGTCCACTGTTGGGCATATGCCTCTCGTAATGATTGCCAAAATGGCCGCTTGGAAGTGGCCTGCGTTCAGCATTTGCCTGTGACTTTCATCAGGTCATCTGATCATCTGGTTGGTGGTCGCCATTCGAGAAACTTTCTGCCCATCGGCCTTCGGTTCTTCGCGCTATATACCCCTACCACTGGAACTTCAAAGAACCTTCCAAAGAACTAATCCGCTTAACTACTTAACTAAGAATGTTCATCTATTTTAACAGTAATTAGCCTAACCTATGTCCAGCAGTGGAACACAACGTCTACAGGCTAGGAAAAAAGTCGCTCTCTTTGGTCAGGTTTTCAAATATGAATCAGGGCAGACTGTTAAATATAGCATACTACACCGGCACAATTTCCATTTGGACGGTGCGGGGTAGTGAAGGGGTGACAATAAATAATTCATAGCAAATGAACCCCCGACCCATGTGGGATATGCCAGTGAATTGCTGAGAATACGAGGGTAACCTTTGATATTAAACAATATAGTAGTGATGGAATATTGTAAGTTACCCCGTCGTCATTTTACAATAAACATAAAAACTCTTTATTTCTACAATAGCAACATCAATCAATCAATCAATCATTTATTTCATTGTGGATCATATGTTGTACAAGTTGGAAATAGTAAATAAAACGATATGTCCTACCGCTAGGGTTTACAATGATAAAAGGTCAAAAGTTACATTTCATTATATGCATTCATTACAAAATATAATTAGTTAGTCAAATTCAGGAATTGTTTCAAATAGACGCATCACTACGATTAAACTACGATTAATTCATCGTTGTAATGTGAATAAAAAACAGAATGTTCTGTTGTATCCAGTGAATTCGGTAAATCAATAAAAAAAATATAATCTGAATGTATCCATAAATCATCTCTGACAAATACTTGAAGGAAGGAGGTGCTCTATTTTTAGATAGTCACACTACATAGACAAGGAATTTTCATTTCATGGATTTCAAAAACTTTGCCAATTTATGAATAAAACATTAATATTACATACGAACTTTTAATTAAATGTTATATTTACTAAAATTTTATTATCGAATTTGTTTAAACATGGTATAGACTCCTAATAATATTTACAGAAATGAAGAAAGATAAATTTTTCAGTTCTTATAAAAAAAAATCTTTCGTTAAATTAAGAAATTTATAGCAAAAACTTGAGGTCGCAACTAACGGTTATTAATCGTTGTTTTGAATAATGACTTTTCTGCTAAATGAGAAGTAAAATCCTGAATTTTCTAAAGAACAACTATTTTAAATTTCTTCTCTATAATAAAAGAGTAGAATCGACGTGTCTGTACATTTATCATTTTGTGTAGAACGACTATGAATAATAGATAACAAAAAATGATTTATATCAATCTTGTCTGTCTGTCTGAACACGAAACTATCTTTCCGTTTCTCCCAACGGTTGACTGGTAGAGAATGCTCTTAGCATTAAATCCGCCAATTGTTATAAGTATATGTGTACTTTGTGGACCAAAAAGTTTTAATAAATAAATAATAAACATGCTAATCTCAGAAAACACTAGACAGTTTTGAATTTAATTTTCATAATCTGATTGGCCTTAGCTTAGAGCAACAAATAATTTTTGTTTCATCAAAATTGGACATCAGGAAAGAAAGTTATCATCATTTATATATTTTTTCAATTTCCCCTAATAAAATTTTCATAGCAAAGTAATAAGCGGAGTAAGTAGGCTGGTAAGTCGTAAAAGTCACATAATTTCAGCATTTTCTTCCGAGTTGTTTGCTAGATCATTAATTTGTTGTCTCGGTCATACGACCCTGTAAGACCTGGTGGTATTGTTTCAAAATCCTTTTCCTTCAAAGTCCGTTTTTCTTGGTTCATTTAATTCATATCCTATTAGCTGCTCATTCTGGTGTCAAAGGGTCAATGGACCCTGTATGCCTTGGTATCACTGTTTCATTATTGCCTCACTAGTAATATTCTATAATCTACATAAAACTGTACTGTAAGGTTTATTCTGTACATCTATCTATAAATGTAATAAAACTGTAGAAAGGTCAATTCACATCGGGTTCGGGACACTGCCTAATTTGAAACGCCATCTTCTATTTGTAGTTGCTCCTTGGGATCTTTATATAATGTAACAGAAGCCAAAGACATGATTTTTGGAATTTTCGTCTGTCTGGCTGTTGTGCTTCTTTCGCGTAAAGACTACTGGACGGAAACTTTTTTATTAAATAGATAATAGTTCTCTGCAACATATAGGCATTTATTTATCCCCAAAATTTTACCAGTTCTCGAACTTAAATTAACTCCTAAATGTATGGCGCGCATACTATGAGAGGTCAAACAACACTGGATGGTTAAATATTTGAAAAAAACGATTTACGAAATTTTCGAATTTTTTTTTGACAGAATTTATTTTTGCTATTGCTTTGTAATTGGAGTACTTGATGGTGGTTCATAACGTGAGTTATTATAGAATGTATGTCATAACGTTACTTAAATGTTTTTCATTCATTCACATCGAGTGGGTTACATGGCCAATCGACCATGCACATCCAGGTGATAAAGTTTTTTCGGAATTACCTTACGGCCTCTGATATGGTTCCTTTAACGACCGCCAGATGGCAGCCGGGCGGGACCAACAACATAACGTGCTTTCCGAAGAATCATTATGGCACGTGTTGCAGAATTTGGCCATAAAATACTGGATGGCAATCGAGCTATATGGAAAATCTTTAACATTTCACATTTAATAAAATACAGCCGCGTTACATAACCTACTCTTTTTGAAAGTCGATTTAAATGTATAATTAATTTCCGGACGCAGCATTTGAAAACCGTATTTAAAAAATATGAAAAAATCACCGATACGTGTCATGTATGTACCTACAAATTACTTCTCTGAAAAAAATAATAACAAAAGTCTTACAGAACTCGTATTCAGGTCCGTAAAACTCGTAAAAATATTTCAACTAGCCCTCCATTTTCTTTTCTTAATTTCCCTCCAAATTTCTATGGTACATCCAGTCTGTATGGGGTAATAATATTGTTGTTTTTACTAATTTCCTTGCAATTTCTTAATATTTTCTAACCACTTAAACCTTCTGTCAGCTTCTACAAATATTTCAACACCAAAATTGTGGCCAAATCGGTCCAGTTCCTGCGTTTTAACGTGCTACATTACAATTAATTTTTATATTATATACTAGCTGACCCGGCAAACTTCGTACCGCCTCCGAATATATTCACCTTTTAAACCTTCCCTGGACTTCCAACTGAAAACCAAAAATAGCCAAATCGGTCCAGCCGTTCTCGAGTTTTAGCGAGACTAACGAACAGCAATTGATTTTTATATATATAGATATAGATTTCTAATGTTTTCGCGATTGTTAATTCAAAATTACAACTAACTAAAAACTAAAAATGAAAAACTACAAACTATTCTAGTCTAAAAATATACCACCCCGAACGGCACCCGGCTACAGACTTATTACACTGGCAGCATTACCTCTCTGAATCGCAGTGTTAATTACACATTAATGCGCAAAGTGTAAATTTCACTATTTTTATATTATATATATTATACGGTTTTTATCGCATTTATATTACTTATATTCTGACACTTTTATTTTCTCAAACACGAAATATTGCTATAATCTTGCTTTCCGTAGATGTTATAAAATGAGGGAACTAAAATTGTAGTTTATTTATTAAAATAAAGATTTTTTTCGTTTTAATTTCCTTCAATACATACATGTAGCTTGTTTGTGTACCAAAATTAAATAAATACCTGAATAAATCATACAGTAATCATATATTTTGGAGTAGGAAAAGTTTATTTATATTGTAAATAACTGGCAATTTATGTACAGATTGAAGTTCAACTACTTCACATCGTAAATGTCGATAATTATCGCGTTGACAGGACGTTGTAACGATCGATAATAAATTGATGAAAATGACCGATCGTCTTTATTGATTTTGAGTGGTACAGCTGTGATCATACCACTGTTAAATTTATAGGAAAAAAAGTGTGATAGTAAAAATATGCCAAGTTCTAGTGTAACTCTAAGTAATCAACTGTACAAATTTGCTTTTCAAAACACTCTAAATATTTATGTATTTCTTTATTTATTTCAAGTACACGCTGTAAATACACACTGGAAACTTAACATTAGGAAAACTTGGATACAAGGATTCTACATATTTCTAAAGAAAATTCTTCCAACGTAGCAACAAATATCATACGAGTACAATTCACAATGAGTGGTTCAAATTACTCATTTTTGAGTGAAATTAAAACTAGTCTGCATGCAGTGATTTCTGCCATTAGCTAGAAATTACAGTAAGTAGGTTCGCTAAAATAATAACAAAAACAAAATAGATTTCGACTTTTAATATTTGCAATAGAAGTGGTGCCTACTGAAAATATTTTATTTAAAACAATCATAAGAATAAATTAAATTATGTCTATGAAACCCATGGAAACGCCTTACGAAGAATTCCAAAATAAATTGACCTCGGCGTCAAGACTTCAAGAGTCGTGTCGTATCATTCTGTCTATAAGGGACAAAGTACTCGTAAATCTCAAGTACCCACTCCTATTTCTTTATGCGAAAAAAGAGCCAAGTCTTTTGTATTCTTTTATATTTAAAATGGTTGGTACGGACACGCCTGACTTTTTTAATTTTTACCTAATTATCGAAAGTCAAAAGAAATTAATTTGTTTATCATTGAAAAAAAACATTCTGCACACTAAATAAGTGCGAGTGATTTCATAATTTTGTCTTTTTACAAATACATTATTAAAACATTATGAGTTTATACTTTATATTTTTCTATTCATATTCTGTCTTTCTGTTTCCTCCAATGGTCGACTGGCAGAGAACGCTGTTAGCATTAAGCCCGCCAATAGTTGTAAGTATTTGTACTTGTGGAACAATAAAGAAATAAATATTAGAATGACTATTTTTTTATTAAAATACTTGTATTTAAAAATTAAACTACGTACAAATAAACATATAATTTACAAGTTATTTTTCTGCAAATCGTTACTTAGCTTTTTACAACCAAATAATGTCAACTATGTAATAAGAAAGTTTTTAATTACATCATTTTGATCTTTAAACTTAAAAGAATTTCTTACATCAAATGTGTGTATATTAATATTCTAATTAAATTTATATGCAATAAAAAACTTGTATTTTAATTAATGTTAACAATGACATAATCTATGTAAACTACCATGCCATTGAATTCTTCTTCATCATATCAGTCCAATTTAGTAAATCTTCCAACTAGGAATAATTTAAATTTAAAATGAGAACAGTAACAGTCATCTTACAACAAATAACAAACAATTTCTCCTTTTTTTCAGGATTTAATTGGTGAATTAGACACTACACAAAATTTTGACATTAATATATATATTTAAGTGACTTGGCACTCTCACTGCCGAACTACATTTCACTGCTATAGTCATAATTACTGATACCTATATGTATCGATTTGTACGCTTGAGCAATTATTTAAATGTGATACGTTCCAAATTTTACCTAAAATGCGACATTGTGAATAAAATATTGAAAAATGTATTATTGTATTGAATGCACGAGAATCCCATTAAATGATAATTTTACGAGGTTCGAAACGTGTCGGTATTTAAAAATTCCAGTAATTAGTATTGAACTTTATAATCTCCTTGGTTTTTTCGAACACATTATACTAGTTCCTTATTTGTTTGCTCTTCTCGTACTTTGACGACATTTTTATAACAGGAAAATTGATATTATTCCTGATTATAGTAATGGTAAATTTAATTAAATTATTTGCGTCATATGTGAGAGAATTATACTTATAATGAAGAATGTTGTTTATTAAGATTATCTGCTTTGTTTTCACATGAAAGGTTTGTGAAATAATACCGAAAAAAGTACATTGTAAAGTGTTGTGTTTATTTGATATCTCATAATTGTGGAAAAGACGGACTTAAGAATTATCATCAGAATCCTCTAACAATCAACCATACTGTGATTTTATTTTCTGTGCAACATCAGGAAAAAGAAATCATTATATAACAACAAAAAAAAAACGAATCTAATACCATATATAAAACATAAAATTAATAGATTAAAATAAAACAAAGAAATGCTAATTAAATAACTTTCATTTCATTTAGGTAATCCTTAATAGTCGAAACCTCTTTATTAGAATGTCTCTCGATTTGATCCCAAAAACCATAAAGTGCAAAGAAAATTTGTTGTAAGTATGACCTTTGGCGTCAAATACTGGAAATACGAGTATGGGTGGTGTAATTGTATTTTGTAATGTACAGACAAACAGAGGTTACGAGTGGTGGCGCACGGACAAACACACGTCGGTAACGTAGATTGCTCTTGTTTGTTTTGCTTCTAGTTGACATATTTTACATCTGGCTTCGCTTGTATGAATCCTACGGGAAGATAACTTTTTGTAATTAAAGTACCCTTTGTCCTTCTTTGTTCTTCTAAATAAGTGAATTCAACATTTTAGGAAGATTGTAAGTAGATAGTGAAGAGGTAACAATGTAGCACTTCGCATGAATAGAGATGGAATTGGCCAGTCAACTAAAAAATAAATCGTGTATTTTATATATTTTATTGATAGAACAGACTATTCCGGAGATACAATTTGAACGAAAAAATTCTAAAAATTCTATTTATTTTTAAAGATTTTATAGTGATGACGTCACGTAGCTATAATGGACATCTCGAACTGCAAGAGAGCAAAAATTACTAAGGTATTAAAAAATATGTATGTCAGTGTCAAATGTCAAAGTCAGGATGGACCTGAGCCGCAAGTTGGTCTCTTGTTCGCTTACAATCGCAAAATATCTAGGTACCTACCCCATTTTTCGTATCTATATATCTATTGCATATTGGCCTGTTTATTGGACTTTACTGATGTCTCTTCATACATTGAAATCTGATTTTTCATCAATTGGACACCGATTCTTCATTAAAATGTGTGAATGAATGTAATGAAGATGTAGTAAGGTTATGTTTACTCGAACAGAGATGACATTTGACGCAAACTCTCTGAAACGCAAATCAAACAAGTTTTTGTTTATTTTAACGACCTGCCCTGATGCTCACCATACTTAGGAAGCTTATTATTTTTAGCATCCGTTTTAAGTCGAAAATAGGTAAAAATCCCTGTTGATCCCTCTTTTTACAATATCCACAAGAAGAAATAGAGTAATTCATTAATTATACATGCGCTACTTTGTGAAAGGTCTTGAGTACTCGTCCATTCTCCATATCAGTCAGTTAGTCGCCAATGGGATGAGTATATGAAGACCATTTATTCCCTTAGACAACTCTTACGACATCCATGTGGAAAGAGAAAATGGTCTAATATATAAGCCCGGAAACCACCCAGTAGCGTTAAAAATATGTGTGTCTTTTTTAATTACTATTTAAATAATTCATTCATCGACATAATGAAATGATGCTATGTAAAACATTCCATCTCGTTACTTATATCAAAATACGTAACTGTTATAAAATATAAATAGTACAAACGTAACCTTCGTGGACATCCTGTAAACTTCGGGTAGATAATATAGAAATAATTTTAGTCGACTTTCAAAAAATGTAGGTTTTGATGTTTATTTCATATTTGTTACCTAATAACACCGTTGTTTCGAAGCCGATTTAAAAAATAGTTTTCATATTGTATCGCATGCACTTTCAGTTTATTCTTCTAAAAAATTGAATGCGATCGGTTCAGTAGTTTAGTTTTAAATTATAAATAACTGAAAAAAATACCTGATGATCATGTCGTCATTGGCAAACTAGCCCTATTGGTAAATTGTAGAAGTAGTCTATAGACACCTGTAACACCTGGAGTGTGACTTATATCTCCACATATATGTTATATATGGACACCCTCCATTGACTAAGTGTTTTTTTAGATCTACCCTCTTTCCATCAGGTAGGCCGTATTCCTGTTTTCTTAATAAATTGTTTGAGGGTCGGCAATGCGCATGGGATACTCCATGTGTCGCAGGTGTCTGTAGACTACTACGACGTCTTACTATTAGGCGAGCCGTATGTCTGTTTGCCTACTAAATTGTTTAAGGATTGGCAACCTTCCAAGTGTTGCTGGTGTCTTTAGACGCCTACAACTTCTTACCATCATACAGGACGTATACTTGTTTCCCTTATAAATTGTTGAAGGGTTGGTAATGCGCACGTGACCTTCCACGTGTTGTAGCTGTCTGTAGGCTACTGTAAACAGCTTGAGCTGGACCAAGGAGGTTGGAATGTAGTTTTTTTAACATTGCAACCTCCTTGGTCCTTTGAAATCTGTGAACGCGGCCAACATGCGGGCGAGATTAGAATCAGCAAAGGATTCTATTTTCAAATTCCTTTCTGTTTTTAAAAAAATGCCTGAAAACGTGGCGATATAGACGAAAAAATCCTTATTATGCAACAGTTTCATACACTACTATATATTATGTTTTCACAAATAAACTTTTTTGTCTCTTTATTGCAATAATATAATGTAGGATATAAGCAACATTAGAATAAAGGCAGACTAACAGTGGCGCCAAATAACTATACAGTACAGCTATGTACGAGTAAATTTAATGCTTGAGTAAATGATTTGATCTATTGATTTCTCTCTCTGTCGAAGGCCAAAATCCACTTTTGGTTGTAGAGTTATTAAAGTAAGTTAAAAGGCAAGATCGACATCTGTTCTCAACTTTGATTTGTGTTAACTAACAAATGCGCCCGACGTTACGCGAGTCGTGTTTACCGCGCGTAACACGCGTAATTCCGTCATTTGTATGTAAGTATGTATGTTTGTTTGTTTATACGTGGGTGGCTCTGATTAGAGAAACTTCGGTATTGAGGTCAATGCTTCGGTAAATTGAGAATTAAGATAATTATAGTATGAAGGACTAGTGATTTATGTTGCAGCATCAATTTTTGGACATTAATTTTGTATTGCGTATAGGAGAGTTTCGTAGAAGAGTTTGGTTTCAACTGCTTGTACTAGTGTGCAGTAATTGAGCTTTGTTCTCATTATCGCTGAAGAAAATAATAGATTGGTTCTATCATCGTCAATTCTGCCCTGATAAGTTCGACGGACCATCTGGTACTGATTTTAATATATAAGCACCTCAACATCATCAGTAATCAACACCAATCCTACTTAGCCTAAATATAAGAACCTATCTTCTTAAAATTTAATAGCTATGGTTTTGAAGGCGAAGTTCGTTCTAAATATTTATACTATCTTCTTTTCATCCTTTCATTTAATCCATCTTCTACCAGTGAACCTTTAGTTTAGTTTTCTACATAGGTAACTCTTTCTTAGTCTTATCTCAATCTCATCTCATTTTAAATGTTTGAATAATAGCAGTTATGTGTAATTTACTGAATTGACACATACACTCTCAAATGAGAATGTTGAAACAATTTGACGTCCTCATTAAATTGTTACATCTGTAACTGTGAATGGCGGCTGTAAAGTGTTATTAGCGCATAATTTGTGAATAATGTTACTTTAGACGGACTGCAGAATACGAAGAATTTAAGAGTTCATTATAATAATTTTAGCATACCAAGTTTTAATGTGATTTTATATAAATTTATGCAACAATTACTTTAAATAGAATTTTTAATTGCTAGGCAAAGGTTTCTCCCATTCTCTTCAATTCATTTCTTTTTATAGCTACTGTCTCCCAGCGACGTGCTTAGAGATTTCCCACAGGGTAGGCAGAAACAAATTTCAAGAGCTCTTTAATTTTTATTATTTTCTTTAGGTACTTATTACCTAAATATATAATCTTGAAGAAAATTTAGAAAAACAGAAAACAGCTATGGATTTATTTGAGAGATTTAAAAGAAGAAAAAACCTAATATTTTTTGGAGTCGAGGAAGAAGAAAAGAGTTACCATGAACTTGAAAAAACTGTTCTCAATATTATAACAAACATCTTGAAAATTCAGTGCGAAAATAACTGTTTAGAATATGTACGAAGAGTAGGAAAGAAAGGAGAAAAAGTCAGACCCATAGCTGTGACATTACTGACGATGGGATTAAAAATAAAAATACAACAAAATAAGAAAAAATTAGAAAATACAGCAAATCATATTAACGAAGACTTCCCTTTAGAGGTTCTGAATAAACGAAGGGCACTCCAAGCTCAAATAGAAAAAGAAAAACAGCAAGGTAGAAAAGCAATTCTTAAATATGATAAGCTTATTATAATCAGCAACGATAATCAATACAAAGAATCACCCCAAAGCAACCACAATAAAAAAAGAATCTTGTCAGAATCTCCGGAAACATCAACAGCAACATTTCCAAGGCAATCAAACCTCCAAAAAAATCAGCCAAAAAAGATCAATAAAACAAATAACACGGATAATTTTGTTATAAAAGCCCCAACATTCACATATCCGGATATAACAACCTCTCAAACACAAAACGGGGACTCTCACAGAAAATAGCAATCAAGGCGCCTCTCTCTCAATGACCCGGCACGGCTTGTCACCGCGGGAAGAAAAGACTACAACCCTCCAATACAACACTTACTTTACATTGGCACATATAATGTTAAATCTTTGCTGAAACCTGAAAAAATGGAACTATTAAAATACTCTCTACAAAATATTAAACATGACATAATTGGGTTGTCCGAAGTACGAAGAAGTGGAACAGACATAATAGAAGATGAAAACTATATTTTCTGTTACACGGGAACACCCAACGGAGGAATATATGGAGTAGGTTTTCTAATCAGGAAACAACTAAAAAATAACATCGAAAATTATTTGGAATATCAGAACGAGTATGTCTTCTTAATCTAAAATTTAGAAATATTAAATTATCAATAATACAAGCCTACGCACCAACTCTGGAAGCAGCAGAAAACGAAATAAATATTTTTTATGACCAAATAGAGGAAGCTAGAAGCCTAGTTAATGGTCAAGAAATTCTAATGGGAGACTTTAATGCAAAAATAGGAAAAAGGACAAACTATAATTGGCGTATCGTGTTATGGCAAAAGAAATAAACGCGGAACCAGATTAGTCGAGTATGCAGTAGAAAATAACTTTACTTTTATCAATACAATTTTTAAGAAAAAAACAAAAAACCTTTGGACATGGATCACACCAAATAAAAAAAAAAAAAAACCAAATAGACTTCATTATGAGTAACAGCCCGAAATTATTTACAAATATAGAAATTTTAAATAATAAAACTTTTGCAAGCGACCACAGACTAGTGAGAGCAACTCTCAGGATCGAAAAACAAAAAAAATGTAGAGCAACGTTTGGTAAAAAACAACTTAATTTAATCAACGATCAAAACAAAAAAGAGTACATAACAAATTTAATTGAGAAGACTGAAGAAATAAAATGGGAACCTAAAGACGACATAGAGTCTTTCTATTTAAAAATTGAATTAGCTATACAACAAAGCTTAAGTTCTATTAGAACGGGTACCCTAGAGAAAAATGTTATATCTAAAAAAACAAAGCAGTTGCTCGAAAAACGCTCCACACTCCAGCATAAAGCTTTAAAAAATAAAGAAGAAAGAAAAGAGTTGGCAGCCTTATACAAAAGTACAAACAAATCATTAAAAAAAGATTATGAAAACTATAGACTTCAAACAATAGAAAAAAGCCTTGTTACCACTGGAAGCCAAAAGAAAGCATACAAATGACTAAACCCGGAAAAGTCATGGATTCGAACACTTAAGCCACAAACAAATGCTAAGAAGCTACAAACACGCGAACAACTAGTACAAATAGCATCAGAATTCTATCAAAAGCTATACGAAGATAATCACTCTACATACGAGCAAAGCGACCCAGGACAAGAGCAACATTTAGACACAACCGTAATTCCATTTAAACCTGATGAAATTTAAAAAAATATAGAACGTCTAAAGAGTGATAAAAGTCCTGGGCCAGACAACATCCCAAATGAAGCTTTGAAAATAGGAAAACCTATACTGATTAGACTTCTGGTCATACTTTTTAATGAGATTATTGTTACTACAACATTCCCCAAAAACTGGACAGAATCAAGAATAATGCTACTATATAAAAAAGGAGATCCAACAGATATCAATAATTTCAGGCCAGTTAGTTTACTTTCTACAATATATAAGCTGTTCGCAATGTGTTTGGAGAAAAGAATGGAACCAACCATAGAAAAATACCAGCCACGCGAGCAAGCTGGATTTAGGTCGGGCTACTCTACTATTGATCATATTTACACTTTAGAACAAGTAATAGAGAAGTACCAAGAATTTAATAGCCCGCTATATCTCGCCTTTATAGACTACGAGAAAGCATTTGACTCAATTACACATGAAAGCAAGAGCACAAGTAGAGTGAAATTGGATAGAACAGGACCTATAATAAAAATACAAAAGGGTGTGAAACAAGGAGACCCACTTTCACCAAAGATCTTCATAGCCGTGTTACAGTACATAATGAATGGTTTAGACTGGACACATAAAGGACTCTACATAAACGGGAATTACTTAACAAACCTTAGATTTGCAGACGACATAATTTTATTTTCAGAAACACCATCACAACTGGAAACGATGATAAACGAACTCTGCAAAGCAAGTGAAAAAATTGGTCTTCGTTTAAACAGCTCAAAAAGAAAAGTTGCCACAAACAGATCTAAGATCCCCATCACAGTCAACAAAACTCCACTTGAATATGTGAATAGCTACATATACCTGGGGAAAGAAATATCTTTCAAAAATTCTAGACAAAAAGATGAGGTAGAGAGAAGGATAAACATATCTTGGCAGAAGTTCTAGATACACAAAGAAATTCTTAAATCGAGACTCCCACTCAAACTAAAGAAAAAGGTGATAGATTCCTGTATACTATCAAGCTTGACGTATGGTTCGCAGACATGGGCATTCAACAACTGGATAAAACAAAAAATTCAAACATGTCAACGGTCTATTGAACGAAGCATTTTAAACATCAGACTGAAAGACAGGCAAAAATGTACAGAAATACGAAAGAAAACTAACATTATAGATGGTCTACAACACTCTCAACATCTGAAATGGAAATGGGCAGGACATGTAGCACGGGCACACCTCGATAGATGGACAAAGAGATTAACTACATGGACAGGCCCGAACAACCGCAGAAACAGAGGGCGTCCTAGAGAGAGGTGGGTGGATGACATTGTCAGGGTGGCGGGAAAAAATTGGAAAGATAAAGCTAAAGAT
Organism: Euzophera pinguis; assembly: GCA_947363495.1. Classification (NCBI taxonomy): domain Eukaryota; kingdom Metazoa; phylum Arthropoda; class Insecta; order Lepidoptera; family Pyralidae; genus Euzophera; species Euzophera pinguis. The sequence continues at coordinate 468,907 of OX376166.1, forward strand.
AGAGCAGCATGGAGGTTATTGGAGGAGGCCTATATCCAAAAAGGGGCCATTACTTTTAAACCAAATTTATAGCAGTGTTTTTTTATTGTAAGATTTAAAAATTGGAAGTTTTGGAAATAAAGGCTTATTTATTTATATATAATGTTAAGAATGTTTATCTATTGAAATAAGTTGAAAAAAATAACGTCTTTATGGTATGCACGCCACTGCTGTTTCCTATTCACTGTCAAGTGTCACTATCGTTGCTCCAACGCAGCCTACTAGAATTAGTTGTATTAATTTTGTAACTCGATTGCATTATTTTTCTCATTGTAGCGAGTTGCTAGCTTCTCTATCGATTTAAGGACCATTCACATTGTCGCGAATCCCGCTCGTCTGGCGGGACGCCCATAGAAATAAGATTATATAAAAGTATCATTAGCAGGCCAATTAACTTTTTTATACGTTACTGCACTACTACCGATTCTTATTTCTATGGTCCTTTAGGATTGGTCAAAAATTGACCAATCCTAAAGGACCATAGAAAATATCAAGTATTTTCTATTGAGAAATTAAGAAAAACAAGTAATATTTTTGACACCAAAGGGGATCTTTCTAAGACTATTAATTTACTTATAATTTCTGCCTCTCGGTTGTCGCATGCCCAGCATTGGGACATCATCACCGTCACGCTGGCTTTTCATTAGCGACCTTCCGGAGCTATAAATCGCATTTGACCTTCCCATGTTCTTACCAAACGTGCTGATTTGGTGATAACCTAGTTTTAGCACGAGAGAGGTACAGAGGGATTAGCGTGTAGAGTCCAAGCTATAATTGTCGCAATGACTAATTGTTATCTTATTATCACTTTCAATAATTTTAAAAGACTTATTGTAATATGGGCAATAAAGGTATTGTAATTCTTAAAGTGCTGGATAGCCTTTTTATCGAGGAAGGTTAAAGTCTGGACGAAGTCGGGACGGGCTGCTAGTATATTATGTTTATTTACAGACATTTTAAATCAGTATAATGTAAAAAAAGCGGATTCGACATACTCTTCAACTATTTCTAGCATCCTTGATTATTGACATAAATAATAAAAACAAAGAAGTTTCTCGACCACAGACATGATTTGACATTGTCGTATTTAGATTTTTACATTTTTTTACAAAGCGTAAAAAAGCGAGGGAAGACTGTAAGAATTGTATCAAATGGAAATCTGTAGCCTTTCCCTATCCCTATGGGAAACGGGCGTTTTGTTATGTATGTTTTACAAATTGTTCAGGACCAGAGCTTGGACTTCGTATTATTTCTACTGATGGAGCCAAGCCAGCGGCTCTCAACTTTAACGACCTCGCCCTAATGGGTTAGTTGGAAAACTGGTGCACGTTCAGACTAGATGACCCGATAGGTCACTCCTTTGTTCATTACAGTTCTACAGAGGTACAGATAATGTTATCTGCACTTGATTTGGAGGACATTCTTTTTCTTAGAGTGTCGACGTTCACATAAGCCTTTCGATGCCCAAACCAATAAAATAATTTAAACTTATTTTTTTCATGTTCGCTACAAACAACTTCAGGTTCAAGTCACAAGTACCTCTCCTCCTCTCCTCTCACCGATCTACTGTAAGAGATTTCGTTTTAAGTAGTACCTTGGCACATTTGCAGGTGAGGCTACAGCTCGGTGAATGCCTGTCAGTGTGGTGTCTCTCCCTAGACCATGGCTCATCCTCTTGTCCTGCTCTGCGTGCCCAGCCACTTGCACGCTTATGGATCCCTACGAAGCTTCTGAGTATGCCTTGTCAGAGGCGAAGTTTTGGTCACCACAAATAATAGTTTTCTTGAATCGACTCGCTAAGAAGGAGTAGCACCTTCTTGTATTTGGTGTGTTCAATACTGTATCCTAATTATATTTTCTTTACATAAATAAATAAGGAATTTATCTAATAAATTTTACCAAACGGAAACGTTGATACTACCGATGCTCTCCAATCTCCAATCATCACGGAGGTGTGAAGGTACCTAATGATGCCTCGGGTTTATTACAGAATATAAATTACAGATTGCGTGAGTTACAGTTAAATTATATGAAGCAGTTATCGATCACGACCGATAATTATCCGCGTACGAAAACGATGGGCGTCATGTCGTTTTCGAGGTTAAAATTTAATCTTGAGCTAGAAAGAATTTAATAGTTAAACTTTTGTTTTATTGAGGCTTTGTCCGTGTGAATTTCTAGTTATTTAATTATGATCGCACGGAATCACCAATATTATCAGGTGATTCGGAAGACATGTCGTTGATCCAGTCAGTGTCATTGGGTGGTCAGTATAGGAACCACGTCATAGGCCGAAAAGCGGTTCCGAAAAACTGTGACACCAGGTCGATTGACCATGTTACCTACTCGATGTGATTGAAAGTAAATTTATACGCTCATGAATAAATGTAAAGTATTTTTTACTTGTACAATGATTACGTACGAAATGAGTAGTAGTAGGTACGTACGAAAGCGAACACAATCAAGAAATATTAAGGATAAAGATGAAGTCTTGAAAATGCTATTGTTGGTGGTAGCCGCCTTCAGTCGAAGGATACAAAAAAACTATGGGTATAATAACTACAAAGTTATATAATTACAACTTTTACCATTTTAAGATCCAATCAATAAGATGTGAAGTAGCTAACTTTGAAGCCTAAAGTTCTTTTCCAGTTTTGAAAGGTTAATAAATAAACATAAAATTTTCATTAAATTCGTCTTTATTAATTTCCTGAGGTTAAATCATTTGATTTGTAACTTACTAAATATTTAAATTAATTCTCCATTGAATAGGTAAACCTTCGTGGAAGTCGAAATTTCTGTGAAGCGGGGAACTCAAAATTTAATGTAATTATTTATTCTGCATTATTAAAACTGCTTTTATCGTCTATTGGTTTAGGCAGTTGATCTTCGTATATTGTGAGCACTCTAATGCCATATGGAGTAATGCCTAATGGATATGGCGCCGTATCACCGGCAATAACTGCTAAAAAGTGTATTGTAATTTAGTGGGTACGCTTATACTAATAGCCTGGCCACGGGGAATTCGTCGATGCCACCGACGACTAAAAGAAATACAGACAAATGAATTTGTTTCAGTGCTCTAATCGTTACTACTCCTCATTTCGCCTCGCCAGTCACCAGTTCCCGTGGCTTTTTAGTGTATTTGTTATGAATTTCTTCTAGTTCCCGGTGGCATCGCGGCGAAATTCGCCGTGGCGAATTCCCCCGTGGTCAGGCTGTAATATCTCCTGGTAGAGTGGTAGAGACAAGAGGAGCTCTATAGCCGAGCACGATGCGCATATCTGTAGCGAATGCGCGTGTAAAGCGACTGCGAGACGCGACCCGTACTGGATTGATTATCAATTAGAGTTCTACCTTCTTGATTCGCAAGGCATGTTAAGTCGTTGGTCCCGGTTGTTATCGATAGATGACAATCACAGGCTGTGAGGCCTATATGCAGGTTGAAAAAATATGACAGTGTTGGCCACTAACACACATCGGGTCATGTTGCTGTTTATCTGGTTTCTCTGTAAAAAGGGTTACAGAGGTCAGACGGCAAGGGCTTCATTGTAATAACCAGTGGCGCCATATCAAGGACCATGACTTACACGTGCCCTAGGCTCCGAAGTCTAAGCTATGGACTGGGGAAAACACGCTTAAACGAAGAAAAGCGGCAGACACTCTGGACCGAAGTAAGACTACTAACTTCCAAGACGAATCTTACAATATTCTATACCTATAATGGTCACCTTATTGGCCATTCGATTTTACTTTTGCGTAGAATAACTGACCCAAAAAGTAGCGTTGGTTATCTGTGTGAACACATCCCTCACACTGGGCGGCTGAGTACCGGGCGCGTCGACTTGGGTCGATGTCGGCGCGCCTGCGCATAACGCCGACCAATATGGCCGTGCTAACTTTACTTCGACTTCATTTTTGTTGGATGCTGGTTAACTGGATACCTTGTTGGGGTATAAGATGATTCGATTCGTGGTTGAATAACACTTTTAACTCACTTATCCTTAAATTTGTGTTGTATTTTTGACTGGTTAAGGCTGGGGACATTTTATGTTAAATGTAAATGAGTAATTTGATATCCTAATAGATCTAAACATATCAAATTAAATTTTAGATTTCTGCCACAATTAATTTCCGACATACCTAAAATTCTAGTTGACTGGAAGGGATTGCAATAGCGAGAATTCCGCCTTTGTACTTATTTAATTTTATTGTTTTATTGTTATAATGGCGCAATAAAGTGTTTATTAATTCATTCAATTTATTATGGGATAAAATATTCGAAAAAATTTAATGTCTTTGGCAACGCAATTCATCTTTTAAGGTTCACAACCATATAACGCAAAAGGTATATAACACCAAAGAATCCATCCGAAAGTTCGTAGTATTTTTTTCAAACATTTTTCATTACTTAATCTTAACGAAGCAAAGAAGAACCAAAACAGAATAGCGCTAAAATGAAAAAATAAAAGTGTCAGTCTGCTAAATGGGCAGCTGCTGCATCTATGTAAAGTTGTATGCGTCAGCCGCGGCTCCGCTTGTCATCCCTGCACTGATTGCATTTTACCTCATAATTAAATTGTCCTTTGCAACAATGCGGTGCGGATATTTTAAATACAGTTACTGGACATTTTTCTTCTTGTAAGTAAATTTATCTTTTTATGTAATGTAAGCATTAGTCCGCGGTAAAAGTGGTAAATTTGTTTAAAACATTAAAAACAGATTGTAGCAAATTAAACATTTTAAAACTCTTTATTTTTACAATCACAATTTTTTAAGCTTTATCCAAAGGTTGACTGTTATATCTGGCCATTGTATGATAAAATTTTGTGTATTTAAAAAAAATAGACAGGTTTAAAAAAAATTGCCTTTTCCCGCAGTTCCGCCTGTGTCAAATAGTAGCCTATGTTTGACCCCGGGTCATAAAATCCGTTCAGCGGGTTGGCCGTGAAAGCGTAAGAGACAGACAGATAGACAGAACGACAGACAGACTTTCGCATTTATAATATTAGTATGGAAGGATGGATTGTCAGTATTGTCACTTCCACATGAACTGTGTCTCGTAAAATCTTAATTCTCCCTATCGCATACTTTTTTAAATTTTTATCTTAATTAAAAATAAAAAGGAAAACCGATCGCAATGGCCCATTATCAAATGTCCTTATTTGTCTCTCTCTTACTAAGTATCTGATATTATTTTCCATCCACTTAGAATTATCTACACGTTTGCCCCCGAAGCAGTCTTATGACGCTCCCTACCTGTCTAAGGGTCCCTAGGGCCCTCTAAAAGTATTACCAGCCTCGGAGCCCCAGCCGTTGCTTTGGTAAGGTCGGAATTTGTCTAAAATTTGCAGACGTGGTTACAAAGTTGTTATTGGGGTTATAATAACTTAAATTATGAAATATAGACATGAAAATGAGTTAGTATTATTTAAATTTGTTGTTGTTACACAAAAAAAATACTTATATCAACTGGCGGACTTAATGCTAAGAGAAGGAGAGATGAAAGGATCATAGATGACCTTTTATCCCAGAAAGAAAAATAGAAAATGCATTTATTAGAAGATCTTGAAATGAAATCGTTTATTTTCAATAAAGGATATAAAAATATATATTTACTTACGTCAATTTACTTAAATTAAGTTTACCACCACTTTCAAAGCGCAAGTGGAGAAGTAGCGGCGCCACAAACTCCGCTGCAGCATTTTATTCAAAACGTCATATTACAAATAAGAAAAAAACCTTCCCTAATTAACTAGTTAAATGAACGAATTCATATGTTTGTCAACATTTGTACAATATTTTATTGTGATTTTGTTGTAAAACCTTTCACCCACGAGTGAAAGAAGATCATCATCATCCTAGCGTGTATTCCTAGTTGCGTCGTCAGCTTACGCTTCGGAGTTCGGAGTTCGGAGTAGATTTGGCGGAACTGGTTATTACAATGGAGCGACTGCCGTCTGACCTCCGTAACCCTTTTTACAGGGAAACCAGACCAACAGGAACATGAGCCAATTTTTCAGGCTGCCCTAAGACATTGACACAGCCTAACGACTGCTATGTATCGACAACAACCGGGACCAACGGCTTAACGTGCCTTCCGAAGCACGAAAGAGCTCAAGATAGAAAATGCCACTAAATGGCGACCAATCTAATAGTGGTCGCGTCACGCCGATGCTTGACACGCGCATTTGCTACGGATACGCAGGTCGCGCTCGACTAAAGAGCTCCTCAACGAGTAAAAGAAAATAACTACAAGAAATTGAGGGGTCAGCCATTTGAACTTGACATGAAAATTATAAGAAAAAAGCATACCAACACTCTTCAATAATGGGTATCTACATAATTTACAATAGATAATTTTATGAGATACCGAATGACTAAATCAAAAATCTACTCAAACCCAAAAATGATATATCATGGTCATATCCGTGAGCCGGGCCTGAAATATCAAATGCTGAAGGTTAGATCTTAAGCACAGTATTAAATTGTCGGAGAGATGGATCGCTTCGAGTCATCTATAAGAATGATATAATCCTTAGGTATTTTTAAAATAAGTACTTATTAATAAAATATGCTATTAAAAATAATGATATTCGCTAAAAAGGTAATCAAATATGTAGGTAACTTAGGTGTAATCCTAATAAGTACTACATTATATCGTAAATTACTTACATAAAATATTAAATCACACCACACAAACAAAAGTATTTAAAACATATTATTTTATTCATAATAAATAAATAATACACTAGATAAAAATACATACACACAATAATTACATATACATACATACACAGTATAATGTAGTATCATACATTACATAAATATATTTTGTTTATTTTATTTCACTACATAAATTGAATATTTATTTAATTGACAAGCAAAGCCGCGCGTTATCGAGGACCGCATTCCACACCGGTAGGTACATCTCAATGCGTGCGGGCCTCCGCTCGTTGCCGCAGCCAGTCGAGTCGAGCCGCTTCGATGCTCCGCCGTGCACTACGCAATTGTTTATTTACGCGCTTTAGTACCTACAATTACTATCCGTGCTTTTTTGGACTTTCTTCTGCTTGTACTGTGTCTTCCTCTTTCTATAACTTTCACTTCTTCTGTAAGCTTTGTGTGTTGCTAATAAATCACAGTTATTAAACTACTGCAGTATTACTTATACAACTGGAACCAAGCAACCTAAAAACAAAACAACAAAACTGTCAATTTTCATTAGAAATTTCGATGTTTCTCTGTTAATTTTAAATGTGTTTGTTGTGGCCTTTTGTGTTTGCTGTATTTGTTCTGAAATAGTACATTATTGCAAAGGCAGCGAAATAGGCAATTGCCATTTCGGCCGAGGCATATATAAAAAATAAATAAAAAAGTGCAAGGTAATAAAAAAGGGCCTTTTACATAATAAATTTAATTTATTTTACAGTTTGTGCCGAAAGGTAAACGCATCTGTGGCTATACAGCCACGAGAACGCAATGTGTACGATAGATAAAAGAGTTCTAAATTCAAACAGCACACCGTTTCATACAACATTGCCGGCGCGCTCTTCGTTCCAAATTCGAAGAACGCGCCGGGAAGTGATTTTGGTTTTTCAGTCTACGTAAATATGTTACTTCGCGTGTTCTTTATTCAAAAGTAATGACAATATTTCCGCGCATGTTTAAGAAAAAAACTCTGACGGTCTGACTGGTCGGTTGACCATGTAACCGACTCGATATGTATGTATGAATGCCAGAAAGGTACAATGTACAATGGACATGCTTTTGTTATAGAACAAATTTGAGCAAATAATGTTGTTTGGTAATGTAGGACTATGAACAAAGCCTACCCTCGGCTCTGAATCGCAAACTGAAGATGAAACTAGGAAATACGCTCAGACGAAGAAGAAATTGAATTTTTTTTAACTAGTAGAAAAGTGGACCCGGGACTTCGAAGCCGATTGAGTTTTTAGCTTAAGAACTAAGATCGAGCGAGAGAAGCGAGCGAAGCGTCTCTACTTCGACTTTTTTTGCTTTTTCATTGGAAAATGTATGTTCCAAGCTAGAGGTTACATTTTTTAACGGATATTTACAAAACTTTTTTGTAACCGAGAGCTTTTTTTGATTGGGGGAAAAATGAGGGCAAAAAGGGGGAAAGTTTGCTGTAGGGTTGTTTCTGAACGGATCTTTACGAAACTTGGCACACTTATTTTTTGATTTATTAAACATTTTTGGTCAGGAGAGTTTTTTCTATTTCCGTACTCAAAAGGCAAAACTGGAGTCATTTGCTAAGACTCTGTATGTCCGTATCTTTGTCATTCTGTCACCAGTCTCATGAATCGCTATAGTTAGTGTTAACAACAAATACTAAATAAAATAAAAAATATAATATATAAGAGGGCTCCCATACAACAATCATATATTCAGTTTTCATAGGTCTACTGTTCACAGAACTACTAGTTATAAACTTCATTTCCGAATGCCATTAAATATTGTTTCCTCTTTGTATGCGCTGACCCTTAGATGACGAGGAGGTAACTATCTAAAATATGAATAGTAATATTTTCCCCAAATATTTTCTTTCAAAACTAAATATTGATTTCTATTTGCCAACCACTACGACTTTCTTAACGACTATTACACTGGACTCCGGATTATTGCGTTTGCATATAACCCTGCACACCCAGGTGTAAGAATTCATAGAAACTGTCCCTAGACTCGAGAAGGAAAATTAATAAAATAATAAGCATGAACATTCAAATCATAAAATAATCTCACATAAATAAATATTACTCATAATGATGTAATAAATGAGATTACTATTAATAAATTAAAATTTATTAGTAAATCCTTAAGTATCCTTTGAGAATAAAATTATTTCCAGAGTTATTCTAGATGTAGACAGTGGCAGTATATTTTTGTGTTGCAATTATTTGTGTGTTTTTTAGAAATATCGGTAAGTGGATATAAGTCATTAAAATTTTGAGGATATAAAAGGAAGGTAATGTTGTTTTTATTCATAAATATACCGAGCTCAAATTTACCCCCTACGCCCAAAAAACAGAGCATATCATCATCATATCTTCCCAATCCGTTTTACAATCATTATTAGACTCGACTTCAGGTAAAGATAAGGCCAGAATTTTAGCTGTGTCGAGATCTGAATCTGGCCACTGGCTACATGCGTATTCGTCTCCTACACTAGGGACCTTTATTGAACCTCTAACATTCCGTATAGCTGTAGATCTCCGGCTCGGAGCCGAAGTGTGTGTGGATCACAGCTGCCCTGCTTGTGGAGCCCCCGTGGATCGATTCGGTCACCATGGACTCGCTTGTTCGTCGGGCGTCGGTCGCCAAACCCGCCATGCAGCCATCAATGACATCCTACGAAGGGCGCTCGTTAGTGCCAAAATACCCGCAGTTCTAGAGCCACAAATTGTGCGGGACGATGGCAAGCGCCAACGGGATGTCATTGATACCTTGGGGAATGGGTCGAGCCCTTGTTTGGGATGCCACGTGCTCCGATACCTTAGCAGCTACGTACCTCCCAGCCACCAGCAAGCAGGCCGGTGCGGCGGCGGACGCCCGCGAACGGTTCAAAGCCAATAAATATAGTTGTCTCGGCCCTCAGTACGAGTTCACAGCCTTTGGTGTCGACACTAGGCCCGTGGGGCGCCGGTGCGGGGGTCTTCACAGGGAGACGCCTAAAAGAGGCAACGAGTGACCCTCGCGCGGGCAGCTTCCTCGCTCAGCGAATAGCCATAGCTATTCAACGCGGGAATGCTGCCTGCGTGATGGGAACTCTGCCCAGAGGACCTGTGTCCTCTGCAGGTATCTTGGCCCCCATGCATATTTATAATTAAGAAAAACGTTATCTAGTCAAATATTCGTGAACTAGAGAGCTCTTCCGATAGTTATGAAATAACGCTAAAAAAATTGTGAGATGGCGTTATGATCGTTTGTTATTTGACACACTGTAAACACTCAGATGTCAAACTTTTGAAACTGTTCCGCATTTTAATCGTTTTTCCAGATAAACTAAGTTTTACGTGAAGGATTTGAACATGGTGTTTTACAAACATTTTTTTATTGGATTTTGTAAGTAATTATGCAATAACATTAGATAAATATGTGTATTTTGGTTTTATTATTAGTTTGCTAATACTTGTAATTTGACCCTCTCACCTTGTTCCTATTATGGTCCCCGGGGACCATATAAAATGTATGTCCGATGTGTGTCCGGTCCTGGACGTAGTCCATGTGGAGTGGGCAGCAGCAAAAAGACAAATCGACGACGAAGAGTCGTAACGTCTAGCAGTAGCTTTGAAAGTGCCGCAGTCATAGAAACTGACTCAGAATATGATGAGCAAATCAATACTGATACGTCTTAAAGTTTAAATACAAGCTGCATATTTTGTGAAATGAACTATTCTAACGACAGACGTGGAAAATTGATTAAGTGCCTTAGCTGCAATTTATGGGCTCTTATAGCCTGTGCAGGCCTTGAAGGCAAACATTATATATATGTGATTTTTGTGGTTAAAGTTTAATTAAAATTCAATATATGTAATATGGCCCCCAGGGTACCATGTAACCCTCACCTAATTTTTTTTTGTAATTTTCTTGGTTTTCAGGAATATGTATTTTTTAATAGTAGTTGGTTGTTTCATTTGTTCTACATAAGGGTATGCATATGGCAATAGGTAAGGTATAACTTGATTTATAAGAGTTGTATTTTTTACATGAAGCCTCAAAAACAAAGTAGGGGGCCATATTACCACCTTTTCCTCTATATATTATTTTTAGATAAGAAAGTTAGTTTTAATTTTTATAAATACCCGAGTATACAATTTACATTAGTCTGAGCAAAACTACCACCTAATTTTTTCTGTATTCTTATGACATCATAGATGGATATTAATTAATGATTTGTATTGTTTTCGCGATTGTTACATATTAAATTAAACTATTTCACAGACATAAAAACCTAGATCCATAATATAATGAGAATTTGAATTTGACAATCCGTAGTCTCTGCCCACCCCTACGGGAAAAAGGCGTGATGGTATGTATGTATGAATTTGACAAATTTTAAATTAGTGTTTGAACCGTTAGGTTTAAATAAATAAGTAATAAACGCGATTGAAATTGTTTAATTAAGTGTTAACTTGGGCTACCTGCGAACATGCTTGAAACATTAGGTCACACACGGAAGGACACTCCATACAACAGCGCCGAGATTACTACTACTACGATTCGTTCGTGTACGCACGCCCGTCACGTCAATTTGTGTGTTGGTTATTTACCATGCCTGCGGCCGCGCGCCGATGTGTCATCCTTGCATTGTTTTGCTCTTGATTTTTACCCTTAATCTGCGCGGTGAGGTGCGGTATATGTTTTGGGTGGGAGGGTGTTAGTGTCAGTTCTGTACGTTAGTAATATTAATAATTATGTGATTAGGTGTAAAATAAAATAAATAAATAAGTTTAGATGTAATAATACATTACACTTATTGTTACCAATAACTTTGATACTTGTTCAGTGCCTATTTCCACTTCTAATTAAACATGTCACAAACTTGAGTGATCTTCCAACTTTGATCAGTGATCCGTTTGATCATAGCCCACCGCGGTCTCTACATTACAAATACACAAGACTCTATTCGCAAAGGTTTGATAATCAAAGATGACGGATATAACAATATGCAGAATGAATGTAAGTAATATATATGTAAATTTTATCAAAACAGATGTGTTACTTAATATTGGAAATGTACTTAGATAAAATAGCCATGAAACGTAACTGTACTACGCGCTATGTCACAGGTATAATCCTGAACATAGTACGTGTACTTATTGCATGCTTTATTATTTATAAGAAATATCTTCCAGGCAACCTTAGGGTAATTTGAAGTAAGTGCATTAAGAGTAGAACAATAATCCAGACACTGAAGAACCTGGCATGTTCCAACACGAACCCGGTCATCATCCTAGCGTGTATTCCAAGTTGCGTCGTCAGCTTACGCTTCGGAGCCTAGGGTATGCTGTAAGTCATGGTCCTAGATTTCGCGGCACTAATTATTAAAATGGAGCAACTGCCGTCTGACCTCCGTAACCTTTTTTTACAGGGAAATCAGACTAATAGGAACATGACCAGAGGTTGAAAAATTCTGACAGTGTTAGTGGCCAACACTATCAGAATTTTTCAGGCTGCCTTAAGGCATCTGACATAGCCTCACGACTGCTATCGATAACCCGGTTGTTATCGATAGAACCACCCACGGTTAACGTGCCTTCCGAAGCACGGCTTCCCAACATGAACCCGGTGTCTATAATAAATACTTCCAGTAAATTATCATAGTGTCTCACTTTCTATACAAAATGATGTCTATGGTTGGAATATGAAGCCGCGTCCACACTTTACATTCCAGTCACGGCACCTGCGCTCCATTTCCCGCGGTTCACAGGAATTCTGAAAAACTTTGCTGTCTTTAAGAGTTGCTTTGACATCTTTTTTAAAAAATATCATATAAAAATAAAAGGTTGCTTTACACTTTAGTACTTATTACGTGGAAGGAAACACTTTTATGATAAAATAAAGTTTAATAGGAAAACTTAGATGTATTTATAACAATCTTCCGCTTTTTTAATGTCTAAAGCTTTTTTAATGTACGTAAACATGTTTAATTTAGTATTGACTTAATTTGATCTTATAATTTAAATTTAAGTCGAATTTAATTTCATTCTTTATTTCATTTAATTCAAATTAAATTTATATCTAAATTATTTCCAATTTCAAATTACAATATGTACCTATTTGATTAATTTTGCTTGCTGCCAAAATGTTTATTTATTTATTAAAACTTTATTGTACCACAAGTAAAAATACAATTGGTGGACTTAAGGCTAAAAGCATTCTCTTCCAATCAACCATTAGGAAAAACAGAGAAAATACAAAGCGGCGCAAAAAAGCTTCGTGTGATATTACAGAAAAAAAAGAACCCTACAGCTAAATAAACATACATAGATTTACACAAATAGGGAGTATAATATACATACATATATATTTAAAGATTTCAATGCAGAGAAATTGTGATTCTGGTTTATAAATTAGAGAGAATTCATTAGATGAGCTTGAACCTTTTTCTTGAAGGCAAATTTTGTTGAGGTTTCTTTAATGTCATTGGGCAAAACATTCCACAGCCGAATGGCTTGCACGAGTACAGTGAAAGAATATTCAACGAAACCGGTCCAAAAGGAAGGAGTAGCAAGGCGACATGTGATGGAAGACCTGAGCTGCCGATCATGGCCATCAGAAAGATATTGGAATTTGTATTTTAGGTACTCCGGAGACTGAGAATCTGTGAGAATGGAGAAAAGTGTAGTTAACAAGCGAAGTTGACGACGTTGTCGTACAGGAAGCCATTTCAGCTCGGAGCGATAAGGAGATATGTGATCAAATTTTCTTAGACAAAAAATAATATTTATAAGGCGATCAAGCTTATCAAGAAGATCTTGATTGAGATCAGGATAACACACATCAGCATAGTCAATTATTGGGAAAACCAAAGAGTGCACCAACATTATCTTCGTTTTGATTGGAAGGAAATTCCTTAATTTATTTATTTATTTAATAGCATACAAAACAGATTACAATCATTGAAGCACTTATAATCTAGATTAAGAAGCTGATTCAAAAATATGTACTTAAACGGTTTAGTTGTTGAAGGGTAAGATTGACAGAGCGACTGATTTCAGCAATGTGTGTAATCCAGCTGAGGGTGGCATCCATGTGAAATCCAAGGTTTTTACATAATTCTGTGTGCCGTACTCCCAGAAATAGTGCTGTCAATAGCCATTTTGACTCGATACTAAGGGAAACAGGGATATTTTTTAAAAATATAGATGCGTATAAAATAAGTATTGAGTAACATTTCGAATCATAAATGCAGGTCATGCCCGCTTAGTTGATATGCGGCCCACGACGCCTATCACAACACAGCCTGTCATATTTTGTGAATTTATATGGATAGGTGAATTTTACTGGCCAACCAGTGGATAATGTATTAAAAAAATACCGATCTTGTGATATTTGGTCCACTAATAACTTCAGTCTATCAAACCACAAATTAAAAAGTTAACACACCGCCTTAGTCTGACCACATCGCCGCCATTTGTAAAAAAAGCTTTACATTGAGAAAAAAGGTTCTCACCGCTACAATAAAATCCCCAATGCACTTAGTATTCTCAGTCCAGTCTAACTTTACAATTGAAAGACTGCAGTTCCACAGCAGCTGACTGAGGGCATAATAAAGAAAGAAAGGATGGCAAACATTTGAAGAGAAGGTCGCTAATAACGACTTTCAACCAGACATTGTGTAAATCCTTGGAATGATATATTAGTACAGCAGTGGATTGCCTGCTGCAAAAAATTATGACGATGACATTTATATTTATTTACACTGTAATATATACATGGAACCTAAAAATTTAACATTAAGGAATCTTGGTAAAAGGATGCTTAAACCAAAGCATCAATCAAACAAAAGATTTAAAAGTTCAAATTCATTTCGTTCCTTTCGCAATGTTAGTTATCTTAAATTTTTTTTCAATGTAACAAGAGAAGTGCACCTTATCGGCGTCGACCCTCATACCCTCAGTGCCTCAGCCATTTGCAATTCTGATTTTGCAAAACGAATGCTTTCGGAGAAATTCGAACATATTTACTTTAGGCGCCAAAATTTTCAGATTTAGTAGCTGGGCTATGGTGAATTGAATTTACAAATTTACATAGGATGTTTAAGTACGAAAATATATAAATATATATTGTTCCACTTTAGATTATATTTAGTTTTTAAGTTTTATTTTTGTTTTAGATATAGTTTAGTTTTGTTAAGTTAGATTATTTCTATATATATTACTATTGTCTGTTATAAATAAATTATTTTATAAATATAATTTCATATATGTATAAGCAAGAACTAACAAGTAACTAAACATAGAGAGAGTCTGTAGTTTTTTTGTGCTTACAATTTCTGTGTCACCCAAACAGAAGTGCTGCATTGTTTTGAAAGGTAGCGTAATTACTGGGCATCTACTGTTATTTATTATTGGCTATTTAATTGACCTTCAGCGTGGCCACTTCCAATTCTAAAACATTTCTAGAGTATATAAATATAATAGTATGTACATATGTATACATAATGATTCTTAGAACTAATCAATGACCATAAAAAAGTGACTAATATAATAGGACTATATACAGAGCTAGTTTTGGGCCAATATAGTTATTTGCGGTAAATAGCCATTGTAACTCGACAATAAGACAAAATTTTACAGACTGTTTTGACAAGGCACAAATGCATGCCTTTATTTTTGCTATAATGATGATAGTACCCGTAATCGACGAGCGTGTATGACGAGAGTGATGAGCGTAGAAGAAGCGAGGGAAGCCTGTAAGGATCGTAGCAAATGGAAATCCGTAGTCTCTGCCTACCCCTACGGGAAAAGGCGTGATGGTATGTATGTATGTATAATGATAAACTACGGACTGGCGGCCAAGCGTATGACGTCAAAGGTTGCAGGTCACGATCGTAGGGTGTGATTTAGGTCGCGCACACACGCAACAACTTTATTGTTATTGGACTGCATCTTGTTGACCTGTTTTAGTATTCTTATACATTTCTACTCAATAGTTTATCAGCCACTCATCATTCACATCGATTCAATTGGATCGACCGCGTACAACTTGGTGTCAGAGCTTTTTGAAACCGCCTCTTGTCCTCTGACATAGTTTGGTTTTACGAACGGCTAGCAGATGGATAACTTTCAACTAGAAATATAACATTCCCATCACCGTCTCGCAATAGGTACACCGCTGGACATTTAACCTAAAAAAGTACATCTCAGAGAATAGGCTATTGTACTAAATTTTTTTTTTATTTCATATAACTATTTTGAGTCCCTGAATTCGAAAACAGATTTTTTTTTAAATCCTTTCAATATTAAATAAGTTATAAGCCTTTGAAGTCCTGTGGAAGGGGAAACTGTCATGAAACAAGAAAAGGACGCACTGAATGTTAGAGTGACGTCACTGCCACTCGATTTCGTGTGTACAAGAGAGATAGCGAGACGTCCCCACCACGCTCCCACTTTTCTACATTAGAAAACTTTAAATGCTTATTACTGCTTTAATCAATTATCAACTTTGTTGTTGTTGTTTTGGGAATCGATTACTTTTTAGTGTACGTATTGTTCCGTATAAAAATCTTGTCAAAATGTGAACACAGTCAAGTAGCCTATTAAAGCGACTAGGCGGCCGTGACTCGTTCGTTTTCGAATGAATTTTATTCGACATAATCGGTGAGTCGAACGATTTTCAATCGATTCATCGATTTTGCATACTTAATAACCTCGCGGTAATTTACATTTAGTACGATTGCCCTGTATATTTATCTGAGAGGTCCCACGGCTATCATATTATAACTGTAATATGTTTGACACTTTCAAGTTCATAAATTAGTCAAATTCATGCAATAAAATTTATCATTAAATATTTTTTGTTAAGATAAAATATTAGTCTACCTTTAGTAAAATGGCTGTATTGAGGAGCTCGTTAGTCACGCGCGACCCGCATATAATTCGTGCGTCAAGCGACGGTGTGACGAGACCACTATTGGATTTGTCGCCATTTAGTGGCATTTTCTATCTTGAGCTACTCCGTGCTTCGGAAGGCACATTAAGCCGTTGGTCCCGGTTGTTGTCGTTAGATAGCAGTCGTTAGGCTGTGCCAGATGCCTTGGGGCAGCCTGAAAAGTTCTGACAGTGTTAAATGACACCCCTCGGGTCATGTTCCTGTTGGTCTGGTTTCTCTTTAAAAAGGGTCAGATGGCAGTCACTCCATTGTAATAACCAGTTCCGCCAAATCTTGGACATTGACTTACAGCGTACCCTAGGCTCCGAAGCGTAAGCTGACGACACAACTAGGAATACACGCTAGGATGATGATGATGATTAAAATGGCTGTATGTTTGTTTGTAGTCACATAGTGTATGTAAATGTAGAAGATATAACTGAACGTTATTATCCAATACGTTTTAGACTATTATTACCTCTTTAATGGCAGTTCACTTTACGATATTAAATTGTAGAGTTATTGTAGAAACACGAGTATCTAGTAAATAGAGTAGGTACATAGTTTACATAATTAGAACGCTAAATGTATTTGTTATTATATCAAATAAAAGGTATATTACTCGTAAATATTGTATTTCTAAATGAGTATTTGCTAGTTTAAGTATATTTTTGTGTTTACCGTATTATTTCTTTACAAAAAATTGCTTGTGCTTTTTAATGAGTAGGCTTGTCAAATGTATAGTAAGCTGTTTGTCTACTTATCATGGAATTTATATATATAAAAATCAATTGCTGTTCGTTAGTCTCGCTTGAAACTCGAGGACGGCTGGACCGATTTGGCTATTTTGGTTTTGAATTATTTGTGGAAGTCCAGGGAAGGTTTGAAAGGTGAATATATTCGGAGGCGGTACGAAGTTTGCCGGGTCAGCTAGTGGAAAATAAAGAAGCGAAGAATTATGACAAGATTCAATCTTAAGATGAGGAAATTAATCACAATCGGGCTATACCAATTTAAGTTTTTCATTTAAAGCTTATAAAATACGAAGATCAGGCCTTCAAAATTAAAATAAAACAATGCCCCACAGAGGTTTATAGGCAAATCACCAGGGTCTATCGTGGAAATGCCCCAAATCAGATGAATGTTTGATGGGGCGATATGGCCCGCCGCCGGTATCGACCCACCCTCGCTATAGGCCTATAGGGCCTATTTTTAGAGATCGACCGCGCTGCCTCCCATACCTACATGAAATTTCAGGCGCACGCCATTGGCCACTCCCCAGTGACGTCACAAAGCGCTTTCCACCAATCCGAGCGCGGGGCTTTGCGCATGCTATCAAAGCCTCAGAAGGCTCTTTTGCAAGGGTGGCCAGTCTGGGCGAGGTGATCCCAGGTGTGCCAAGCCCGCGCTAACAGAACCAAAGGTCAATATCATTCTTTTTAATGTCCGCCATTGTTTTTAGATTTGAAGTTCGAACATCGATGTGTTCGAATTAATTGTGTGTGTGTTTTTTTAGGAAATTTTGGTAATTTAGATGTGTGTCTTTTAGTGGACAGTGTGTTTTTTCAGAAATGGTGTTGTTGGTTACATAATGTTACGTAAGAGCTGCAAAATGGTTTCAGAACGGTTCGGGGTGGTGAGGGAGTGCGGGGCGCGGGCCGGGGTTTAGTAGTGATTTGTGAAGGCCGATATAGTTTAAGTATTGAACAAAATCAAAGAGTAAATTCAAAATAATTTATTAATTAAATTAAACTATTTTAATACGGTTTTTATCGCGTTTATTACTTATTTATTTACACCTTACGTTTCAAACACTTTACAGCGTTCATGGTCGCAGGCAGACCTGCCTGAAAAACCGTATTAAAATACTTAGTTTAATTTAATGAATAACAATCGCGAAAACATAAGAAATCAAAGATCTGAAATATGAAAGACACATAATGATTATGGCCATATTATCATGATGAAAGAAAATAGAGTAGTTATAGTACGGCGTAATAAACTAAAACTAAACTAAAAGCACTAACAAACAAAATACTTATACTAACAATAAAATTTTATCCAAACAATTTTCATCAAGTCACTTTATTCGCAATATTTGAAACTTTAATCTCATATTTTTTAGTCTTTCGTTATTTAACAAGGTATTTAAGGGCACGAAAAATATCCTAAAACTTTCTTCAGTTCCGCGATAATTAGACGTCTTTTGCGCTACGCCTCTCATAAATACAATTTAGGGCCGCAAAACCGGGAATATTCATTACACCGGCTACATACTTACGCCAGTATACGCCTATGTTCGCAATTTATATAAATTAATATAGAAATAAAATAATTATAGTTTTAAAACACATTAATTATTAACTCAACATTATCAGTATCGAATCTACTAAAATAACAATGCATATTAAAGTCTACTTACAAGGAAAAGATACTGACTGACCTACCTATTGACACAAGTCTTAAAAAACCAACAACGCGCTCGTGACATCTCCGGTGTTGCAGGCGTTCATAGGCTACGGTAACCACTTACCATCAGGTGGGCCGCACGCCTGTTTGCCTACTAAATTGTACATAAAAAAAAAAACAATTTTACACATTACTACTAAGTATATTTAGGTATCAAATTAATATAAACTTGACACTAGAAAGTTTTTAAATGAAATGGCATTCGCTAAGAAAGGATTTCAAGAAATTATCAAGGAAAAAAAGCTAATTGCTAAGAATAAATTCCATAAAGAACAGGAGTTAGAACAAAATTAATAAAAAAAAAATATACAAAAATAATAAAATAAAAACAAATAAAATTAAAAATCAATATTCACAATTGCAATTTCTTTGACGTGTCGATGTGGATAAAAGTCCCACGGAGGGTCTCAACTAGGCAGGCGGCCGGTCATAAAAATACTGACAAACCATAGTTTTTTAAAGACCTCATCGAGGAAAATCAACAAGAAGCGCAATGCGGTCGTGACATCTCCGGTGTTGCAGGCGTTCAAAGGCTACGGAACCATTTACCGTCAGGTGGGCCGTACGCCTGTTTGCCTAATTACTTGTATAAAAAAAAGAAGCGACTTGAGCTTTTGTAGCAATTAGCTGAGAAAGTAATCCTAACAAACGCTAAGATAATATCTTATAATTAAAAATGAATCAATTTATTCCAAACATATTTTTTTTCTATATATGCTTTTATTTTTATTATCAAAATATTTATAATTGATTCGCGACTAGCAACATTAAAACATCCTCCCTCTTCTACATACATATGTAATTTTATTCTCAAAAACTTTCAAAAGCTCGGTTTTCCGTCTCGCCGTTGCACCACCGGATGTGTATCCGCAGAGCCTCCACTCCGTCACTTCCGGCGGCCATCTTGTGCCGGAACCACTGATGTTTATGACTTCCGTTTCTTTGCTATAAATGTGGCTTTTTCGTCAGAATATTAATTTTATGCGCATTTTCGTTTAGTTTCATTGTAGGTAGTAGCATTCTGTAGTAGTTTTATTAGAGAGTATCAGCCCACGATATATAAAAAGATTCCATCAAATAAGTATAAAATAATGATCATTACGCTTTGATGGACCAAAACGTGAAAACAAACATTATTCGAATTCAAATATATTTATTTGTGTACCACAGGTTATAAAGATCTTATAAATATATTATTGTACATGTCTGTGTTTCGCCATAAGGCATACAAATATAGAAAAACTATGTCAAACATGCAATTAATTTATTATTATTATTGATCCATATCCATCTAAGTAATTTATTTTATTGTTCTTCTAAGAAATGATTTTGTTAACTAGATGTTGGTACAGGAGCCTATAAAATTGATCGGTTGGCCTACATACATTTTCTAATATCTTCCGGTAGCCTATTAAAAAAAATTGATGACATAGCATTTTTGGGTTAAATAGTGGAGATTTTTAATGTATGTCGTTTACATATTATTGTATCTTGTTTTGGCATTTTGATCATGAAGCAACAAGTACCTCCGAAATAAATTGGAATATTTGATTATATATTTGGTGATCTGTAATACAGGTTTCTTCGGAAACCTATCTCAGACACCACTCTCTCACAACACTGGTATTATCACTTGCTTTTATATTGTACCTACTAATAAGCACTTGCCAATTGTGTTGAGAAAATAAATTATTTTTTTTATTTTATTTTTTATTTATTTTTATATCATTTAGTTTAACTTTCATATAGTTTAACTATGTCCAATTATTTTCCTTCATGAAGTACATATAAGGTACCTAATGTCAAGTTTTCTCAGGATTATTTGTGATTCAGCTGACTAACTTCAAGCATCAATCCTTCTCACGAAGTTTAAAATTAACTTTTTTAAACAATCAGTATAAGACTAATTATCGTATTGTTGTTACAGACACAAACCGGCGCACCATGGTGGCCCAGTAAGCCTTCAATCTAACATATCAAACAATGCACTGATAGATAAGCTAAGAAATTATACTAAGTTGAATCGCGTGGTGTAACATAGACCGACCTTGCCAGGGCAGGCTTAGGGTGTTGTGTGAAGGGCCCCGGGCCCTTGTCGACGTGGAGGAAGAAAGCGGGGCCCTGTTAGGGCGGCTGCAGGGCGCGCTGCGCGGGCGCGCCTCCGCCGCCTCGCCGTCGCGCGTCGCCAGCTCCATCAAGGGCTATCTGACCAATAAGGTTGGATCTTTGCAGCTTAGAGACTCAGGTGAGAATTTTTTAAACTTTTTATTGCGTACATTTTTTTTTCTCTTATACAGCACATGTTTCCTCCCATTTTTCGACCAGTCTCTATTATTGTCTGTAAGAGATTGCTCAAGCGATAAGGCCGCCTTTTGTAAACGTACTGTGTTCATGCTATAAGTTAGTTAACGTATGTTTTATTGTACTGCGTGCAAAGAAGTGTTCAATAAATAAAGGCAACCCCATGCATCTTTCGAAAATAAGTGGAGTTGGTAACGATAACTTTTTGGTCTGCTTTTATTTCGGCGGCGGTTCGTTACCCAAAACAACACTTATTTGGTCATTCATACAAATCCCACTTAATTTTCGCAAAATATTAAATCAAGTAAATATTAGAATTGATGACTTAATAAAAAAGACTCGTGCATCAACGATATTTACATGTAGAACAAATTGTAATTAGCATTAAGTTTTACCATTTGTCAATTTTGAGAAGAAGTTAGCCTGAAATAAATACCGGTATCACTAACACTCGCATTACGATCCTACCAGTCTGATCCCAACTTTTCCCGAACGAAGTTTGCGACCTCTATGGCAAACAAGAATTCAACAGGAACTGTTTGTCCATTGCAATATTTTCCATCATAACAGTATTTATTTAACTGGTAACCCCAGGTCGACGATATTTGCAATGCACCTTTCCAATCTATAAAAGGAATACAAACAAGCGGGAAAAATGAAAACATCGAATTAAGATGTACATGAATCATTGTACAGCCCTAGCTAACAAATCTAAGTAGGAAAATGGACTATAATGCTTTGTGATAAGGTCCGAAGCGATTGTGTATTCAGGATAGGCTGCTAACGACGGGCAAATATTTGAAAAACAAAGGCGTTATTAAATAAATAGGGGCGACGACGCAACGCTTCTCAGGAAGGGAGATGTCTCGTTTGTTTTTGCAGTCATAAAATAATAAATGGACGTTTCCGCAAGGCATCTGATGACGTATTTTTTTCATGACATCGAATACTTAGATCGGGTTTCAAAAATGTTAAGAACGAGCCTTAATTTTAACTTTGGTCGTAAAGTTTTCTCAAGACCCGGTGTTATACTTCAACCTTTTTCAACTATTTTGGACTTTACAATTGTTTGTACATACATACATATGATAGAATGTGCAAATTAGGCAAGGTCAATTAGCAATCAATCTGTCTTAGTGAATATTGTGTCTGAGTGTGTTTTTATGCATGTGTGTATGTATGTGTGATAGAGTGGATGTCTAATAATATTGTCTGTAAGACTCCATCTGTTTGTGGATAGTCCAGCCCAAGCAATCAAGTCTCAGCGGCATATCTAACTCTTGATGTAACAAATTTTATGAGGTTTGGGATTTCCCGGCAGGCTCTATTATAAATGTGCGCTAGAATGAAAAGGGGAAGTCGTTGTGCAAAGCTAGTAGGTACAAAAGGAACAGTGGTTTTGGGTGCTCTACGAAGGATAAGTTCGTCGTAATAAAAAGAATAATCGACGTAATATTGAGTTAACTTTGTTGTTCAGGTGAACTGTTAATAATATGAACATGTAACATTGAATGAAATTCACATCGAAACAAAAATCAATCAGCGGAATTAAAAAATCGATATTCAGGTAGGAAATTGCCCAACACACTCGCTGCATCACAAGGTAGACGCCGAAAACGCCCTAGGCGAAGCGGTGATCGATGTTTGTGATCAAAGCGACGATTCAATTTGCAGCTGTCGTCACCGGTAACATCGACTATTTCGTAGATGTGTGAGGCTTGTGTGTAATTACAAGTTACGATTGTGTGTATTTGATTTTGTCGATGTTTTTGTGTTGCCTGATTTTCAAAAAATCTATTTCGTTGCATTATATTTCTACAACGCTGAGGACTGTATGATATGAAAGGGCTTTATAATATTTTTGCATATGCAATTTATTAAATAATTTTATATTATAACCAGCTGTTTCTCGCAGCTCCGCCTGCATCAAAAAGGAGCCTATATTTGACCCCGGGTCTCCAACTATATTCATTCGAAATTTCATCAAAATCCGTTCAGCGGTTTAGCTGTGAAAGCGTAATAGACAGACAAACTTTAGCATTTATGATATTAGTATGGATGGAAGTATGGATAGTATAGAAGTATGGATATGGATAGTATGGAAGTATGCATATCAATATGATTTGGTTAAATCACAAAAGTAAAATAAAACTAAAATTAAATTAACCTAAATAAATATTATAATACTAAATAATGAAATAAATACAAATAAAATTACACATTTTGGCAAATTTAATAAATTTAGCATAACAAGTGACACTGTTACACATAATTTTCTGAAATAAAATTTTATTTTTATAAAAAGAAAAAAGTAGAAATGAAATAATTAAAAGAAAAAAAAAAAAACAAAGATTTGGGACATTATTTTCTAATTTTAATTTTATAGGGACAAATCATTGTAACTCGTTGATTCAAGGCTCTGGAGCCGCAAAATCGGCGAATCGAATAATTTTTGGTTAACGAAGCATTTTTGTTCGATATTGAACGATTTACATTCGACAATTTCGACATATATGTCACATTTTCTAAAATAGCACCCCTGAAGTGTTACGCTGAGGAAAACAAGCACAAATAAAGACATTTGTTTATTTTATTTTGTTTTATTCGGAAAACCATACAGTTAATAATAACTACATACATCAGCCTTAAATATCTCAAAACTCAAATAATAGGTTTTCGCATATTGATATCAGTACTTGCTTACTACTAATTATTGATACAATTTAAGTAAAAACCATGTAAAAACTAAAAATGTAACATATAACTACTAAATTAGAACATATAAATATTTAATTATAGGCGATAAGTCCGCCTTTGTACTCATTTCTCTTAATGTTAATTGGTTTTAATGATGTATCTTTTCTTAAATGTATGTAAATGGTGCAATAAAGTGTTCATTCATTCATTCATTCATTAAATTCAACTAGCATTATAAACTATTTATAGTTCGTAATAACCGGGGGGTTAGTGCAGGAATGGCCTCCGCAATAAAGTAAAATTTCCAGTTTGTTTTCGTATTACTCATTAAAATATTACTAACATAGCATAAGTTTACTAACAAATGAGTCCTGGTCACTTGAATAAATAATTTTTCATTCATTCATTCATTCATAACTTTCTTAACTAACATAATCTAAGAAAAAATCAATACCTGTAAATAACTACTGATAGAGAAAAACAAAAAATTGGCATAAGTCACTTAGATATTTACAAATATTTACCCAGCTGGTAAATTATCAAAAAAATTCATAAATTTTATGCCTACAGTTTCCAAAACCTATGGGCTTTTCTCCCCGCTTTCAAACAACGTCACAAACGACAATCTTGTTCACCCCATAATTGCGTCAATTACGTCGTGGGTTCGAGTCTCGCGTCTCTATCGTTTGGGCAATTTCGGTAATTTTTCCTGAAACCTGATAATAGCATTACCAATAATTAGGACCAGTTTAGATGTCATTAAGTAAGTTCCCTCGTTAGACAGTAATGATATAATTTAAGAGCTTGTGAAGGATTAATTCTCCTTTGTTCGCGAGTAATAAATGAAAGGAAAACTTATTTACATTTAATTAAATACTATTATATTTGGATGGGGGTGTGAGATGGCACGAGTAGTAGGACACCTGTCAAGGATTATATTCACTGAGTTTAGGTTTAAATCTTTGTTCCGTGACTCCTCAGAAGGTGGTGGCTGAAAAACAGTGCTAGTCTTGCTTGCATGTCTAGCGTATCACTGAGCCGCCACCTATTGAGACGTCTGTCACGTACATTATTATAAACATGTAGCATAAGTTTATAAGACCCTAGCTGTACCTACGTGATAGCTTTCTCAATAAGGATATATTCTATTCTACAATTAATTTTGCCGGCTGTTAACTGACGATCGATAAAGAAATTGAGACCAAATAGTTTAAAAAAAACTCTTATATCACAGTGTATATAAAATGAATTGACATTATCACTAAATTAATTAATTAACATAGTTACGTGCTACCATGACGCAGAAACTCAAAGTGGATCATGGCCTTCCACACGAGAACGCGCCATTTCTTGCGGTCTTGCACCAGTTAGTGACCATATTATACATACATACCATCACGCCTTTTCCCGTAGGGGTAGGCAGAGACTATGGACTTCCATTTGCTACGATCCTTACAGACTACCCTCGCTTCTTCTACGCTCATCACTCTCGTCATACACGCTCGTCGATTACGGTACTCCTGACATCTGCCTTTTTTACTTACTAGTTTTACTTATCATGTGTTTAGCCCTAACCCTAATAGGTAAATCCTATAGTACTGTTGGGCTATTAAATAAAAGTGGACTGTACAAATAAATAAGATATAATCGAGATACTGGTGAATTTACAAGCATATTATTTCTATGGGACGCGCGTATCGCCTAGTAAGTCGTTTGGCCGAGTGCTTGACCTACGGCTGACCGACGGCCGGCGGCGGTCGCGGGAGGACCGCCCCGCGCCCCGCGCCTCCAGCGATGACGTAGTCGCTCGTCCGCGACATACTCCCCGCGTTGAAGTGTTCTTCAAGATTCTTCCTCGATGGGAAGTGGGCAGATCGACGTGAAGTCCCGTCGTATGGTGCCTTTCTTCGTTTTCAAGTCGGCGACGCGCGAGACCCCGTCGACTCCAGGATACACTTTGATGACCCGACCCAGGGGCCACAGCAGTGGCGGCGTCGTCTTGTCCTTAATCAGCACGAGGGAGCCGACCTTAAGCTCTCCCTTTGAGCTTCTCCACTTAGTCTTAGCCTGCAGGATAGATACGTAATCGTCATGAAATCTCCTCCAAAAGTGTTGGTTTATGTGCTGTATTCTCTGCCATCGATCCAGTCGAGAGATAGTCACGTCTGACACTTGGGCAGTAGGTACAGCGGCAAGTGGACGTCCAATCAGGAAATGTGAAGGTGTTAGAGCCGTAAAATCATTGGGGTCTGACGATAAAGGGGTAATAGGTCGTGAGTTTAATACGGCCTCTATTTGGTACAGGCAAGTAGCCATCTCTTCATATGTGAGATGTGTCAGCTGCAAGAGTCTTTTCAAATGGAATTTAGATGACTTGACTGCCGATTCTGCCAACGAATTAAGATGTGGACTATATGGGGCTACAAAATTAAATTCTACGCCCTCCTGAGCTATCTCAGATGCAACATCAGAACTTTGCAAAAACCTGGCCATTTCATTCGATGCGCCTACAAAGTTGGTTCCATTATCGGACGTGATGCTTCGCGGCTTGCCACGACGCGCAATGAATCGATTTAAAGCAGCCATGTATGCCTCGGTGGTGAGATCTGTCACGAGCTCCAAATGAACAGCTTTAACTGCGGCGCAAACAAAAACACACAAATAAGATTTCGTTAGCTTGCAACCACGACCTTTTCGGTCACATATCATTATCGGCCCACAATAATCTACGTAGCAATTTTCCCAAGGGAATTCAAGACGCGTTCTTGAAGGAGGAAGTTGACCCATAATTGGCTGCACATTTTGAGCTCTAAGTCTAAAACATTTAACACATTTTTTTACTATTAATTTCGACAAGTTTCTACCGCCTATTGGCCAATACGATTGTCTTATATGAGACAAAAGTAATTGAGGACCGGCATGAATTAATTTAATATGTTGCATATGAAATATTAGTTTCGTTAACCTATGCTTACTGCATATTATAATTGGATGCTTAACATCATAGACATATGGGGAGTTATCAAGCCTGCCGCCCACGCGAAGAAGTCCATTTTTTTCTAAAAATGGTGTTAAAGAAACCAACTTGCTTTTGTGTGGTAATGTCTTCTTAGACTTGAGAAGCTGATATTCTTCCGAAAACATTTCGATTTGAGAATTTACTAAAATATGATTTAATGAGTTTTTTAACTCGTTTACAGAGAGATTACCACACAACTTAATATTCTTATTATTTAAATTATTAATAAATCTAAAAACAAATGCAACAATTCTTTGAATTTTAGTAAAGCTTGAAAATTTTTCTAAAAGCATGTTTATTAAGGATGATTGAGTGTTAATGGATGGATTAGTACTACTTGAATGATCGATGCTGCTCGTGAAATTGTTAACTACTTCCGGCAGATCGCGCTTCGTATTGTTTGGCATTTTTGGCCATTCAGTCTCGTCATTTAATAAAAACGAAGGTCCTAACCACCACATTGTGGTGTCACCAATAACGTCAGCCCTAAGACCACGCGAAACGAGATCCGCCGGGTTGTCCTTCGACGGTACGTAGCTCCAGGCATGACCAAACGTAATTTCTAAAATCTCATGTACTCTATTTTTTACAAACGGTTTTAGTTGACTAGTTGGTGCGGACAACCAGCCCAAGACAATCATAGAGTCACACCAGAACCTATATTTACTAATTTTCAATTTTAACGATTCTTGAACCTTAGTACACAGCCTTGCACCTAATAAAGCTCCAGAAAGTTCAAGTTTCGGGGTAGTTGTTGGGTGAATTGGCGCTACACGATTCTTAGACACCAAGAGGTGAACGCTTACAGCTCCGACTCTATCACGCGACCGAACATACACACAGGCCCCATAGGCCTTATCAGACGCATCCGTGAACACGTGAATTTCATGGGTAGTAGAGTCTTTACACAAAACCCAACGAGGAATTCTTAAAGAATTAAGTGAAGAAATAGTATTTTCAAATGTAGACCACAATTTTGCTATTTCAGGGTTAACTTCATCATCCCAGTCATATTTTTCAAGCCATAGCCGTTGTATCAGTATTTTACCTTCAACTACACACGGGCCTACTAGACCTAGTGGGTCAAAAATTTGACTTATTACTGAAAGTATTCGGCGTTTTGTAACTATTTTAGAATCCTGAGGTGAAGAGATAGAGTACGAAAGAGAATCTGAATTAGAGTCCCAATTTAAACCTAAAGTCTTAGACGTAACAGACTGTTTACCTTGCTGAGAAAAATCTAGATTGCAACTAGAGTCAGCTGTATCAGTGGTAAATTGAGATAAAATTTCTGGATGGTTGGAACGCCACTTGCGAAGGTGAAATTGAGCAGAAGACAGTATAGAATTTACAGCTGTAGAAATCTTAATTGCTTCTTCTATAGTATTGCCACCACTCAAATAATCATCTACATAGAAGTCATGTTTTATAGCTGACTTGACCAGCTCGTCCTGTATGCTGTCTGCTAGACTTACTAAGCACTTAGTTGCAAGGTACGGAGCTGAAGCCATACCGAACGTTACGGTATTTAACGTATACGTTCTAAGAGGCTCATTAGAGTTAAATCTAAAAATTATTTTTTGAAGTGGCCTTTGACAGGGATTTAAGTCTATAGCTCTATACATTCTAGAAACGTCGCCTGAAACGACATACCTATGTTGACGAAAACGTAACAAAATTGATAGAATGTTATCCTGCACTACCGGCCCCACCATTTGTATCCCATTAAGAGATTCTCCCGAACTGGTAGGGGCTGAACTATCGAATACGACACGAAGTTTAGTAGTTGAGCTAGATTCCCTAATTACTCCATGATGTGGAATATAATGATTGACAGAGTCATCATTTGGAGGGCTATCGTCAAGTGACATATGACCTTTCTCCAAATATTCTTTCATATATTCCATATACTGATCTTTAAATTTTGGATCGCGCTGAAAGCGTCGTTCTAGCGACAAAAAACGATTTTTCGCATTTGTATAAGAAAACCCTAAGACACTGGGATCTTTCTTTAAAGGCATCATTACGATGAAGCGACCATCTTCTCCACGAAGAATGGACTCATAAAAATGTTTTTCGCAATACCTTTCCTCTAATGACAAGTTATGTTTCGAAGAAACGTTGTCTAGCTCCCAAAACTTTGTTAAGTCGGGAGTGACACTACTTTGGTAACAAAAAAGAGAATTATTTAATTTCATTTGTTGCGAAATACTACCTGATACTAGCCATCCAAATTTAGTTTCGACCAATTTGGGTTGTTTTTTGCCTAAATCAATCCTGCTGGATCCTAACACGGTCCAAAATACTTCAGCCCCCACCAGGATATCGATGACAGACGGAATATTAAAATCTGGATCGGCTAATCTAATACCTGTAGGAATGGGAACTTGATTGATAGGCACAAACGAAGACGGTATGACATTTGTAATTTCAGGCAAAACATGACACTGGATATCTATTCTGTATGCACAGCATAAAGACTCTACGATAAGGTCGCAAGACTGTGTACTATGAGATATATGATTGTTGATGCCTGTTACCTTAGTGCTCGTACCGTGACGTGACAAACCCAATGAATCCACAAGTCGCTCAGTAGCGAAATTGGCTGTACTGCCGTTGTCCAGCAAGAGTCTCGCACTATGCTTCTGGCCTGTAGCGCTGGTCACGTTCACCATAGCTGTGGACAGTAAAATATGCGAAGCGGTAGCGATCTGCAT
This sequence comes from Euzophera pinguis, assembly GCA_947363495.1. Taxonomy (NCBI): domain Eukaryota; kingdom Metazoa; phylum Arthropoda; class Insecta; order Lepidoptera; family Pyralidae; genus Euzophera; species Euzophera pinguis. The sequence goes on from OX376166.1 coordinate 498,766, forward strand.
CGAATTTGCTGATAAAGAAGTATCATCAAGTACAACTGGCAATTCAGAAGGGGATGGCAACGGATTTTTAATGGAATCTTTGGAAAATGATTCTAAGTGTAAAAGCGTGTTGTGTTTATATGAACAATATTTGCAGCGGGGCATTTTGCATTCTTTAGTGTTATGCCCGGACCTTAAGCAATTTAAGCACACCTTAAACTCTTTAGCTTTCAAGTTCCTATCTTCAATGCTTAAATTCCTAAATGTGTCACACGAAAATAAATTATGAGCTTGGGAGCAAAGAGGACATTTATTAAATATATGTTTATTTTTTGGTTTTTGTGTTATTTTTGTGCTTTTAGATTTGTAACTAGATTTTCCCTGATTATGAATATTATTTAAGGCTACGATTGACTCATTACTTGAATCAACAATCTTTTTGGCTATATTTGTTTCGACAGTTTCTAATAAGTCAGCTCTTCTACTTAAAAATGTGCAAAACTGAGTGAGACTGTGTTCTTCCGTCAAAGTGTCACGGAACTCCTCCCAAGCGCGACTTGTTTTGTTATCTAATTTCTTAGCCATAACAAAAATTAAAATAGTATCCCAATATTGAGTGGGCTGTTTTAATGAGGTTAGTGCCCTTACATTTTTGTTTATGGTGTCAACCAGGCTCCTTAAAGAAGCGCTGGACTCCGCTGAAATGGCATTAAAATCAAACAATGACTGCATATGATCATTAATTAAAAGCCGATTATTATCGTATCGCTCACACAGCAAGTCCCAAGCCATTTTATAATTTTCAGCTTTGAAATCAAAATTTTTAATAATAGAAGCGGCATTTCCTTGGAGTGAAGCTCTCAAGTAATGAAACTTGCTTATGTCATCGATAGAAGGGTTCTCATGTATCAAAGAAGTAAACGTATTTTTAAATTCTAGCCAATTCTGATATGATCCCGAAAAGACAATTAAATTAATGCGTGGCAAACGAACAAAATTATGCTTGTGATTGAATGCACCTGAGTTTGCGTTTTCAAAGCTCGTGTCAGATCCTGCACCCTGGGCTGATGGACCGAGGAGACTTCGCGCGAGGGCTATCAGGCTGAAGTACTGCCGCTCAAACTCCTCACGCTCAGCGAAGACCGCATCAGAATCCTCCTCCATCACTTCGATGTCAGTCTGCAATGCGTCAAATTCCGTATATAAGCATTCAAATTTACTAAATCGTTCTTGCAAGTCCAAACGCTGCAATTGAGATAGGGAACAGTCTTTTAATAAATTTAAATAGTTGCAAAAAATTGTAGCCTTTGACTTTAAAGAACTACGCTTCTTAATTAAAGTTTTAAGAATGTCGGCCATTTTGTGAAGTGCAAATGAATTTGTCTAACGGGCAAAATAATTTAAAAATTCAAAAAATCTATTTAAAATAATGTGCAAAATGATGATCAGTGCAATCAGCTGTTGTCTAGGCGTAAGCGCATGGATAGGACTCGAGGTCAGCGACCGTTAGTTACGTAACACTGACACGTCGAGCGCACGAAGAAGTACTTACGGCAGTAATACGCAGTCTGATTTGCAAAAAAATATGATTAAGCACTGCTTTAAACTGTTAAGCAACAATGGATACTTTAAAATGAGAAGCACTGTACCAAAAAAAATGAAAAATGGAAATAATTTTACGGCAAATGAAAAGTGAAAGTCTGATTGGAACGATTACACTTAAACACTGCACTACTCCCTGTGTAATTTGACTTCGGTTTCCTCTTGATCTTGCTTGGCTGCAGAAGCTATCCCGTAGACTCGTTGGACGACGACGGTTTCTTATTCTCAAATTTGAATTTGAACGAAGTCCGTTGACCGATGCCGTGCGACGTAGCTTCGTAAATACTTTTTGCTCGAAGGAGTGTTTAGCCCTAACCCTAATAGGTAAATCCTATAGTACTGTTGGGCTATTAAATAAAAGTGGACTGTACAAGTAAATTAGATATAATCGAGATACTGGTGAATTTACAAGCATATTATTTCTATGGGACGCGCGTATCGCCTAGTAAGTCGTTTGGCCGAGTGCTTGACCTACGGCTGACCGACGGCCGGCGGCGGTCGCGGGAGGACCGCCCCGCGCCCCGCGCCTCCAGCGATGACGTAGTCGCTCGTCCGCGACACATGTGTCCCAATTGTATCGTAGGTTCTCGAAGGTCTACTGAAGGGTAATGTTAACTTCTTCCTTTTCATAAATTTAACCTTTGTTTCTATGAGTATACGATATTTCAGGAAGACAACACACAAACAAAATATACTTAGATAATCATTTTCGCATTTATTACCCAGTTAGGATATGGATTGTTACGATAGGGTAGGATACAGCTGACAAAAAAATAATCGAACAAGATAACGGTATTTAAAAAAATAAAACACCCGACTGCCTCTTTGTGTAATTTGGAAATGAAAAACCCAAAAAAAATCCGCCATTTTGTTTTTTTTTTAATTTTATGTACCTAGTGGTCACTCTCACGGTAAATACGAATCTAACGACACTTCTCAAGCTAAAATCCATCGAGGTTCAGGCTGCAGGGCGTGCCAAACAATTATACATACAAACATACATACTCTCGAAAAACGTAACCCTCCTTCTGGCGCAGTCGGGTAAAAATCCATGCCCCTTATGGCACGGATACCTACGTGCGCAGAATATGGCCCGTGGCGATGCGGGTTCAATCCCGTTCTATATTCCTAATGGCTTTTACTGCAGGCGAAGGAGCCTGAAAACAGGGAACATGAACGTGTTGTGTTACGATTTATGGCACTTTAGAATTAGCTCTGATAAGCTCTGTTGTATTTGTAGGGATATTAGATCATTGAAAATTAAAATCTCTATTTAAAAAAAGATAGTAGATAAGTATTGTGTTGTAGTCATTTAGAAGCAAAGCAAAAATGGCATCCAAAAAGCTCGGAGTTCTCAACAGGGCAAAGCGATTTTTCACGCCGCAGCATAGACTGCAGTCCTATATAAGGCGTAAGTGCGGCCACTTATGGAATATTGTTGTCACCTGTGGGCGGGAACACCTGAATGTCAGCTTAAGCCGTTTGACTCAATACAGAGACGCGCTGTCAGAATTGCTGAAGATCCCGTGATTACAAGCTGTATTGAGCCTTTGAGTCTCAGGAGAGACTTCGCTTCCTTATGCGTGTTCTGCCGCTTGTATAATGGGCTATGCTCGGAGGAATTTTTTGACATGATGCCAACAGCATTTTTACCATCGCACCTCTCGCTATCGTCAGGGATTTTATCCCCATACCTTGTATCTCTTGTTATCGCGTACAGTACGCTTCAAACGGAATTTCCTCCCTAGTACACTGCGATCATGGAACGAACTCCCTGCCATGGTTTTCATTCTTTCACACGTCATTACCTCACTTCATTAAGTAATATACAAATGGCGGTTTTAAGCCTATCTCCTATGATTTTGTATTTTCTTACCTTAGATAATACACAGCAGACGTCATAAAGTTACATTTATCTCCCTGGCATTTAGATCGCAACAAAGTTAGGCACCTGTGGGGAAGTCGGGGGAAAGTGCTCCCTGCCCATGAATATTTGATGCCGACGGGCATGCAAATATTGCGAATGACAGCGATTCAGCTGGGGAGGCTTCGAGAAAATCTATGGTGTGCCTTTTTTGGAAAGCTAGTTTCTAAATAAGATTTTAAGATATAATGATAAAACAAGAATTACGAAATTTTTTTTTTTTTTTTTGACATCGGAATACTTTAATTATTCACTGGCACTGGGTTTAGAAGGAAACGATTGCCGCCTCTTAAAAAAACATGCTAATGGACCACCGTAACAACGATAATCCCTAAAAGTTCAGGTTTTTAGCATTTTCTTTTTGATCTTCCTAAAAACGGTCAAGTTGGTATATAATTTTAATAAAAAGTAGATCATTACATACTCAAATAGTATAAACACATACAAACAGAGTATGGATTTTATTTATTGTAATAGCTCCTACAACATGAATGGAAATTTACTTAACAAAAAAAAAGAATTAGTCTGCCATTTTATTTTCTATCTTAACCAAACAACAGTTCTCAGCAGAGAAAATTGAGAACAATGGTGAAACAGCGTTCATTATTTTGGTTTGTAAATTGGATAACGCAGGATGCATGCACATGAGTAAACAGCCGGACAGAGGTAATGTTTTACAATTGCGCCGAGATCAATAAATTCGCACATAAAATAAAAGTATATTTTGTAACACACAGACATGCTGACACACGATTAATTAGCTAGTGTATTTATATAAGCTGTTGGCCTTCTCAAAATAAAAATAAAAAATTCTAGTGACTGTTCTTTTTTGCTACTTAATACATAAACTAGTCTGGTTGCTATTGCCATTTAAAACTTAAAATTTGAAAAGAATCGGCTAAAATTACACGGATAGGATATGACTGAGAATAACACAGGCTAATTTTCCTCTCAAAATTTCTACAAAAGTGAAGCCCTAAGTTCTATCAAAACAATTTCTGACACACATACTCAACTCATGCACTAGTAGGCTAGTCGCGTATGCAATAAGAAATCGAAAGAAAGAGTTTTCTCCCTGACAGGATCAATCTCACTCTCACACATTGGTGGAACTAGTGAGCGCCATTGATAATGAACTTTCTCATTACTACAGCTACTTTTCATCTTAGTGTCTGCATTCTCAGTTGTGATGCGTCCTCACCAGGTTGCTTCGGAGGCCAGGACCATCACCTGTCGCTTTATAGCTTGTATTGCGCCATCTCGTTCACTCACTCGTTTCTGTCCTGCTATTAGAGTTGATGGTAAGGGCCCAGGACTCCACAATCCTGCAACTGTAGCTTTCTCTCTGTTTCGCTATATACTCATGGTTGGAACTCGCCATGTAATGGAAAGTATCGATCTTTTGATTTTGGGGTTTGTTTCGGGATGGAATGGGAAATCCGCAGTGCAGTGAGAACTTATTTTATTTTACGGATTTTAAGATTCAACGAGGGAATTGGCAGTGGAAATTATTGGCACGCTTTAGCTTGTCAATTAGTTTGTGCTTTCACATTATTACATAGTTTGTGCATCCAATTTCAGTAATAGGCTACTTGACTGTATTCGTACTTGGGCAATATTTGCATGCGAAACAATATGTAGACTAAAAAGTAACCGATTCCGAAAACAATAATAAAATCGGTTGTTAATCAAGGCAGTAATTGGATTTTAAAGTTTTCTCAAGAAGAAAAGTGGTAGCGTGGTGGAGACGTCTTGCTATCTCTTTTCTACGCATTAAACTAAGTGGCAGTGACGTCACTGCACACACAGTGCATCCTTTCCTTGTTTTTTGACAGTTTCCCCTTCCACCGAATTTCAAAGCTTTATAACTTATTTCTTTAAGAACGGATTTTAAATAATCTTTCCATTCTCAGTTTCTGGTAGTGAAATGCTTGATATGATTTTTAAAAAAATTAATTGAGTAGAATGCCTAATCATCTATAGTGGAGTATTAACTCTTGTACACTGGGCTTGTAGAAGAAAAAGTGAGAAAGATAAAACATACATTCATTACAATTGGACGATAGAAAAGTGCATAACTTTCACAGCTGAAGTTTGACCTATTTGAATAAAAAAATGATTTTAATGAAATAAAATAACATTATGTGTCTTAATTCATCATCATCATCATCATCTCAGCCACAACACGTCCACTGCTGAACATAGGCCTCTCTCATGGATTTCCAATCTGACCGGAAAAATAAAGATAATACACTTCATTCTGATGTAATTTTATGTCTTAAAACATTGAAAACTGAAAAATAACTTGCCCTGATCGGAGATAGAACCTAGAACTTTCAGGTTAGCGGACTAACGTAGTTAACCGCATCACCACGGAGGCTCTACACAAACAAACCCACAAACACGTGTCAATATCATAAGGACGGCATGTTTCGCTTATCGGTATATGTACCCTATTTCTCGGATGCTGTGACAACGGTAGACAAATGGTTTTAGCGATAACCGGAGGCGTAATAATTGGGGTGCCTGTTAGAGGGTAGTTTTTTATTTACTCGTATTAAAACTTACTCCACAAAGTACACATATACTTCTAACAATTGGCGGACATAATGCTAAGAGCATTCTCTACCAGTCAACCATTGGGAGAAACGGAAAGATAATTGGGCACAAAAAAGTTAAGGAGAAAAAATGTATTACTTATAGAGCAAATTTTATCAAAAGCTTAAGTTCACACACTACGTAAACATACATAAAACATACACAAATACTGTTTCATTTTAAATATACACCTATATCCATACTAATATTATAAATGCAAAAGTCTGTCTGTCTTTCTGCCTGTCTGTCTGTTACGTTTTCACGGCCAAACCGCTGAACGGATTTTGATGAAACTGTTGACCTTTTATTAGGAGGTATAAATATAGATTGCATAGCCTGAGGTGGATTGCTAGTGTTTCTATAAATATAAAGAATTCGGAATTATTATCAGGCGATATCAAGGGGCGTGTCAAGCGATGGCGAGACGCGACCTGTATTGGATTGGTTGCTATTTAGTGGAATTTTCTATCTCGAGCTCTTTCGTGCTTCGGAAGGCACGTTAAGCAGTTGGTCGGACGTGACCAACTCTATATTGTTATCGATAGATGGCAGTCGTTAGGCTGTGTAAGACGCCTTTAGACATCCTGAAAAAATCTGACGGTGTTGGCCACTAACACAGCTCAGGTCCTGTTCCTGCTTGTCTGGTTCCCCTATTAAATGGGTAATCGAAGACAGACGGCAGTATCTCCACTGTAATAATTAGTCCTGCCAAATCTGCCACGACTTACAGCGTACCCTAAGCTCCAAAGAAAAATTTAAGGACACAACTAGGAAAAACACGCTTGGACGACGAATCTAGTGAGAAAAACTGTCAAATTGAATCCCAACAAAGAAACTTCAATCAGTATTCACGTCACAGTACTACATCGCCGCCAGCGCCCTCTGTCCCGCGGCCATCCGTCTCACCGTAACTAACCTATTCCGGTGCACGTGTCCCCAGTCTCCCCTCGAGAGGTCACCCTCTAGTGTTGAATATTTTATGGGCAGAATAAAATTGAGACGTGTCTCGGATAGAGTATGAAATATTTCGAAGTTATTCATATCCATACTAATATTATAAATGCGAAAGTCTGTCTTTCTGTCTGTTTGTTACGCTTTTGGTATGAATATAGTTTAAAACCCGGGGTCAAACATAGGCTAATTTTTGACGCAGGCGGAGCTGCGGAAAACAGCTAGTTTCGATAATATATTGTGGCGTTTTCATTGTCTGTGACATTTGTCGACAATTTCTCGACTCATCCGTTTACTGAAACGTACGATCAAGGTATCAAAGAAAATGTGTAATTAGCACTCTTGGTGGCCGTGTTACTAACAGGCCGCTTTCTGTACTGCGTCTTTTGTGTTTTTGTGGAAATTCAGAAGATACGATTTTACAGACGTCTCCAACTATAGAATGTCTGTGTACAATATTTCAGTTTCATAAGTCTAGTGACTTTTTGTCCTGTATTTACTACAGGAAGAAAAAAAATGGAACAATTAATCACAATTACGATTCACAATGCTAGTTAAATAAATGAACCGTCCACCGGACAATTCCACATCTCCCCTGCTTCCCCTTCTTCGCCGGTCGTATCCGGCGGTACCCAGTTATTGTACGTACAATACAACGCCAATAATTGTACGGAGGGGATGTGTTCATTACAAGGGGGATTAAAGCGGTCGAGATTGCAGCGTTTGCTGGTGAATGTTAATTGTTTGTTCACACTGTCATGATGTCTTAGAATTTCTTGTTTTTGTGAGTTTAAATAGTATTTTTTATTCAACAATGTACATGCAGACTACATTAGACAAAGTATTGATTATGTTAGTGGCGATCATCCATACTAATCCATACTTCCATATTCATCCATACTCCACTAATTTCAATATTATAAATGCGAAAGTCCGTCTGTCTGTCTGTAATGCTTTCACGGCCTAACCGCTGAACGGATTTTGTTGAAATTTGGTATGAATATAGTTGAAGACCCGTGGTCAAACATAGGCTACTTTTTGACGCAGGCGGAGTTGCGGGAAACAGCTAGTTTATAAAGAAACAAATACATTTTATATAATTTAACACGAAACAGTACCATTAGCCTCGTCTCGCCTGTATTGAAAAGAGTCCAACGTAAAATTTGTTAAAGTGATTAGGGTACAGAGCGTACCAAAAAAAAAAGTACTCTGCTTCGATAATTTTTTTATCTGTTTTTATTTTTATTTTTTACATACTCATCTGAGAGCACACGAAATTATAATAAACCAAATATATATATTTATGCACTGTATTCTTGCAAATAAATAAATAATCTTATTTTACCAATAAAGAATACCATAAGGTCTATTAAACATTTAGGATTGACGAAAGCCATTTCATGAAAAAAAGTTTCGGCTTCATAGATTTGTATTATGTACGAGTATATTCAGAATTTGAGCAAGTAGCATCCCAAATACCTTTATCCCGTTCCCACAGTCTAAAAATATTTTACGTCATCGCTTAAAAACAGTTTCGATGGACAGCAGCGTCGGAAACGAAACAAGCCGAACTGCGCTCACCAACCCGATTGACCACCAACCAACCAAACGTGAGTAAAAAAGGTACAACCCCTACAAGGGAAATTCTTTTTGGGAGATGCCTAACTCCAGCAGTGGATTTCTTACGGCTGTGACGGTGACGACATTTAGAAATACAGTAGGCAGCTATTTAACCAATTTACGACCCCATTCCCTAAAAATTGCAACGAATCTAATCGCCCGATCGCCGCATTGTAAGTGCCCTAATCCGGCGTACAATTTATAGAGGGGTTCTTACAAATATTGTATTGTAATACAGTACCGTCTCCAACCGTTTAGGTTATGGTTATGGTTTTCGCGTCATTTGCTATGAGTGTTTTGACATATTGATAGTGTAAACCAGCCTTTAGTTCCTTATGCTTCTGTCATGTTGATAATGATGTTGTAAAATTTGAATGATTTCTATAGCAATTTTTATGGAGCTTATTTTAGAGATGAAAGTTCTTTTATCAATGATAAACTTTCTTCCTTATTTATGTACTTATATATTTAATGGTTGTTTATATTAGAGTATTTTTTGTAGGTTTATTTATTTAGCCGTATTCTCTTCCCGATGTTTTCTTCTTTTCTACTTCGTACAAGATTAGATAGCAGACAGTATTTATCTCTGTTTGATTGAAGGTAATCTCTTTCCTCTTAGCGCCGTCCCGGACACTTTTAGTTTCAAAAATTATGGAAACTTAAAACAAACAAGCTATTGGCAATCCTATCTTAATGAAAGTCATTTAAAAATTCAAATTTAAAGTAGAAACCAATATTTTTAGTACAATTTTCGACCTCCAATACAAAATCCTGTCAGCTGCATGGTCACTAGATTATTAATAAAGGTCGAAAATTACCTGTCGGTTATCCCTTTTTTTTTTTAAAAATAAACACGTATACATTGTTCTCCCCCACAATTGTGAGCTAAATTAGGCTGCACTAACGTGCTACCATCGGCCGATGATTTGCACGATCTTGCGATAAGGTTCACGCGCTCCACACTTCTCGGGAACTGGAAAGGAAAATTAGCCTCCATATTTATAATCTCCCTCGGGTGTAATAGAAGATAAGATCTGTTTGTTAGTTATATTAAGTTTTGTTACTAATAACTTAGAGCGGAATTGGTCGTAGTTTATACTTAAAATTGTACTGTTTTTGTTTCTGTAGTCAGAGGTAGGTGGTTCGATTCCCACGGGAAGCAATCTTTTTTTAGTTGTCTTCAGTTAGGTTAGGAAATTGCAGGCTTGAATCACCTGATTGTCTGATAATAATGATGATTCCGTGCTTCGGAAAACACGTTAAGCATTTGGTAGTCTTTAATGGAACCACGTCAAAGGAGAAAGACGGTTTTGAAAAACTCTGATACCAAGATGTATAAGGATTGATCATGTATTTATTTATTTAAACTTTATTGTACAAATAAAATTGTAAAGCACAATAGGACTTAATGGACTTAATGCTAAAAGCATTATCTAACAGTCAACCTTTGGGTCAACCTACTTGATATAAATGAAGTAGTCAGCTCAGATTAATAATTGGTCTCGTCGTAGCGCCGCGGAGACCAATTATCAATCTATGTGTAGTCAAATTTAAAATTATCATATCCATAATCAAAGACAATTATGTACCATGCATGCCATTACAATATATCTAAATTTAGACCACTACAATATCTTTATTTGCCTCGAGAAAACCCGTGCAGGTGTAGAATATATGTTAGTAGATAATCTATATTATAATTTCTCAAACACTTTACAGGACAATTCCAAAGGTCAGTTCTATTATAGTTTAACATCACAAAGCTTTGAACTACAAAGAAAATTATTGTCAAAAGGAGTCTCGGCTGAGTGCACTCTACGTTGCAAGTATATGTAAATTGCATTTGCTGCACGGGTTTAACATAGTATCCAATACGTATCGAAATACTACACAAAGAATTCTATTACACTCTTTGGAATAACAAACAGATACAAAATATATGTTGACAGCGTAAAATATAATCAATATGTAAATGTAACAATTCTGTAACCAACCACGTTATCCACAGATTAAAGAAACAAGTATTTATAAAATAATTACTAGAGGTTATTTTATAAAGAAAGTGTGTAAGGGTAAGTACGAAATAACTCAGCAAGCAACAAGGTGATTAACAACATACAGGACGCATAATCTACCTTTACAGTGATATTAATTAATTTCAAGTTAAAAATTATTCACCGCAGGAGCGCAGTGCACTTTGATTACTATAATTTTCTATATGTCAATGATTAAAAACTATATAAGGCCCAGTGGTGTGTAACAACTGAGGAGCTCGATAGTCGAGCGCGACCCGCGTATCCGTAGCGAATGCGCGTGCCAAGCGACTGCGTGACGCGACCACTATTTGTTTGGTCGCCATTTAGTGACATTTTCGATCTTGAGCTCCTCCGTGCTTCGGAAATCACGTTAAGCCGTTGGTCCCGGTTGTTGTCGATAGATAGCAGTCAGTTAGGCTGTGTCAGATGCCTTGGGACAGCCTGAAAAATTCTGACAGTGCAGTGCCACTAACACACCTCGGGTCATGTTCCTGTTGGTCTGGTTTCCCTCAAAAAGTGTTAAGGAGGTCAGACGGCAGTCGCTCCATTGTAACCAATATATAACTCCATAATAACCAGTTCCGCCAAATCTAGGAGCATGACTTACAGCGTACCTTAGGCTCCGAAGCGTAAGCTGACGACGCAACTAGGAATACACGCTAGGATGATGATGGTGTGTAACACCTGACACGCTGAGATTGCTAGATTTCCAATAAAAGTGTATGTGATAGTGTGAGAAAAAAAATAATTTTGGCTTCCATTTACGCACACTCTTTTTTTCACGCCCCTTGCCCCAAATGGATACCGCCAACCCATCTTTACTTTTTCGCATCTTCGTCGTCGTCTATGACGTTTTTTTTTTTTTTTTTTTTACAGGGAAAGATGTGCTAGTCGTTTGTAGAGGTTTTATTTGGTTTAAAGAAAGTTAAGTTAGTCGAGTCGAAATGGATCAAATTTACACAGCCAATTCAAGTGGTCATCTATTTTCATATTATCAGTTTTCAATGATAGATGTTAAAATTCATTAAGTCATATCAATTATATAAAAATCGTCTAGGACAATTGATTCTGCAGTATCTGGTGAAAGACATCATTTTCGACATCTGAATAAAAAACATTTGCAGTGATCGGACAATCCATAATTTCCACGCCAATGACTATTGAATGTTTCTAGTTTATAAATTAAACACATTGCATTGAAAAAGTAAAACTAAGCGTGTAACGTATCTATAAAAATAAAACATCACAACCGCTCGATCTAAATTTATTCCCCTAGCAAATGGCACAACCATACCGCTTTTCTAGAATTTTCTATCGGACCCACGACCACGCGATTTATACTGCAAGAGCTTTATGTTTCAAAAGTGTGACTCACGCGAATTTTTGTTCGAAATCGAATTATTTTCGGTCGATAACGAAGGATTTTTGTTTGACAAATATGTCATTTTAAAAATATGGCTCCATTGCTAGTTAATAACACATTTTTACTACTCGGCCAGTGCAGGGTGGTAAAATTAACAGGTCTCGTTAGTAACCTGTAACTTTAGATACCCCTCGTTGTTCCGTAGATGTCGTAAAAGATGACTAAAGGACATACATAAGTACCACGGCGGTGTAGCCAACATTTGTGAAGAATGGTTTTTTAATTACCTAAAAATATTAAAGTAAAATTGATCTGTACTATTGTAGTTACTATTTCTTATTACTTTTGTTAAAGCCACCTTTGCTTTTGTTTTGCATTCGTTATTTTGATGCATTAAATAGTTTTTATTATTCTTCTTCTTCTTCTTTGCGAGTCGACTCTGGTTGTTATCAAACTTCAGAGGACCAAATCTCCGCCACCGACAAGGCATTGTCGGTGGTTTCGTAGAGGTCCCTGAGCGTGCAGGTGGCTGGCAGGGGGCACGCAAGACAGGACAGGAGATGCGTCATGGTTTGGGGAGAGACACCGCACCGGCAGGCCACCTCCGAGCTTAGCCCCACCTGAACATGTTTTCCTTACTTCGGCCTGCGGAGTCTGTTTAAAGACTTCCATGTAAGCCATGGCAGGTCATGTCCAGGAGGGAGGCACTCCGATAACGGCAGAGATGAGGCTGAAGGGTATCTCTCCGTCCAAATATCCACTCTAGACTGAGAGGCTTCGCCAGTTAGTGATTTTGTTTCTTTGACGAAGCTGTGTCGACTCTTCAGTCTTTGAGTGACGGACACGTGGTTGTTTAAAGGATGTCAGTGATCCGCTTCCATTTATTATAATATTATTATTAATATTATTTTTACCGCGTTTTTACTCACGTACATATCGCAGACAAATGAACACTAACTAACTAACTATTGCTAGTTTTAAGAGCCAGGTTAAGAAGCACTATCTTTCCCTTCAAGGTGTGTAGAATATATTCTGTATACATTATATGTATTTCTTGTTAGTGACTGTCCCTTGTTCCCAAATTATATCTATGTCTGTGTATTTATCTATTAATATATTTTTAACTAGCAGCCCGACCCGATTTCGTCCGGGTTATACAAATTATGAAGTAGTTGGTTGAAGTTACCCTCTTCATTTAGCATTTCTTTCAAAACCGACTACATAGATCTCCCTAAGGCCGAGTCAAGTAGTCCTACTGGGCCCACTCTTACATCATGTTCTTTTATTGTACACAGGTTCGCTGGAAGAGATTGCTTAGCAATAAGTCCACCTTTGCTCCATATTGTTAACAATGTTAAAATTCCAATTTTGTGTTTTCCCAGATGTGGGCAATAAAGTTATATTGTATTGTATTGTAACCTTTATACATAGGAGTATGCGAATTTTTTAAAATTGGTTAAGTACACAAAGCGTCAAGATAATGTTATTTATAAGTTCTTGACACTGATAGCAAGGTTCACTATTGAGAGATATCTGTTGTTATATCTTGTTTATAAATCTTAAATTATAAATTGTAGCTTGATCAAACATAAGATTGACATTTTTAACAAACCTCAATGGTTTAGTGACATGCATTTTATGTGATTTATTTGTACCAATCTTTTCTGTAAAATGTTTAATAATAAGAGGTAAAACACAGAGTTTATGATGATAAGAAGTTAGGATTAGGATAAGCAATTTTAAAAGTTGGTTAAAACGTACTTACAGGCATTTCAGGCTACGTCGTGTAAGTGTTTATTTTATGTGATTAATTTGTATCTATTTATGTAACATGCTAAATAAACAAGAAGTAACAAACGAATAGTTTATGGTAATAATATAAGTTAGGATTAGGATAAAAAATATGTACGTCGGCTCAGACGTCTTACGTACAGGGATTAAAGGCGTCGTCCTTTTGTAAATGTCCTGAAAAAAGGAACAAGTAGGGATTCTACGTGACATCGTTATAGGAGGAAAAAATACATTAGGAGAGGAAAAAAGAGGGTCGTTTACACTGAATGGAGACTTAGTAATTTATAAGCTTAGTTCGCACTATTCTTGTTGGAAATAGGTACTTGCGTTAAACTGATTTGCTGACATTAGTAAGAGTGGAAACGTAATGGTATAGTAGTGTAGTACATACATATTAACACTTATATCATACTAGCTGTGCCCGCGGCTTCGCCCGCGTGGAATTCCGTTTGTGTCACGGAAAAAAGTAGCCTATGTCACTGTGCAGGTCTCCAACTATCTCCACACAAAAAATCACAACAACACACAGTTTGAAAGAAGGACAAACAAACAAATACACTTTCACATTTATAATATTAGTATGGATGAATAAGATTTCGTTAAGCGGTAATGATAACTGATTATTATCATCAAAAATGATAAATTTATTAATTTGCATAAATTATCTTTTTCTTTTTTTTTTACAGGTAAGATATTGGACAAGTACATACCAGTAAGGTAAGTAAGTAGACATACATAATGTGTAGTTGGGTAAAAGTTGAGATGAAAGATGGCTAGTCACATTTGCAACTCTAGCTCACAAACTATTTTAATTTAAATAACAGGAACCCTGTATGTTATATTCACCTTTTTTTTTACCTATTACTGCCCACTGCTGGGCAAAGGTCTCCCCCATTCTCCTCCACTCATCTCGTTCTACAGCTACTGTCTCCCATTCACTGTCAAATCTCTTCATGTCGCTTCAGCGCAAGCCTTAATCTACCTACATTTCTCGGCCCTAATGGGCGCCAGCGGTCGTGGTGCATTCGACAGACAGACATAATATATTCACATTAATATAAAATTAAAGTAAAACAATAGTTTTCGGTCAGGTGACCTGAAGAAAGTCGCAGGCAGACGCTGAATGCAGGCTACGGCCAACTGGCCTGGGAAATCATTAGGAGAGGCCTATGTCCAGCAGTGGACTGACTGCGGCTGAAATGATGATGATAAATAGTGTTCGCCACCCTAAATTCAAATCTCCATTTATTTCAAACGCGAACATAATGCCGTCACAGACTTAAATTATGTCGGCAAAATTACCTCGATAATTGGTTTATTTATGGGCAAATAAAACAGGTACTTAATGCTTTTAGCTAGGGCGGATTTAAGATTAACTTTATTATACATTTACAGCATTTAAATTAGCAATTAGTCCGCCATTTATCGAATTATTATTTTTTTAGTTGTGTTATAATAAAGATTTATAAATAAATAAATAACTGTGAACTAACTGAGGTCACAAATGGAAAACTACTTAGATGAGATGCCCATAAAATGATGAATTTTTCCCATTTTTTAGACTCATAATTTGAAACTATGGTAAAAAAATCACTTTCGATGAACAAATTGAACTACCTACCCTGTAAATTATTTATTTAATTAAAAAATAAAAACTAAATAAATCTAAGCTTAAACCTAATAATAAAAATTAACCTAAAAACTAATTAATCTAAAATTTGTTCTCGTGGCATTGTGTCAAGAACTGCGGCTTAATTCTCGCGACCGTGGATAGTGATTTTTCAGCTATTGTCTGCGCGAGAGCCGGTCTTCTTGTCATCAGTGGAGTCGACAAGTTTTGGGGTCAAAATTTCGAAAAAACTTTTTCATGGTAGCACCCCACGGGCCAAAAGTTTCAACATAAATGAAATGAAATCATTTATTTTTAATATAGGATATAAATATCACTTATTGACGTCAATTTACTTATAAGAAAGAGGTTTACTACCACTTCCAAAGCGCAAGTGCAAACTCCACTGCAGCATTTTCTTCAAAACGTCAATTTACAAATAGGAAAAAAACTTTCCTTGACTAACTAGTTAAATGAACGAATTCACATGTTTGTCAACATTTTGCACAATATTTTATTGTGATTTAAGATTATTTAAATTAAATAAAACAATATAATAATAATAAAAGAAATGTCAAATGTAAAACAGAATATATAATGATATGTCAATTTGTTGAGGACTCTGCACCAAGCTTAAGTTCAACATTCCTGTCATTAAGGAAATCACCAGTACTAGCATAATCATTTAATTGCCAGGCTCCAACTTCTCTCCTTTTTTTAAATAATGGGATTAATTTACTATACTTCATTAAATTTGGAAAGATGCCTTGATCAATACATTTATTGAATACTAGCTGTTAAAGAAGGCTATGTTTGACCCCGAGTCTTCAACTATATCCATACCAAATTTCATCAAAATCTGTTCAGCGGTTTGGCCGTGAAAGCGTATCAGACAGACAGCCAGACAGACAGACAGACTTTCGCATTTATAATATTAAGTATGGAGTATGGATATAAGCCAAGTCAGGAGCAACAATACCAATTATGTGATAAATTACACTAACAGACATACCCCAGTGATCTTCAGATTTTTTTAAGTTAAGCTGTTATATGTTTTATTCAATTTGAGAAAACTCAAAGTTGGACTCACAAGGGGTGACATTTGTTTTAAGTCGTGTTTCAGTAGGGCTTGAATTTATAAATTATAAAAATAATATTTTGGCTTCTTTATAAAAATAATATAAATTTTGGCTTCCTGAGGGCTTGAATTTATATTTGAAGTTACTTCTAGAATCTAGAACTTCTAATTATTGAATTTATATTCGAAAAATAATTTTCAAAATAATTGGCTATTTCTTTATATCTTCATAGTCACTCTGCCACGGCTCCGGCCTTGAAAACTGTCCCCCTAAGACGAGAAGGGGCTTTAGTAACTACACTTGTTAATTTTCATCTTCCAACAAAATCCGAAACAATATATTGCATAAACAGATAGCAAGAACATTTGAGCGTAAGATTACTGAAAGAAAACCCCACAATATTGCGTACTCTGCGAACCGCAATCATTATTTACGGCAAACTACACATGGAAACACCACACCGACGCTCTAACTTCCTATTAGTGTTGGCAACATTAAACTGCAGTTTACAACGACACTATTTCAACCCATTAAAGTTTATATTCCCATGGCCGTTGAATTACATTTTGTTGTCGTTTAGAGTACTAGTTTTCGTAGAGCGCATTTTTTTCGTATTTTTTAATAAATGTCACCGTAAAACTGCAAATACTGTAAGTTTTTAATCTCTCTATTGATATACAAGTCTTTATTATATGGTGTGATTTAACAAAAAAATAATTGAGCTTCGTTTAGTTGTTTCCAGTTTGATTAGGACATTGCAGGCTTGAATCACCTGATTGTCTTACAATAATGATGATTCGGTACAAGTCGAAAGGCACCATAAGCCGATGGTCCCGTTGGTCTAGGACTAACGGCTTTATAGGATCCACGTCAGAGGCCAAAAGGGGGTTCCGAACAATCAATCAATTTAATTGAATAAAAATGTATGTTTACAAGGTGGTACGTTATATTCATTGTCCATATATATTTTTCTTCTGATGCCAGGGTATACAGGGTCGATTGATCAAGTAGCCCACTCGATATGAATAAATGACTTTATATTTATTTAACCGTTCCCGCGCTCTACAAACAAACATATTCTACCTCTGACCCCACAAGAGAAATGGCTTCATTTGCTCCCCCGTGTTGGAGCACATCGCTGTTAGCAATTACTGTTGTGTCTTGTTCCGTGGACCGAACGAATTTAATGGCTCGCCTGTGATCAACTTATTTTTTGAGTTTCTAGATCTTTTTATTTCGAAGAGGAATATTTAGGTTAGGGTAAAACAGGTACAAGTTTTTTTCTTAACTTGTATTATTCCACTGCCGGGCAAAATATCCCCCATTCTCCTCCACTCATCTCTTTTTTTTTAATAATGGGTTTTACGGCCATGGATACAAGTCCTTTATAGCCCTTCTTAATTTTTTCATCTTCTACAGTCCTACAGTGTGGTTTCGTCAAGTCCTAGTCAAGTCTAAAAGTCTAGACGGTAGTCAAGTCTAGTCAGAAGAATCAGGCTAAGTGAAGTGTTAGAAAAACTGCACTTAGCTATTACTAGGAGGTTTTGGCAACAAACATGAAAATCACATAAATCAAACACTATATCACTTTTAAACACTCACGTCTTGCCATTAATTTCACAAGTTAATTGTACTTAAATATACATAGAATTACTTATTAATGAAGTGAAAATTCATTCTTACTAAAGCTGTGCAATTGGCGGACATGCTAAAACATTTCCAACCAGCCAAAATACAATACAATATATCTTTATTGCCCATATACAGTAACAAATAATTTAACATTTACAAAGACTTCAACATAGAATACGGAAACACGGTTAATAATTCTTTTACCTTACATTTTATCGTCCTCAGAAGGGCAAAACTAGGCTTGAGTAATTCTCGTAGCATTTCGTAGACAGTCTACGAATGCTCTACGAAATATTTACATACAAATTCAAATGTTCTTATTCATTGATATTTTAAATACATAAAGGTGTACGTACAAAATATACAATTAATTTATATAGTATAACTATCAAGGATACTTGTATGCTATGTATAGACAGACATATATTACAGACAATCAGCCTGTTAAAGTCTTTTATATGTAGAGCTTAGAAGTACAATGAGATCTCGTTGTTTCTCGAACACAACAATCCTTTTAAGTTATTCAGGACACAGCTTAAAGCTCCGGAGCTTTGGACGGATACAATGTTTGGTTTTGCGGACTTACTGTGTTTGCAGGCAACATGTTGAGATTTTTATAAATAAACTCGTTATTGGAACTTACATCATCTTAATCTAGCTAACTTGTACTGTCTTACCAGCTTTTTTCTTTCATAAGAATTCTAAATAAATTCTGATAATAATAAATAGAAAAGAAGTATGTAGCTTAATTGTTACTATTTGTATGGAGATTAAATATTTTTTATACATTTAAATTATTTTTAGGGACTAAAAATAACAACATTAACCATACTTAGTTTGATGACGTACATTGCATCTGTATTTTATGTAACATTATAATATATATATACATTATTTGTATATTTATGTATGTTTATTGTATTATAAGATGTATGGTTGTGTAGGTTTATTCGTATAAGTATAGATTTTACTAGCCGTTCCAGTGGTATTTTCAGTACACCCACGTTTAAGCTCTCTGCTTTACCCAAAGATTGACTGTTACTGCTTTACAAATTGTAATTTGTACAATGAAAGTTAAATAAATAAACATTTTTGTTACAAGGGATTAAAATAATAAATGCAGATGTTCATATAAATACTAGCTGACCCAGCAAACTTCGTACCGCCTCCGAATATAGCACCTTTTAAACCTTCCCTGGACTTCCACAAATAATTCAAAACCAAAAATAGCCAAATCGGTCCAGCTGTTCTCGAATTTTAGACGAACAAATTAATATATAAAAACCATAAAAAATGCTTAAATACGAAAGAAGAAAATACCTGAAGAAATATAATTTAAAAAAGTAAGCTAATATTTTTACTTTTACTGTATTGTCTCATTCACCAACTAACAAAATATTTACAATAATCAATTTAAAGGTACCTTAAGGTAGTAAAAATATTTTGAAAACTACAACCTTTTCCAACTAGTCATCGTGCCAAACAAGATAACATCTGACTTACGCAAACTTTTCCCGCCGTACCCTACTTTGAATCCCCAGGGATCCCACATAATCCCGTTTCGTACATCCTCCCTTTGAAATTAAAAGGAAAAAATACATATTCGACTTTCAATCTTAATTTATAGAAAATAAGACAGATTTTGCTGTGACGTTTTATAAAATGATTTTTCCTGTTTGAAAATGAGCAGTAAGAATTTACTCTTAAAACAGAATGTAAATATTAAGAGAAACGAGGGAAACTGCAATCTCAAAGTTAGAATTAAGTTAGAGACGTCCAGGCGTCGGTCTGTCTGTTGTTAGTTGTACCTTAACTTTAAAAGATCTTTGAAGTTACTTGATAGCATTTGCTCTAACTTCAAAGCGTAGAGAATCGTAATTGCTTTTTAGCACAGGAATGCAGCCAATGTTCTTGGTACCAAACTCTGCCACCTATTTAATCCATAGTATAATATTTTAAATGCAAAAGTCTCTCTGTCTTTCTGTCTATCTGTCTGTGTGGCGCTTTCACGGCCAAACCGCTGGACGGATTTTGATAAAATTTAGTATGAATGTAGTTAAAGACCCGGGGTCAAACAGGCAAATTTTTGACGCAGGCGGAGCTGCGGGAAAATGCTAGTAAACTATATATACTCAGCATACTATAAATATATATTAGCATGTATTTATGCTTTTCTTCCACAATTAATTATATCTTCAACAGAATAGAATTTCTGTTTCAAATTACATTCACTCGGGAATATTATGATGAGATTATTATAAACGAAAGCAAAAGGTCACTTATTAGCTCACTTATTGTACATTTTGTCTTAGACAGTAATTAAATGATTGAATAAAATCTAAAATTAAATTAATCTAAGTATAATTTTTTTCTTCATATATACCGACAAATTTTTCATAAGATTTAATATGGAATTTATAAAACTGTACTTGTCTTAAAACTGAAATTTGGCATTTGTATAAAATAATTCGTTGATTATATTTCTCAAATAATAATATAATTATTGTTTCTCAAATAATAATTAATATTGTTACAATAACTAAATATTTTGTTACGTATAAAGGCCAACTTGAACGAATTTCCTAAAATCCCTTCCCAGTCCCAGGAATCTTAAAGTCAATTTGGTCCCAGTTGGATATTGATTAACACTGTATCTAGAGGTTGACGTTCACGTGAGTCAAGCACTTTGTATAGAAAAGCGTGCGTTGAGAAGAGTGGGGTGAAAAGGACCGAGATACAGAGTAGCATTAGCAGCTTACAGAGAACAAGACCTTAAGTTTAAAAAATCGTTTGAAATGAAATCGTCAGTATGTCTTTGCCACTATTAATAAATAAACTAAAACAAAAACACATATCCCGTAACTTCTGAGAATAGTAAATTTCAAAGTAACTGTTATTTTTTTGCCAAATGACACACGACAATGTCGTTTCTCAGTTATGGTCAAGCAATTTACTTTCTCACGTAGTTTATACAAATACTGAGTTTAATCACTTGATTATCCTTGGTTGTCAATGTTGTTGTGAAGATAGTTGAATCCTTCGGAAGGCACGCTTAGCAGTTGATCATACCCACCACCAGCTTAAAGTTATTTGTCTTTAAAGAAACCACGTCAGAGTTTGAAAAAAACTGACATCAGGATTTATTTACATATTTATTAAGCTTCTTCCACCTGATTTCTTTTTTAAACGTATTCTGTAACGTCTCAGTCAACTGGAAGAGATCTCTTCATGCGATAAGTCCGCCGTTGTATTTTTTATTATTGTAATATACTTTATTTTGTATTGTGCAATAAAGATATTACAAACAAACTTCATGTCAAAATATTGTAATGACGGGCTTAAAGCAAGGTTTTAAGGTCATTGACCTTTAACCTACACGAAATAAATGAGTCTCTCTTAAAATATCTACTGTATGGTACGACACGACACGGGACGCCAGCGATACGGCACGAATCGTCAAGGGCTCTCCTCGCGACCTTTGTTTGAACGGGGATCGAAACGGTTGCCTGTCGACGTGTGGAGGGCCATCGATCTGGTGCTTAATGTCCGATGTTGTAATTAATTACGTTTCCGAGTGGATATTCTTCACTTGATACAAAACCTTTTAATTTACAAAAGTCCGGTTGAATTATTGTCAATTATTATGAGCATTCACTCAGCACTTTTTTTTATACAACTAAGTAGGCAAACAGGCGTACGGCCCATCTGATGGTAAGTGGTTACCGTAGCCTATGAACGCCTGCAACACCGGACCGGAATTGCCGACCCTGAAGGAATTTTTTCACGCCCATTTATCAATAGATGTTTGTTTTTAAAGTTTCAGTTTCAGTATTCTCTAAATGGTCTTCTTGTCGAGTCGAAATGGTCGTCTAAACTAATAAGTGGCCATAAATTTTTTTTTGTTTAGTTTATGTTATAAAATGGCCCCATAGACGAGACTCCTCCTAACTCATAATTAAACTGTTGAGTGGAATAATTTTGTATTTATTTAGGTAATGCAAACATGGCAGTAAAGAAAACTTAAGAGTGTTTGGATCATCGGAAGTCACACGATCAACAAATAAAATCAACAAACAAATAAAACTATTAGATTTTGCAGATAAAAGAGTTGTAATCCTCTTCTTTGCCATAGTCAACTAAAATGATGGAGTTACGTTATGCTCCAATCGGCCGACATTTAACAATTTTTTATGAAAGATATAAAGATCTTCTTATTTTTTGAAAACCTACCTGAAATATATTTTATTTCTCATCCATTTATTTCACGAATTATTTCTAGTTTGACATTATTAATTTAGCAATACTAAAGCCCGCGGCTGTCGAAGGACTTCCGGTTAAACACAAAAGCACAAAGGGCGGCCCCACGCTGCGCTGTCAGAACACGCGTCCTTTGTACTAACTGCCGTGGAAATAGGGACGATACAAGTAATTTATTTGTTATAAGGTTATATACATACATTATATTAGAATCGTAAATATTCGAAGTTTAATCAGTAGTTTTTATTTTCCAAGTACCGGACAGTTATGCTATTTGATATAATATTCTTTTTTGCACCAACACAGAATAACTTTACAGAAATATATCAACAAAAACATTAAAGCACAATGGAGACTTTTGGCAGGAAGGTGTGAAGAGCAGTATCGGCGCTGTATTTTATTTTCCAAAATTTGGGTTTTTTTTCAGTGTTTCTGTATAATAATGGTGGATTCGCAATTTCGTGTTCGATAACAAGCGCGAGTGTTGGGAAGTGATACAGTGTTCGATTTATGTGATTTTCATGCTTGTTGCCAAAAGCTAAGTAATCGTTAAGTGCAGTTTTTCTCCCACTTCACTTAGCCCGATTCTTCTGGCTAGACTTGACTACCGACTAGACTTTTAGACTTGACTAGACGAAACCACACTGTAGGACTGAAGAAGATAGAAAATTAAGAAGGGCTATAAAGGACTTTTATCCGTGGCCGTAAAACCCATTACTAAAAAAAACCTTAGGGTGTATACACAAGTGTCGTATTTGCCGATTTTATAATGTATATCCTTGTTAAAGTTTGATAGTCCTTATCTTGTCGGTCGTCTTTCTGATCTGACATACCTTTAACGTTAAATCAACTAAATGTCTAATGGTTAAAAACAGGTTAAATCGTAATGCCATTTTAACCCGAGGATTTGATAATTTTATTAATCTTTTTAACAAGTAACAAATAATCGATCTGCTTTTAAAAAAAAATAATAACCGAAACGTTATGTACTTTTGAATATTTTTTTCTACTTCAGTATACTAAGTAATTATAGGAATTAATTTTACCACAATAATATACCCAACATCCCTAACCGGATGTGGTTAAAATGAGCGGGTTTGTATCTATTGCGAAGTGGAGCTTTGTAAGCTGCGAGCTTTTGTTTCGCTTGTTTTGTCTCAGCCGGGGCGGGTCGAGTGGCTGTGTCAATTGGCAGTCGTAGGGTTATAGGGTTGTAGGTTATGTCTGTATTTATCTATATTATACGTTAACTTAAAGTTAGTGAGTTAACATGGGTTATTTTCGAAATAATTTAAGTTATTTTAAAATACTTTCTACATGTGAGAGATATTGTTTTTTTGGATAGTTTATAGGCAGTACACTTCTCGGTATAAACAGCAAAACCGATATTATTGACTTTTAAATTTCCATGAAATCTTGCTTAATTTAAATGCACAATTGAGTAGAGTCAGACCCATTTTTACTAACTGTCTTACTAACTGATTGCTTGAGCGATAAGGCCGCCTTTTGTATACATACTATGTTCATGTGTTATGTTACATACGCATGTTTTATGGTACTGTATGCAAAGAAGTGTGAAACAAATAAATAAATATAATACTAAGCTTTTCCCTCCGCTCCGCCTGCGTCAAAAAGGAACCTTTGTTTGACCTCGGGTCTTCAATTATATTCATACCAAATTTCATCAAAATCCGTTCAGCAGTTTGGCCGTGAAAGCATAACAGACAGACGGACGAACAGACTTTCGCATTTATAATATTAAAGTGTAAGGGTTGATCAGTTAATTATAGCTGAAAGTAACGAGTTGCCCGTAGCACCCCAGATCCCTGGTAATCCTTGGCTTACAACGCGGTTGGCACAGCAAGGGTGCGAGCTGGGGTGCCCTCGGTCATACATGACTTGTTTTGACTGTCAGTGAGATATGTTTGTATGATTCGATTCGATGTCTTCAAGCAATTGTTAATTCAGAGCAAGTGCATGTTGGTATGTCATCATTATCAGAACCAAAGGACTAAAATTAATTATGAAAATCCATTAATGAATTTTTTACACAGTTTCGTCTAACTAATCTGACAGTGTTGGCTACTAACACACCTCGGGTCATTTTTCAGTTGGTCTGGTATTCCTGTAAAAGGGTTATGGAGGTCAGACGGCAGTCACTACATTGTTATAACCAGAGCCGCCAAATCAAAAACCATGACTGACACGATACCCTATAGGCTCTGAAACGTAAGCTGAGAACGCAACTAGGAAAGCACACTTGGACGAAGAATGTCCGCTAATGCCTGATTTAAGAATTTTAGAAAAGTGTTTGCTAAAATACATTTCCATGACACTGCTGGACATAAGCCTCCCCCTGTATACGCCGACCATCTCTGACCTGAGCCATCGCGATCCAGTTTTTCCTAGCTATTCTCTTGATATTGTCGACCCACCTAGTAGCTGGATGTCGAGTACTTCGCCTCCCGGTGTCTTCCGTAGGGCTTTAGAATCTCGTTTTTAATAAATGAGTGTTTTATTACAATTGAAAGAATTTAAGGAGGTCTGTTGGAATTTATTATTAAATATTTTTCTTTTATAATTGGTGCAAGAAGATATATTCTGTCTATCTACCCGTGGTAGTAACTATCACTGCCTCTAATAGCAGGCCATAGTGCAGATAAAAGGCGCTTACTACCTGATACCAGCTTCAAAAGTTCGCCATTACTCGCAAAAAGCCCGGTGACTCACTGAATTTCACAGACAAAACCATTGCAAAACGTTATAAAAAAATCAAATGCCGTTTTTCTCACATTCGCTAATTTATTTTCAGTCTTATCCTGCAAACAATTAGGTCTGTAATCCTAAATCCTTTTTGTGTAGCAAATTTGAACCTTCTGTCGTAGGTGATAAGTTCTATTAGTATTATATGCATAGGTCATTCTCCCCTGTCCCAGGGGAGGACGACGGCGGGGGGAGGGGTCGGGGTGCGGGGACCCTCGTGAAATTAACTAGCCCCTCGCACCTGTCCTTTGAAGACAGCGCCGTACACCAGCAAGACAAATTGTGCAAATATACTTAATTTGGTACAGTCGTACCTAAGATGTTTGCTATTAATATGACGCTAAACATTTTATAATGTAAATTCGCGATAAATCTATCCAAACCTACCAATATTAAGATTATTCTGTTTTATTTTAATTTAGTTTACAAGTTACGGGAAAAAACAATGAATAGCGTTTTGTTAATGAATACTTGTTATATTTAATGTACCTTAACCTTGGCATACAGCCTACGCCCGCATGGCACTTTTGCCTTATCTTGCCTTATATTTGTATCCAATGTATGACCTGTGCGCGGGTTGCCTTGTCGTCAACCGAGGTCCTAACGGAAGATCAGCGCTGTCAATATCATCGGATGGCAATATGCTGAGTTGGGACCTTTTTGGGAACACACAACCTTTTTCCTAATGCTTTTTCTTTTATGTATATATTTTTATTTTTATTTTTGTGTGTTTCTAAAATAAATTATTTTCATTTCATTTCATTCATTATTTTCATTTCATAATGTAAATAACAAAAAAAAATTGTCAGGCAAAACAATGTTTTATTATCAGCCAGGACAAATGGCTTAACGTGAACTTACGTTAAGCCATTTGTCCTGGCTGATATTTGGTGGTCGATTAAGGCCCCACGTCAGAGGCCTAAAGGCGGTTCCGAAAATTAGTACAATAAAATTTATTAAAAATTTTACTGTTCTGAAGCTCTAAACCCATTTTACCTAGCGGGTGTGCGCAGCGGGGTTCCGTACAATCGCAATTTCATTCCATTTTAATGCGACTGTTTACCTTCAATATAATCCAGTTAGGGAGGGGCCCAATTTTACACATTTTATATTCCCATCACGCACTGGCGTTTTTTTTTTAAATTTTAATAATAAGATAAATAAGTATCGAATAAAACTGTATAATTTTTTTTTTATTGACATGAAAAAAAAATACACTTCGAATAACGATGACGTGAAAACTGATGAAAAGTTACTATTTTAATTAAAATGTTAACAAGTGCTATTAACATATATATTTAAATTATTAGTTGCAATGTTCTCAAACCATAGAAATCTGAGTTCGGTGGATTTTATTGCCACATGCCACGAGCCACGTCCCACTACCTACTTATGCCAGGAAAAAAGTTATGGTTCCATATTTGAATGAATAATTATTTTGGATAAAATTAAATGGAACGAATGAATAATGAATGTTGTCTCTGCTTCGGCTGCATCGTAATGAGGTTATTTTTGAGAAAGAAATTTCCAATCACCTAAATTCTAGGCTATCGAAGGGATAAATATATATATTCTATATATTTAAAATGAAATAGTATTTGTGTATGTTTTATGTATGTTTACGTAGTGTATAAACTTAAGCTTTTGATAAAATTTGCTCTATAAGTAATACATTTTTCCCCCTTAACTTTTTTGCGCCAAACTATCTTTCCGTTTCTCCCAATGGTTGACTGGTAGAGAATGCTCTTAGCATTAAGTCCGCCAATTGTTATAAGTATATGTGTACTTTGTGGAACAATATAGTTTTAATAAATAAATAAATAGAATCTATACACACACGTTACACGGCAGCTAGCTGTCACTTAAATCTTGAAGCTATTTAACGCGTAGGATGTTACAAATGAGAAACATAAAGTTACTATAAGTTTGCTAGCTCAGCCAAATATTTTAGTTAGACACCTCCACCCGCGCTCAGGGATTCGGCAAGGGCCCCTAATCGAATTACTCTCGTCCATTTTTCCAAAG
This sequence comes from Euzophera pinguis, assembly GCA_947363495.1. Classification (NCBI taxonomy): domain Eukaryota; kingdom Metazoa; phylum Arthropoda; class Insecta; order Lepidoptera; family Pyralidae; genus Euzophera; species Euzophera pinguis. The sequence continues at coordinate 525,995 of OX376166.1, forward strand.
GGGAAAAGTTTTTACAGTTGTGTTATGGTCTCTATGTAAAGCGAAATAAAATGTAATATACCTACCTGTGTATATATTGTATGACGAAAAGAACATTATATTTTGCGAAAAAATTGTCTTTGGCTTGATTAAAACATTGTAGTAATCGAATGATTAAAACTGTACAGCGACTTGGAGAATCACCCCCGTATTCTTAAATATAACCTTAAGAACGTCCTTCACTCAAACTCCTTCGAGGGCGCCTTAAGGAAGTCCTCGAACTTTCCTTGAAAACGACATTCTTATTTAGTTGCTTGAGCAAACACCAATGAGGTTATAATAACAATTTTAAACACAAAAAATTTTAATTACAAAAGAATAGAGTAAAAAATAAAATGAAGTAAGTAAATACCTAGGCCAAAAGTAGGCCAAAACCCCGTTTTTTATCTACTTTATTTCTTTTCAAGGACGCCTCAAGGTACCTGTCGACAAACCTTATATTTGACTGTTCGATATTCACCTCCAATGAGAAATCATCTCAAGTCAAGGAAGCTTGTGACATCTAATCATACCAATGAGGTGGAGTAAGGTTGAGTCGAGTTTGAGTGAAGGTTTAAGAATACGGGTGTCAATGTCAGAGATAAGTTCATACAAAACCTAGAAACTTTAATTACTATACAAGCTCAAGACTTACAAAAAGACTTATATAGTGTGGGGTTTTAATAACTGAACTAACGGGTGCTTTTGTAAGGGAGTGATGGGTTCTTTTGTCACCTTTATTCGGGTAGTTGGGGCAGTAAGTGGGGATTTCGATGTGTCATGCTAAAATAGATTATTTGTTACTTGCTTTTGGAAATTAGTATTTTATTGAATGAAGAAATTGAGGGGAATTTGGTTTTTAATGAAAACATTTAAAATGTTTTTAGTTACAAATGTACTACAAGTTTTTTGCGCCAAACTATCTTTTTGTTTTACCCAATGGTTGATTGGCAAAGAATTCTCTTAGCATTAAGTCCGCCAATTGTTATAAGTGTTTGTACTTGTGGAATAATAAAGATTAAATAATAAATAACTATAAATAAATCAAAACAGTAATGTCACGATTACGATATACAATTTTTTTATATTTTTGATCATGTTTATTATTTTATGATTTATGCTTGTTGCCAAATCATTTATTCATATCAAGTAGATAACATAGTCAATCAGCTGTACACGCCTATAACTCTGATGTGTATCTGTCAGAGTTTTTTCCCAAAATCACAAGAAAGTCGGTATCGTTTTATAAATTATGACTTTGGCCAAGTCCGCTGGGTTACCTGAAAGGTCAGTTTAACGTTAGTAAACTTGCGATTTTATCGAATAGGTTGCTATTACGTAACGTATCGACCGACCATCGCGTGCCAGCCAGCTAACGCTTTTCACACGATATAAGTACAGTAGACAACATAGAATAGCATACCTTACCCTTATAACACCTAAGAGGTTATTCTTTCATATACGCCCCACTGTACGTTAAGAATTTCATAGCTCGCGACAATAACATTATGGATAATTGAAAAAGCCTATTTCTCTAGCATATTTCTCAATTTCTGCTTTTATGGTATTAGCCTTACAAGAAAAAAAAAACTTTCACTTTGTTTCGAACTTCGAGGCTAAACGCTTCGCACGCTTCAATCATGGTCCTTGATAGTATGGCATTCTTAGTTACAACATTGAAAAGACGCTGTCTAACCTTCGTAACTTACTGTACAGGGAAGCCAGTACAATAATATTTTCTTTGGTGTCTGCATTAATACGATTTTTTTTATATTTTTCTTATCTTTGGCCTGAAATATATCTATAGTAATATTAAAAATGCGAAAGTCTGTCTGTCTGTTATGCTTTCACGGCCAAACCGCTGGACGGATTTTGATGAAATTTGGTATGAATATAGTTGAAGACCCGAGGTCAAACATAGGCTACTTTTTGACGCAGGCGGAGCTGCGGGAAACAGCTCGTATATAATATAGTAGAAATAATGAGCACTGCTCAATAGTCACGCGACAGCTCTTACTAATTGCCAGTTTTACCTGTATAAATAAGAAAAAGCAGCTGAAAATATATAAGTAACATAGATGTTTTTTTATTTACCTACTAACTAGCTTTTACTTGCGGCTTCGTTCACGTGGACATATGGTTATAGCACTTTTTCTGATTTTAACGATTTTTTTAATTGTTATTTAAAATCGTCTGTGCAAAATTTCAAAGTGGAAATTTCAACAATGAGCTTAAATACATGTATGCTATCATGCCATCACATTACCTTTTTTAATTTTTGATACTTGCCGTCTATCCAATTATACTCTCATCTATACAAGGAACAAAACTCTGCCACACCAACTGCCCTGCTGTAATTATCAAAGCTCACGGTGGCTAATAATGTATACAGTCCGGTAAAAAAAAATATCAAGTGCCCGCCCACTATCGTCTAGCGCATAAGTGACACCCTTAAGGTGTCGTGAGTGTATAAGCGCAAAAGGATACCGCGCATTTTTGTTTCTCGGACTGTACTCGAATAAAACTATTTTTCTTTTATATTCACTAGCTTTTTGTCATAATACTTTATTTAAATCGATAACGAATAGATTTATCATAAAAGAATAGGCTAGTTTCCAGGGTCAAAAGTCTAACATTAAAATTAGTCCGTCTGTTTTTTATTTTGTCGATTGAACGTAAAATTTTAAAGATATATCGCATCAAAGTTTAGGAGTGGGGGCTCGTGACGTCACATATTGCGAAAAAGTGTAGCACACTGTGACGTCATACGGAACTTTAACGTGCCATATCTTTTCCATTCTTTGTTTAAATTTTAAAAGAAATAATAAGTTTCCAATATTTTTTGATTATCTACTACTAATTATATTTAATACTAATTATATATTTTTTTAGGAAACTGGCAGCATTTCCCCGCTACACAGCGGGACTCATTTCTTTGAATATCGCAAACGCCAATACCTTAGACCACACATAATAATCCCCTTATAATCAGTGACCAAGGCCAACCTTGTCCTCATGCCACTCGTCGCTTACCACGAGCTTAAAGCGCATTAGCGATAAAAAAAGAGCTAAAAATTGTTTTTAAAGGAAAACTGAAAATTGCTTTAATTGGGGAGTGATTTTCGATATTACGAATATCTAGCATTATATAAATTAAGAAGTTTTATTACCGTTTGTTTTGTATTTTTATTATATATCTCCGGGATTCACGGGTTGCCCCGGCTCTTTGAGGGGCTCGCGCGGGGAAATGGATCCAACGCGTAGAGGCCCTTTGGAGAAGTTGATGTCATGTTGTGCTCCTGCCCAAACCCGTCCTCGGCTATATCAATAGATGACATTTCCATTTCCTCATCAGGATGAGGGAACTATTGCTAATGAGTGAAAATAATAAAATGGGTTATAGGTTATGAAGATAGTATGGATTTAAATGGGGCTATTGCAATAGAAATCGGACACCTGCCATAATTATGATTACTGACTATAAGTATTATTATTTAAACATAATCAGTGAAAACAAAAAGACACTTGACATTGACTCACCAATTTTGAGTGACTCATACATCTAAAAAAGAACTACTTAGTATTTTATCCTGAGTTTTCAATTATGTACTCTTACAAAACTCTTCTCCCCATAATCGTCCTTTGAACTTCGCAAGCATTTCAAAAAATTCAATATCCTTAAAAAAGGGGACGCGGCAATTACAAAAATAAACGGAAGCAGGGGTTGATTCTCTTGCTTCATTAGTCTAAGGGCAGTTTCACATCATTCGGCTCGCTGGTCGCAGACTTCATTGAAATTCAGAAGGTATCTCTCTCGTTAGGAACTTAGGACCCCCGTCTACATGGAGTAGATACAGAAACAGAGAAACTGAAACTTTAATATTTATTCAAATAAAGCAATAGTACCTTAGTGGCGAAAATCGAATCTAATCGAAATAAAGGCTATTAGTAGTGACCGAATTAGAATTTAAACTGCAGGATCAGAATCATTTATTTTACATGATTACATGTAGAAAAAGGCGTACAAAAGACGTGCTAAATTGATTTTGTATAAGCAAATGTCGTTACACATGCAATTTCATTACTATTATTTGCTTTACATGCACTATAGTTAAAAACTTACATATCTTGCTTTGCTATCGAGTGATACAAAGTTGAATAAACCATTTTCTCGGTTCAATTATGTTTATTTATATGTTGTAATAAAATATAGTACCGTTGAGTTAGTATCCCATAACTCAATTCAAGACTTAGTTTTGGGCTGATTTAGTCATTTGTTCTTATAATTATATTTATTACCTACTTATGTGCCCAGATTCTCTCCAGCTTACTCCCCAAAGGCTTCATAAAATTAATCTTTGATATTCAATATCATGAGGCATACGGCTTTGTGAGACTTCGGATTCATCTTACCTGTGATCATTGTAGGTAAGTAATAAATATCATGCGAGTATACATACATACATACCATCACGCCTTTTACCCGTAGGGGTAGGCAGAGACTACGGATTACCATTTGCTACGATCCTTACAGACCTCCCTCGCTTCTTCTACGCTCATCACTTTCGTCATACACGCTCGTCGATTACGGGTACTCCTGACATCTCCCTTTTTTAATATGTCTGCTATTTGGCCGCAGTATGTTCTCCGAGGCCGGCCTTTACCGACTTTTCCTGTCACCTTTGATTTGTGAATACCTTTCGTAAGTCTTCTTTCATCCATCCATATACATTTAAATATGTGAATCTAAATAAACCGTAGGATCTTTACAGTCGAAAAAGTAAAAGGTCTGTCTACAGAACAACTAGCCTAATCAAAAATATCACACATTACGGTTATCGAATAATCCAATTAGTTCCTTCAAGAAGTCGAAAGGTGAATGTACCGTACCTCTTAACTTTCGGAGATCAATGGGGAGGTTTAAATTCAAATTTTTTTGTTCAGCTGCAGCGATGCAAACGCAAAAACCGAAACGTTTTGAATACATCAATCAAATTCTCAAAACCTTTTTTTATAGGATTTTCTTAGAATAATCACAAATTGTTTTCTTAAAATATCTACAAAAAAAAAAAAAAAGATTATCCGATCTCCTCCTTTGAGTAGGTAAATTGTGAAAAACAACGTAACGCGATCAAATTAGCGATCGAGCCATTTTGGGACGCCATTTCGGCGGAGGCGAGGAGACAAGATGTCGAAATCTGTTTAACAGAGAAAAGGGAAATTAGATTTCAACAACTCGTTATAATTGAATTTTTGAAACGCGGGCTTTGTTAAAAAAAATTTTCTGTATCAATACTAAAACCAATTTAGCTGCATAAATTGTTTCAACTAACCATTATTAAATAGAGGACAAATCTAAAACGGAAACTACTAAAATAGTGTCTCTTTTTACGTATGTTTAATTAGATACACGTATTAAACGAAGTTTTATATATTATGTTTTATCATTATAAATATACAGCTAGTGTTACAGATGCTGTCAATTTTGTATTATTTATGTGTGTCTTGTTCAAAAGGACTCTGAATCATCTTTGGAATTAGAAGATATCTTGAAATAAGACCTTCGGGACACAGGAACCATACAACTAACAGAAACAAAGATCGACTCAAAATCCTTTTGAAACAAATCCCCATCTCTCGCGCCTCTAATATGCGCACTCTAGTAAATGAAATGATAATAAAATGATCATTTCTGTTTGTTGTCAGGTTCCGAAGTCCCAAGCGAGGGTCGCGCCGCGGGACCAGTAGCAAATGTACTGTGAGCGACACGCAAATATTCTCCACAACAAGAAGAAAAAAACAAATTCTCCCGAATATGATCACGATCTCATATATGAAAAAAAGTTATTGAAGTGAGCAAAAGATTCAGCGTTAAAGATGGCAGAGGGACCTCAGTCAATATGGCAGAAGATAGACCACACGGTGATCCCAGTAGTGAACCTCGAGATCCGGGAGGTTCGCGAGGTATTATGGGAGAAGATACAGGAGCCTACCTCGCAGAGAAAGATCATTCTCGTGATAGTATCCATCGCGTTGCTCCTAGACAACATGTTGTATATGGTCATCGTACCTATTATTCCTGATTATTTAAGGTATATAGGTGCCTGGGGCGAGGCAGGATATGACCATGTCGTGGAGCTACCATCGTACAAAGAAGGCAATAAAACTATCACGCCAACTAAAATTATACCCGCTTCCCACGAGGGCCAAGAATCCGCAACCGGTGTTCTTTTCGCCTCCAAAGCTATCGTGCAGCTGATGATTAACCCATTTTCCGGTGCCTTAATCGACCGTATTGGATACGATATACCTATGATGATCGGACTTATCATTATGTTTCTGTCTACTTCCATCTTCGCTTGTGGCAGAAGTTACGGCATGCTTTTCTTCGCAAGAAGTCTTCAAGGTGTCGGCTCAGCGTTTGCTGACACATCAGGTTTGGCTATGATCGCTGACAGGTTTACAGAAGAAAATGAAAGATCCAAGGCACTTGGAATAGCCCTTGCATTCATTAGTTTCGGATGCCTTGTTGCCCCACCATTTGGCGGTGCTTTATATCAATTTGCTGGCAAAGAAGTTCCATTCTTAATTCTTGCATTAATATCATTACTGGACGGATTTATGTTACTACTTGTAATGAAGCCTTTAAAAACGCAAATAAAAGAAGCTAATGAACCTAAAGTAGCGGGGACGCCGATCTGGAAACTTCTGATGGATCCTTATATCGCTGTTTGCGCTGGGGCGCTGATGATGTCCAATGTCGCATTAGCTTTTCTAGAACCAACGATTTCTTTGTGGATGGAAGACAATCTAACAAAAGATAATTGGAAAATTGGCATGATTTGGCTTCCCGCATTTTTCCCTCACGTTCTTGGTGTGATCATTACTGTAAAGATGGCAAGAAAATATCCACAACATCAGTGGCTTATGGCAGCCGGTGGCTTAGCTCTGGAAGGTCTCTGTTGCTTCATTATACCTTTCGCAAACTCATACAAAATGCTAATGATACCAATTTGCGGGATTTGCTTCGGTATTGCTTTAATCGACACAGCTTTATTACCCACGCTGGGTTACTTGGTGGATGTGCGATATGTTTCCGTATACGGAAGTATTTACGCCATCGCCGATATATCTTATTCATTTGCCTATGCCGTGGGGCCTATCATAGCTGGCGAAGTTGTGGAGGCAATCGGCTTCACAGCCTTGAATCTTTTCATAGCCTTCAGCAACCTTCTGTACGCTCCCGTATTGATTTATCTAAGGCACATTTACGACTTCAAGCCATTCGAGAATGAAGCGAATGTACTAATGGCAGATCCACCAGATAAGGAGTACCAGACTTACAGTCTGCAAGACCAGCGCCCTGTGAACGGGGAATACAAAAATCACTTGGAATATTCTAATGTGGCGGGTCAGGTTGCGTCAGGAATTCAAGAGTCGAATGTGGATGCTAATACGGGGTACTCGTATGATCAGTCGTATCAAGGAGGATATCAGAATTACAGTCAAGGGTATGATCAGCAGCAGCAGCAAGGTTATCAGCAGGATTACCAACAACAAGAGCAGGGGTACAGTCAGCCGCGTCAGCTGCCGGCACAGCCCCAGCCTACCGCCAGTAACCCTTTCCGGGCCCCTCAGCAGGCGGCCCCTGCGCCAGCCGCACCAGCCCCTGGCCCAGTCAAGAACCCCTTCCGGCAAGGCTTTTAGAGCTAATTCAGTGTTGTTGTCTATATTTTTGAATTTACTTGTTGTGTAATTATAAATGTCTTATATTTGAGTACTACTTCGATCACTGAGCCGCGACCCACCTGCGGCTGGTTACTTAGTGTCTGACTAGATGTTTACTATTAGCTGTGCTTTGTAACTAAATCATATATCAATGTCAGCTGCCTTCAAAGTGACGTTGAGAATTTTGCTTATTATTAAAACTCGAGCATTTATGAAAGAGCTCGGAATGGTAGAAAGCATAAAAAGCCATTTAAAAAGTTATGAATGCAATTGCTGTTTTTAATAAAAGTTGAATGGCTCATCATAATGAAGGCAGCGACTCTGTTTCTTGTTAATCATTGTTCTGATACTAAACAACTGTTGATTATGCCTTCTATAGTGTATAGATAGAAATTATCAAAGAAGCTGTAATCTAAGTCTTTGACCAAGACACTCAAATTCATATTGTACGTATATTTATTAATATTTATAGCTGATACGATAATGAAGAGAGTGAGGCAATCGAAAACATAAGTCTTGAAAAAAAACATATCAGGAATGACGCACAAATGCAAATTCTGGAGTGTTGCTTCAACAAAAATAACATACTGCAAACAAAAGTATCAGAATTCCGAATCAGAAATTATATAAACATAAGGGCAATGCCATTTTATTAAATCCATAAGTATCTTAAGGTGAATTAACAAGACGTGAATTAATATCATTGTCGTTCTATACATATTGATAGACACTAGGATGCAGAGTCGATTGACTATGTAACCCACTCAATATAAATGAATATGGATATGGTGAAATAACTGAAACATACCTTAATCTTAACAAATGTAATCGAGATCATATTGTTGAAGCAACACTTTTAGTTAAGGACGATGTGTTAGTAAGTAATCATTATTTAATTGTCGTACGAAGCCACACTATACATAGCTATATTGTAATTTAAATACTCGTTTAGAATAAGACCTACATAATAAAGTAGGTGGTGACTATGCACACGTAAGGGCCTAAGATATCATATATATTAATAATCTTTCGGCACTTACACATTTCTTTTTGAAAATGATGATATTTACATAATTGGAAATCCTGTGTGAAAACTTAAGTAAATAGGTACTTCGTTAACTCTATGTTGGAAAGCGTAAAGTTGGCAGCTAAAAGGATCGAAATAAAATAATTTACACACTAAAAATCAAAGTGCTGCGAAAATGAGGCAAAAATGGAGCATATCAAGTGATCCAATATTTTTGTAAATATCATTTAATAAGGTTTATTAGAAATTCGCCTTCGAATAAAATGTTAATGTAACTAAATATTAAAACTCTACAGCATCCTCGTCGTATTTTTAATATTAATTGATTATATTTTTAGATTTAGCAAAGGAAATTAAATACATTAGGAATAATTTTTATTAATCACTATTAGGTTACAAACAAAAAAAAGCTTTATGGCACTTATTATGAAAATATAATACTGGTATTAACAACAAAATTAAGCGAGTTGTTTAAAAATTACCTAACTTAAATGTTCAACGTAAAAATACAAACGTTTGAATCTACCTATGTGTGATTGATAAAATTCGTTCGTTTTGTATTATATAAGCTATTATTATATTATTAGATTTTAAATATAAAATTTCCTTCCTATGCTATATCAGCAATATTAGAGTAAGGACTCGCTTTTATATCAATTCGTATCAAAATAATATCAATTAAATATCAATTAGGTTAAGTCACAACTTGTGATAAAGTTGCAACCAAGGTAACGAAACATATCAGAATCTTTTGATTCACTTAGAGTAAGGAAAATATATTTAATGTATTGTAACATAATTTTTCTAAGTGTATGTATAATAAGGGAGTTTGTTGTGTAATAGTAGAGTTAGCGGTATGTGCCAGCAATTATATAACCACACGAATAGGTCGTTTGGGAGACTAAACACATTATTAAATTAAAAATTCAAGTATTATATTTATAAAACACAATTTAACAAATTTGTTATTTTGATTTAATGATCAATTTATACCAGGAAAGAGTGCTGTTATTAAGATAACCACTTGATTTCTTGGTAAAGATTTTGTAAAAAATGTGCATTGTAACATATGTATAATTCATATAACAATACAGATATTTTTAAATTATACTATTTAGTAAAAAGTGATTGATACAATAAACAAGTATTGTAATAACGCAAGTAAAATGAAAAAGTATTGACGCAAGTAATGCAAATATAAAGAATATGCCTAAATTTATTTTTCTGAAAATACGGATCCTGTTTGACTCCCAAACGACCATAAAGATTTATTTGCAGACATAACAAAGTCGAAATTATCTAAAATAATTGTAAAAGAAATCGAGAAGCGCCCGACATGTCAATTGAGAGTGTATAGTACGTGGTTATTGTGAATATTATCCGTTGTGATGTATCGAGAGCTGCCCTACATTTGTTTACATTATGTCGCCGTTATGTTTAGTGAGAAGTATGGAAACATTAGCCGGTTGAAGCAAAGAAGCTTACTTTCTTCTTTTCATATTTTAAGTAAAACCAAGACAAATCTAAATTTTAATTTAGTGTCAGAGATTTTATATATCACAACACCATATAAAATTAAGTATATAAGTACAAACAGGCGACGACTGGAAGGGAATATAATACTTAATAATAATTATATATCTTTTTTTGATATCATAAAATTACTTTGACTGGCTAATGTATTCAAATCACTTACATTTACCGTGTTAATAATATGAAATGAAACTGATGTTTTAAATTAATTTAAAGAAATCCTAGTTTAGCCTGCAGAGTACAATAGCAAAACGTAGATACTCAATGCACAAAATTATTTTCAAGCACAAATCTATTTTATACTTGTGTAATTGTTACATATAATTTAATTTGAGTGATAATTTAAGTACTAATGAGTTTTAAATTCGATTTATGAAAATATTTACTTCTAAACACATGGAAAACATAGTGTGTCTGAATCACATGTTCCTCTGCCATAATAAAAATTGAATGAAGTCCTATTAAGTATAAAGACATTATTTTAATTTTTATTATTTAGATTTTTATGTCGCAAAAAATGAGTAAAAAGACAAAGATGGCTACAAAGCCACCATACTTCTGCAGACTAATTAGCTTTAGTATAAAATACGAAACAACTTTATCTAAAAAATATCCAGGTGCACTAAATTGAATTTAAAACTTATTATTCCTTAAATATTCCATTAAAACAGCTCTTTGACATCTATTAAAATATAATCGTAAGTTAGAGTCAATTTTGGTGTCAAATTCTCCCGAAATTCAATTAATTAGTAGAAATCAGCACAAAGTGGTATTATATTGTATTTAAGTAATCATTATATCTTGTATTTTGATGATAATGCCAAAATTCGTCTTAATTGTTTACAACTTTTTTAGAAAGTGTATTTTAAACATCATTAGAATTTTGTAAAGTATAAAAGTTTATTTTGAAAGTAACAATGCACCCTGTTATTCACCACTATTATCAAATATAAATAAATATTGAACATTTTCGTTTAAACATATACAAATTTTGGCTATTTTCTCAATTTTGGAATCAAATTGCAATTGTCATCAGAATACATGTTATAATGGAATAGCAATTATGTTGTGAAATGTGAAACTATTCAATTCGATGTGTGTGCAATTATATACTTTATATTGTAATTATAATATATTATATCAGCAATAAACGAACCTATATCGCAGACATATCACTAGTTTTAAGATATACATACACATTTTGAAGATAGTTTTGTACGTATTGTCTTAATGAAATTGTAAAATGTAGCGTTAATTCCTTTCCCTGAGATTATTTTAATGCTATTGCAAATCAAAATTTTTATATAGTAAAGATTTAAATTTCTTATTATTTTGTTAATTATAAGATTTTTTTCAACTAAAAGATAATTTTTTTGTATTCGGTTGTTATAAAACTATTGAATTAACGCTATAAGTAAATAAATTAATATTTTTTTATAATTATTAGGAAAGAGAAAAGGTGTTTTATAAACTTTACTGACCCAAATACAGATTTTCAAATTTATTGTATGCTAAAATTTATTCCCATCTATTATGTAATCAACAGACTCTGTAGATACAGAACCTTTGAATGAAAAAACATAGTTTCCAGAGAATTTCAGAAATGAAAAGACACAATTTTTGGTTTTCTTTGTTCCCTAATTTGTATCTCTAATTAAATTTAAAACTTTATATTTCACGAAATTATTATCTTTAATGATTTGGGTGAAATATTTTGAAAGGAATGAAAGTTAGCTTTGCGAGAGTGATATATTTATCATAAATTAATCCAATATTTCCATGTATTTAGCATACTCACTACAAGGATCATACCTTGTGATTCTTGAAACGATACTTAGCTGTAAGCATATTTAGTAAAATTGACGATCTTATTTTATTGAATTATTAAAATTGCGCAATAATCAGTAAAAACTACATAAAAATCACTTTAATTTTTAAATTTCCGAAGTACTTTCCTGATTTAGATATTTATAAAGCTAGCAAATAAATTGAACATAAATTTAAATTACAATATATGCTTACAGACAGTATTTATTATATCGATACCCGTCCGTTAGATCTATATCATACTTAATTATTACCATTATAAATGTTCAATCACTTATAACTCATGATCTTAACACTTATAACTTTAATTATCGTAATTATAATTTATAGGCTCACTTATAACTTATATACATTTCTGTTCCAATTCACTCTCCTATAAATATTCATGTTTGTTTCTATATTACTATATTACCAAAACCAATAACTGATTTATTTCATATAATATAATATTGCATAAAATTATTTACGTCATATAACATGTGTTTAGTTTTCATTATTGTAGTAGTATTTAACATTAAGTGATTTTTCATTCATTCCACATGACAACATATTTTAAAATAACTTACAAGATAGTATAATTATTATAGAGGTTAAAATACCACAAAATGTAAATATAGCGAAGAGTTGCCCACACAAATTTGAGTGATAGATATGGAGTTAGCAACTTTTTCTGTTCTTTCTATCTGTAGATTTTCTCTTCATATCTCTGTATGGATATGCATATACTCATCGGAAGTAAGCACTTGCTATACAAAGGGCATCTTAATTACATCATTGAATTGCTATTGTAGATTAACTTAAACTATTTTAATTCGGTTTTTATCGCCTTTATTACTTATTTATTTACACCTAACGTTTCTAACACTTTACAGCGTTCATGTAGTTCGCAGGTAGAGTAAGTTAACATTTTAAATAATTAATAAACGTGATAAAGTCCGTACCTATTAAAATAGTTTAATTTAATGTGTAACAATCGCGAAAACATAATAAATCATTATGATATTGTAAAAATAGTAACATCACGAAAGAACAGCATTATTAATAGCAAATAAAACTCGAAATAAAGTTATAGAAAATTTGTTTATTTATTTAATTATTTTTTTAATATAACAAATTTATTATATTAATATTGATATAAAATTATTTAAATTAATGCAAACCTCTTTTTTTGCTGTAAATCGCTTATAGATTAGAATTTTTTATTAACATTGTCTTAAACTTAGCAGTTTATGAATCTACGCAACGTAGGCTATTGTAGTTATTCTAAGTACGTTTCATGATTAAAATACCTCATTCGTTTTACGTCGATCGTTTTAAATCCAAAGAATATTTTTTTTCGCTTCTAATGTAACAGTAGTTAAATTAATGTTAAAGTAGTTTAAAGCTTAGCTGATGTACATTAAAATTAATTATCTCTAAAATATTTTCCGTTTTCCTGTTGGTTTAATAAGTCTTGGTGTAATTTCACATCGATTTAATGAAAAAGAAAAAAAATCACTTATTAATTATACAAATCATTATATATATTCATGCATTAGGTAGGTCGATATGTAGATATTATAATACTCAGTAGTTTCGAATATTATTAAGATTGACCTAGTGTATTTAATGAAATATATTTGAAATTTGATGTATTTGCCAAAATATTTGTGCGAAATCTTCAATACCAATATATTTCAAAAAACACATATGTATAACAATTTAGCTGATGTAATATAAATTTAGTAGTTGCTATAATAACTGTTGGTCTTTACTTTCGTTTGAAATATTTGTTAATTATAATGTATGTTATAGCTTTCAAAATAGTTATGTAAAATAATGGTTGGACGTTTAGAAAATGGCTATTGGGAAAATTTGCTCGGGAAACAAAATGTCAAAAAGGACCCGAATAACTTCCATAAAAGATTTGTCTCACTTGTCGAGAGGACTGCGGTACTCTTATATAACATCGAAAATATGAAAACATGTTGCATGTTGCTCTACATGGTACATTTAAGGGTAAATTTTCCAAAAAGCATTTACAATAAGTTAGTGAATTGTAACGAGTCATAAGATCATCTTGTAACCGAATATATTCTATCTAGTTGTACGTAAAGTGGTCAAAATATTCAGTGATCGAATAAAATTGTTACACCAAAACTTTTTATATTTTTTATTTCACTCATCTTTATTTATCTTCATTTCGGACATACCTAAGCCGTTAATAATTTTAAATTAAGCATTGTTTGAATAGGCTATAGTTCCTAAAAGATAATAATTTGTACGTCAGTTAGATTATTAAAAAAATATTGGAGACGTATTTTTTCTTTTAAAAATTAAACAAAGAATTGTAAAGATATGGCGCGTTAAAGTTCCGTGTGACATCACAGTCTGCTACACTTTATCGCAACATGTGACGTCACGAGCCCCCACTCTTAAACTTTAAAGCGTTAAATTTCTATAATTTATCGCTTAATTGACAAAAGAAAAATTACGTCATTTTGATACCTTAAATGACGGACTAACTTTAATGTTATTCTTTTGACCCAGGAAACTAGTCTATTATGGCTTTGACAGTAAGAGTAGCCCGGGTAATAGCCCGTCGCTCTTGCTTATTTGCTTGTAGCCCAACCTTAGATTATATACTAAAGGGTAAATCGATAAAACTATTAAACCTACATACTCTCTTTCCGCTGGTCACCAACTCTTTGCTAGTTTTTGTTGCTTCTTGCTCATCGTTTCCAGCGAAACTGCCAACTAATTGGTGAAACTGAATAAACAGATAGATATTATACAAATATCTATAAGCTATAACATTCCATAACAAACACTCACATAATGACCATTGAAATGAATATTTGTAAGCATTAAACACAAAGCAAAATTATATTTAACCTGTAGGCTGTATAACTGAAAATCCCCTAGCAGAGGTTAGAAAGGGGACGGTATCTACAGGGTGCGGCAACCGAAGATGTTACAGCAATTAGTCAAATTAGCGAGGGCGAGGTATTTGTGCGCTGAATGAGAATGTTTGTAAAGGAGCGTCCTGTATTCACCACGTACACAAATACACTGTAATATGGTAAAGAAGTAATGCCAGCTTTTTCTATGTATGTCGGATAAGTAATTAATTTAATTGTGCAATGGTTTGAGTACGTTGCTCGAGCGATCGGCTTTGCGCTTTGTTATTACGAGAGTTAAATTTGAACACGATCAAAGGAATTTAGCTATTGATAACACAAACAGTGAACTTGTTACGGCTGTGATGATGATGATGATTTTAGTTAATATTTTTTTATGAGTCAGTGAGAAAAATGCTTGATGAGTCTTGAACAAGTCAAGATTCCAATTTAAGTCACAAAGTGACCTATAAGCTCTTGAGCCCACTATTCACCCCGTGGTGCTTGATGGGATGTTGTTGATCTTATTAAAGTAATGTGATTTATTGAAAAAAAGGGAGGTAACAATCTTTTTTTTGAAAAGAGATATAATTTAAAAATTAGAAACGTGAATATTATAATGGTCCGGTCATTTTGGAAATAGTTAAGAGTGGCCTAAGTCCATCAGTGGACTGACTGAAAAAATAGCAAATACTGACTAAACTTGAATCAAACACCATTACTTCGATCAATGTGAGAAAAAAAAATTATCTCGAAAAAAATGTAATCAAACTACGTTAATTAACGTTCTATCTATATGAATCTGTTAATTTATGAAAATATTAAAAATTATCATGATTAATGGACCCCACGCTCGAGAATTAATTGTATTTCGTCCACTCGCTACGACCTCATAGCAATTAGCTACGCGGCTACGTGTTGCGATAAGGGAATTACTGTTTGCAACGACATACGAACAATGTCGTCCGTGGTGTCGACTTAATAGTGTTTATTTTGGTTATTGTTATTTCTGCTATTCGCTGCTATAATAAATCCTCACACCTAACATTTAAAAAAAAAAAATCCTATATCGTAGAATATACCCAATATATAAACAACATAATTTACGGTACCTACACACAATTACTTCATTAAAAAAATATCGACACAAGAGGCCAAAGGTAGAAATTCGAACTAAAATAACATTGTAATAGGCCTGAAGAGTCGAATTTTAAGCGTTTTATATCGCGCTGGGGTCGGCGCCTTGTTAAATTTTCATGGCTCTCGTCCCGGGCCTTCCGACCTCTTTCACTCCCTGTCCTCCCTCCACAGTCTGCCACATGAGTAGATATAGGAAATGGAGATAAATAAAACGAAAAAAAATATATAACTAACTGTTTCTAAACTACATAAAAAATAATGATTTTTTATGTTTTCGCGATTGTTATTCACTAAATTAAACTATTTTAATACCAATAATATTTTAATTCAATTCAATTTATTTATTTTCAGACAATTTGAGTCCATAATGCTGTTAGTTACAGTGATACTTAATAGCTATGTTAGTAAAAAATATATTATATTATTATCAATTTATAATATGCCATTGTGACAGAATTAATATTTTTTTTTTTTTTTTTTTTAATTATATAAAATAAAATAAAATCAATTAAAAATATAAACGATAAAATAATAAATAAATGTCATATTTAATAAATTTGAAATTAATTAACCATATTTTAGTCTGCCTGCGATCATGAACGCTGTAAAGTGTTTGAAACGTCAGGTGTAAATAAATAAGTAATAAACGCGATAAAACTGTATTAAAATAGTTTAATTTAATACATAAAACATTTACAACTACTCAAAACATGTAATTGCTTAGCCTGTTTCCTCAAACTCGACTCAACCTCACTCCAACTCATTGGTATTGGTGAGTATCGAACTGTCAATTTAGTTGGTCGAAAGGTACCTTAAGGACTCGGAAGTGGTTATAAATCAGTGTTTTGCTTTTGTGCTTCAAATTGTTATTATACCTGTGTCGTTCCTCATTAGAGTTTACTCAAGCAACCAATTAAGAATGTCATTTTCAAGGAAAGTTCGAGGACTTCCTTATGGCGCCCTCTAATGAGTTTGAGTGAAGGACGTTCTTAAGGGTATATTAAAGAATACGGGGGTTACTCACTACGATGACGCAGAAATCCAAAGTGGGTCTTGACCTCCTATCCGACACGAGAAGGAGCCATTTAACTATTAAAATTAAAAACTATTCAAACAAATTCTTTAGCTTTCTCATGTCATTACAGCTTACTATACATGGTGCCTTATCATCATCATTGCGTATGGCATTCATCCTGCTCTGATCATGATCTGCCGCCGGGAAAACAGCGAAGTGGACATTGGTTTGCTACGTGCTCCAGAATCGCACTGTGGTGACTCCTTTAATCCCCTTTTATCTAGGTGGTAGGTATTTCCGTGGTCCGCGCAGATGTTGCCTACTCAAGCTCGTGTATATGTTACAGTCATTGTGATTAAATAGTTATTATACATAATGACTGGTCATTATATAAAATAACAAAATTGTCTATACAATGTGATAAATTAATAACTTTATTCGAATATTATTCATAATAGCGGGCCAAAGTTAGCCAAAGTAATAAATACGGAAATACTGCAGGTCTGTCAAATATAATGCAAAGTGATGAAGATATAGTAATTGCTCTCGATAAAAAGAAATAAGATTTTAGATATTTTATTGTACTTATTGTTTTTCCATGCTTGTGTATGTAAATTATTTGTTTTTTTCTGTACAATAAAGATATTACAAAGAAACAAACAAAGATATTGGTGACATCAGAAAATTAGTTGGACAATCTCTTAAAAAGCAAGCAGATAAAATGTTAGCTCTATCTTTGCTAAAATATCCTGTTGCTGATATCCTGATGTAGACCGTGCCAAAGCCGATGATAGAAACATTATGGCTGTTATAATTTCTCAGGAGAGAGAAGGAATGTATAAGTTAGGCACTAAGCATGGGATTCTTAATCAATTTTACACAAGAAATCAATTCACTATCTGCAAAGAAACGTTTATTACAGTTGATATCGATCCCCAACACGAAGTTACAGTGAATGTGCAAAAAAGACTCGCATCTTGGCGGCCAAGGATTTCAGCATTGTAACTGTACTGGAGAATGCATTTCTAAAAAGTCAAGCCTCATGTGTAACTCAAAATGTCACAAGAGCCTTGTAAGAATAAATAATAATTATGAGTCAGTTGTTTTTAAATATTATTATTGTCGTTAATTCATGTCAGTTGATTTTAAATATTTTATTATATTAGTCTTTAAAGAGTGATACCAAATAATTCTATTAATCTCTATTTTTTTTTTAGTTTTATGGCTAGTAAGCTTTAAATTGACTTTACTAAAAGTAAAATTTTTGTGTATGATATTGTTATTATAATAAACATTATAATAATTTGTCCATAAAGGCAGATTAAAATACAATTGTATAATCTTTACCCATACCTACTTGTTTTATTACTTTATCCAAGTCTTCGAAGATATTATATAAATTTGCTAGTTAATGTGATGAATTCTGTGTCATTTATCACTTTGTCTAAATTCAGTAGATATTATAAATAATGGCTGGATAGTATATATAATATCCAGATTTATTACTTTGGCTGTAACATATATATCGAACTCATCCAAACGCAGTTGGACAGAAATTCCTCTCTGTTAGATAGATGTATCTACTCATGCGGCATACACAGTGCCCAAGCTAGGAAATACCCGCCAATGTTAAATCCCCTATTTTATATAACAGCAACTTTTGATGTATTTTTTACGGAAATTTACCATTCCTTTCTTTGCAAAAATTAAATAGGTATTTCTTCTAAAACTCATTTTCTGTAAAAAAGAGGCTACTAACATTAAAAATTATACGAAAAGGTTTAATTAATGCCACAGCAATGTTGAACGCTATCAGAAATCTTAAGGGAGGACGATGTCCAAATTTATGATAAACGTAAATTTTCTTCCTGTTTTCGATTCGTATTAGTTATATAAGTACTTGAAGATAGGTCTTATCACCAGAAAGTAGCTAATTAAGTTCGTTAAATAAAATCTGAAGAGAATTGTATCTACGATTATATTTTAGGACGCTTTTATTTTGTTAACTTACTTCCTGCCAGATACATTTTCTCCATACAAATTTGTGAATGCAATCGTTAGCGTATAAAATAAGTCTCACTGAAAGGTCTAGGCTAGCGTTGATAATAATTCGTGGCAAACACACACGGGGCGCACCTGCGATCGATAGCACCTGGCTCGTCACCACGGTAACCCGCCCGCGCCTGTTTGCCTGCGGGCAGCGGGAAACTAGACGAGGTAGGAAGATCAAGTTAACAGAAAATTGAGGGCGATTTTTTGAAAAATAAATAAATTATTTTTTAATTATAATTAAGATTTATTAAAATTTGGAAATTAACATAAACTTTCTACCATATTTGGATTTTACTTGACGTAGTTAGCGAAGTAGCAAGTAAAAACTTAACAAAGTGGTAAATTCATGTTGGGAGTTCAATCTATTTAAGTCATATCTAAAGTATCCTGCAAGTGGTATTAGAAATGCACTTAGCGATTTTCCAGGAGCTTTCGGTAACAAGCAAGAAAATTTACATAATCAAATTCCTTATCACTTCCCAACCATTCAAAAAGGAACGTAGCGGTTTCGACGGTCTTCGTTCCCAATCAATCGATCAATCAATACCTTATTTGTAAAACATAGGTAAATACAAACAGGTGTTAAAGTTTTTTGCATAGAGATCGCTTTTGTATACAAAATTTTAACAGTATTAAATTTTGTGGGGTTTTTTTTTTTTAAATATCTTTATTAGCTATTTGAACAATTTTATACAATTAATTAGGCAACTAATCACGTTGATCTCTGATTTTATCACACCTCATGCATGGTCACTACATCGTATCGAGCGATGTAATTAGATTGCCAACCCCGAGCGCCCGCCGCGCCGCCCTCAGATATAATCTGAACTTCACCCAGCATGGTGTTACAAAACCATACGATTTATTTGCATAATAAAAATACTATCTAATGAAAGATTTCTTCAAATAAATGGTTATGTCACAGAATAATAGTATTACACACATAAGATAATGTTCATACAACAGACAGAGAACTAGCGAAGCCTGTGTAAACCCGCTAGATTTTATAGTAAGGGTGCTATGCTCGTGTGAATGCATCCTTTACAGCGCGATATAATATGTGCCTTATCTTCTGTAGGTAATAATATTTATTCATTTTTTAGATTATCTACAATCATCTAGGTATAAAGCTATAAGTAGATGTAATATTATCCTGCTATGTCTAGATACTTAAAGAAGGCGAGCGAGTAGGCTTTTGCCCAGCAGTGGGACATACATAGCTAAAAAATATTTATTGGTGGTAGTATTAATATTTCGCGAACCAGCGCAGTAGTATAGGTACATCGCTAGTATCCACATACACAGAGATAATTATTAGGCGGTGTGCCAACTTCTCTGTCTGGCAGTTTGCCAATAGTCATCAAAATGTCAAACTTATCGGAACTTTATGTAGAGCAAACACATTAATCAGGACTTTATCTAGCAGGGCATTTTTAATTGTATCCATTTCAGTTTGTTAAATTAAACTATTTTAATACGGGTTTTATCGCGTTTATTACTTATTTATTTACACCTGACGTTTCAAACACTTAACAGCGTTCATGGTCACAGGTCACACACACATTTGTCTTTGATGTCATAAGATTACAAACTACCGCCTGAAATTTTATTGGGAACTATTCTGATTTAATGAATAACAATCGCGAAAACAAAAGAAATCATCATTTCAGTTTGCTTTGATTATAGCTGAACTCTCTTGCTGATTAATCATTCAAGTCCATAGGAATCATGTTTAAAAGATTTATAATGACCCTGAATTCCATTTTTCAAACCGGGTTACTCGAAAAACACAACTAATTCTTTTTTTTTTTTGTTTTGAACGTGTGCCAGCATCTTGAGTCACTTATCGCTTTGTGTAAGGCGCTAGCCGTACGTTTTAATATTTATATAACAGTTAACTAGAACTTATAGTTCGCTACCTCGACCGTAGTCACGAATAGCAGATTGCTCTTTCAGTAAATTTCTAACTGTAATTTTGTGAAGGTTACTCGTAACTACTTGATCTAGAGTTTTGATTTATTTAAGTAATTAATTAAATGAATTGAATAATAGCATTTCATTTTTGTAATAAAATGTTTGACTTTATGTTTTAGCAGTACATTTTATCGCATCAGAAAAATATATGCGTAGAAAATTCAAATTCAAATTATTTTTATTCACATATCAAAGATCTATTTTGTTATCAAGAAAAGGAGAATATTTTTTTCTTTCGGGGGATGTCGTATCAAAGATAAAAATAGTAATTAGTATGTCAAAAATGTCAACTAGACAAAGCTGTGTAATATTTTGGATAAATAAAATAAATAGCAAATATTTATGAAAATCTTCATAACAAGTGCTCTTTTTTCAGAAAATAGTGTCCAAAAGATACATTCTTCATATAATTCAAATAATTACAAGATTTCTGTGGCGTCTTAAGCTGTAATAAAGTCGGATTCAGTTGTTCTCCAGAACTAGTCGTTCGTGAGCTGTATGGCTAAATGGACCCTTGCCTTTGGACTTCTACTATAGAGCTCTATTTTCTATTTTTGTTCTGCCGCCGCTAGCGAGACTTCCAGTAACTTAGAGTGTGCTCTTGACAGAAGCCGCAGGATACGCACTTCTGATCGTGGTCAAAAACAACTAAACGAAGGCCAAAATAAGCCTAGTGGATACAATCAAGCGTTGCCAATTGCAGTTTATATTAATTGTATTCTTCAAAATAGTTCCAGATTTGAATTTGTGGATACCTTATTATAATCAAGCAACATATGAATAAATGATAATGGTACTGTATTTATAGTGTATATATGCCTATTTAATAATATCTAGTTAATTTTTGTAGTAATAATATAATTTTATTCACATTTTAATTATGTATATCATTACTAAAAAAAAAAAAATATTCTTTTATTTTATTTAGGTAACTATGAGCGAATTGCAAAAATCTACTTGTCCTCAATGCCCAAACTCTACGAGACTTTTCGTTGTACCCCGTGGTCTCAACGTACATATTAGTCGAGTACACAAAACCCAATCTCAGCTGCCAACTTCATTGGTGGTGCAATCAGCTCCGTTACAGTCGGATCCTTCACCTGATTTTGAGGTTCTCGCTCGCCTTAAGAAAAATGTAAAAGTTATTAAGCGTATACCTAAAGGTGCTAGACATGTAGCGGCTGGCAAGTTTAATGAAGTTTTAGAACAGTGCCTGGAGTGCAATGGTACAGATGACTGGTATAATCTTTTAACATTTGCCTACTCTTCGTTGAGAGTGCCAGATGGTAACGATCATAGATCCCTCACTACTAAGGTAAAGGAGAATATATGTCATGCCCTGAATCCATTAGCTGGAGATATACATGGTCCTACAACAACCAACTCTCGACGAAGGGCTATAGAAAGCAAGGTATACGACGGTGATTTCAGAGATGCAGTTAGGATACTCACATCTGAGCTTGGTCTGGCTCCCAATAACCCAGATACTTTAAATGCTCTTCATGATAAGCATCCTCCACCATCACGTCCACTGTCATACCCACCCGAACCGGATATTACATTTCCTATGGTTGTAGTAACCAGCTGTGATGTGCGGGAAGCTATAAGCTCCTTTTATGGGGGCTCGGCGGCCGGATTAGATGGGTTTCGACCTGCTCATCTGAAAGACCTTGTATCTCCATCTGCAGGTGACAATGGAAATCGCCTTTTAGAAACACTCACTAGACTGTGCAACTTTTTATTGAGAGGAATGCTCAATCCAAAGGTAAGCCCGTATTTATATGGGGCATCTTTATGTGCGCTAACTAAAAAAGATGGTAGTGTAAGACCAATAGCAGTTGGGAATACTTTGCGTCGCCTGGTTGCCAAACTTGGTTGCAGGGCAATGAAATTAAATGCAGCTGCTCTTCTACAGCCGTTTCAACTAGGGTTTGGAACACCTTTGGGATGTGAGGCCGCCATTCACGCGACTATAGCATTTGTTTTGTCTAAGATGAATACTGACAACCTAATCATTAAACTCGACGTAAAAAATGAATTAATATTATCTAGAGAGATTGTCTCCTAAAAGAAATTCGGGACAATGCCCCTAGTTTGTATCCTTTTTTGCACCAGTGCTACGTAGCACCTAGCCGGTTGTTCTTTGGCACTTCTTGTTTGTCCTCTCAGGTGGGCGTGCAACAAGGCGACCCTTTGGGCCCTCTAATTTTTAGTTTGGCTCTAAATAGCATTGTCTCTTCTTTAAACTCTCCGCTTAATATTTGGTATCTCGATGATGGTGTCATTGGAGGAACTCCTTCTGATATTAAAAACGATCTCCGAAACATCATTACTAGGTTTGAGGAACTAGGTCTCGAGTTAAATACAAGCAAATGTGAGCTCTTCACTTGCAGTTCTGATCCCTCTATTTTAACCAACTTTAGTTCCCTTCTACCTGATATGAGAATAGTGGATAAGGCGGATTTTAACTTGCTCGGGGCTCCCATTTTTCCAGAGGCTATTCCTTCTGCTATTATTAATAAAAATAATATTATTCGTAGTTCTGAAAACATGCTTAAGGATTTACCAGTACATGTCGCACTGACTCTTTTTAGATGTTGTTTATCCATGCCCAAACTGACTTACACTTTGAGGACGGCTCCGATATGGCTTTTCCCCCATGAAATTTCTGTCATTGACTCGACCCTCAAGAGTATACTGGAAACAATTTTAAATGTCCGCTTAAGTGAAGACCAGTGGCGACAGGCATCACTGCCTGTCAGACATGGTGGTTTGGGTATCCGTCGGGTACAAGACACCGGTTGGCCGGCATTTTTGGCTTCGTCTCATGGGGTTATTGAACTTGTCACTCGTATTTTATGTATAAATGGTGGTGAGTTATCTTTGCCCTTTGTAACTGAGGCCCTTGCCGAATGGCAAGTTAGGAATGTTGGTCAGCAGGATATGCCCTACCAGCCGCAAACTCAAAGTAAGTGGGATGATATTCTTGCCAAGAACATTGTAGATAACATAGTAGCCAATGCCACAGGCATTGAGTTGGCAAGAATTAAGTCTGTTTTGACACGGGAGTCTGGTGCTTGGCTACATGCGTTGCCATCTCCTCATTTAGGAACTCTAATGGATGACAACACTGTGCGAATAGCAGCTGCTCTTAGGATTGGTTCTGATGTTTGTGAGCCACATCAATGCATCTGTGGAGCTCTTGTTGATGTGAAAGGGTATCATGGCCTGAGCTGTTTAAGGTGTGCCGGTAGATTTTCAAGACATCACTCCTTAAATGACATTATAAGGAGAGCCATAATAAACGCTAATATTCCGTGTATTTTGGAGCCTCCAGGTTTGAGCCGTACCAATGGCAAGCGGCCTGATGGCTTGACACTGATACCGTGGGACAAGGGAAGATGTTTGTTGTGGGACGCGACTTGCGTCAGCACATTCGCCGCTTCACATGTAAAGGACAGTGTCAGGGCTGCGGGGTCCGCTGCTGAGACCGCTGCTAAGCAAAAACACATAAAATATGCCTGTCTTAAGCCAGCCTATATTTTTGTGCCTGTTGCTTTTGAGACCACGGGTGCTTGGGGTTCGGAAGCTAGGGCTTTTATAAACGATCGCATGTTTGTAAATGCCAAAGATAACCACTCAGTGTCGTATCTTGTTCAAAGATTATCAATAGCGATCTAAAGGGGGAATGCTGCTGGCGTTATGGGTACTTTTGGGCCAGGTACGACACGGGGTGGTCTTATGTATTAATTTTTTCTTTGTTTTTTTTATTTTTTTTTTCTCTTTTATCTTATTTTTTTATTATAATGTTAATAATTGTAAACTGATGTAAATAATGTTGTTTATGTTATAAAATAAAAAAAAAGTTTTTGTTGCAATCTAAGGATTCATAAAATATGATGTAAGTTTAAAAAAAATAACGTTTTCGGTTTTTTACACTTACACCTTTTTTTTTATACAACTAAGTAGGCAAACAGGCGTACGGCCCTCCTGATGGTAAGTTGTTACCGTAGCCTATGAACGCCTGCAACACCGGAGATGTTACGAGCGCGTTGCCGACCTGTCCGCTATCAGCACAGCGACCCCTCTGGAGCCTGGCGACCCTACTCACCAGCAGGAACACAACACTGCATCACAGTGTTATTTGGCTGCGGTCACATCATATATTAAGAATCTTTATTATGCAACAGTTTCATAACTTCGTATGTGTTACAATAAGAAGCAAATTATTTATTTGATTTCCTACATTTTATAGCTAGATCCATGTAATCCGCGGGAAATATCTAGATAGTATCAAATAATACGTACAAGGACACTCACACACGATAGAGAGACATTAGTACAATTTGAAAAGCCCCCTTATCCATGGTCAAATTATTGGACTTCGGTCTTTAACTGATTCGTATCGAATTGACGGTACTTGAATCGTTTATAGGTACTTCATGAGTTTGATTAATGTAATGGGTATTGATTTGTGAATAATCCGATTAACCGTTGAACATATTTTTTTTTTAACTATTTTTATTTCATTACTTTTTGCCCAATTTTAATTACATTGCATAAAAATTAAAGTACGGACTTTAAACTGTAAGTAAAAAATTACCTCTTGAAGCAGTGAATTTAGTTAAAAAGAACTTAGGTAGATTCACTTGGTATTGAATTCATATCACATGGCATTCTTGAAAATTCACAGGAAAATTCAAGTTAAAACACCTTAGAGTAGAACCTACTAAGCCTTAACTTAGATGTCCAGAATTAAAATTACAGTACAGTTTTATTATATGTAGATGAAGATTATGGAATATTGACAATGAGGCAATGTTAAAACAGTGATACTAAGGCATACAGAGTCGATTGACTCTTTGACACCAGAATAAGTAGCTTATAGGACATGAATTGAATGAACCAAGAGAAACGGACATCAAATGCACCTTGAAGGGAAGGGATCTTCTAACAATAACACCAGGGCTTACAGGGTCGATTGACCGAGACAACTTCTTCATGATCAAGCAAACAACTCGGAGGAAAATGCTGAAATTATGTGACTTTGACGACTTACCTATTTACTTCGCTTATTACTTTGCTATGAAATTTTTATCAAGGGTAATTGAAAAAATATTTTGACGATGATAACTTTCTTTTCTAATGTCCGATTTTGATGAAACAAAGATTAGATGTTGTTCTGAGCTAAGGCCAATCAGTTTGTGAAAACTAAATTTAAATTTGTCTAGTAGTTTTGAGATCAGAGTGTTCAGACAGACAGACAGACAAGATTGATATAAAACATTTTTTTTGTAAATTATTATTCATATTTTAGTCGTTCCCTCTCATTTTCTACCCAAAATAATATATGTACAGACATGTCGATTCTACTCTTTTACTAAATATAGATAAAACACAGCCATAAAACACACGTAATAAGTGATGAAAATATGAAATACAAATCTTCGTGAGAATATACACCTGTGTGGGGAATTTTGGGGAAGGGGGCTGATGTGGGGAGTATTAATCACCTGAGCGGAAAGTTTTTTAAGTTCTCGTTAAGCACATCCAGCTTTTGGGAGCTTTAGTAAACTTTATTTGATTGTTCTTATAGGTTACAAATTTACAATAGAGAAAATTTTATAATTTAAAAAAAAAAATTAACCTCCCATACATAATTCAGTCAGCTGATCATTGGATTCATATAGAAGTTAAAAAATGTTATATCGAGTCGTCTAGTTTCATACACTGCAAATAATCCTGTATTGAAAATAACATCTTATGATAAATTTATCTTGTGATGTGACAAAATATAGTTGTACATTTATACATGCCAATAATCGTATCAATGGATCTAAAAACAATATTTATTTTAAATCTGTACCTCGCTCAGACTAAAGCAAGATTGTACCACCAAGAAATATCTTCATTATTATTATGGTATTGTAGACATACGCGTTTGTCTATTAACCCAATCTTTTTAAAAAAATGAAAGAAGTGAACCAGCGAATTGTCCGAAAGACTATATACTTATTTATTCTACTTACACACACCTTGAAGACAAACTCTTTATCGAATTCTAAATGCACGAAATGTATTCCGACGACGTCGATTTCATGCAGGAATTGAATTCCAGAGCAGTTCGCCTGGAATGGAGAAAGTTTTCGAAATTTCAGTGCGATTACTCTTACAGGTGCAACGTGCAAACTATATTAGGATACATTTTAGAGTACCGTTTACCAAACGGAGCTATATTTAAGTCCCCACTCACCGTCTGTCTGTCAGTAAACGTTAGTCTTATTGGGTTTACTATAATGTGGCAAGGACATGAACTTTGGCTAGTATTAATCGATGGAAAGCAAAATAACAGATATTTTTAAGCAAACGTACCAGATAAATGCTCTCTGCTTTACCAAAGGTTCGCTGTTAGTTAATGCTTTTAGAATTAAGTTCGCCTATTGCGCTTCACAGTTTGTAATTTGTACAATGAAGGTTAAATACCTAAATAACAATCTCTACGTAGGTACTTGTCAACTAGTTACTCGAAAGCTGTCGCCCGGGACTTTTCTCTACAGAATTTTTTTAGAAACGAATAAATCTAAGTGTTTTTTGGTCATACAATAGCTATGTACAAAATTTCTCAGTCGGTTTTGTTGAGCAATTCATGATTTTCATGTTTTTTTTTATATTTGGTGCAATATAAAGTATTTGTATGTGTATTGTATTTATGACTTTTTATGGTTTTAGAAGTTCTTCTTCTTCATTGCGTCTCAATGGTATTTCACTCACCTAAGCCACCTGAACGGCTCTGTCAGACGCCAAAAACAAGTCGTTCAAGGTGCATGTGTTTGGGCACCCAGCACACGACAGTAGGTGCGCCATAGCTTGAGGGGTTTTCGTTTTTAGTATTTTACTCTTACTCCAGATTTTACTCTTACTAATTAAACGCGAAAGTTTGTGAGTAGGTACGTGTGGATGGATGGATGGGTGGATGTTTAATTGTCACTCTTTCACAACTAAACCGCTAAGCCGATATTTAGTATGGATATAGTTGAAGACCCGGAGTCAAACAAAGGGGCAAGCAGAGCAGCGGGAAACAGCTAGTTGCAAATAATTAGAGACAATAAATTTTGCCACAATCAAAGATTTAACCTTACAGTGCACATAAATGAGGATATAACACTTTAATACTTGTAATTGTGGAATAAATAGGCTTTTTAATTTATTTTATTTACTTTCCTACTCTAAATTATAGGGAATATAAGAATTCCAACAGCCTGAGCCTATAATTCCCTTTAATCTCGTGTCGTAACAGGATATTGGCACTTCGTATTTGCCTCCCTCGGGATGATATGCAAACATCTATTCGCCAGGAGATTGCAATTTATTTAACTTATACGCTAGGGACAGTCATCACGTTAAATATAATTGAATTCTTTATTTATTAAAACAAGTTATATCATAACAGTTCATCATCATATCGAGTGGGTTTACATGATCAATCGACCCTGTACACCTTGATGTTAGAGTTTTTCGGAAATGCCGAAACTACAAAACAGATAACCACTGTTTGTTTTATAATAATAATTCGTGTGTACACTGGTGCAGCCAAATCAAGGACCATGACTTACAGCGTACGTTCTGAAGCGTCAGATGAGGGTGCAACTGGGAAACACGCTTAGACGAAGAAGGATGGAAATCCAAATTTTTCAAAAAACAATATTATTTTCAGCATGGGGCGAGTCACTGCTGTCGCTGCCGAAGAAATGGCTGAGCACCCAGGTTTACGACAGCGAAGAGGACGACTTCCGAGTAAGTATACCTACTATATCCGGTTGATTACCAGAAAACTCAAGATTAAAAGTAAGAGTAAATGATACTTACACTTTGGGCCGAAAAATACTTAAACTAATATTGAGAATTAGATCTGGTCACATTCCGTCAGGGAAGCTTGCATTTATGTTCAAAAAAGTTAGTTCACCCAATTGTGAAGTATGTGGCATAGTTGACGATGTATCTCACATCTTGATGGAATGTGAAAGAAACCATATTCAAAGTAATTTATTTAATAGTAAATATAATGTCAATGGCTTGGACGTGGGGTATGCCCAGAGTATCCTGAGCAACCCTACATCTAACGCTGCCCGGAACTTGTGTGGTTTAGTGGCGTACCGCCAGTAAAATACACAAGTTCTTTTAATTATTCTACGTATCTTAGTCATTAAAGTTATTCATGTTTGTATCGATGGAGCTGACATGTCATTAGACAAAAGCTTCTAAATAAAATAGATTAAAAAAAAAAAAGATACTTACTCTAAGACCATTGAAAATCAACTTGTACAAAGTTTGCGACTATACTTCGCTTTATTTATGTAACAAAAAAATAACTTGATTTAAAAAAAAAAAAAAAAAACAAACACGTTATTTTAATGAACCACATAATGTGACCATCGAAACCAAAAGAAAAAAATGTAATACCTAATATCTTTTGAAACTAGAACTTGCAGCTGAAGAAGTTGCCAGTCCCAGATTTGCAGACGACAATGGACTCATATCTGGAGTTCGCAGCCGTGATCGCCAGCTCCCAGCAGGTGGAACACACCAAGGGCTTGGTGAGGGGTTTCATGGAAGAGCTGGGGCCAAGGCTGCAAGAGGCTCTGATGGAACGCCAGGCTGAGATGGACAATTGGGTAAGTATGGCATAGATGCTGGAGATCAAGTTGAGAATGAATGTGTTGCCAAAGATTAATTAGTTATTAATTAAAAGTTGCAACTTGAAGATCAAAATAATTAACTTAAAATAAGTAGTAAGTAAGCACAGTTGAAAGTTACTTGTTTTCAGGAAATTAAACATCCCTTGCAAGGGATGTAATTTGTATAAAAACTGTTTAAGTAGTTCGTTCCATTAAAACTTTATATTATGAAGTAATGCAAGTTTGTATCCTATTATTACAAATGATTGCAGAAAAGAAAGCACAACGCACGATAACTCGTATAGTGTTAGTGTAGTTGGTTTTCTTATCAGTAGAACAGTTTTCGTTCCGCGAGAAACAACGCAAAACATTGTAGTTACAACGTCGCTTGCTACCATTGTTCCGGTCGTTATCGAAGCGGTGACAAAACAACCAACATGCCCACCGCTAAATATAAAACTCGAAAAATTTTAAAATGAAATCTACGGAGTTATTTCTATTATTTTACGTTGCTCTGACATTATGTGAAGCTTTAGTGGATGTGGACACGCAACTTGTCACAAAAAGTGTAATTGATAGTGATAATCCGTTCTTATTAAAATTATTACAATCTGTGGACGAAGCATCTAGCAATGAGCACTTGTTTCATGTAACATTAAAGTTATTAAAAAGTTTGTGTGTTTGTATGCGAGAAACACTCAAAGAAAAACAAAGAAACCTGTCTTTTAATGGAGAAACAAACGCAATATATGTCGAAGATTCGCACGAAAATGATGCAAAAGTACTTGAGCTGTATAAGACTATTTATAATAAAACGTGTTTTAATTTACAAAACGATTTGGTTAAACATAATATGACGAATAACGATCATATGAGTTGCGGAAAAAGTGAAACATTTACAGAAAAAGCTACAAGTATGGCAAACTATGGGGATAACAGTGTCAAAAATGAAATGGATATGAAATCGTTGTTATTTAAATCCCTGATATTAACAAGACGCTTACATAATTACACTGTGACGGCACAAAAATTATATAACAAATATCGAGCTTCATTTTCTAGTCTTCGTAATAATGTGGTTATATTTTTGATAACACCTTATCCAGATAATAATCATACCGAAGAAACAAACACTACAGACGAACATGAATTTAATCGTGTGCTCTTCACAAACTCGCCTGTCGAAATAACGATATTAACCAGCAAACAGGAAGAAGAACCCAAAAAAGATCACAGTAAAGTAAATTATAATGTTTCTGAATGTAACTTGCAATCAATATATACGTTTTTGATTAAAAGTGATATCCATAATTTTACCAAGAAGTTTCGGATCTTGAAACAAAAAGGGCTGACAAGAATGTACATTGAGACATTAGAAAATAATAACACAGATTATTTGAATATGTGTTGTGACAACAACACTAAAATTCCAGAATGCACAAGGAATACTTTAATGGAAAGCAAAACTGAAAATAAATCGAACGATACTTTACAAAATTATAAAGACACTATTGCTAAAATAAAACATTTGGTCAAATTATATAAAAAAAGGGCCAGAAGACAAGATAAATTGAATGATAATGAAATGTTAATTATTAATTCGATTATTGGGGAAAAATATGCTTTGGACTATAATTTTAATGAAACTGATAGTAATAGTACAAACAAAAGCAGTAGTCAATTATCGAAACACTCTGTCAGAAACATAATTCAAACAATGGAGTCTGCGTTAACGTCTACTACTGAATATCTAGATTTTATAAATTCAGATATGTTTGGACATGAAAATAAAACAAATAATTTCAAAAATACAAAAACCGATAAGAGTTTGTCTGAAAAATCAATAGAAAAAAGTAAAATAGCTTCAAGTTCAAGAAATGAACTATTCAGCACCGCTAATGGAAATACTCGCGATAAGGTAAATTCTACATTTTTAGCAACATTTCGCCATAATGAAAGTAACAAATCACAGATACCTTACTCAAAATCAGCTTTAAATCCAACAATTCCATCTACATTAATGAATACAGATGTACAAACTGTACATACTCTGCCAAAAATTAAAAAAGATTCACAAGAAAGCAAAGCTACAATATATGAATCAAAATTTGCAAACACGGACAATTACATGATTTCTGAAGGAACCATAATACCTAATATATCACACTTTACGCAAATATCTATGTTTCCATTTACTACAACATTATCAGGCAGTAACTCAGAGGGTCTTAAACATTTTTTGGCTTTAGATCGTCATGATTTCGTATCTCAGTATGGTTCATATAAAAGAATAAAAAAGACAAACAATGATATTTATCAACTAGTAGACATACTGGTAAACAATACAAAAGCAGAAAAAACAAAAACAGGTTTTGTAACAAATGCCACCCAAAATGAAAATTTGGAATTTGTATTTGCAACGAATACAAAAGAACAAGTACCAAGTAATGCTGGCATAGAAGCTGAGAATATTAACAATGCTTTAAAAAATATTACATTACTACAAGATGACACCCGAAATAATCTCAGCAAAGGCAAAGCAAAGGTAAAAAATAAAAAGGCGAAAAACAATAAAAAGGAGACAAAAGGTATGAGTACAAATAAACTGAACCATACAATATCTTCTAATATATCCAAGAAGAAATCAGAAATCACGAATGATAAAATGGAAAAATCGATCGAAAATATGACAAGGAACGCGACAACCAACTTTTTATTATTCAAATCGCAAAATGAGAACACTACCTTTAAAGCTATGCCCATTATTAAATTAACACCCAAACAAAATAACACACAATCAAAACTAAGTCGGGATAAGCTAAAAGTTAATAAGAAAAATAAATCAACCAAAACAAAAGTTACTCGATTACGATCAAAAAGTGCTAAAAAAATTGGAACGAAAATGACAACAACAAACAATGATAAAAATATATTCAAAAGTGTGGCAACGGCGATAATATACAATACTAAGTCTAAGAATATCACTACTTTATCGTCAACACCAATAAAACCAATGATATCTGCTACAAAATCCGGTACGAAGTTTATTGATATCAGCCAAAATACTATTCCTATGAAAGAAGATACAGAAATGACTACAATGAATAACTTCGTGGACGTAACAACCCACTTTCCAGAAAATTCTGCAGTCACAGAACCATTATTCTACAGTTTAAGAGATACAACAAAATATTCACTTAGAACTACCAAGAAAAGATTAAAAGATAATGTTATTATATCAAACAATTCTGACTTTAAAAATTATAATGAATATCAACAGATATTTGTGGAAAAATCAGAAAATCAGAACAACACACCCAATTCATTGCGTCTGCTAAGTAGCGAATTCGAGCTTTATAATAAAACTAACCTAGATACATATTCCGTTTTAAATAATACTATAAATGTGGACAATATTACATCTACTAATCAATCAATAAGAAAGCTCATTGAAATAGAACTTTCGACTAAATTTCCTTCAAGTTTTACTATAAACATATTTAATAAATCAACGATTACAAATAAATATAACAATAATTTCAAAACATATGAGAAAATTAAAAGTTTTACTGAAACATTTGATAAACATGGCCTTTCAATGTCATCCGAACTTAATTCTGGAGGAAGTGGACCGGAAAAAATAATAGTACCTGAGAAAGTAAAACAAAACATGGAAAATGACTGGTTGAGCGAATTCCTCAACGATAAAGAGGGTACTGCTGATTTTGATTTAACCAGTTCATCTACCAAAGCTACAAAAGCCTACTCAATTTCGGCCTCTTCTTCACAAAGATTAAATAATTTAAATTTGAAAAACAAACCCACATCGCGCCATAACAAAGTTGCAACTTTACTTAACTCAAAAAAACATATATCGAAAAATATAAAGGAAAAATCAGGACTCAGGAATAAATTTATAAATGGGACCAAACCTATTGAGACAATGATTGATGAAAGTGATAACCAAATTGATAATGCTACTTTACATAGAACCAATAACGTTACTAAACACGGAAAAAATCTTGATAAGATGAATAAAGTAGGTGCGTTGAATATTTCAACTACAAATCTGACGGAACTATCATTAATTTACGTACAAAGTGATGATTTGACATTCGTGAACAATACAAAAACAACTACTTTCATCAATAAGTTAACTCATGATGAAAAAAGAACTACTGATTATAATCAAACGATTAAAGATGTTACTTATTTACCATTAACAGAAGCTCAAATGCAATCCACTAAAACTACATGTGTTAAAAACAAAATTACATTACCATACATTACACAGACACCCCAAACGGCTATTACAGAAAAAGATGTGCCTACTGGATATGAACTTTCAAATGTGCTTACAACATCTTATATGCAAAAAACTAATGATATGCTAAATAACGATAATAACGATAATAATTTGTTTACTGAAGTTTATCAAAACTATGATATCAATAAAACATTGACAACTAACGACTTTACTGCACAAAATATTGTGACAGAAAATACAAATTCACTAAAATTCAATTTAAAAAAATACAAAAACTTGAATGTAGGTAAAAGTAACAAAGTGAAAAATATGTCTCGTATCGCTACAGAGTTTTTAACAACGTTGCAAAATAATGATTTGCAAAACAAAAATGAGTTAAAAAAATCAAATCTGTCGAATTCATTCTACAACTTCAACTCCATGGTCACAAATAAGCCTAAGATTAGTACGTTGGATGTTCAAAGGTCAAAAGAATATAAACCCATTTATACGAATAATGAACTAATCACAACATCGGCATACAGAAAGCAAAACTTGACAAATTATTTTGATAATGACAGTGCAAAGATAACTAGCTCTTTAATAAAAGCATATGAACACACTTTAGATATTGTGACAAAGAAAAGTTTAAACGAGACAAGCGTATCAGAAACTAAAATGGTTAAAAGTGGCCTAACATCTCCTGTAACTAACATGGACTTTTATGATATTTCGAAAGAAACTTTAAGTGAAAAAACAATATCCCAATCTCAATCAATGAATATAAATTCTGATGTTAAAAATATGAACGTAAATAGAAGTCTCGAATTAACCATCAAATTTGAAAATTTAACATATACAACAGATAATAAAAGAACAATTAGTATTGAAAATGTTATTGAGATTCCTAATAAAGTTGAATTTCAACCAAAGATAAGTACTATATACCCATCAAAATTTGGAAATACTATAAGTGAACAATTGTTTCAAAGACAAACGAATATAGTTAAAGGTTTATTTAAAACGAATGAGTCAGTCACAGTAAATAATTATAATGAAACAAATTTACCATCGAATAAGAATGAAGTCAGTCATTATTATGATAAAAGTAAACCATCTTATTTAGAAGCTGAGTCTACACCAACTATTGAAAAAGGCAGCTCAAATTTTGAAACAACCGAATTTTTTTATAAAGTTTTACCTTCTGATTCTAGGACGTTGCCAAATAAAACAGAAGTTGTTATACCGAACAACGTGTTTTTGACCACAGTCTCTATAAAATATAAACCAAAGGGTACCGCAAAAGTATTACTTCCGAAGTATATAAATACAGACGCGTATACTGCAGTAATAGCTTTACCCAAAGACGCGAAACCAAATAAAAGTAATGTAGTATTTAAAAAAAATAAAGGAATGACTGAAAATCACACAGATAATAACGTGGCCACTGCAGAAACAATATATACCAAATCAATTGATGTTGTACAATATTTTATAAATGCAACAACACCAGTAAGTACTACTGCACTATATACAAATACGAGTGACACACAAAAAGTTGATTTAAAGCAGGCATACAGGGAAAGTTTTACATTAAATGAACAAAAAACACAGTATCGCGGTATTAAATCAAATAATAAAGAAACTGGATACCCTTCTCAATTTAAAATTGAATATGTGAATTCACCAAATATGGAGACAACTCGCCCATATAACGCGAAACCGATTTTTGATCATCTAGATAATAGAGATATGCAAAATTTATCATATAAATATAATGAATCAACAATTTTTTTTTCTGAAAGTCGACAGAGACATGAAAATTTGTTCACCACTTTACCAAGTATGAAAAAAAAGTACATGACACCTACAATGTTACTTATAAATGGCAGCTCATTTACAAATGAAAAATCACATCCAAAAAGTTTAAGTATATCCAACAATAGTCAAAACATACCATGGAATAATAGCTTATTCATGAAAATAAATAAAGTAAATTTAGACAAGACAGATAACCCTATAGTTAATGTTTCAACAAGAGTAGCATTTAAGTCTCTTAAAATAACAGAAAATACATCAAAAAGTACTAAAATAGCATCCACCACAAATCAAATATATGGAAGCACAATAGAGTCACCTTTTGTTTCGTCAAAAGGCGAATCGTCCTATATTTACTTCACAGAAGCTCCTTTCACGTTGTTGCATTCGGAGGCACCAAAACATTCTAAACATAAATACAGAAATGGAACTCATATCAAGAGTCTCACGAAATCAAATGAAGCCAATAAAATTAACAAATCAAAAATATTAAACAAACAAATTACAAATAGTAATCAAATTGTTGAATCATTATTCAGAGAAGACATTATTGAGAAACTACCAAACAAAAATGAAAAATTATATCTAGTGTCGGACAAACTGTCAAACACATCTAACCAGTATAAAATAACTACTACAAAATTTAGTGATCTGAATATACCCGTATTGCTCAACACTGACGAACTTCTACACATTAACGAAATCACCGAATTAACTAACAAAACCACATTACTTGAAAATAAAGAATATAGTAGTGCTGCGACTATAAAACCAGTTACATATAAAAATTCAGGTAGTGACATCAAAGTAATAAACCATAAAAAGGACATTAACAAAGAGAGATCACTGTTTACAACTGATGGACTAGTTATTTTAGAAAACACATTACAAAATGACATTTACTCAAATGAAAAAGAAAATACTATTGACAATTATACAACACTGACAGTAAATAAAGATAGAAATCAAACGTCATCAATATCTGCTGTTACAGACAAAAATAAAGATATATTTGAATACACTACGAGCCATCATAACAATCAAATCCAAAGTCAAAAAAATATTTCTGTCAGTAATTTACATGAAAACAATCATGTTAAAATTACAAATAAATTGGGTTTTGGTAGTTCCAAAAATACTTTTTTCGATGAATACCCAATCACAAGTCAAGGTTACACATTTGAGAATCCGGAAATAAATTCAAATAGTAAAATATTGCTCAATTCAAATAACAAGCACAACAAGAATTTGATTTCTAGTGGTCATAATTTTAAAACAAATGTAATAAAAGACAAAATTTACACGAATATTTTGAAGACTCCTATATCAATATCTCGGATTATGATAGACAAAGATTTACGAAGGTATGAGAATCCCAATGTTTTACAAAATAGTTCACAGGTATACCAAGATCTGATCTCTACGACACAAAAACAATTTGAAGACAGAACATCTTATGCATCTTCAAACAATATGCCCTCGTATTTTCAGGAGAAATTGTCTATGACAAGTCCACATATTGAGACAATTTCTGCTTTGAAAGAATATTTGCTACCTATTAAGAATATTTTAAATGAAACTAAACATTTTAAACACAAATATGAATACAAATATGATTCTGCAAAGAGGGAAAAGATCAGATATGTACATAAAACAAAAACGGATAAAGTATTTTTAAGTAAAGAAGCATCTAACAAAGTAATTAATGTTGATATAAGAACTAAAAATCCCGACTATATAAAAATAGTTTCAAAGTCACCGATAATAAAGTATATTACTACTATTCCTGTAACTTCGGAATATTTACAATCGGAAACAAAGTACAAAATAGGTCAAGTAATTACATACGATAACAAGAATAAAGAAAACATATTTACTACAACGGATAAAAATAAATTTGTAGAAAATATATTGACAAATAAATTAAAAATACCACAGTATATTGACAAAATATTACACGAAATAACACAAAGCAAAAAATTCACATCGATTTCTCAAAAATCGAATTTTAATAATATTAATTTCTCTTGGGAAGATGTATCTAAAGTTTTGACGGGAACAAAGCCAATCTCCCATATTTTTAAAACAACTAAACATTCCAGTAATCAAATCCAAAATAAGTTTATTTTACCTATCGAAATATTTTCTTACGTTCCACTGAAAGTAAAAAAATCGCACCCCAAACCTATAACACACAAAACAGAAAAGCAAAATACTAAGCTTCCTACTGAAATTATTCCGGAAATAGCAGAGAAAGGCTCTCACAGTTACGTAACTTCAAAAAATATATATTTTCAAAATGGAGAAAAAGATATTTTGCTTAAAAAAAACAAAAAATCACAAATAACCCAAAACTATACTTTACTAACTAAATCAAATTCAAACTACTCTCAGACAGCGGCAGGAATATCAGAAATTATTGGAAAAGCTGAAGTATCGGACACAAATTACACAGAGAAAATATCTACTTCATCATTAGATTTGAAATTTTATTTGAACAAAAAATTTGTGAAGTCAGGTTTGCATTCCAATCATACACAAATGTCCAAAAACAACAATACAAATAAAAACTATTTGGCACAAAATAATTCAAACATTAATCATATTATGCCAACTAAAAATTTTGAAGTGGTAAACTTCAATGATACTTATTTACTTAATTCGACAGAATTAAATAAGATGAAACAATTTTTGACTAATTATATGTCTTTGAAAAATGAAACTTCCCATAGAAATATACCTACAAAGTTCAATAAACATAGCAATAAACTAAAACAATATTTAAACATATATGAGGACACTAAGGAAACAATTGATGAAAATTTCATACTTCCTGCTACAACACTGAAATCAGCTATAACTGAAAATGGAAATTTTAAGACTATAAAATACAATACTTTTAAACCAATTTCAGAAGAAGAAATAACTTTATCGTCGGAAACAAGCATAAAATCTGACAAACAGTGGTTACTGAACCAAGTTAATTACTGGAGTCAAACACCTGTTATTAAAAATACGACAGCCTGTGAATTAATTTATAATCTTAGCCAACAGATATCTAAAACCTTACCAAT
This sequence comes from Euzophera pinguis, assembly GCA_947363495.1. Classification (NCBI taxonomy): domain Eukaryota; kingdom Metazoa; phylum Arthropoda; class Insecta; order Lepidoptera; family Pyralidae; genus Euzophera; species Euzophera pinguis. The sequence continues at coordinate 565,001 of OX376166.1, forward strand.
ATTCGTACAACTCCTTAAAGCAACCAACTGTACTTTAGTTGACATTTTGAATATAACAGAACCAACACAAAGTACAACTAAATCAGCTGTACCACTATCTTTGGCCATAAGATCTACTATGAATGCAGAAGTAGTTCGAAAAACATCACCTGTTCCGTTGGTTAAGACCAATTTATTCCCAGTCAAATTCAAACAAAAAATATTGCGAAGAGTCAATTTAAAAAAGAAAAGTAGCGAATCAGTTATACGTATTACACCTGCCCATCAGACATATAGAACTTTCAAACAAAATCATAAATATAAAGTCTCTGATACAATAACAACTATTGAACCTCAAATGTTTCAACAAAGACGTAAGCAAATAAATAGTTTTAGAGAACTTTTGCCTCCAAATAATAGTATGATAATATCCCCTCGAAGTAATATAATTTCTCAGCCTTATATACCAAAACTACTACCTAAACCAATAATACCACGTCAAAAAAATATATTATTGAGACCTACATTTCAAGGGACAAATCCAAAAGATTTCAAAGTTGAACATTTTAGACCCAAGCCTCTCCTTGTCGAACATGATACTGATTTTCATAGAGAAGATTTCAGACAACACCACAAACCTAGTTTATCATGGCGAGACAAAGTAAAATTCATACAGGGAATACTACATAAAAATCCTCCTAAAATGAATTACGAAGACACTGAGATGGTATTAGAAAAACCTAGAATAGCAGTTGCGGGCATGGAGAAACCGAAATTTCTGAGGGACAGGATAAATTCAATACGGAATTATGTTTTTAGCGCAGATTATGGAAAGACCACGGCTCGAATTGTATCAAAGACATATTTCTTCAGTCCGGAGTTTATGGATGTATCGAATGAGGAACAAATAATGGGGCCAGAGCCGGTGCCAATGTTCAGGAGGAGCCGTCAGAGTGTGCGTGACTTGCCTGTTACTCTGGTGCCTACAACCACGACTAAGCCCGGAAAAACTCGCAGATCACGGAGAACGATATTCTTTTTAAGCCCAACCGTGCCGTACAATAGATATTTTTAAGTTTTTTTAGGAAAATAAAGTTTCAAAGAATATTTTCTTTTATTAAAGTACTTATCCTAAATCTTCATTTATTACGCCATAATGTATTCTATAAATTCATGTTTACTTCTAGATACACTTGGTATAATAATTATGGCGCATACTTACCTGGACGTGTTTTCAGAATCTGTCTTCCTCAGACCCCGCCTCACCCCGCGCACCTGAGAAATATTTCGCTCGCACAACCTATATTATGATCAAGCGTCTTGATACTTGATCATAACCAAATTATAATTTGGTATAAGTTACTATGAGTAGTACATTATTTTCGAATACATTATTTGACTGGTAGAGATATGTTTTGTCGTCTAAATATGAATTTTTCTTTTTGTATTGTCATCCTCATCATCCAAGCGATTTTCCGGTTGAACTTCAGTTGGTCGCTATTTAGATTTTTATCACCACGGGAAGCATACTTTGTTTGGATGTTTCCAGTTTTGTTAGCAGGCTTGAATCACCTGATTGTCTGATAATAAAGATGATTCGGAAGGTACATTAAGCGGCGTATACATGGTCGATTGACGATGTAACCTACACGAAATAAAGATTATTACCAAAGTGAGATAAATGTTAAGATTCTGCTATATTTTTATAAATGGCCATTTGCCTGATGTCACAGTAGAATAATAACATATTTTTGTTATTCATCAAATTAATTATTGTAATGATTTCTTATGTTTTCGCGATTGTTATTCATTAAATTAAACTATTTTAATAAGGTTTTTATCGCGTTTATTACTTATTTATTTACACCTGACGTTTCAAACACTTTACAGCGTTCATGGTCACAGGCAGACTAAGTTAACATTTGTCTTTGATGTCATAAGATTACAAACTACCGCCTGAAGTTCCCAATAATAATTTTATGATAAAGTTCAGACATTTGAAGATAATGAGCTCATTTGATACTTGTTCACAAGATATTCTGACAATCTATTTCCTGATGACTTCCTAAGAAAAGTACTTTTTTTAAAAGTACAGTGATGTATGTTTGTATAAAGCAAATTAATACGGTACCCTTATATACAAAGCTCTAATACACCATTTTTGATTTTCGAGATATTCCACGAAACGCACACGTATTATGCTTTAAAAATGAAATAAAAAATACTTGTTCCTCGAAGCGCAACCACGTTAAAGATATGTGCAGTTTATAACAAGTTGCAGATTACGTTATGAATGTTATCGATATATTGATATCCAATGAACGATGGGTAAATTTTTTCAAAGTTACTTCTATTATAGACTAACGTGCTTTTGAATTTATTTATTTTATATAATCACTTGTACCTACAAGTGAAGGGATTAGTGGCTATAAGTATCATACATACTAGTGATTAAGGAATATAAGTTTTCGCATTTAGCATTCGCGAATATGAGAATTAATTATTGGCTCTTTTCGTGGATGTCATAAAAAACAACTAAGGGATGAATACTCACAACGGAGCTATTAGGGTTGACGTCAGACTGGCGGCCGGTCTTAATCTATTATTGAATCTTATTTCATATCAATACTATGTACAGTAATGGCATTGGGATAGATTTCACCGGCACATTACATCTCAAAGAGGGTTCACGTTAGGCCGGTGACCAGTTAAAAAAACTAGTATTGATTGGTACAATATTCGTATGGCTCTTTATAACACCACGAAAATAAGTAAGGCATCGCGTGTTGGAAATCCCTGATTATAAGTTTCACGTCAAGCAAATGGTATAATGCTGATTCGCTAACCCTAAGAAATCTAAGGATTGTTATTTGTTTGTCAACAAGTTCCAGACTACTAAAGTATCAATCATGTACATTCAAGATCATTAGTAGAAAAATGTTTAATATTCGTTCTGAAGAGCGCGAAGCAACATGCGACACAGCCTCCTCGTACGAATGCTAGAGGGAGACTAACTGCCCTCGTCCGCGCATCAAATTTGGGAGCTTGAAAAACAGGAATTTTTCGATTTTCCCAAGCGGAATACATAATTTTTATTTTTATTATTAATAATTCAATATACTATAATTTTCTAAAATAATTATTTAAAAATCTTTAGCCTTTTAAGTTTTGGTTAGATTTAATTTAATTTTGAAAAATCAATATATTTAATATTGATAAAAAAGTATTTTTTTTACGTTGTATAAATCAGCCGTTTAGCCTTCAAAAACAGGTCCTTGTGTAGGTATACTCTTTAATAAGCTGTTCAGAGCTTTAGACATTACATGTGTCAGTCTACAAGTTTTTTCTATCGCCGACTGAGTCTTAACACTAGACAGAAAAATAAACCATACAACCATAGCGTACGACGTTTGGTTGTGAAACTTCTGTCTAAATTCTGTCAATAAAGATTTAACTTTTCTGTTTCCTTGATTAGGCCCCATTGAGAAAGAAACTTCTTCGTTTCGATGATTTTTTTATTATATTATTTCAGCTCACCTAGACGCCAGGTATAAGTCATTTAGTACATATTTTTGGGCGCCTAGAACTAGATAGCAAATGCGCCATAGTTTGAGGAGAGAAATCACACTCGCAATGCCATCAGTGATTCCCCACCGATTTAGGTTGTCTTTACAGCGATCAATATGGGTTCACAAACTATTGAGACACTTCCAAACAGGCCTGAGCAAGTGATGGTCATCAGGAAGGCACGAAAGGTAATCGAAATGTTGTATTTCAGGTGACGGATTGGTGGTTGGACGATATGTACCTGAAGGTACGCGCACCGCTGCCAATCAATTCGAACCCAGGCATGGTGTTCCCTCGCCGCCATTTTGCGAAGATGGAGGAGGTCGCTGACTTGGGAGCTCTGTTCATTGACGATCTGCTGGATTACAAGGAAATGCTGGACAGGTGCTAAAAACTCTTTCTTCGTCCTAGGGTAGGAAACACCCTAGGACGTTGTTGCGTTTAATTACAAATTTTAGTGATCCATGCGGTGGAATGTTGGAACTTCACCATGTCACACCCGCCGATGAAACCTGGTTAAAAAGAGGACAAAGAGGTTTGATGATATACGCAGCATTGATGATGATGATCTATGCTGGGTTATAACTTTCTTTCAGTATCTTTCCTCAGTAGAGAAATATGTGATGCAACATTACAACTAGCACTTTCATTGACAGTATCACTCTCAACCATTGAGAAATGCTATTGTTGTCACGTTAACTGTCAACGAAAATGTGAAATGCTTCATAGAGGAAAAACAAAACGAAATAGGGTCTAAGCGGACCACTGGTTTCAGAGTTATGCAACTTTGGAAGCGATCGAGAAAACGACGTATACAAAGTTTGACAGGCTTCTCCAATAATTTCAAGCCTTCTAATTAATCTCGTTAAACCGTTTACCCGTTAACCTCCCTACCCGTTAAAACATGATTATGCTGCCGGCGGCAGTCCCAATATTTCGACATCTCTATATATTACATCATTATCGTCATTTCAGCCGCAGTCAGTCCACTGCTGGACATAGGCCTTTCCCAATGATTTCCAAAATGATCGGTTGGCAGCAGTCTGCATCCAGCGTTTGCCTGCGACCTTTTTTAGGTCATCTGACCGTCTGGTCGGTGGATGTCCAACGCTGCGTTTACCGGTACGTGGTCGCCATTCGAGAACCTTTCTGCCCCATCGGCCATCAGTTCTCCGCGCTATGTGCCCTGCCCACTGCCACTTCAAAGAACTAATCCGCTGAGTTATGTCGGTGACTGTAGTTCTCCTACGGATCTCTTCATTTCTGATTCGATCTCGTAGGGAAACACCGAGCATCGCCCTCTCTCAAATTAATCACACGGATCGCTTTATGAATTAATCTTTGTCGATTGAGATCGAAAGAAACTAATCAAACGCTTTTGGTCCTCAACGTATTTAGAAGTGCAGAAAACCAAATAAGACACGCTTAGTATGACTTTTACTCGTTATTTTATAGAATAAAACAATATATATACATTTTTTAGACTAAAAACAATATATTTTTTTATAAATAATTGTGTGGCAAATTATGGTTAGATATTTTAGTACTTTACAAATTGGCATGGCAGGGCCTTCATGTAGCACTAATTATAGTAAAATATTTTGAATGATTTTATTTTTTATGCAGAGGTGAACTTCCACAAGAGCGCGCCACCAGTCGCGAGAAAGGTCAGCCATTATGTATGGAGCAGTTCTACCGCTTGCTGGGCGTGTGCCGCAACCCAGGCGTGGGTAAAGATGAGCTAGCGTTGCCCAGCAATGACAATGATGGCGAGAGAGAGGAACTGGTCATTGTTGCTTGCAGGAACTATGTAAGTTCTAGATAGTTTCACTCAAGAAAATTCTTTTGTCACTGCTAAAGCTAAAGGGAATAATCGAAATTCATCTAAGGCAAATTTAAAACAGTACTCTCAGACAATCTACGAAATTAATATCGTCCATAAGCCTCAATAATCTAGCGATTTAATATACAATAATTTTATATACAATTAATTAAATTAAGACGCTAGATTAGGCTATATTAGGCCGTAGCCTACGAACGCCTGCAATACCGGAGATGTTACGAGCGCGTTGCCGAACCTGAACGAATTTTTTTTACGCCTTTTTTGAAGGCTCCCATGTTATAGTCACTGGGAAAAACCATGCCAGGGAGTTCATTCCATAATCGCAGTGTACGAGGGACGAAATTCCGTTTGAAGCGTACTGTACGCGATAACATGGGATCCAAGGTATGAAGATGAAATCCCTGACGATGGCGAGATGTGCGATGGTAAAAACTGGCTGTTGGCATCATGTCAAACAAATCCTCAGATCTCTTTTGTCTTCTAATTATGACTTCGTCAAGAGGCGTCAGTAACATTCGAAAAGAATAATTATAGATTACAAAGTTCGGAATAACTTGTATGTATTATTCTACGCTAATAAGCTCTCCTATCTAAAAATCTCATTTACTTTAGCGGAGGAATTCTGACGAACGATTAAGTAGCAATCCCTCCTAATTTCATTTCAAATAAGACCACCAGAAGCTAACTAAGTTTGTGCTCTCGAAACGACCACAATTTACCCGTTAGAGGGCGCCACCCACAACTTCGTTACAATTACTCCTGTCTCCCTTTAACTAACTTAGCCCTCGCGTTTTATCACTTAGAATACAGACAATTTTAGTTTGTGACTCAGACATTGAACCATGACAGACTTTTGGCGGGAAGCTGTGAACAGCAGTATCGGCGCTGTTTTTGAGTGTTTGTGCATAATAATGGTGGATTATTTTTCGCAAAGTGTTCGATAACAAGCGTGAGTGTTGGGAAGTGATACAGTGTTTGATTTATATGATTTTCATGCTTGTTGCCAAAAGCTCCAAGTAATCGCTAAGTGCAGTTTTTCTACCACTTCACTTAGCCTGTTTCTTCTGACTAGACTTGACTACCGACTAGACTTTTAGACTTGACGAAACCACACTGTAGGATTGAAGCAGATAGAAAAATTAAGAAGGGCTATATAGGACTTGTATCCATGGCCGTAAAACCCATTATTAAAAAAAAGAACCATGACAATATATAAGTTTGTAGAGTAATGAAGATGGTATATGATTTACTTACTACATCAAAGAAGTCTAATCGACTACGCAAACACTTCAGATTCAAATGGTTGTCCCATAGTTCTTCATTAGAGGAAGTATTTTTACATTTATTTATTTTATTATTTTATTTAAGTATATTATTTCATATGATTTAAAAATATTTTTTTTATTTTGTAGAATTTACTGTAGTCATTAACGGCTCGCGGCAATTAGTCATAAAACCAATACCTATTGATTTTATGTAACCATAAGTTTAAGGTTCAAGCCATTAAATTTTAATCATACATTGAGTTGAGTATTTGAAAAAAGTAGTTTTGCTAAAAGAAAGAGATACTTTTACCACTGAATAATGAAGCAGTACTTACATACTGTTTGTTACACAGCCGTTTGTTGGCTACAGGCTTACAGAGACACCCAGCATAGCTGTTAAAAATATACGTAGTAAATATACGTACTCTTTTGTTTTAGTTATTTAGACGGTCAATAATGCAGATCTGAAATTGCTAAGAAAGTTGCACAATTCTTTTAACCTACTTCATCCCACTGCTCTCTGCTGGACACAGATGCCCATAGATGTAGAATTTTAACTACGTGTCCCCCATTTAAGCAAAAATCTGGTGGTTGATCGCCGCACTGGATCGTGTGTACACCAGCCATTAATGGCGGCTCGCGGCTCGCAGTGCTGACACACGTACGAACCGAGACGAGCTACGAGCAAGGTTTTAAACCGGTTGGATCGCCGACGAACTTGCGCGACGGTTTTAAAGTAGGCGTATTTACGGTGACACACGGGTGAAAAAGCTCGTCGAGCCATAAGTTCGCGTACTTACTCACACGTCTGTCACCCACTTTAATTTATTTAGCGTTTCAAAACGAATATGATTACTCTATACTAACAATAATTTAAAACACACTTTAGTTGGATTGCTGTTATCTGAACTCCCATTTTGATCGTCTGACTCTAGAAATGCATTATTTTTTGCAGTTTTACCCGATACCGGTGAAAGCCGCAGATCGCGGTCGACTCACTGCCGGAGAGATCCAAGCGCAGATACTTCACGCCATGGTGGACGCTGCCGGAGCTCCCCCGGCACCCAGGGTTGGGCTCCTGACATCTATGAATCGAGATTCTTGGGCTAAAGCCAGGGAACAGCTAATGAAAGGTGGGTATTTCAGTAAATTAAAAGACTGAGATGGCTTGACCGATGGTACTCGTCAATAGGATGCTCGTTGTTTTGAGAATTAGAAGGTAAAAGTTTGAGTGGTCAGTGGATGAAAAAAATGATGGAGACCAAAATGAAGTGACAGTTTTCATTATTTTGAACTTTTTGTATGTAACAAACCGACATACAAACATACGAGTTATGACAGGTGTGTTGCAGACTCCAATGCTCAGTGGAGACATTTCCATTTTCATCACAAGGTAGTTTATGTTCTGGCAACTAACTTTCACAACCAATACACAGTTGTTGAAAGAACAGAAAAAATAATAGTTAATTAACATTTTTTGTCAATCAATTAATCAACTTTATTACGTCTATGGGTCTTAGACCACAAATGGCATACAATATTTTTGTCTTATTGAACAACCTTTTCCAACAGATGACAACAACCGCACAAACCTAGAACTGATTTCCCGAGCACTATGCCTTCTGTGTGTGGACGAGGCTGGAGGTGACAGAGCCGATACTGATTCTGATACTAACGCTATACTGCGAGCCATGCATGGAGCTGGTACAGCTCACCATTCAGCCAATCGCTGGTTCGATAAGACTGTGCAGGTTGGTATTTTGTTTGGAACTGATAGATAGATAGATAGATAGATCTTTATTCACAAAACATGGTACAATTATATTGGTGGTAACAATTAATTATTAGATTAACATGTTTGCCATATCAAGTGGCGTGCGAATACATAGTAGATTAAATGAACATTTTATGAAACGTAAGCCTAAAGAAACTATTAATAAAAATAAAAACAATCAATTGATAAACACAAAACAAAACAAATTGATAAAACACAAGTACCTATTACTGATATTGGAAATTCTTTGAGAAGACAAGTGGTAGGAATGACAGTCGTGACGTTTACTTACTTCTGCAGAGTTGATTCTTCTAGGTGAATTTAATAAACTTTTGGTAATCTTTGGACACCTGGGTGCGTTAAAATTCCTTTAAAAAACTTTATGGTGCATAAAATTTATTTTAGAAACAAATGAACAACCTCTTTTTTGAAACGGACCGCTTCTAGAAGACCTTTGTGTGTGGTCAATGTCCAGCAGTGGACTGACTGCGAATGAAATAATAATTATAACACAATTACTACCACTAATGAAAAAGAAACACTCATACGGTCATAAACTAACTGCAGATTAGGTTCGCCTGATAAAATTAGTAATGCACCCATAAAAGGTCTGGTAATCACGAGCTGTGACGATGATTCTAAAAAAAATGCGGTTATAAACTACTACTAATGAAATCCGTTTGGTCTAATATTATTTGCAACTTGGCAATGAACGCGTATTTTTTTTATAAAGCAGTAAAATATTCTGTTCTTCTTCTTTGTATTCCTCTCCTGTCGGAGTTTGGACAATATCATAGCGATCTTTACTTTTGATGCCGCTTACGTTATCTGCTACGAAAATAAAATCAAATGTTTTCCTCCAGCTAATCATCTCATCAGACGGAACCCTGGGCATGTGTTACGAGCACAGTGCCGCAGAAGGAGTTGCAGTAGTCCGCTTGGCTGAAAGGGCGCTGGCAAGAGCTGAAGTGTCCGATAGACCAGCGCCACCTCCTGTACTGCTGCCGGCTCCACAGGCTATGAAGTGGAATGTGCCAGTTAATGTTCAAAGGACTATTGAGTTGGCTGCTAGAGATCTTGATCGGTAAGTTGATTGGTATCAAGAAAAGATGTAAAAATAGTAACTTGACGAGAATTAATTCAAACCGTCCGGCAAAATACAACCAAATAATGGCTTAGCGGTGACATGATTTTTGATAGATTCACAGACAAGGGTACCTGGTGAGCGTACTTAGAGGGAATTGCAAAAAATCTTTCTCAGGCTCCAAATAATTGTAACTGCTGATGCAATCTAGCTATGATACTAGAGGAACCGAGAGAAAGAGAGGTAGTGCCAACTTCATAATATCCTTTACAATCCACTGTCCCTAGATTACCTCAAAACTGATTTCAAACTATTGAGTTCCACTCATGAAAGAATCCTGCGGTCCTCCAACAACATGGCCCTCGCTACTTCTTTTCACCATACCCGGGTTTTCTCCAATTCCTTCGCTGTGACGGCTGTTAGACACTGGAATAATCTTTAAAAGGCTTGTCTACGAGCTCCTACTCTCGCGGTTACGGGGGCAAATTTAGGCAGTTAAACACGAGTAAATTTTGAGTTGCTGCTATTATTTCGTTGATATAACTCTTAAAATTAACTGTATTTTGATTACTATTACATCGTATATATGTAATTACATTAGTTAAGTAACATATGTAAGTTTATTATCATTCCAACTTTTTGTATTTATAGCTATACATTTTTAATACCCACATGACGATATCTGTTTAACCCAAAGGTTATCTGTTAGATAATGCTTTTAGCATTAAGTTCGTTTATTGTGCTATACTACTGTATTATGTACAGTAAAATTTAAATAAATAAATAAATAATAAGCAAAGTAAAGGCATTTACTAGGCACTGATTTTAAACCGTTTACTGAGGTGAATGAGGTGCAAAATTTTCTTTGTTTAAGTAAATAGACTAAAATACAATCACATTGATTTCTATTTGCAATGACACATTGCGTTAGGCGAAGGTATCAACCGATTTATATTCTTTCAGTGCGATCGCCAACCTGGACTTCAAAGTGTACACTTATCGCGGCTATGGACGGGAGTTCATGAAGTCTTGCCGCACGAGCCCTGACGTCTACATACAGCTGGCATTACAGTATGCGTACTACAAGTGAGTAGTCTCTTTTTCTTTTCTTCCTATCATTATTCTTCTCTATCATTATTCCATTCTGTCTTTAGTCGGAATAGCATATCATCATTAAGTTTACAAAAGCTCCACGTTGAGTCTGCTGTGTTGATATTTTAATAAATAGTGCTTTCTATATTATGTTTTCTGTGACACGCTTGTGGTACGATATGATTTTTTGGACTAAAAAGTATCATAATATTTTAAACCAAGTCATAACTTTTCCGTACGTTTATTCCACTAGGATTCACACAAGAGTAGTGAGTGAGTATTATAATATATCCATTTTTTTCTTTATTTATCTTTTTATGAGAGAGATTCTTTATTACATCATAAGTCAGGGACAGCTTATCGGATATAGACGTATGAGATGTCTTTGGATTTCTTGCATTCTTCCTAATGTCATAGGGTATGTGACGTCATCATAAAAACAAATGGCGGACTATATACGAAATAAAAGACAGACTGAAAAAAAATAACATCAATATTCTGCTCTGCAAGGATGTACGGACACCTGACTTCCACATACGAGTCAGCCTCTCTCCGGCGCTTCCGATCAGGTCGCGTGGACAACATTCGATCAGCTCACGCTCCAGCCAAGGCCTGGGCTGACACCATGTGCTCAGCCGAGGCTCCACAGACCGACGCTGACGACGGACAGAAAAAGGTGTCTTTTAATTTATACGGGGTGAGGAATTCTCTTGTGTAGCTTGACACTGACATGTTACACGAAATTGAGGGGGGAATGTTATTTGGAGAAAAAACAAGTGTAAATAGACAAATCCCTTTCGGAAGATTTTTTAACATGCAACAGGGACATTATACGTATGTGTTATATTTCATAATGCATTCTATTCAATAAGGTATGCATGAATATGAAATAAATTAATGGTAAAGGATTGTATTCGTTTAAATTATACTATTTAATACAGTTTTTACCGCGTTTATTAAAAGATATTGCTTTATTAGATGTAATGAATTTGGTAACTAATTTTATCAAAGAATCTCTTTAAGAATAAAAAGTTAAAATGAGCAACTTATTACATTATATGACCTTCATTAAAATAAATTATAAATTGTAATGATCGAATCTGTTATAACTACCACGACACACGCACAAAAATGCTTTGTAGAAATAGATGTAAGTGTTGAAAAAATGAATGTTCAAAATTCTACATGACCAATATATTACATACAAACAAAGTAGTAGAAAAAAATTAAAACGTACATAGGATACAAAATAAATAACTGTGAAGTGACAAGCAAGCCTCAATGAAAAATAGCGAATGTTTCTACCGATTGGTTGGGTTTCCCTTAGATCATTTGGACAAGGAATGTGTTGCAAGATTGTTGATATTGTTGGTTGGCTGCCATAGGTGGTCGAATGGGCCACGTCATAGGACGAAATTCTCTGACACCAGGATGTAACTGGTGGATTTACCATGAAACCCACTCGATATGAATAAATTAAATTTTATATTAGCAAGTAAGGAGTCTCTAATAAAATATCTAGTTAAAATATATTCCCATAGCGAGAAAAAAATAATTTATAAAAAACCACTTTGTAACAAGCTTCCTTCAATATCTAATTTTTAGTGCATACGAAAAATAAATGACCCTGAACTTCCAGGAGCAAAAGAAATTGGAGCTGTTCGATGAAGCAGCACGCAAGCAGACGGCCATCATGGAAGACAACATCCTGGGTCGAGGCATCGACAACCACCTGCTGGGGCTGCGAGAGGCAGCTAGGGAAACCCTGGGCCACCTGCCGCAGCTGTTCACAGATCCTGTTTATCAAATGATGATCGAATTCAAGCTTAGTACTAGTCAGGTAAGAACTTTATGATTTGGGGCATGGTCCTCACTACTAACAAGTTAAATCTGATACTAGGGTGTACTGTACAGGGTCGATTGACCATGTAACATACTCGATATTAACTAGTAGTTCTGTGAAAATCGTTAACCACTTCCAAATACGAGATTTATTCATAAAACGCTGCTGTGAACTTCCCCCGTTTACTTTAGGTATTATTATTTTTGAGTTTTCGGTACAAACTGTAAAATAAATTAAATTTATTATGTAAAAGGCCCTTTTTTAGTTCGTTGCATTTTTTTAACAAAAGCACTATATATGCCTCGGCCGAAACCTGTCTCGTATCATTGAAGTCCTCGCCTGCGGCTCGGCCTTCAAACTCATACTCGACCTGCAATTGTCTATTTCGCTGCCTTTGCAATAATGTACTATTAAATTAAACTATTTTGATACGGTTTTTATCGCGTTTATTACGTAGTGATTGAAACGTCAGGTGTTCATAAATAATACACGTGATATGTTGTATTAAAATGTGTAACGATTAAGAAAATATTATTAATTTCACACACAGTTTCTTAATAAAGACTTTTTTATAATTATACATTTGTATTGCGATACAGGTGGCGACAACAACTGAAGGAACTTTTATGGGATACGGCCCTGTGGTTCCTGATGGGTACGGCTGCAGCTACAACCCAAAAAAAGAGTCCATTATTTTCTGCATCTCTTCCTTCCACTCCTCCAGTGTCACCAACACTGAAGCCTTCAGGCAGTTCCTCGAGGAAGCCCTGGATTCTATGAAGCTGATGTTGCAGAATAGGAAAGTTGACTAATTTTACCATATTTTTAGTTTATATTCAGCTTTCCTACATCACTTTAAAATTTTAATATGGGGCCGTCACAATGATGTTAATAGACTGGTAAAGAGGGATTGACGCGAGCTGCACTTATAAGGCAAGAGGCGCAAGACAGATGGAATTGGAGGTTATCAAAGGTCTCACTTTTTAGGCGCTGCGACGTCGTCGCCATAATTAGTTGTCTTCATACAGCGCGTGGTTACTGTTTTGTGGCTTTTTGTAGGACCTGGCTCTGTATGTATTTTGAGAACGATTGACTGCACAGAAAGCTACAGTTCGTCACTATCATCATTGAGCCTTTTTACATTACATTTCTGGTCTGAATCACAATAAGCATTGGTCAACATGATGCCTTATCAGTCGCTTAGTATACGCTAATGAACTATCAGAAAATCAAAAGTATGGATACCTTTGATAGTATTGTAACTGTCTGTGGAAATATCCCTCTGTTTTAAAAAATATAAGTGTGTGCAGAACGAGACACGAATAAATATAAATTGGTCAGTTCAAGCACAGTTTACAAGATGGGAAGAAAATTATACATTATTTATTTTAAATAACAAACGTGATTGGATATGATCTAATATTCGTGTAGTTAAAAAGATCTTATTGGATGATGAGATATTTATTTATACAAAAAAAAAATGGATTTAATCTGTCTATTAATATTAGATATCATGTTTAAAAACGCACATTAATTATAGGTGTAAGAAAGGAAACATATCAAAATGACTTAAAAATTGTAACTCAAACATATCAATGAATTAGGATTTAATTAAGATATATTAGTTAATAATTAATTATTATTGAATGTTAGATCATTTATTAAACTGTTGCCGTGTTCTATTGTCTTATGTCAGTTAGACAAGAGTGGCGTGGCCACTCTTATATAGTTTATTAATTTTAAAAAGCTTTATTAGCGCGAGTAAGTTAAAGTCTAGTAAGTTTGCCAACCATAAGTTTGTGATCAGGAGTATTCCTATATATTTATTACATTTTAAATATTTATAAAAAAAAATACAACCAATTAGTAAGATTCAAGAGTATAATATTATAAATATTTATATTATGTACATTTGGATGAGACAAAAGTTTGGCAAACTTATATTGAAAAGCTCGTAGAAAAGTAGTATAAATTGTTTTAAGTTCCCTTAGTGGAGTAAAAAAAAACTATAACACTAAGTGGTGGATGTTATTCGTTTAGAAAAGGTATTAAAGTAACTGAACATTGTATGTATTGATTGTAAAGTTTATTTTATAGAAACAATCTACAATGCTGAATCCTTGTCCCTCGTTATCGTAGTAAAAAGTATAAGCGTGGCAAGCACTTCATTGAAGATGGTTATTAAAACACTAGAAACTTTTTGGGAAACTTTTTTAAAACCAAATTTTAAGTGAAACAGAAATATATCTATTAAAATTGGTGAATTTATATCAACCTGAATGAATACATATAACTAGAGTTAAAACTAAAGGTCTAAAATTATATTGTTCCATAAAATCAAAAATGACGATCGTTATTTTTGGGTTTTAAGAATATCTTAATATCCACCAGGGGCGCTTAACGAAGCTTATACTTGACGCACTGATTCACAATTATTAAATGTTTAAATGCATTATACCTTACCCTAATTAGCCTTAGTCATGTTAATTTTAGCTGTTTACACTTTCAGATGATTCTATTTATACATTTGTTGAATTTTATCTAGATTTATATCCCTTAGAGTGACTGTTAATGATTTTATAACGTAGTAAGGATTTTTAAGAATTATAAGCTGCACTTATATTCTATTCACAATAAAATATTGATTTAACAATGTTGTGTATTGATCCTACTTATTTGTATGACTGATTGAAAAATGAAATTGTGAAAATATATTAAGAATATTCGAAATATAGCAGCATTTTTAAAATTATATGAATTAACTTTTGTTTAGTTTATTTGGAATCAGGTCATAAAATTTTAATTTAAATATAAAATATACCTTAAACATAGGGTAGTTAACATATGAGCACATTGTCCTGTAACTTATTTTAAAATATGTAGGTACATTATACCTAATATTACCACAAATATATATAAAAAAATATTTCGCATAAGTGTTTATATAGTTGTATGTAAAGTGCTCGGAAGCGATCCACATTTATAAATTATAAATAAATAGGTTTATATGTATCCATAAACATATCTACTAACATCTGTAGGTATGTAGTAGATGAATGGGATGAGTGTAATTAGAGAAAAAAAAACCACGAATATTTGATGTTCTAGAACACAACTATAAGTACGTTTGTAGAAAAAAAATAAGAATTTGTCAAATGCTGTGGTGATATCATAATGTTTAGAAATGTATCTATCATACGTTGTAGAATTTAGATGCTAAGAAATTTGTTATTCCTTTATGTTAATTTATATTTAATCAAAACATACAATTTGATAACTAATATTTGAAGATCAGATTTATATTTAAAACATCAAGATTTTTTAGTCATAAAAAAGATCCAAATTGAGTTTTTATGTAAGTATAATTGTGTCTGTCTTGACTATTTTTTTTTTTTATACAACTAAGTATAAAAAAAAACTGGCGATTAAGGCAAACAGGCGTATGACCTACATGTTGGTAAGTGGTTACCGTAGCCTATGAACGCCTGCAACACTGAAGATGTCACGAGCTCGTTGCCGATCCTGAAGGAACTTTTTCACGCCATTTTTGAAGGCTCCCATGTTATAGTCATTAAGGAAAACCATGGCAGGGAGTTCATTTATTTAAATTATTATTTTCATAGTATATTATTACAATTAAGGAACATATACATATCATGATATCAATGATCATGCCTGACATGACCAAGAATATCAAAAACATATCAAAGTTTAATATTAAGTGACGGGTGATGGGAGACATATCATTAATTAAGATATATTGTAGGTATTTCTTAAAATTTTATTTAAAGGTATTTAATATATGCCATTTAAGTATAATATTAAGTACCTGCTTTGATTTGGTAATTGGTTTATTTTATGGATATTACTATATAAATATTTGTGTTATTTAAGTATAATTATAGAAATATGACTACAAAATATTATAACTGCAATAAGAGACAGCTTAGCTGATTATATATGTACAGCTTCAAAAGCTTAATAACTTGCAAAATACTTATGAAGAAATATGGCGATTACAATAACTGAAATATAAATAATATTTTCCTATAAGTTTAAATGATAATTATTTTCGTTTCGAGGATATATTTGTTTTTAATAAAAAATATATATTATAATAATACAGATAAAGTCAATTTTGCTAAATATATTAAGTGTTCAATGTGTATAATTAATAATTATGATAACATTTGATGTTAGATTAGATTTAATTACTAATAAATACAAATTATCTAAATAAATTCAGCGAGGGATGTTTAATTATATTCACAAAAATTATTTTCAATTGATATTAAATAATCATGAATCGATTTACAAGAGTTTATTCGGCAAAACTTTATCCGAAACCTACTGGTCAAATTCAAATTCAAAGCACAGTGGTCAGAAATTTAACAGTACAACGTATTTATAAAAAGTTTAATTTTATTAGTTATAAAAGTTTTATTTTCGTACAGCGTCATCTATTGAAATCACGCTATCTTTGTCAAAACGTCTGTCAAGTGGTTGTTAGTACGGTTGACCGAACTAGTGCTACTTTTCAGTAGCAGCAGTCCGGTTGGTTCTAATCACCGAACTATCGCCATCCACTAAAGTAGTAGCGATAGTTCGGTGCTACGTATCAACCGGACTACTGCTACTGAAAAGTAGGGATTCGTCGCTTTTCGTCAGAAACGCAACTGGTCAGATAAGCATCTCGTCATCTCTTATGATAGACTCGCAACTTGTCAGAAACGCAACTCGACAGATACGCAACTTGTCGGCACTAGTTCGGTCAACCGGACTAACAACCGATCTACTGTGAATAGGGGAAAACGTCCGGTCGCGGCTCTAGTGTCTTCGTATAGTGGAATTTATTTATTAAGTGACACTCTTAGTTTAATAATTGGTCTCGCGCGCGCTCGACTAGATATCGCGCTATGAAGAAAAATCAGTTTCCTGAATGCGGCAGCTTTATATTGTAGTGCGTGTAAGACAATGTGCAAAGACGAAACGAGAAAAAGTATTTCTTGTACTATTATTATTCTTACATAGTTTGAATACGCAAACTGGCATTTTGCTTCTGTTTTTAAACTAAAATTTTAAATTTATTTCGACGTCCTACTTACTTATCGGTTGCGGCGTGACTGACGCGGGTATGCCGCAAGTACGCCGAATTCGCGTAGTTTTAGTTGCCGCATTTGTCTAGTACGCCGACGGTATCTAGTCGAGCGCGCGAGAGACCAACTATTACTCTATGGTGGCACTAATTGCCGTGGGACTTCTTAAATATTATACCATTTATAACGTCAACTAAATAAAAAGACAGTAGTTACTGTCAATCTTAGAACTCCCCAATTCGATGTGTTTTAATTATTACTGGCGACTGTATAAAATATATTCACCCTGTTCTTCGCCGTTTAGCATTATTTAAAATAATCTAATTAACGTATAACTTTACAAAAAAAATGTTAAATGTTACTTAGATGACTCGTGTAGTGAGGTGTAGAGAAAAACGTCCATGTTTATTATGATTCTGTTATTTATAGGCTGCGAATTTAAGTAAGAAATATCGTTGGTTTTCTTTATTACCATATCAACTTACTGTTAGGTAATATGCTAACCCCCGTATTAAGAATAGTTCGTTTAGCACATGCTAGGTCAAATAATTATTTGTCCCTATTTCGCCTGTTCGATACGAACGAAAGAACGAGACGCAACACATTTTAGATAACATGCTCTTAACAAATTATTCTTAATACGAGGGTAATAATTATTTTATAAGAGTCGCCATTTAGTGGCACTTACTATCTTGAGCTCCTTCATGCTTCGGAAGGCACGTTAAGCCGTTGGTCCCGGTTGTTGTCGATAGATAGCAGTCGTTAGGCTGTGTCAGATGCCTTGGGGCAGCCTGAAAAATTCTGACAGTGTTGGCCACTAACACACCTCGGCTCAAGTTCCTGTTGGTCTGGTTTTCCTGTAAAAAGGGTTACGGAGGTCAGACGACAGTCGCTCCATTGTAATAACCAGTTCCACCAAATCTAGGACCATGACTTACAGCGTACCCTAGGCTCCGAAGCGTAAGCTGACGACGCAATTAGGAAGACACGCTAGGATGATGAATGGTATCTAAACATATCAGTAGTCGTAAGAAAATCGTGTCGATGTCAATTCAATGTTACTCTAAATAAAGTCTACAAAACGAACTAGCTTTTTATTTATTTAGTCAATTCCTCTGGCCTAAAAAATATTGGAAACCATAAAAGTAGGTACTTATCATGCCCAGCCAGTTATCCCTATCCGTCCCAACTAAACGGTACAACTTAAGCGACAGTGTGCGATGCTCGACTTGGATAGGTCGCCACCATGTCGCCATCGCAGAAATAAGATTAGGTAGAAGTACCATGTGGACGTCACCTGCGTGTCACAGTTCAGCCACCCTATATTAAGTTCTAGGGTCATATGTTCTGAGTTAAGATTCGAAAGGCTTAACTCACCACACGTATCCCTTTTACCTACTAATCTTAAATTTGCTTCATATGGCGCAATATTTGTCAACGTCACGAAACATTGAGCAACTTGCGGAAACGGCAATATTTGATGAAATTTCTTCAAATTGGCTAGTAAACTTTTTCATGAAAATGTCTAATTCGTAAACCATTTCAGGGAATAGGCTTAGGGAACAGATTACATTAATCAGATCTTTAGATAAGCAAGTATTTTTTAAGAAAATCGCAGAAAACCCAATGACTTTCATTTTTTAGCAAGGTTGACGTATGACGTAGCCGGATAACTTCCGGCTATTCACATTTAATTTTTTAGGTTGGCAGCACAGCGTAGTGAATAAATATTTTTTGTTTGGTAGCGCTAACTAAGCGCTTCACGTACTTGTCACCCATGTCAAATGTCATCTCTGTTCAAGTAAACAGCTGAGTGATGTGAGAATCTAGTTGCCACATGTATTGTATTGTTTGTTTTGCACTGCACTAATAAATATATATATTTATTGTATATGTAGGTATATTGTAAATACGTGTTTATATTATATGTAAGTATATATATATATATATGTATTGCATATTATTTTCTTATGCTTTTTGGTAATAAAACTTTATTTTACACCCACATAAAGCTCTCTGCTTGACCCAAAGGTTGACTGTTAGATAATGCTTTTAGCATTAAGTCCACCTATTGTGCTTTACAATTGTATTTGTACAATAAAGTTTAAATAAATAAATAAACATAACCTAATTACATTCATTCATACATTATAATGAAGAAGCGGTGTCCAATTATTGAAAAATCAGATGTAAACGGAGGAAGAGACTGCAGTAAAGTCCAATAAACAGGCCAATATGCAATAGATACCAGAAATGGGGTACCTAAATATTTGGCGATTGTAAACAAACAAGAAACCAACTCGCGGCTCGCGTCCATCTTGACTTTGACATTTGACACTGACATATATATTTTTTAATTAGTAATAGTAATTTTTGCTTTCTTGCAGTTCGAAATGGCCATTATAGCTGCGTGACGTCATCACTATAAAATCTTTAAAATGAAATAACAAAATAAATATAATTTTAAGAATTTTTTCGTTTAAATTGTATCTCCGAAATAGTCTTTTCTATCAATAAAATATATAATATACACAATTTATTTTTTAGTTGACTAGCCAATTACTGCCACCCTCGATTGGTTAATGACAATTTGATCAAATTCTTTAAACTAAACACAATTCTACGTTGCAACTATTTAGTATAGAGTTTGAAGAATTCCTTAAAGTAGTCATTAACGATTAGTTGCGCGACATTGTTTTTGCTTCATTACACACATTATTCTTGTAAAACTTTGTAAATAAAATACAGAAAATACTTCATAAATTCATTGTATTTGTCAACCTTTCTTCATTGATAATAAACATTTAACAGTCACCAATAATAATTCTATAAAGACCATACAGCTACAGAGGCCGATGATAAATAATGTACAATCAGAATTACAGAAATAATTGGCTAATTTCGACTTCATAGAGCATAATGACTCTCGCACTAAAGAAAAAGTGATACTTTTTCAAGAAATTGATTTTAAAATAAATATTTTTGCAAATTAAAATAAATTTGACAAACAATTCCAAATTAAATTTAAACCAACATAAATCCTAAAAAGGATTGTTTTGTTATGCTCTTTCGGGTTTAACAGTGAATACACGAGTATTGTAAGACCTAATTATGTGCAGTTTCATACACTACTTTATCTAATCTAAAATTACATGGTGTAAAATTTTCTTCAATATCGCTACGTTCATCCATCGCTGATGCTGATCGCGCACGCGTGTTGGCCGCGTCAACAGATTATAAAGGACCAAGGAGGTTACGATGTAGAAAAACTGCATTGCAAACTCCTTGGTCCAGCTCAAGCTGTACTTTAATAGAAAAAAAGTTATATTATGATACAGTAGCCCATACAAGAGCTGTATAAAAATTTAATTTCGTTGGCATGTGTATAATGACTGACATTTTAGTTCTATTTTAATTTTTTTAATCTTTACATTTTAGTATGAGATTAGATAAACAAAATGTGTTGTTCACAAACCTATCATCAAGGTGAATAGGTCTGTGATATTGTTTTAAAAATATCATTACTTAGGGAGCCGACTGCGGCTAATTATACTTGTAAAATTTAACGAAATACTCGTAGTGTATGACTGCAATATGATGGAGCTCTGATAAATTAATTCTGAGTGGAGATGTCGCGCTACAAAACCGAATTTAGCCAAGCCAAAGGAAATCCTTTTAATTTTCTTTTTGTCATTACATATCACCGTGCTCCAGAATTTCATCTAACAACTCAAATCCTAATTGGATAATTTCATTAAATTTTTCATGACGCAATTTTCATAACAATTTTAAAACATTACAACGTAAAGTTTTCTGGTGTAATTAAAATCACTTTATATCACGAGTGAGAAAGTGCAATTCCCGACTCGGGTCTTGTTTATTATTGCTTATTACACTACTGTTGGTAATCGTCACTTTTTCAACTCGGTGAATAATGTAACTTTGTGCTTCTGCCACCAATTGTTGGCAATAAGAAATCCACTGGTGGAGTCAGCACAAAACGTTCATGTTAATGTACTATTAATAAATTTAAAATTAATAAAGTTAAAATTCATATGACACAAGAAAATAATGCCATCATATGGCTTGTTAACTTATTTTATTCCATGTAATAAAATAATTTTCAGAGGGCTAAATTCCGATACTATATTTGCCAATGAACTATTTGCAAGGAAAAAAGTATTTTGTAAGGAAACATGAGGACAATCGCGCTAACAAATAACATTAACGTAATTGCCAAAACCTTAACGGCGGGAGCTATTTTTGTGTATGCAAAACCAGTGAGTCGATTGAAAATCGTTCGACATACGAGTAATTTTCTATCGACTCACTGGCTTAACATTACATACACAAAAATAGCTCTTACGGTCGTGGTATATATATACAAATTTGCAATTAGCGCGATTAGCCTGCAGGGTTATACCTCCAGAGGTATATCTAGAAGATACAATTATTAATTCGTACATCTAAAATCCACTGGCTTGTGTCACATATTAAAAAAAAAAAGACTATGTCTTAGTAAAAGTAAAATTTGTACAGTAATTAAAAAAAACTAATAAGAAAATACCTTCTCAGGAATGTTAAACATTACAATTTTTATATATTAAAAGTAATAACAGGATTTGATCCGTAAAGTCTTAATTAAGATTATAGAATCATGAGACGGGTCGATTTATCAATTCTACCAATAAAATATTATTAAAATTTAATTTCAATAATGGCACATTTTTATGCTCAATTTTATTTAAATATTTTTTTTTTACATTTTATCTTTTTTATAATATAATAATAAGTCTCAATTTTATACACATATTTTTAATATCAAATACAAATTAACATTTAATTATAGTAAATACCTAAGTAGTTGATAGTCATACTAGGGACACAGAGAAACAATGAGGGAATGTTTTCAACAAGCATTAATAAAAATAATATTTAATATTATTTATAATAATTTATCGAATGAGTGTTATCGCGATTGCTACACATTATATTAAGCGATTTAAATACGGTTTTCATTGCGTTTTTACAATTTTTTTTACACCTAACATTTCAAATACTTTACAGACCTCCTTCCCTATTCCTATTTCTATTCCTATGTTCAGTCTACCTGCGAAACGTTTAGTGTAAATTAAAAAGTAATAAACGCGATGAAAACCGTATTAAAATAGTTTGAATAGCAGTTCACAAGCACAGGTTAAAAGCAACGTTTACAACTTTTATAAAAAAAAAAAAATTTTTTTTTTTCACGAGCGCGCTGCCGACCCCGAAGGAATATTTTCACGCCTCTTTATTAAATAAATTAACTAAATTATGTTCTGTCCCGTATTTTCGAAAAGTACTGTAACGTAAATTTTAAATGCGTTCAATCGATGCGTGTTTTCATACAGGAATAATTGGGAAGACGACAAGGTTCAAAAATTGAAAAGTAATGATATTTCATGATAGCATTCATGTATTTAAATTCGTTGTTAAAATTAACATTTTGAATTTTTGCACAGGAGACTTTTTATAACAATTTAAAAATCGATGGGAAAGTTTATTTTGAAAATATAAAATTACTAAAAAATTATATTATAACCGATGAACACATAAAAAGTAAAGAAACTTTCATTCAGAAACTATTTACATTTAACGCAACATTTAACGTCTTTGATCCTGACGACCTCATCACGGTGGCCAACAAACCCTTCGAAAACCTCCAGACTCCGGAGTCCGGGATTTTCCATAGGAACAGTAGCTCGTTTTCCAGGTACCGAAATGTACCAGGGTACTTCACAAAATTTCAAAGGAGGGCAGTTCAAGTTGAGTTGAGCTACAAGTACGATCCAGAAGTGAAACAAGAACGAGTAAAGCCAAAGACTTCTGTAATTCATCAGGACAGTGATAAGCAAATGATTTGGACATTGTGAGTGATAATTGAAGTTAAGTGACGTCAGCGACCATCCGGTGTAAATACACGTCTATATGGGTCATCAGCTGTTTTCTCCAAATTGCGAACCCCCAGCTCGTAACAGTACTTTCACGTCAAATATCGATAAGAAAGAAAGGGACTAAAACATACTTTAGTTAAAATAGGTTTAGCGAACGTTCGTCATTATTTATGAATATTGCGGTTTATATATTATTATTTATTATTTTACATAGAATAATGATATTATCAGAACATTTTAATTTTTTTAATAGCATATTAGATAATATAGATAAAATTAAACTGTAAAAATATACATACTTATATCATTACGCCTGTTACAGGGGTTACCTAAAGACAACTTGTTACAATCCATACAGACCTCCCTCGCTTCCTCCATACGACTCATTCCCTTCTCATCGCCCTCATCATACAAGTTTACATTTATCTTTGGTTTTCCGAATTGCAAATTTTTGTATATGTACATCATTTTCTGTGATCCCGTTTTGGCCTATCCCTCAAATATTTTAAGATATCGTAAAAATTAACTTTCAAAAACTCGGCGGGGTATCAAATGCAGAATAGATAAATGCATATATACGTACATATTCAATTTTCTCGTTATTATTTCCCAAATCAAAATATTACAAAGGATTTTTTATCATGATTTGGAGAATTCTTCGTGATTCATATATTGCACTTGCACCAAAGAAAATTACATAAATTCCGTGTAAAGCTGGGAGCGATTGCAATTTTTAAATCAAATCACAGAACAAATGTATAAATTTCATTAACTTTGGACTTTTCTTGAAATACATTACCTCCCCATTTCACTTAGACACCAACTAATCGTGACCAACGACTACCAAAACAATTAATAATATATCTATCTATCACCATCTCAGCCACAACACGTCTACTGCTGAACATAGGCCTCTCATGGATTTCCAATCTGACCGATCTAAAGCGGCCTGCATCCAGCGTCTTCCTGCGACCTTGACTATGTCCTCGGACCACCTGGTCGGTGGACGTCCAACGCTGCGCTTGCCGATGCGTGGTCGCCATTCGAGAACCTTTCGGCCCCATCGGCCATCGGTTCTCCGCGCTATGTGCCCCGCCCACTGCCACTTCAAAGAGCTAATCCGCTGGGCTAGGCGATAACTTTTGTTCTCCTACGGATCTCCTCATTTCTAATTCGATCTATCAATCAATCAATTAAAATCATCTACCTATATACTTGTAAAAATAGCTACAATCTTTTAAGACATCGTAGTACAAAACATATACAAAACAAATATCTATTTACTACTTAAACTAAAGTCTAAATGAGAAAGGCCGGCTCACATTTGCAGTCATCATCGGATTTTACCTGAGAAAAAAAAAGGAAATTTATTAATATTCCAATAAACTAAAATAAAACCGTTATGATGAAGCTCATAGTGACTTTGGCGGAAAGCTGAGAAGAGTAATTTCAGCGCTGTATTTGTATTTCACAATTTTTTTTGCATAATAATGTTTTTTTTTTCTTATACAACTAAGTAGGCAAACAGGAGTACGGTCCACCTGATGGTAAGTGGTTACCGTAGCCTATGAACGCCTGCAATACCGAAGATGACACGAGCGATGGTGGATTATTTTTCATAAAGTGTTCTTGAACAAGCGTGAGTGTTGGGATAAGTGATACAGTGTTCGATTTAAGGACCGTTCACGCTGACGCGAATCCCGCTCTCGTGACGGGACGCCCACAGAAATAAGAATATATAGAAGTGACATTAGCGGACCAGTTAACTTTTTCATACGCTACGGTACTTCTACCGATTCTTATTTCTATGGGCGTCCCGCCAGTCGCGCGGGATTCGCGTCAGTTTGAACGGTCCTTTATGTGATGCTCTTGCTTGTTGCCGAAAGCTCCTAGAGAATAGCTAAAAAAAATCTAATATAAGAGAGAAAGAAAGAAGGCAGAAATTAATTTATTTTAGAAACACACAAAAAGAAAAAACATAAAAGAAATAAGCATTAGAAAAAAGAATGTTTGTTCCCAAAAAAGGTCCCAACTCAGCACATTGCCATCCGATGATATTGACAGCGCTGGTCTTCCGTTAGGACCTCGGTTGACGACACGGCAACCCGCGCACAGGTCATACTTTAGACACAAATATAAGGCAAGGTAAGGCAGAAGTGTATGTATGCGTAGCCTGTATGCCAAGGTTATATATAGCGTTGCCAAATTAGGTTAAAACTCGAGACGCCCAACTGGCCAATAACAAGGCACTTCTATCCATCCAAACATACCTCCATTCCACACCACATATGATGACTCCTTAAACCATAGGCATCAGGAGCCGTAAAATAATATAAAAAAGAATAAAATAGTTTCATTGTTTCATCCATGTTCCATCTAAAACTAAACATGACATTGACCTATGTCAATTTGATGAATTTTGATGTACGAACGATATAGATATGATAAACTTCATAAAATAATTCGCATTTTTTAATAGACAAAATATTCGAATATTCAAGAAATATTTTTAACTTGCTGCTGTAGTCGACTAATAAATATAAAATAAAAAAAGAAGAAAAAAAAATCAAATAAAAAAAAACCAAACATCCAAAATTTGTTTGACTTTACTAGTGCCACCCACCCTTGTCATGACCACAACTAGAAGCACTTACCATGAGGAAGTGGTGCATGCTCAGTTGATGCGCCCTGGGCCTTTGTTCCGCGTCGTGTGTGAGACACTCCCGACAGAACTGCTGTCCCTCTTCAGAAAGGGTCGAAGGTATTTCGGGCCGGCCACCCATCCCTACCACGAACATTATTTGATAGTTGCTGTCGTATTCTGAGAACGGCCGCTGTAAAAAAAATAATAATAAAATATAGCCTCTAGTCGGAATGGCTACGATGACGTACAAGGCTAGACCAATACGTGGCAACGTTGATTGCTCTATCGTTGGCCGCTGAGATCCTCAACTAGCATATCTGATAAAGATTAAAAAATCTCTTTCTTCTAGTAGATCTTTAATAAAGATAAAGATTCTTTATCTTTTTTTATCAATATTTTAATCTTTATTAGCTAGCGTAGTTAGTTGAGGATATTGGAGCGGCCAACGACAAAGGGTCAACGATGCCACGTATTGGTCTAGCCTTATATGACATCGTAGCCATTCCGACTCGAGAAGAAGCTACACTTTAAGCCTATCAATATAACTCTGACGTGAATTGGTTTATTGCAGGCCTCGCCATTAATGTGATATTGTTAGACCAGAAAAATATATAGCGATTTAAGAATTTTTTACCTAAATATTTACTTTCTAAAT
Source organism: Euzophera pinguis (assembly GCA_947363495.1). Classification (NCBI taxonomy): domain Eukaryota; kingdom Metazoa; phylum Arthropoda; class Insecta; order Lepidoptera; family Pyralidae; genus Euzophera; species Euzophera pinguis. Next base: position 591,776 of record OX376166.1, read on the forward strand.
TTAATATTAAGGAAAGTCCTAACAAATTTTTGTTTAAAAAGCGGGTACGTGCGTAAATTTTGGACTCGCTCAGTTAATGAAAACTTCTCAATGTGACTTCATCATTGGTATTTATATAGGTATATGTATGTATATTTAAACAGTATTTGTCTATGTTTTATGTATGTTTACGTAGTGTACGAACTTAGCTTTTGATAAAATTTGCTCTATATGTAATACATTTTTCCCCCTTAACTTTTTTGCGCCAATCTATCTTTCCGTTTCTCCCAATGGTTGACTGGTAGAGAATGTTCTTAGCATTAAGTCCGCCAATTGTTATAAGTATAATACTTTGTGGAACAATAAAGTTTTAACAAATACATAAATATTATATGCGGTGCAGTATATTTAAAAATTAGCGTTTTAATAATAATAATTTATTTCCTTTAAACAAGTATCCAAGACTCATTACAATATGTTAGTAAAGTTATGTTTTGTATCACACTTTTATTATGAAACTTACCTTCCCAGAAGCCATTTCGGTGACGACACAGCCCAAAGACCAGATATCAGCCGCACGCCCGTGACCCGACGATTTCATGAACACCTCCGGGGCCATGTATGCTGCGACACAAAATGATTTTTACGCGACATGTTGCCATATTTGTGTCCTGTTACTAACACTAGATTATAGTACATTATTGCAAAGGCAGAGAAATAGGCAATTGCAGGTTGAGTATCAGGCGAAGACTTCAATGATACGAGACAGGCAATTGCCATTTCGGCCGAGGCATATATAGTGCTTTTCTTAAAAAAGTGCAAGGAAAAAAAAAGGGCCTTGTACATAATAAATTTTATTTATTTTACAGTTTGTGCCGAAAGGTAAACGCATCTGTGGCTATACAGCCACGAGAACGCAATGTGTGCGATAGATGAAAAAATTCTAAATTTAAACAGCACACCGTTTCATACAAAATTGCCGGCGCGCTCTTCGTTCCAAATTCAAAGAACGCCGGTAAGTGAATTTGATTTTCAGTCTACGTATTCGCGTGTTCTTTATTCAAAAGTAAAGACAATATTTCCGCGCATGTTTAAGAAAAGTTATTTTGTCATATGAAAATATGAAATATTATTTTGCGACAAATACAGGTACAAAACAAACTGTACTGTGTTACTATTATTATTAACATCTAATATCCTGTTTTGTAGTGTCCAAGAAAGTGTAAATAAAAATACTGTAAAAAAAAAAAAACTTTGTTTTAAGATCACTTGTTCCGTGACTCCTCAGAAGGTGGTGGCTGAAAATCAGTGCTAGTCTTGCTTGCATGTCTAGCGTAACACTGAGCCACCACCTATTGAGACGTCTGTCACGTACATTATTAACATGTATCTTATGTTTATAAGACCTTTGCTGTACCTACGTGATAGCTTTCTCGATAAAGATATATTCTATTTCTCGTTTGTTAGGAAGATGTTACCGTCAGTCACACGATTCTTTAGTTTATTGCCCCTTACCTTGAGTACCAACGAAGCCCTGGAGCTCGCCGGGCGCCGTGGTATTAGCCCGGATCTTCACGGCGCAACCGAAATCACCCAGCTTGAGGCAGTGGCCCTCGTTTGTTAGGAAAATGTTGCCACCTGGCGAACGAAACTTTGTGTTATTTTCAAAGTAACTAACAAGGTGAACATTAAAACATAAGATTATGGATTAAGATGAGCATTGTACCGCTCAGTCAATAAAGCTGTATTGGAAAATTTTACGAATAATTCGTATGGGAAAATAACATTGTATTTACTAATTTCTGTGCAAACTTTACATTCGATTTCACGCATTTTAGGACTGAAGAAATTTAAAAAATTTAGAAAGGCCAGTAGAAACGTATCCATGGCCGTAAAATCCATTAGTATAAAAATGATAAACGGAGTTTTAAAGAACACGTTTCTTGAAACAGGCCTTATTTGAACGGAACTTTGCAAATCCAGCATATTTTTTTTCAAATATAATTGCTTATATCCATACAAGGCATTCTTAACACTTGTTGACAAGTATGCCACTGCTGGGCATAACCCTTGTTGACTTCAATTGTTACGTTAGAACATGTTGAACGTATGATAAATAATGTATTGTATCTCTTTGTGTGACGATAAATAAATCCATACTATCCATGCTTCCATACTAATAATATAGATGCGAAAGTCTGTCTGTCTGCCCGTCTATCTGTCAATTACGCATTCACGGCCAAACCGCTGAACGGATTTTGATGTAATTAAATATGAATATAGTTTAACACCCCAGGTCAAACATAGGCTACTTTTTGACGCAGGCTGAGCTGCGAGAAACAGCTAGTATCTTCTAAATAAGATATGTCACCACATCTAAAGCGCAACTTACTCTTGATATCGCGATGGGCAATCGACCTCGCATGCAACTCGGTCACCGCACTGAGCAGTTGCTTGGTGTATCTCCTCACGGTGTGCTCCAGTAGTGCACCAGACGTCGCCACGAGTGTCTCGAGAGAACCTTCCACGCACAGTTCCATGAATAGCAGCATCTCCTCCTGGATCATTAGACTTTGATTTTAATCTTAAATATTAATATGATATTTAAGATTATATATATATATATATATATATATATATATATATATATATATATATATATATATATATATATATATATATATAAATCAATTGCTATTCGTTAGTCTAAGATAATATGCTAAATTTGAAGGTTGCTAGAGCAACAAATAGGGGAAGACCAAAAAAAGAGATGGCTGGATAGTATCAAGGGGAATGAATATGAGTAAGAAGGGCGTTGACAAGGAAATGACTAGAGATAGAGGAAAGTACGTGGAGAGAACTAACTTACTGTGCCGACCCCATATTACAACTTGGGGCAAGGTAAAAGATTTAGATTTATAACATTCTGAATACAGGCAGCAGGACAGGCCGTGGGGAAAGTCTAGTATAAACATATCATCGCGCCTGATTCCCGTAGAGGTAGATAGAGGACTGAGGATTTCCAATTATTCATTCATCATCGTCGATATGGCGATTAGTCGCCATTTAGTGGCATTTTCTATATCGAACTCCTCAGTGCTTCGGAAGGCACGTTAGTTGGTCCCGATTGTTATTGATAGATATTGATAGAGGCTGTATCAGATGTCTTTAGCCAGCCTTCTAAAATCTGACAACAACACTGTCAGATTGTGATGAGGTGTGTTCACCTCAGTTCATGTTCCCGTTGGTCCGGTTTCCCGGTAAAAAGTGTTACGAAGGTCAGACGGCAATCGCTCCATCGTAATAACCAGTGCCGCAAAGTCTAGGACTTTCGATTTCATGTTTAAATGAGAGACTTCACTTATTAGGCACATTGGTCATGTCTATAAAACTTAAACTAACTGAGATATGACAAAGTTAAACTCACGCGCATTTTGGACGTTACCTAACGCTCCATAGTAATGGTGACGTCACGCCTAGGTAATTCACTAGGTAATTTACTAAATTTGTTCGACAACTAGCTGAAATTTTGCGTTTATGTCAATAGTTCCTAAATTAAAATTGCTTTAGTTTTTATGTGTTCATCGAATGTAATATAATATTTTAGCCTACACTAATATTATAAAGAGGAAAGATTTGTATTTTTGTGTGTATGTTTGTAATGAATAAACTCAAAAACTACTGTGCCGATTTCAAAAATTCTTTCACCATTGGAAAGCTACATTCACCCTGAGAAACATAGGCTATATACCGCAGGCGGCTAGTAAGTTATAATGTTTTAGTAATTGTATAGTTTCAAAATTGACTTTCCCATCGGTTTTTTTTTTTTAAATTGTTATTAAAAATCTTCTGTGCAAAAATTCAAAGTGTAAAGTAATTTTAACAACGAATTTAGACACATGTATGATATCATGAATAATCATCACATTTTCAATTTTTGAACCTTGTCGTCATCCCAATTAATGTAACATACCACCTTGTAAACATTCATTTCTATGCAAATGATTAATTGAATACGCTTGGACGAAGATTTATTAATTTATATATATTTATAACGCATTTATACGCAATATCAATTCAGATATAGATATGAATACTAACCCAATGCAGTTCACAGCCGTAGTACCTCACCAAATGTGGGTGCACGATGTCTTCCAACACCCACAGTTCGTTGGCAGCCTTCTGTAACGCTCGTCTGTCTCCAGCACCGACACTTAGTTCCTTAATCGCGAGGAGCTGACAATTCTTTTAGAGATATTAATATGAATACTAACCCTATGCATTTCACAGCCGTAGTACCTCGCCAAATGTGGGTGTACGATGCCTTCCAACACCCGCAGTTCGTTGGCAGCTTTCTGTAACGCTCGTCTGTCTCCAGCACCGACACTTAGTTCCTTAATCGCAAGGAGCTGACAATTCTTTTAGAGATATTAATATGAATACTAACCCTATGCATTTCACAGCCGTAGTACCTCGCCAAATGTGGGTGTACGATGCCTTCCAACACCCGCAGTTCGTTGGCAGCTTTCTGTAACGCTCGTCTGTCTCCAACACCGACACTTAGTTCCTTAATCGCGAGGAGCTGACAATTCTTTTAGAGATATTAATATGAATACTAACCCTATGCAGTTCACAGCCGTAGTACCTCACCAAATGTGGGTGTACGATGCCTTCCAACACCCGCAGTTCGTTGGCAGCTTTCTGTAACGCTCGTCTGTCTCCAGCACCGACACTTAATTCCTTCATGGCGAGGAGTTGACCGCTTTCTGTGTTCACTACTGTGTACACCTGTAACAGTTATATGGTGAAATATTTCATTTTTGTTTTTGTTGTAGTCATTTTTAATCGTTATTATCGGAGGCCAAGACTCACTTTATGTCAATGCGCCATCTTAGTAAGTTCAGTATTTTAATTTGTATATTTTTACATTCATTTAAATCGAGTGGTCAGTCGACCATCTCCAGAGTCAGAACCAACTTTTGGCCTTTGATGGCAGCCGGGACCAACGTAGCGTGCCTTCCGAAGCACTGGAATCGTACATCGAATGAAAATCGTTCGCCTGACCTATTATGTCCCCGGTTTTGCGAGATTTATTTCAATAGATAAAAAGTATCTATAATCACCTTTCCAAAAGTCCCAGCGCCGATCTTCAAACCCCTTTGCCATTTAAACGTCAACTGTCTTAATTTCGGCTCGTAGTTATCAACCGGCGCGTTCAGAACGTGTCCGACCGCTTTCCGTTCGACGAGCGCGTCTTCGCGAGATCGTTCGACGCGTTCTATCGCGTCCATTACGCGTTTACTGTGACCTGTACATGGAATAATATATAATATGTATCAATGGAAAAATACAATAATGTAAAACAATGGCATTTTATTAAAATTACTTATCAATCACTTGCATTCGATTATCAATGCTTATAACATTTACATCTCTATGAGCCCATTAATCATTTATACAAAAACGTCATCGACGAACCTGTGTCTCTTTGTAAGACGCGGCCATATTTGATTACATCGTTGTCTTTTTTCCATTTAAACAGAGATTAGTTACTAATTTGGACCGGCTCACGACTAAAACATACATAACAAATGCACGCGTACTTGCGACTGGCGAGGCGAAAAGGCTAGCTTCCAGGGTCAAAATACTAACATTAAAATTAGTCCGAAATTTAGGGAATCAAAATATATCAGTGATTATTTTTTCTTTTGTCAATTGAGTGATAAATTATAAAGATATAACGGTCCAAAGTTTAGTAGTGACTTTAACCCGCCATATCTTTATCGTTCTTTGTTTAATTTTCAAAAGAAAAAATACGTCTCCATATTTTATTTTTTTTTGATTATCTAACTGACGCACTAATTATATTTTTTTAGGAAACTAGCCTATTGCGAGTGGTAATGATTACTACACTAAAACAAATGCATTGCTAAGTTAACTTGATTGTATGTAATGTATATATTTTAGTCGTCGGTAGCTTAGCGCAAAAATTCCCCCGTGGCCCGACAGTAAAGAAAAAAAAAATCGCGTTGCTTTTCCTGATTATGTAATCCACATTATGTCATGCAATCCAAAAATCAACAAAAGTACTAACTAGTAAATTCAACTCCTCGGAAACTCAGCAAGGGATCGGGTTCCGTGGGCGGGGTGGGCGGCGCCGGCACTCCTGGATGGCCCGATAATGAACTCTGCGAACAACAAAATGAATGAAAGGTGAAGAATTTCATTTTTTTTTTATATTATTTTAATATTTGGCGGACTTCTGCCGCATTCTGAGTATGTATGTATATATATATATATATATATATATATATATATAGTACAGTTTTACATAATTAACTCCTTACATGGATATATGCCGAATTTTTAATTTGAGTTTGAAGAATTTGCTTAATTAGTCATTAAAGACTCTGAGTGCAGTGGTTAATGCTATAAGCATTTTTTTCGAGATAATAATTAGGAAAAATATTGAAATGTTGTTATGTGCGGAACAAATTAACTTTAAATAAGATAATAAATAATACATTTATTTCCTTATATATTTCTAACATCTATCATACGTGTTGATGTTTGGTCTTCTAAATAGCCATTGGTTAAGACGGTGCTCAAGATAAACCCGTCCAATTGGGCATTGCATCGATATAGAAATCTTTGTCTTTCCATAAAATATTTCTAAGATCTAAAGAAGAAAAGAGTTGATGGTGAAAACAGTTCGCGATTTTTTTATCGACAAATCTTAAATTCGACTATTCAACTAGGTAGTGTAATATACTTACGTGTTGATGTTTGGTTTTCCTAGGAGCTCGCGGTGAAGGCGGTGCTCTGTCTAGCCGTGGCGGCGCGCGACGTGAGCCCACCACGTGTGAGATGCACCCGTCCATTTGGCCCTCTAGCTCCTAATAAACATATGTATAATATAATTTATTTAACAAAACAACTTTTGACACTTTTGTTTTTTCAAAATATTTGTTGGTCTTTTCTCTTCTTCTTCATCAGTGCCTTATCCCTTTATTTGGAGGTCGGCCCTCCGCGTACGTTTGTGCCAGAATAGTCTGTCCTGGGTTTTCTAAGTGATTTGTTGGTCTATTCTAATCCATACTAACATTATAAATGCGAAAGTCTGTCCGTCTGTCTGTTACACTTTCACGGCCAAACCGCTGAACAGATTTCGATGAAATTTAGTATGAATATATTTGAAACCCCGGGGTCAAACAGCTACTTTTTGACGCAGGCGAAGCTGAGGGAAACAGCTAGTAATAAATAAATAAATAATCACGCTATACTGAGACCAGTCTATCACGGATAGGATTATTGTTGCCAAAAGACCTGACATGATGATAGTAGACCGGAAGACACGCCGTGCAATCCTCATTGATGTTACTATTACCCATGGGTAATGGTAACATCAATGAGGATCTCATCATGATGAGAACCTCGTGAAAGCCGAAAACCAGTAGCTATCCAAGTACTTGGTCTTGGCCCACGAGGTTACCGCCAAGTGGCATGTTGACTCGACGATAATTGTTCCGATCGTCGTCAGTACGAACGGATTAATAGCGAAGAGTCTCGACCTTCATCTAGAGAGACCCTCGCTGGGCAGCTGGGTCGAGACACAGATTCAGAAGGCAGTACTTCTGGACACGGCCCGCATTGTAAAGAGGTTCCTCACTTTGTGGTCCTGACCACCGGCAACTTGGGTCTATTCTCCGCTGCCGATTGGCCCCTTTTTTATATATTTTTAAATGTTTTTTTTTTATTTCGCAGATTTAAAAAAAGAAATTGGAATAAAGGATAATATATAAAGAAAATACCTTGAACTCCTCCTCACTCAAATGCTTGGTGTTGCAAGGATCACACGCCAACATCAGGAATTCTAATCCTTGGCTCGCCCATCTGCAAACAATATCAAAAACTTCCTGAAGATGCCTCGCATATAGAGGCGAAACACGTGTAGCATGTGCAAACTAATGGTGGTGGGCATGTTGGGACTAATAGTAGTGGGTGGGTGCCGGCCGGCAATAGTTTGCATGAACTAACAGGTGGCGGAAGCACGCAAATTAATTTTATTAAGTGCTTGTAGCTTTAACTTCCGCAAAGTAACGCCTGAATCAATTAAATAAATTTTCGTTTTATGAAATTCGAACTCTCAACTTTCCAAAGAATAGACAGACGCCTTAATCACTAGACCACTGAACATAATACATCTATCTGCAAATGAAATAAGGAAGACACCTGGGTCGCAGCCCGCGGTTCCAACATCAATCTCTTTGCCGTGAAATACCAATTTTGCCTTTCCTGTACAGTGTTCAATTACACTTTGTACATTTTGCTTGTGTAAGCATTTTACCTGCGCCCCGGCGCAATCCATTCAGTACACAATTATCAACACAATATTCTAATTTCTATAAACAAATTTCAATCACGCAAAATAAATCCACGTTACATGAGGTTCGAACTCTCAACCTTCCAAGCAATAGTCGAAGGCCTTAACCGCTTGACTATGAACCACTCTACAGCTGTGAATGAAATTAGGCTAGTATACCTGGGTCGCAGCCCGCGTCCAGTATCACATCGTTCCACCACGAAACTCATCCATCGTCTAGCGAACTGTATCACGCCACGGGCCACCGTGGCAGCCCATTGTGAACTGCTGGAGGGATCTAAGCTCATTTTGGATTCTGTTGGAGCCCAATTTGGAGGAGATTCGCCTGTCAGGAGGAGCTCTATGCTGTTTTGTGTCTGAAAGAGAAACTCATTCATTAATTCATATCGAGTGGGTTACATGATCAATCGACCCTGTGCACCCTGGTGTCAGAGTTTTTCGGAACCGCCTTTCAAAAGAGAAATAATTTACATGCATATAATCACGCCTGTTCCCCATATGGGTAGGTATACTACGGATTTCCACTTGCCAAGATCCTTGTCATCCGCCGTCGTCATTGACCACGCTCTCCATCCTCATCAACTTAAGCACTAGACCTGAGTCAGTGAAAATAATACACTCACTTGGTGATCAGTCTCGAACAGCCGCTCATCCATCGGCACACCGTCGTCATAGGGCACGCTGCCCACCCTTATAAACTTAACCACTGGACCACAGTCACACCCCGACACTGCATACAACAGCGGCGAGCGCGATACCTATTACGACCACTACGATTCAGTCGCGTACGCACGCGATTCGGGATCGCGATTACGCGATATCTGCGTCATAATCTAAGCAGCGGCCGGGCGACTAAAGCGACATCCTTTAATAACTTTGCTCTCGATTTTTACCCTAAATCTGCGCGATGAGGTGCGGTATCTGTTTCGGGTGGGATGGTGTGAATGTCGGTTCTGTACGTTAGAACTATTAATCATTCTGTGGAGGACTTACTTGGTGATCAGTCTCAAACAGCTTCTCGTCCATAGGGACACCGTCGTCATCGGCCACGCTCTCCATCCTCATAAACTTCCTGGCCAGGCAGCGCGGCGGGGAGTTCAAAAGCGAGCGACGGGAACTCGCAAACGAACGGGAAGCGGGGTCTAGTGCTAACCGATGGAGTTCTTTGTGGATCTGGCGACAAGATATGACAATAAGAAGTGTAGCCCGACCAAAAAAATTTAACCTTAGATGACAAAATGTTGTATGTGTCATGTCAACAAAAAAAAAATTGACACGCTGTCATTTAAAGAAATAGAAATCAATCCTTCGTTTTTATTCGCGTCACTTTCCTCTCATAATTTTGAATTATTTTTGTCATTTTAAGAAATAATAAAAAAATACACAACGTCCACTCCTGTCTCTTTTTGGCAGATGACGTTGAGATCACGAAATGTTGAGTGTGTGAAAGAAATATAGTTCCAATACTTTTCCGCAATATGGCGAAGGTTGCTATTTTATTGGCCGAGCTATAAAACTTGACGTCTTCTTCATCGTCATGCGAGCTTTCTTAGTCGTCCTTAGCTTAAGCTTCGGAGCCTATGGTACGCAGTAAGTCACTAATTATTACAATAGAACGACTGCCGTCTGAACTCCGTAACCCATTTTACAGGAAAACCAAACCAAAAGGGATCATAAACTAAGGAACTACTGGTTGACGTGAAAAAAATGTCTTTTATTTTTGCCGTTTCGAAAGAATGTGAGAAAGAAAGAAGAGGTGACAAAAGAGATACTTACCTTTTAAAACCGAACACATCTACACGATCAACATATTGCAAAGAAGAATCAACCCATACAACATAGAATCAACCATTACACTTAGAAAAGCGTTGGAAAATATCACAAGTGCACACATTATATATGTAAGCAAGCCTCAGATACCTTGCACCATGGATGTAAGAAATAGATAGATGGCGCACCGCGAACTTGAAAGGGAAACCGATAATAGTATGTCGACTGTGACTCCTTCCACCTGATCATACCTTGGGAGATTATAAAGATAAAATAGTTTACAACATATAACCTCAATTTCAATAATGAAAATAATAAAAATCGATAATCGAAACCACTATAAGGAATACCATAACATACGCCACTATAATCAGCTTACCGTATAATCAACTGTGCTTGCTGGCTGCCATCTGGCGGACATATAATCCATCACACTGTCCGTGAAGCCGATACAAAGACAGGGACAGATCTTTTAAATCAGTCGATAACCAAGCAAGTTCACCACTTAATAAGCAACAAATACCAACTTTAAGCAAGACATGTCTAACACAACCGTCTTTACCGCCGAGACAGCTTCGGGAATCATCACAGGCTTTTTGCCCCCTCAATGTAACACTGGTGACAAGAGACAGCTATCTTCAGAAATTTCATTTTTTCATTTTATTAACTTAAAAAGCACAAAGCATAAATTCGCTACCCATATGAAAAGACAGTAAAGCAAGACACACCGTAAACCCGAACACATACAAATTACACCTAAGCCTATCGGCGAGACAGCTTCACCTGTCCCACCTGCCCTATTTAAGCCTCACCTGTCCCATGAAAGTCACTATTTACAAAAACACACAATAAGCAAGAAATTACGTACACAATTTCCTTTACCGGCGACACAACTTTCTTGTATCATCATCGTCTTAGACCTCTGTCTCCTCAAAGGCACACTGGTGTTTGGCAACTGTAGCGAGGCGGGGCGGAGCGTACAAAATGTAAGATCCACAAAAATGTCTGTCATTTTTGTGAGTTTGTTCGTAGAAAGAGTAATGGAGGGGAATAATCAGGAATTCTTTTTGCATTGAACAACTACCCACATGAAAACAAAAACGCACATAATAAGCAAGAACCGAGCTCCCAAACACAAACTAGACCGTCACCTACCGGCGACAAAGCTTCGTATAACATCATGGTCACGGGGCTCTGTCTCCTCAAAGACACTCTGGTGTTCGGCAACTGTAGCGAGGCGGGGCGGAGCGGGCGAGAGGTTCCAGGGAACGAAGGATGGGAGAGTGACGTGTGTCATAGACAAGCATAGTGGTAGATATACAATACATATTATGTGTAGATATAGATAACAAATATGCGACCTGTCAAAAGGTTGTATGTATAATAAATATGCTGGACGATAAAAATAAACGTAAGATCTATATTCACATTAATAATAAATTCATTTATTTCAGACCATAGATCCATATTAGTGTTAGTAACAATGATTGACGTTATAAACTAGTGTTAGTAACATACATAAAACAGACAGACAGTACACTAAAAGCCAGCTGAAAACAGCTGCAACCAGTCTATGAAATGACTGCGTGCAGCCTATATAATAAACGCGACAAAAACCGTATTAAAATAGTTTAATTTATTATAAAGATGTTTTTCAAGTTTGTGAATTTGTTCGTAAAGAAAGTGAGGGGGAGGGGGGGGGGGAATAATCACATTTTTTTTGCATTGAACAACCCACATGAAACAAAAACGCACACAATAAGCGAACACACAAACTAGACCGTTTCCTACCGGCGACACAGCGTCGTGTATCATCATGGTCTCGGGCCTCTGTCTCCTCAAAGGCACTCTGGTGTTGGGCAACTGTAGCGAGGCGGGACGGAGCGGACGAGAGGTTCCCGGGAACGAAGGTTGCGAGAACTGGCTGAATTCTCGGTGAAGCTGGTGTCGTGCGAGACATGCATAGTGGTAGAATACAATATACAAACATGCGTCGGATAAATTACATAAATATTTATGTGGGCCTATAAGAACACGACATTTACATGGTATCTTATATCTTCTATCTATACATATAATAAAATTGTAATACATCGACCATGTCTGCACATTGAAGATTTTTAAGAAAAAACAATATGAGGGTTCGTTATTGGACCAACAGAAGCCAAAACAATCATTTTTAGCAATTTTGTCTGTCTATATGTTTGTAATCGCATCACGCGAAAACTACTGAATAGAATTGAATTAGGTTTTCACAGTTGTGTTACTAGAGGTCCAACTTAGAGTTTAGGCTGCAATTTATCCCGAATTTTTCACCAGTTCCCGTAGTGCAACCGACCAACTTAATTGACCCCTAAAATGTATCACGTGCATACTATCTACATCTACACTAATCTACATTTATTTTTTTATAATATTATAAACAGGAAATATTAGTATATAGTATGTGTATGTTTGTAATGAATAAACTCAAAAACTACTGTGCCGATTTCAAAAATTCTTTCACCATTGGAAAGCTACATTCACCCTGAGTAATATAGGCTATATACCGCAGGTGGAGCTGCGGGAAACAGTTAGTAATTAAATAAAACGAGAATTGCAAAAAGATTTGGGCTTAAATAAGTCCAATACTTCACAAAACTTTAGTTAACAAGTGCTTGCAATTTAATATAATTAATAATGTCTGCTGTAAAAGTCTGAACTAATATATGGTGGTAAACAATTAAGCGCATATAGAAAAGAGAACAGAAAAAAGGGCGAAAGACACAATAATAAATTAACAGAAGAACAGATAAGTGCATTTAAGTCAAAGAGCTTATTATACGTGTAAATCATGTCGCCGCGCAAATATTTAAAATAATTTTATAAAATCAATTTATTAAAAATTAAGTCCAACCATCAAATTAATTTAATAAATAATCATTTAATGATTTATGAGAGCAATTGTTTGTTCATTTAATATTAATTTATAAGCATGTTTGTGTTTTGATTAAGAAATATTACTGCGTCAATATTTCATTGTTAATAAAAATGAATTGATTTAAAATAGTTCTAATAATCAAATTAATTAAGTAAACAAACTTAGTTTATTATTTCATAATTTGTGATAGTAATTGTTTATTTAAATTAAATCAATCATTGTAATGATGTTTGTGTGCTGACTACAAAACGTAAGTAGTTAGATTTGAAATTGACTTACTTATTTTACAGTAGATATGCTAATTTAAGTATTATAATTTGTAAATAAGCCTCACTAAATATTAAAATAATTCATTACGATTATTTACATTGCTTCATGCTGTAAATTTGCTAACTTATAATTATTAATAATTGTGAGTTCCGGCGATAATGGCGCCACCTCTCGGCCGTTCAAATCACACGGTGAATCGAACGGAGCAGCGAGGGCAGGGCATTCTGTCCTGCGATTTTGGAGAAGCAACAATTGTAAGTCAATTTCCATCTTAGTTTTGATTTGTGAGCATTTTAGATTTAATCTGTCATGTTGGACTTCCAATTATAAAGGCTTTCTTTTGTTCTGTTACCATTTTGTTTTGTAATAAAATTAAATAATTGCTATGCCCTTCTAGTCTGGTTTTTGATTTTAAATAAATCTAGTTATAGAACCTTTTGAATCATAACTGTTTAATTAGATTATTTCTAGATGCAATGCAATAGCTACATAGCCTTATGCATTTTAAATTATAATGGCATAACCGACTCTCTAGTCGGTTATGCACCTTTTTTTAAAAAAAGCTTAAATACTTAGAACCCTCCGATATCAGAAGTGGGATCGCTCCCAAGCGATCCCTATTGTTCACTATTCTGTCCCGATCGTTTTTCATTGCCAGGATCCTGACGCTGAACTGAATTTCAAGAAACTTGAAACATGAGCGATGAACCAGCGAGCTACTCGTCTACTGCTGCGACAACAGCGGAGGCTCCGGGGCAAGCTATTTCTACTGCATCGAGTGCAGAGGCTACAGCAACGAGCGACGCAGCAGGCGACGCGCCGCAGCTGGTTAATTCTGCTAACATGGTGGTATCGCAGCATGCGGGTAACGTACCACTTGATTTTTTCTCGAGTATGGTGACTATGATGCAATCTATGAATGAAAGGTTACTGAAACAGCAAAATAACGACAAGGTCAAGATAACCGACGTATTCTTGCCGTCATATGACCCGGATGGAAATGTTGGAGTTCGGGAATGGTGCGACCATATATCCACGGCTAAAAGTACATACCACCTGAGTGACTACGATATTCGTATGAAGGTTAGTAGTCTTTTGAAAGGGCGTGCTAAAATATGGGCCGATAATTGGCTTGTTACGACTTCAAGCTGGGAAGAGTTACGTCAAAACATCGTGCTAACTTTCGAACCAGAGAACCGGTATTCTCGAGACATTGTGCGGTTTCGAGAACATTCTTACGATCCTACGAAAGATATCGCAGAATTCCTTACTCGCTCATGGATTCTTTGGAGACGCGTGACCAAGGACAAGCTAGACAGTTCTTATGCAACCGAAGCGGTGATTGGAACGGTGAGTGACGAACGCTTAAGAATTGAGTTAATGAATGCCAGAGCTACCTCAGTGCCTGAATTAATTTCTGTTGCCGCTTCTATTCGTGTTAAACGGTCAAATCAAAATAGTTTTAACCGGCCAAATCAAAATAGTTATAACCAGCCACCTCAAAAGCGTACAAAATTTTCTATTGATAACAGAACCAGCATTCCATTCTGTAACCATTGTAAGAAAACCGGGCATTCGCTAGCAAATTGTCGTAGCAAGAACAATGCAGATTCAAGCAGTTCACAAGGGGATAAACTTTCCGTTGCGACATCCGCGTCCGTTACCCCACGTTCAAGCGATAAGCATTGTTCTTTTTGTTCTAAGCCCGGTCATACTTATGATACGTGTTATCGGCGTGAAAAACAAATAACTTCAAACGTAAATTTTATTTCGAAAAATAGTTCACTGTTAAACACTATGTGCATGCGCATCGGCACTATAGAATTAAAAGCGGTATTTGACAGTGGTGCAGAGTGTTCCGTTATGCGCGAATCCATTGCCAATCGTTTGCCTGGGCGTAGGTGTCAAACGGTTACACTCTTGCGTGGTTTAGGACCTTTTCCGGTGATTTCCATGAGTACGTTGGAAACGGTGTGCATCATTGATAACATTCACGTAGAAATTTTGTTTAATGTTTTGTCTGATTGCGATATGACTTCAGATGTTCTTATAGGTGCCAATATTCTTCAGAACACTGGTTTGAACGTAATTATTTCTCATAATAAGGCGACATTGCTTTCAGTACCTCGTGTTATGCACGTGCGTTCTAACAACTCCCTATTTGATAATTTAAATCATGATTTATCCGAACAATCCCATATTGATCAGCTTTTAATTTTACTTAATAAATATTCTCATGTGTTTACTCGTGGTTTCCCAAAGTCACGAGTAAATACGGGTAAATTAGAAATTCGTTTGAAAAATAAAGATAAGTTTGTCGAACGAAGGCCCTATAGGTTAAGTACTTTCGAACGCGAGAAAGTAAAATGCATAGTTAAAGAACTCATAGATAATAATATCGTTCGAGAAAGTAAATCACCATATTCTAGCCCTATTATTTTAGTAAAAAAGAAAAACGGCGACGACCGCATGTGTGTTGACTATAGGGAGCTGAACGCCAACACTATGCGGGACCACTACCCCCTACCATTAATAGCTGACCAAATTGATCAACTATCTGGTGGAAAGTACTATATTTCACTAGATATGGCTTCTGGCTTTCACCAAATTTTGGTTTCCGAAGATTCAATTGAGAAAACGGCATTTATAACACCGGACGGTCTTTATGAGTATCTAACCATGCCATTTGGCTTGTGTAACGCGCCGTCCGTTTATCAGAGATGCATTAATCGTGCGTTGGGAAATTTATTGAACCCAGGTAGTGCAGGTGATAATTGTAATGATAGCGTGGCTCAGGTATATATCGATGACGTCATCAGTAAATGTCGTGATTTTTCCTCAGGGCTTTCGAATTTAGAGAGAGTTTTAATTGCATTATGCGAATCTGGATTTTCTATAAATATCGATAAATGTACCTTCTTTAAAACATCTATCGAATATCTGGGCAACGTGGTGGAGAATGGCCAAGTTCGTCCTAGTCCAAAGAAAGTCGAGGCTCTTGTTAAATCTCCCGTGCCAAGTACAGTTAAGCAAGTTCGCCAATTTAATGGTTTAGCAGGGTATTTTCGCCGTTTTATCCCAGATTTCGCCCGAACAATGTCCCCACTTTACGATTTAACCAAACAAGGCACTAGGTGGCAATGGACTCATGCTCATGAACAGGCACGTCAAAAGATAATTCATCATCTCACTTCCGCACCGGTCCTCACAATTTTTCAAGAAGGAGAGCCTATAGAATTGTTTACCGATGCCAGCAGTCTGGGGTTCGGAGCGATCCTCATACAAATCATCAACGGTAGGCAACACGTTGTGGCTTACTTCAGTATGCGAACCACGGACATAGAAAGTAGGTATCACTCCTACGAATTGGAGACCCTCGCCGTGGTACGGGCCATCAAGCACTTTAGACACTTCTTGTATGGTCGAAAGTTTAAGGTTGTCACCGACTGCAACGCCCTGAAAGCCTCCAAGCACAAGCAAGATCTACTTCCCCGTATCCATAGGTGGTGGGCGTTTTTGCAGAATTTCGATTTTGACATCGAGTACAGGAAGGGCGAGCGGATGCATCACGCAGACTTTCTGAGCCGAAACCCGAATCCTCTGGTCGTTCAGGTAATGACTAATAACTTAGAATGGCTACACATTGAACAGAGACGTGATGCATTGCTTAGACCCATTATAAACAACTTACAAAATGGAGATCAGGTACCTGGTTATTTTCTGGAAGATAACGTCCTTAAATTGACTAAAATGGACGATATAATGGGCGAGCAGAAGCTTGTTGTTGTGCCAAAAGCATTTCAATGGAGCCTTATAAATACATTCCATACTGCACTCAAACATACAGGTTGGGAGAAAACTCTCCACAAAATTAGGGAAACCTATCATTTCGATAGGATGAGTACCACGGTTCGAGAGTTTGTAGACAACTGTATAGTATGTAAGATGTCGAAACAGTCATCTGGAGCGACACAAGTGGAACTGCACCCGATCCGTAAGCCGACCGTACCCTTCGAAGTTATACATATGGACATTACTGGTAAGCTTGGTACTGCTAATGAACAGGAATACGTCGTGGTCACTATAGACGCATTTACCAAATATGTGCTACTGCGCCACACAAATGATAAGAGCCAGCACAGTACACTCGCTGCTTTAAAACAGGTTGTCCATCTTTTTGGAGCTCCACAACAAATCATAGTAGATGGCGGACGTGAATTTCTGGGTGAATATAAAAGGTACTGTGACAAATTTGGTATTGAAATACATTCCATATCCCCGGGTGTAAGTAGATCAAATGGTCAGGTGGAACGCGTGATGGCAACGCTGAAAAATGGTCTCGTTATGATTAAAAACTATGAAACTCCAAATTGGCATACTGCTTTGGAAAGTCTTCAGCTTGCATTGAACTGCACGCTTCACCGCACCACGGGTACGTCTCCACTGACACTACTTACACGACGTCGCAACTGTGTACCACCAGAGCTGTTAAATCTAGTTAATTTTGACGATACTACTATTGACTTTGACGCATTAGAACTGCATGTCCATAGGAGAATAGCAGAACAATCGAGGAGAGACAAAGTAAGATTCGATAAAGGTCGAGCTAAAATTCATAACTATCAGCGAGGTGACTTTGTGCTGATTAAAAATAATCCGCGTAACCAGACTTCACTGGACCCCAAATTTAGTGCACCTTATGAAGTTCACAGAGTTCTCGACAATGACCGCTACCTAGTAAAGAAGGTAGTGGGGCACCACGGACGAGCTCGCAAAGTGGCTCACGACCAGCTCCGGCGCGCCCCACAACCAGGCGTCCCAAGCGTCCAGGAAGCAGAGTCGCCAGCGGATGTACAACCTGGACCATCAGGCTACGAGCCGGCAATGCGGCCAGCCGAGCCATTGACTTTAGAGGACTTTGAAGTCTCTTCTGATTGAAATTAGTTTTGGTGAGCAAATTTCATACAGCAATATTCAGACACTCACATCATTCACACACACACAAACACATAAATATACATAAAAAAAAAAAAAAAAACAGACTGTTGACGGGTGGAGCCGTAATGGTCAAACATATTACAAAAGAGGCGTATTGCCATGAAAAAAAAAAAAAAAAAAAAAAAAACACAGACTGTTGACGGGTGGAGCCGTAATGGTCAAACATATTACAAAAGAGGCGTATTGCCATGAAAAAAAAAAAAAAAAAAAATAAAAAAAAATGAGCGTATGGCCAATCCCATCCTAAAAGAAAAATAGTCCCCTGTGTACCACGGCGTGATGAGCCGCCCAGAGCACAGCATCAACCTTGCCAACGATCCTTTAGAGCCTCTGTTGGTTGTACATCAGCTTCGATCTAACACTACCTTATCCTATCCACAAACAAAAACATTTATCCACAATTACATGCTATTGTCACGTGAAGTGAATAGCAATCTCTATACAAATACATTACAATTGTGCATGTGGAATGAACAGTTGTCCATATTTAAGTGTCTGTGTATCCACACTATAAACTTAAACTAGCATTAGACTAGAATTTAACATTAGACTAACCCTAAAATAGTCTGACTTGTTGGTCTTACTATAGGGCTTGGGATCGCTATAAAAGCTCCCAGTTTTATTACTCGATATAAAGGGACTAGGAGTACTGTGTAAGTAACTAGCCTCAACATACTAATTCCTCAATTGCAGAATGATGGCGTGAGATGCAGCAGGACCCCTGGAGCAGAGCAATGCAGGGCACGCATTGCGCATCAGTATGGCCGTGTCGCCGCGCAAATATTTAAAATAATTTTATAAAATCAATTTATTAAAAATTAAGTCCAACCATCAAATTAATTTAATAAATAATCATTTAATGATTTATGAGAGCAATTGTTTGTTCATTTAATATTAATTTATAAGCATGTTTGTGTTTTGATTAAGAAATATTACTGCGTCAATATTTCATTGTTAATAAAAATGAATTGATTTAAAATAGTTCTAATAATCAAATTAATTAAGTAAACAAACTTAGTTTATTATTTCATAATTTGTGATAGTAATTGTTTATTTAAATTAAATCAATCATTGTAATGATGTTTGTGTGCTGACTACAAAACGTAAGTAGTTAGATTTGAAATTGACTTACTTATTTTACAGTAGATATGCTAATTTAAGTATTATAATTTGTAAATAAGCCTCACTAAATATTAAAATAATTCATTACGATTATTTACATTGCTTCATGCTGTAAATTTGCTAACTTATAATTATTAATAATTGTGAGTTCCGGCGATAATGGCGCCACCTCTCGGCCGTTCAAATCACACGGTGAATCGAACGGAGCAGCGAGGGCAGGGCATTCTGTCCTGCGATTTTGGAGAAGCAACAATTGTAAGTCAATTTCCATCTTAGTTTTGATTTGTGAGCATTTTAGATTTAATCTGTCATGTTGGACTTCCAATTATAAAGGCTTTCTTTTGTTCTGTTACCATTTTGTTTTGTAATAAAATTAAATAATTGCTATGCCCTTCTAGTCTGGTTTTTGATTTTAAATAAATCTAGTTATAGAACCTTTTGAATCATAACTGTTTAATTAGATTATTTCTAGATGCAATGCAATAGCTACATAGCCTTATGCATTTTAAATTATAATGGCATAACCGACTCTCTAGTCGGTTATGCACCTTTTTTTAAAAAAAGCTTAAATACTTAGAACCCTCCGATATATCGAAACGAAAAGAAAAAGAATGTATATTTTGTGACGTCATAATTGACTAATCTGCACCGTCTGGAGTAATTGTATGGCCTGCATACTCTTTTCTGTATGACCGCGGCGGTACATTAAAGTTTTAAGAAGCAACAGCTCAGGATTTAAGTCCGCCGATTACAATTATGAAATAAAGTTAAATCCATGCTAATATTATAAATGCGAAAGTCTGTCTGTCTGTCTGTTAAGCTTTCACGGCCAAACCGCTGAACGGATTTTGTCGAAATTTGGTATGAATATAGTTGAAAGATCCTGAGTCAAACATAGGCTACTTCTAGACGCAGGCGGAGCTGCGGGAAAACGCTAGTAAATAAATAAATCCTTCTAAACTAATAAGTGTGAAGTCTGTATGCCCATCTGTCGGTCTGTTACGCTTTCACGGCCAAATCGCTTAACGGATTTTGATGAAATTTTGTATGAAAATAGTTGAAGACTCGCTGTCGAACATAGGCTACTTTTCTACTTTAGTAATAAATAAACATGACCATTTAGATCTCACCTCAAACCCGAGCTTGAACATCTGCAGCAACAGATCCCTGATCCTCGCAACTAGCCCGTCGTTGTAGTCTCCTCGCAACTCCTCGTCGGAGAGCTTACTCTTCATCAACACAAGGTCAGTATGTTCCACTATGAGCTCGCGGACTTTCATTAATTTTTCCTGTGTATAAATTGCAAGTTAATATCCATACTAATATTATAAATGCGAAAGTCTGCCTGTCTGTCTGTCTGTTTGTTACGCTTTCACGGGCAAACCGCTGAACGGATTTTGTAGAAATTTGGTATGAATATAGTTGAAGACCCGGGGTCAAACATAGGCTACTTTTTGACGCAGGCGGAGCTGCGGGAAACAGCTAGTATAAAATATTTTAGTCATAGAGTACGCCTGAAACACAGGATCATTTGAATTAATTTGAATCCATTTGCATCCCAGCTCAGGCACTATAATTTTATTTCTCTCTCGGTATATGTTTATACGGAATAAGTTTGACAAGTTTATTTTTTAATTAAGATTTATTTAAAAAGATTTAAAAAAAACTGGTTGACTGTAAGAGATCCCGAAAGTCCGTCATTGTACTTATTATTTTTCCATGCTTGTGTATGTAATTTTTTTTGTACAATAAAGATATTACAAACAAACAAAAAATAAAGAAAATATTTTATAATATTGAATAGAACAGAAAAATAAGAATAGTTTCTTGAAAAAAAAAAAAATGACTTTATTCATTCAATAATATGGAATGGGTTACATGGTCAATCGCCCTTGTACACTCTGGTGTCAGAGTTTTTCGGAACCGCCTTTCGGTTTCTGACGTGATTCCTTTAAAGACCACCAAATGGCAGCCGGGACCAACGGCTTAACGTGCTTTTCGAAGCACCGAATCATTTTAATTACTAGACAATCAGGCGATTCAAGCCCGCAATGTCCTAACCAAACTGGAAACAACTAAACAAAGTATGCTTCCCGTGGGAATCGAACCCACGACCTCCTGGTCTTAGGCAAACGCCTTGACTTGACTGAGCCAAGGCGGCAGTATAGCATATATCTACTTATATGCCCGGTATTGTACTTACAAATATCTGCTGTCGTAGTTCTTGGAATTCTGTCCGCGCTGCTTTTGCCAATCGTGCGGATAACACTCTCGCCCACTGTACCGCTTGCAACATCGCCTCCCTCTCGCTCGCGTAAACGGCTTGCGTTTCGCGACACATCACGTATATCGACTCTCTGGATAAATTGACATTTTATTTAGTCATTTCAATCACACAGAAGAAGAATTACTTTCCGGTCGCAATTAAAATTATCCATTAGAGGTAGAATTTTTAAATCTATATTAAAAATTTTCTTATTTAAGAATGGGTATAAATAAATTATAAATTCTCCGTCTAACGTAGAATTTTTAATTTGAGCTCTAAAGTCCGCCAACATCATGGAGTAATTACAAAGAGGAGATGTCGTTTGAAATGGCGCAGTAATATGATCATTGGCGCCTCGCCGACACTGCAGTGGTGTCATTGCTCGTGCTCCATGATTGCAGTCACGGCCGAAACCAAGCATTTATTTATTTATTAAAACTTTATTGTTCCACAAAGTACACATATACTTATAACAATTGGCGGACTTAATGCTAAGAGCATTCTCTACCAGTCAACCATTGGGAGAAACGGAAAGATAGTTTGGCGCAAAAAAGTTAAGGGGGAAAAATGTATTACTTATAGAGCAAATTTTATCAAAAGCTTAAGTTTATACACTACGTAAACATACATAAAACATACACAAATACTATTTCATTTTAAATATATACCTATATATATATATATATATATATATACATATACCTACACAAATATCAATGATGAAGTCAAGTCACATTGAGAAGTTTTCATTAACTGAGCGAGTCCAAAAAGGGCACACGTGCCCGCTTTTTAAATAAAAAATTGTTAGGACTTTCCTTAATATCAGCAGGCAAAGCATTCCAAAGTCGAGTAGATTGTAAAGTGAAGGAGTTAGCCATAAAACTGGTGCGAAAAAGAGGAGTACTTAGTAAGAGAGAATTAGAAGAGCGAAGCTGACGATCATGAGAGTCGGATAGATATTTAAAATTACATTTTAAATAATCAAGAGATTGAGGATTCATTAGGATCGAAAAGAGTGTACAGAGAAGCCTAAGCTCTCTGCGTTGACGAAGCATGTCGCACGTCTGCCTTCCGCTCCGTGTAGCTGAACAAACGCTTTCTTACAAAACGCTTATTACGGCATCTCCTCTTTGTAATTACTCCATGGTCAACATGAAATAGATGGGCATTCCAAAAAAGCTTAATTTGTTTTTTGTTGTAATTTTGATGTATTTTTTTTTATTCCTTTATGTACCGGTACAGATCAAAGAATTTTATATAAATTTTCTGATTGACTATTTGTTCATACAAACACATGTTTTGTCTCATATTATACAGCTGAAGAGTTTGTTTGTTTGTTTGAACGCGCTAATTTCAGGAACCATTGGTCCGATTTGAAAAATTCTTTCAGTGTTTGATAGCCTATTTATCGAGGAAGGCTATAGGCTAGGACGAAATCGAGACGGGCTGCTAGTGTAGATATATTTAGTATCATAATGATTGTAAATCTTTTACATTCAATAAATGACTTTAGTGTTTTTTACCGACAGAAGTACAGTCACGAGCATTAACACAATTTGTATTCAATTTTAGACCTTGAACCAATGTGTGTACATGTTATTGCTCGTACATAAAAAATACCAACCTATTGAACTCTGTTTCGTTCTCGAAATCGGCCGCCAACTGGTTGAGGTTGCGGAATTTCTCCTTGAACTGGTACATCGCCCGGTCCAACTGGTTGCACGCTATTTTACTGCCAAACAAAATAATTGCACGTTTGATTAAACCTTCTACTCTTCCGGCGAACTGTTTAATAAACTTTATGAACATTAGTTTAATAAACATTGTTAAAATGGTACAGTTTCTGCATATTTAAATATATGCTAGTAGAAACTACCCGTCTCTAAAGTCCAGAGTTCTACGCGTTTGTCTGAAGACAGGTTGTGGATTCCACTTCAACGGGAAGCATACTTAGTTTCTTTCCAGTTTCGTGAGGCAAAGGCTAGAGGAAGGCTTGAATTCCATGATGATAAAGATGATTCCGAGCATCTGGTGGTTTCAAGTACATTAATGTTCCTATTGGTTTTCCTGTAAAATGGGTTACGGAAATCAGACGACAGTAGCTCGATTGCAATAATTTGCACCGCCAAATTTAGGATCATATTGAACAGTGTACCATGTTCTGTACGTACACGCTTGGACGAAGAATTCTACGCCAGATTTACACACGTAGGCTAAGTTTCAGACAGGGTTATTTTTGAAACTAATGGTCAATTTTACAGTGTGTTTAGAACGTGAAACTGATCTAAAGACAAAAATACAAAATCCTATCAGCTGAATTGTATGGGAAGTCGAAATTTTTGTCGATTTTCATATAGTTTAAATATTTTATTGAAACAAAAAATAATTGCAAATAACATCAAATAAATAAATCTATACTATATATACTAATAATACACCGTGATTTTTTTTTTACTTTCCCCAAGATACGTGGGTCGAAATATGGAGTAAATTTTTGAACCTCCCATACAAAATGTCTCATCACGTGACCTAACTTTGTATGGGAAGTACAAATTTGTTTTTCATGTTTCGAGCTATGTTCCTTGGGGAAATTTGTTCGGTTGCATGAATGGAGTCACTGGACGATGGGTCCAAAACGACAAAAATTTCACGGTGTATTATAAAACTGAAGAGTTTGTTTGTTTGTTTGAACGCGCTAATTTCAAGAGCCACTGACCCAATTTGAAAAACTCTCAGTGTCGGATAGGCTGTTTATCGAGGAAGGCTATAGGCTGCTAGTACGATAGAGATATCCTCACGTGAAAGCCAGCGGAGCTCGTTTCTCTGCACACCGGGCCCGCTTGGCGAGTCGAGCTGTGAACTGCCACTCGCTCTGAAGGCACGCGCGGGACATCTGTTCCGTTTCTGACATGGTGATCAGATAGGAAAGGTATTGCTGGGAAAACAATTACCAAATTTTCGTAGTGTTTGCTTTGAAGTGCTCACTTCGCTTACACTTTATTAAATACTAGCTGTTTCCCGCAGCTCCGCCTGCGTCAAAAAGTAGCCTATGTTTGACCCCGGGTCTTCAACTATATTCATACCAAATTTCATCAAAATCCATTAAGCGGTTTGGCCGTGAAAGCGTAACAGACAGACATAATAAGAGACAGACAGACAGAAAGACAGACAGACAGACAGACAGACAGACAAAAAGACAGACTTTCGCATTTATAATATTAGTAGGGATTAGTATGGATGAATAATATCATATGATAATATGATAATTTTGACAGCAGAACAGATGTATTGATGATGTTGAAATGCGACAGAGACTAACAACGAAATGTACG
The DNA here is from genome assembly GCA_947363495.1 of Euzophera pinguis. Taxonomy (NCBI): domain Eukaryota; kingdom Metazoa; phylum Arthropoda; class Insecta; order Lepidoptera; family Pyralidae; genus Euzophera; species Euzophera pinguis. The sequence goes on from OX376166.1 coordinate 616,816, forward strand.
CGATTTGCTACCTGTCATTCTAGCATCAAGCTATATTTAAATCAGTTTAGTAGTGTATATTTCGATATAGAACAAATATTATATATTCAGACTGCTGCTGCGATTTTCGCTTTAGTTCCGACCTTATTTTGATTACAAAGTCATCATTAATGACCCTGAGTCCGCACTCAGGGTCATTGTTAGACTTACATTGAGCATATTAAAATAATTAGCGTAGTACAATCAATACTTATCTATTTTTTTGTAATGTTTGACTGGGAGAGAATGTTTTCGGCATTTGAGTCTGCCAATAGGCTAGTTTACTAAATTTTAAAATGTATTATTATACGTCAAAATATTTTTCACTTGCGGAACAGTACTAATGAAGTTAGATAATTGTGCAATAGAACGTTTTGTGTGGTATAAATAGACTTACGTTGAGCACATTCTCGACGGTGTCATCGTAAGTCCGCACCAAAGTCCGCAAGTCGTCGCTGGCGGCGCTAGATGTCCGAGTGCGACCCTCTCTACTGGCTAAGGCCACTTCCACGTGACGAACGAAGTCCGATCGGACTTCTGTCGCGATGTCCAGGCCTTCTTTCAGTTCGTGTATTAGCTGTGGGCAAATATAAAAATAGAATAAAATAAATGATTTATTAAAATAAACTAAATAAATAAATAGGTTACAAACGAAATAAATTCATACTAATATTATAAATGCGAAAGCCTGTCTGTCTGTCTGTCTTTGTCTATCACTTGGCACAAGAGATAAGATTACAAGTGGGATACATCGTTGGTCAACCGAGCATTTTCGCTCTGGTATCAATACATAAGTTCATTAAATTAAACTATTTTAATACGGTTTTATCGCAATAGAGAGGATGGATGGCAGGTACCGCCAGCTTGGGACCCAGTCATTAACTTAATAAAATCGCAAACTCGGAAGCAGACTGCAAGACCCTTGGATACTGTAAGCCAATACTGCGTGAATCGGAATAGTTCCCAATAAAAAATTCAGGCGGTAGTTTTGTAATCTTATGACATCAAAGACAAATGTGAACTTAGTCTGCCTGCGACCATGAACGCTGTAAAGTGTTTGAAACGTCAGGTGTAAATAAATAAGTAATAAACGCGATAAAACCGTATTAAAATAGTTTAATTTAATAAATAACAATCGCGAAAACATAAGAAAACATTATAATACATAAGTTGCTAGAAACTATAACCAAATGACAAAATTTAAAACGAAAATTTGCGCCCCTGCTTGTCATTTCGTCTCCTAAAAGGGAGTGGTCTATTCTCGTTACCTGTTTAACAGTGAGACACGATGGCCTTTCCGGTCTTCCTTCCAACCTCAGCGTGAGGTAATCATGAACGGCTTCCATGCAAATACTGCTCAGAAGTAGGAAATGACTTCTGTATGACGGCAATCTCATGGCGAGACATTCTTCTGACCAGCAGCCGTACCTGCGATAAGAGGCAATTTGATATTTGTCTTGATGATTCAAAAGTTATACATAGATAAAGCTTTATGATTGCGTGTCCGGCCAAAATAAACGGTGTCCAGCTTGTTCGGCTTTTGTTGGACTTTTTACATTTTATTTAATTTAACAAGATTTATGGTAATAATCAGAAAAACTGTAAATACTGAGACACAAAATCCTCAATAATGTGTCCGGCCGTTTTAGCCAAATGTCCGGCCAAACTGGCTGGTCTGTCCGGCTATTAGGTTTGGCGACCTGGCAACCCTACACAGATAGATAAAACATTTATTTGTAACAACAGTCACACACTGACATGCACCTAAATAAAAAAACAGATCTGTATGGGTAATCACTATTTTAACAACGACCAAGTATTACATTTAAAAAAATATATATTAAAAATGCAACCACCTTTTTCGTTCAAATATACATTTTAACATGCAGATTACCATTTTTTAAATCGCTATTTGAACCTCTAAAATTTGATACGCCACTCGATTAGATTGATCTAATTTTTTTTTGGTCTGGCATTTATTGCATATGCCGTTACTTCGGCAACGCGCTCGTGACATCTCCGGTGTTGCATGCGTTCATGTTCAAAGGCTACGGTAATCACTTACCATCAGGTGGGCCGTACGCCTGTTTGCCTACTTAATTGTATAAAACATAAACTGTAGGTCTTTATTATTAACATCATAAACAATTTCATATATATAGTTGAATATAGTTGAAGACCCGGGGTCAAACATAGGCTACTTTTTGACGCAGGCGGAGCTGCGGAAAAAGCTAGTTTCTGATAAGCCGTTCAAGATTGAAGATTGAATAAATAACTTTTTGTTTCGTTGTTTAACAAAAAACATCTTACCTCTTGAGTTCGTCATGCATTGGTTGTTCTTCACCATTTTCATCTTCTTCCTTGGTGTCGTCGAACACTTCAGCAGTCGCGTTCGTGGGACGAGATTCGCTGCTCATACACTGTGAAAATAACAATACAATATAATACAATACCTTTAATGCATCCATACTAATGTTATAAATGCGAAAGTCTGTCTGAAATAAAATGAAATCGTTAATTTTCAATATAGGATATAAATATCACTTATTGACGTCAATTTACTTATATTAAGTTTACCACCACTTCCATAGCGCAAGTGAAGAAGAAGCGGCGCCACAAACTCCACTGCAGCATTTTCTTCAAAACGTCAATTTACAATTAAGAAAAAAACTTCCTTAAATAACTAGTTAAATGAACGAATTTACATGTTTGTCAACATTTCTCACAATATTTTATTGTGATTTCAGATTATTTAAATTAAATAAAACCCGAGATAAAAATAATAATAATAAAAAATTAAAAAACTGTCAAATGTAAGAACAGAATATATGTCAATTTGTCGAGGACTCTGCACCAAGCTTAAATTCTGTCTGTCTGTTATGCTTTCACGGCCAAACCGCTGAACGGATTTTGATGAAATTTGGTATGAATATAGTTGAAGACCCGGAGTCAAACATAGGCTACTTTTTAACACAGGCGGAGCTGCGGGAAACCGGTACGCTGTAAATCATGGTCCTAGATTTAGCGGCACTGGTTATGAAAATGGATGGATGCGCGATGATAATGACTAGACGAACAATACTTACATCAGGTACTTGTAGCGTGAGATACACTTTGTAAAGCACGTATTTACGGATTTTGTTGATAAAAGTCATACAACGGCGCACGCCTTGGGTCTTCAACATCTCGTAGTGGTATTCCCTGTGGAAATATACAATTTGTTTAGATCATTTATAACCTCTTAACTGTCAACGCCATTTTGTAAAAATGGCGCCAAATGCCAGCAGCTTTCGCGCGCGCGCGGCCGTCACGTCTCCGGTTACACGATGAATGATTTCTCGGAACTGCGATGTTTATAAACATGTTACGTATACCGCCGTATTCGCCGTGAAACAAGCTAACTCGTTGTTGAATAATATAAACAATAGATAGTTCGAAATGTTTACAATCACTAGCTAAAGTGGGTCGATTGTTGTTTTTTTTTTTTGTATTAATATTTAAATAAATATTATATAAAAAAAAACCTTTAACGCATAAAAACCATAAAAACTGTTCAGTACAAACCTGTTCATCGTTATTTTAATTATTTTAAGGGAAACACCTTATTAATTACGAAACCCACACGAAATCCACTTTAAAAATAACACCAATTGCCGCCACTTGAAAAACCACTTGACAGCCCGCGAAAGTAAACGACTACATATAAAAAAAACTTGGGCGCGTTCCTGTTTATGGCTTGGTTTTGTTCTTTTGTTATTATAGAAGCGTTTTGTTCCATTTTTAGCCCTATGCTAGCACGTTACTCCGTCAAATACGCTGTTTTTACCCGCGGTCGAGAGCAGACATATTATGTTCGCGGGGCAGTTGACGGTCATTTTGAAAGCAGACATGATATGTCTGATGCGCAGTTTAGAGGATAATAGGATCTAGATAACTGTCTACGGACTTATATAAATTATCATGACGAAGTATTTAATCTTTATCAAACAGTACTAAAAACTACCTACTATGTATTTACTACAATGATGACCTTCCCCCCAACCCCATTTCAAGAACCCACTTTTAGCAAGTCGTTTAAACAGCGCCAAATTGTAGTAAGACGCTTCACATCGGACGATAACTATCAACTCGTAAGCCAAGAGAGTATTAAAAACAGCGTGGACTTAGTTATTTTTAAATACACTGTAGAGTGATTTGTTAGATTTCTTTTTTCTTTTACTTTTTGCACTGCATTTAATCATTATTAAGAATTAGGTGGTAATAGCTAGTTGAATATTGCTTTTATATATTGTTTTTTGTACATGTAAGTTAGATCCGATAAACTGTACTCCTACTACAGTCACAGACTTTCCTCTGTTATAGTGGTTGACTGGAAGAGATCCCTCATAGGGATAAGTCCGCCATTGTACATTAATATTTAAGATTTTTTTCTCTGTTGATGTTGTATAAACTGTTTTCTTTTATGTACAATAAAGAATTTTACATACATACACTGATTGAAACCCTTATTTTCTCAAGTAGGTTATAAAAAATACCGTAAACAAGTAAAGAATAGACCACAATTTTCTTCTAACAGCGTCTTAAATGGTGTCAATTCGACCACAAGATTTTGCAAAACCTGTTCAAAGCTACTAAATTTGATTAAGGGTATAATTCGTCATGTCTGAAAGTTGATTCGAATCGTCATGCGATTTTTTATCACCCATTGATGTTCCAGTTCGTCATGTGTCAATGTGGTTTTATTTCGTCAGGCCATGTAAAGGTTCTGATTGGACATGCCTACGAAAAGTTCTAACTTGCCAAGCCTATTGGCCATTTGAATTTCTCATATGTTAATGTGTTGCGATTTGTTAAGTCTATTTTTAGTTCTCATCCGTCAAGTGGCTGTCTCGGGACGGGTATCAAATTTTTGATTTTGGAGAAAAATTTGTAGACTTGACGAATTAGTTAACATATGACAAATTTAACGGCCGATAGGCTTGGCAAGTTAGAACTTTTGGTAAGCATATCCAATCAGAACCTATACATGGCTTGACGAAATAAAACCATATTGACACAGACGGAACTTGACACATGACGAATTGGAACATCAATGGGTGATAAAAAATCGCATGACGAATCGAAACAACTTTCAGACATGACTAATTATATCCTAAATCCTAAATTGTGAGGACACACACATTAAGAACCGCCTTGCCCACCGGTGGGTTACCTGTAAGGCGACACGGCACACTTGTCCAGCAGTCTCAGTCGCGTGAGCTCGGCCAGCCCGCCCATGTCCAGCACATCATCATTCTCCTCCAAATAGTTCGAAGAATATCCGCTTTCACTTGAAGCCGTAGTGTCGCTAGTGCCGTAACGATTGTCTGATATTATTATTTCCGGTGTCGTTTGGCCGCTTTGTTCTGGAGAAAAGATTGGATTTATTACAGAGGCTAATGTACTGGGTGCTGTGACGTAATAAACTAGAAGTTGGCAGCGCCTTAGTGACGCCTGTAAGGCATCACAAACCTGAATACGCGGTTGTAGCGAATTCATTCTTCAATTATACGATGATGCCAATGGAACGAAAATAAAGATTCTTTCCGCAAATACGGCTGATATGATGTACATAATTATATAGCTTGACCAAAAATAAACGGAGCAAAGCCCCCGATCGAAAGTTAGTTTCAAATGTAATGAACATATATGTCGGATAAATTGCTACTTTTAAAAGCCGTTTTTTGTTATTTTTTAGATTTGGTTGTCAATGTCAAATTAGATGTTTTGACAGATGACGGTTAGTTTTTAGTTTGAAGTGGATAGTCTGAATTTGATTGCAAAAGAATGTACCGATTGTGTGCGTAAAATAAAAGTTATTGTTCCCGAATCACGCTGTTTTACCTAAATTTTGGAAAGTCCCTACATCTTTTTGGGGGCTCGTCCGGGATTGCACAATATATATACAATATAATAAATAAGACAAAATACTAACCATTACTGATTCTGCAATCAACCTCATCTTCTCCTTTCTCCACTCGCTCCGTCTCCTTCTCTTCTCGTTTCTCCTCCTCTTCCTTAATGACGTCAGACTGTAGAGAATGTGAGCTGGAGTCACTGTTGCTCGAGTCTGTTGGGTTGCCGCATAGGTTGAACCGTACTTGGCACGGTCGATGACTTTCTGATGATCTTCTATTAGAAAAAAATATATATATTAATAAAATAAATGTGTGTTTGGGTACCTTACTCTCGCCTATTTCTGGATCCAAACGGCTTGCATTGTTGTATACGATGCATTATAATTTTCACCATGCACATAATATCAAAAGTTATGATTTAGACATGATTTAGAAAGAGTTCGAGCTACCATCAAAATCAGGTGTTTTCCGTCACGTTTGACTTGTATGTAGAGCATACAACATACGGCGCATTACAAATGTTATCATGCGAAATATGCTCATATTAACCCCAGTATTAAGAATCGTGTGTTAAGCCCATGTTAGCTAAAACATATTTCGTCCCTTTCTCTCCTACTCGACATTTAGCGTGAATTAACGAGACAAAACACATTTTAGCTAACATGAGCTTAACAAAAGATTTTTAATACGAGAGTTAGAGTTACAATGTACCAGGAAAACAAAAACTTAGAATAGTTATTGTTCATATGTAAAGGCGTACATTTAGAACCATTTATTTTACGGCAATTGGCAAGTCAACTAAAAAATAAATTGTGTATTTTATTGATAGAATAGACTATTTCGGAGATACAAATTGAACGGAAAAATTCTAAAAATAGTATATATTTTTTATTCAATTTTAAAGATTTCATAGTGATGACGTCACGTAGCTATAATGGCTATCTCGAACTGAAAGGTATAAAGCAAAAATTACTAAGGCCTTAAAAAATATGTATGTCAGTGTCAAATGTCAAAGTCAGGATGGACCGCGAGCCGCGAGTTGATCTCTTGTTTGTTTACAATCACTAATGATCTAGGTACTTACCATATTTTTCGTATCTATTGCATATTAGCCTGTTTATTAGACTTTACTACCGTCTCTTCATCCGTTGACATCTGATTTTTCATCAATTGGACACCGATTCTTCCTAATAATGTATGAATGAAAGTAATGAGGATGTAGTCAGGTTATGTTACGTTTACTCAGACAGAGATGACATTTGAAGCGTTATTATTCACTACCCTGTGCTGCCAACCTAAAAAATTGAATGTGTGTTGCCGGAAGTTGTCCGGCTACGTCACACGTTAACCTTGCTAAAAAATGAAGGTAATTGGGTTTTCTGCGGTTTTTTTAAAGAAATGCTTGCTTATCTAAAGATCTGATTAATGTAATCTGTTCCCTAAGCCTATTCCTCGAAATGGTTTACGAATTAGACATTTTCATGAAAAAGTTTACTAGCCAATTTAGGTCCATTAAAACTTTTCATTTACAGTGTCAAAGTAACGATTACCAGCCAAACATGATTTTTGAAGAGTTACTTGCTACTATCAAAACGTTGTATTTTGAGCCTTACATAACGAAACTTTAGGTTCATCTTAGTGATTAGGTACCTACCAGGCAAACATGACTTAGAAAGTGTTTAGTACCTGCTAGTATCAGAGTCTGTAGACGCGCGAGTGTGGAGTCCTCGTCGTTGCATTTTGAGATTTATGGTGCGCAGCATACGGCGAACAGTTACCACCACCATGCGCATGTGGATTGCTATGTTGTACCATAGACACATTGCCTGGAAAGAAAGATAACTTTTAAGAAATCCGTATTTAGTGTGATACAGACAGGACGATAAACGTTTTTCAATAGGCAATGCGTTTTAACAAAAAATATATTTTTGCTTCTTGCAGGAATTATTAATTTGATAGTTGGGCAAGTTAGGTGAAGTCTCCTCCGTTCTTGTCAATCTTTATTTGCTCTAGCAGAAAAAATAACCAATTTTTAAATAATTGAAAAACATCTAAAAATTTTACAATTTCATGGAAAACAAATCGAGCAATGATCCCACTTCCTTCATCGCTAGACTAACCTTCATTCTGTTCTTAAACAGTTGTGTAGCAACCAAGGGATGGTCTACCATCATAGCCCGGCTGGACTGGTACAGCGAGCCAGCATTGTAAAACGAATCGAGCAATGTTCCCACTTCTTTCATCGCTTTGCCGACGGCAGCGGTACACGGCTCGCAGTTGAACGATAAGCAACCGAAGAATTCGTCTTAAAAAGGCAAAATACAGTTTTTTTTTTTTAAAGTTGAGAAACTAAAAACATAATAAATTCATGAATCAGAATCATTTATTTTGCTAGAATACATGTGTAAAAAGGTTACAAATTTGATACCGAACAACTTTCGTATAGGAGCAATAGCTAATTTTTTTTTTTTTAAATGTGCCTCTATTATAACAATAAACTATTTTCTGATGCCGCATAAAGTTGCTGCGCGGTCTAGTACGTTCCACCCCTTATTTATATCTATAGAAGATCAAAAACTAAAGGCATATGGTACTAGACAATAAAAAGTGAACCTCCTCGTATACCATGGTTTATAGATAGTCGTTTATCTAGGCATAGGATAAAACTAATATTTAGAACCAGATCCGGTCATATTCTATAAAAAAAGGTTTCCAATCTCATAAAGAAATTAAGTTCTACCGATTGCGAATCATGTGGACAGGAAGAGGATATATCTCATCTCTTGATAGAATGCGAGCGCAACAGGTCAGAAAGAGAGAGAGAGAGCAATTTTTAAGTAGTGTTAAAACTAATAGATTGGATGTCGTAATTGTTCAGAGCATATTATGCAACCCGAAATCAGAAACAACCTTGCAACTGTGTAGTTTAATAGAATGTATTATACGCATGAGAAATTTTAGTCATTTAGGACCCATCGTCCAGTGACTCCATTCATGCAACCGAACAAATTTCCCCAAGGAACTAGCTCGAAACACAAATTTAGACTTCCCATAGTAAGTTAGGTCACGTGATGAGACATTTTGTGTGGGAGGTCCAAAAATTTACTCCATATTTCGACCCATATATCTTGGGGAAAGTTGTTCAGTTACATGAATGGAGTCACTGGACGATGGGTCCAAAACGACAAAAATTTCACGGTGTATTATAAAACTGAAGAGTTTGTTTGTTTATTTGAAAGCGCTAATTTCAAGAGCCGCTGACCCAATTAGAAAAACTCTCAGTGTCCAAAGCGACTAAAATTTCACGGTGTATTGTAAGTTTTTGTTTAATTTATTTATTTTTCGCTTACATGTACATTATATGAATAGATGGAGTTAGGACAATTTTTGTAAGTATATGTATCCAGACTGGGTGTTGCGAAGTCTCTTAGAGAATGAGTGTTAATGGGATTGACATGTCTAAAAGACAAAAATCCCTAAATAAATTGTAGAATATATATATATATATATATATATATATATATATATATATTTTCTGTTATTTTGTTTTTTCTTGCACCAAACTGCACCGGCCGAGATTGTCGAAAGCTCTGGCTTTGAAAGGTGTTTGGCCAGCAGTGGGACACCGAATACTATTTTTTTTAATTCTTTCAACAAGAATGTATTAATTCGCACTTTTTTATAAGTTTTTGTGTAATGTTTACTTACCATCACTGAGATCTTTCTCGTCTTTCCCATCGTTGTGCTCCTCTTTGGAGCCGTCGACAGCGTTTAGCCTCTTCAACCGAGACTTGCATTCGTTTGAGTTTACAAACCTACGAAAAAAGATAAAATTATTCGTCTTCTATACGTCATCCGTAAAATTGTAAAAACTATTTTATTTTATAACAAGCTCTGTTTCCCGCCGCTCCGCCTGCGTCAAAAAGTAGCCTATATTTGACCCCGGGTCCTTAACTACATTCATACCATCGAAATCCGTTCGGCGGTTTGGCCGTAAAAGCGTAACAGACATACAGAATTTCACACTTGTAATATTATTAGTAGGGAAGAATGGATATATCCAATAAGCAGAAACGTTATAAAGTAGATTTATTATTTCAATAAATTTTTAGCTAGTCTACATCTGCGGGAAATAGACGTGATTACATTTATGTATGTGTTTTGGCTAGATCGTGCAATTGGGTATTCTACACAATTTATTTTTATCGTTCATAACAAACATTTCACTGCCAGACACTGAAAACAGAAAGATTTTGTAAAATCCGTTCTTAAATAAATAAGTTACAAGGCTTTGAAATTCGGTGGAAGGGAAAACAAGAAAAGGATGCACTGTGTGTGCAGTGACGTCACTGCCACTTAGTTTCATGCGTACAAAAGAGATAGCAAGATGTCCCCAGCACGCTCACACTTTTCTACTTGAGAAAACTTTAAAATCCAATTACTGCCTTAAATAACAACCAATTTTGTTGTTGTTTTCGGAATCGGTTACTTTTTAGTGTATGTATTGTTTCGTATGCTAATATTATCCAAGTATGAATACAGTCAAGTACCCTATTGTTATCATAGGGAAATGACTTCTTAATATTGGAGTGTACGAAAGGCGGTTCCAACAGGTGTCGGAAGATGGATCCTTCCATCCACGAGCGAGTAAGCAAGATGGCGCTGTACAAGCTGTAAGGCGACATCTCGCTTGCTCACTCATTTTAGAGATGGTTTGAGCCCCCTGTACAAAACCTATTGTCCATGTAACCCACTCGATATGAATGAATTGATACCTCACAATAGTACTTACCGATAATCGACAATATTTCTCACGAGGGTAGGCACAATATTTCTTTGTGTGCACAGAAATTCGTCTTGTTCGGCGAGGGTCCGTCCAGCTATCTTGGCTTGGAGCTCTAACCAAATAAGATCTTTGAGCTCGTTCTGCCAAACTTGCTCCTCACGGCTTATCTATAACATAATATTATAAATAAAGGTTGATTGTTAGATATTGCTGTTAGCATTAAGTCAACGAAGTACAACGGAGGCTAAATAAATACTTCAATAAAGTTTATTATTAATATTTAATAAGTATTAGCTGTTCCCCACAGGTCTCTACCCACGTCGAAAAGTAGCCTAACTTTGACCCCGGATCTTCAACTGTATCCCATACCAAATTCATCAAAATCTGTCCAGAGGTTTATCCGTGAAAGCGTAACAGTCAAACAGACATTCCCCTTTATAATATTAGTAAGTATGGATTAGGATTTCACGTCTTTCAGAAAATGGCATTGCTTCCACCAGGTATACTCCTTCTAGCGAAAACAATGTCATATTCCGAAAAGCTTTGACCCAACGTTACAAATATGCGTGCAAATGGTCTCACAACTCAGGATGCTGAAGACTGGAAGAAATCGAAGAGAAAAAACAGGATAAAGAAGACATTGACAAACCCCCCCCCTCCCCCCCCCCCCCATGAATCTATAAATAAATATTTAGGGACAAATCACACAGATTGTGTTAGCCCTAAATTAAGTTCGAAACTTAAAGTAAACAAAAACTTAACTGACGATACTATAGTCATGTGACCAACTTACCGTCCGTCGACAGCCTTTCTCCATATTCCCCATATTGATGAGCAAGCAGAACGTCTTGTGGAAGTTGACGCGGTTCTCCGGAGGCTCGTCTTCTCCGTGAGTCCGAGTTTCCACCTCCTCTTCAGGGGATTCTTCTCGGCATTTCAGTTTGGAGGTTAGGGACATGAAGCGGCTACATGACTCCACCTGGAGGAAAGAGATTCCACTGTTATTCTTAGTCTGCTGTTAACTGCCTCTATGGTCAAGTGGTTAAGGCGTGTGGGTTCGATTCCCGCGGGAAGCATACTTTGTTTAGTTGTTTCCAGTTTGGTTATCTTTATTATTAGACAATCATACCTGCAATGACCTATGCGGGCATCATTGTCTGGTAATAAAACATATTCCTAGCTTCGGTAGGCACGTAAAGCCGTTGGCCCGGCTGACATTTGGTAGTCGTTAAAGTAACCACGTCGGAGGCCGAAAGACAGTTCAGAAAAACACTGAAACCAGGGTGTGCTGTGACTGCTGTGTCTATTGACCAGGAAATAAGAGCATGATGATTCATTAATATAGAGTGGGTTTCATGGTCAATCGACCCTGACAGAGATTCGCGGAACTTCCTCGTCGTTTCAGCCACAATCAGTCCACTGCTGGACTTAGGCCTCCCCCAAATTGAGGGGCTGTTACCATACTCGCCAAGCTCGGCAGGCGGGTTGGCGTCTCCTCAATCATCATCATTCTTTGGAGAATAATAATAAATGTAGCAAAGATGAGTTTATTTTCTTCTTACCAGAGTCGGCACGGCTGGCTGGACACCTGGAGAGGGCAGGGAGTCCGCCTTGGTCTCCCGCTGACCCAGGTCCAGCTTGTAGTCTCGAGCCCTGGTCCTCCCCACTTTTAGGTTTCTAGCTTTCTTTAGGCGTTCTGAAAGCATATTTTATCGATAAATCGACATTCCAGGTGTAGTCTGACACGGGTTTACCGTCGGGTCAGATCTCCATAAAACTAAACTATATGAATATACATTGCACCTAAATTTTCTTCGCGTGTTATGCCCTCTTCTGTACCCATATGTCGGCTGACTGGAAGAGATCCCTATTTGGGATAAGTCCACTTTTTGTTGTATTTTGTTACTATGTTCTTTGTGTACAATAAAGAAGATATTTTTCTCAAACATGCGCGGAAATATTGTCATTACTTTTGAATAAAGAACACGCGAAGTAACATATTTACGTAGACTGAAAATCAAATTCACTTCCCGGCGCGTTCTTTGAATTTGGAACGAAGAGCGCGCCGGCAATGTTGTATGAAACGGTTAGCTGTTTGAATTTAGAACTTTTTCATCTATCGTACACATTGCGTTCTCATGGCTGTATCTGAAAAACCAAAATCACTTCCCGGCGCGTTCTTTGAATTTGGAACGAAGAGCGCGCCGGCAATGTTGTATGAAACGGTGTGCTGTTTGAATTTAGAACTTTTTCATCTATCGTACACATTGCGTTCTCATGGCTGTATCTGAAAAACCAAAATCACTTCCCGGCGGCGCGTTCTTTGAATTTGGAACGAAGAGCGCGCCGGCAATGTTGTATAAAACGGTGTGCTGTTTGAATTTAGAACTCTTTTATCTATCGTACACATTGCGTTACCGTGGCTGTATAGCCACAGATGCGTCTACCTTTCGGCACAAACTGTAAAATAAATTAAATTTATTATGTAAAAAAAGGCCCTTTTTTATTTCCTTGCATTTTTTTAAGAAAAACACTATATATGCCTCGGCCGAAATGGCAATTGCCTGTCTCGTATCATTGAAGTCCTCGCCTGATACTCGACCTGCAATTGCCTATTTCGCTGCCTTTGCAATAATGTACTATACATAGTTACATAGAATGTATTACCGCACATTTTATGTATGTATGTAAATATCTTTACCAAGTATCCATGCATTTTTGACGCAGAGTAATTGATTGGTCGTCGCCACTCATCATCATCATGACCGCTCTAACTATTTTTGCCCATCGCGGATAATTGGGTCTCCTATCATGTAACTACCTCTAATAGATGTGATGTGATATTCAAGGAGTTAGCATAGAAACCCTGGTCGCCACTACTACAGCAATATCTCTCTTCCGTGCTTCAGAAGGCACATAAAGCCGTTGGTCTCGAGTCTGACCTATTATATTTTTCTTTCTTTCAAAAACTGTTTTTGTTGCTTGGTATTTGCCACAAATACATATTATTTATTTGGTCCTAGCTTCACCACCACTCTTTTATTCAGGTAGTTCAAAAAGTGTGTATTGTATTATCCTTGTGCCCTTGCTGGAGAAACTCCGCCATGATGAACTGTGAACCATGAAGAACTAAGGTTGTTTGAAAAAGATTGCTTGTGCAATAAGGCCGCCTTTTGTATACGTACTGTGTGTTCATGCCTTATGATAGATATATTTTATTTTACTGTGTGCAAAGCAGTGTTAAATAAATAAATGATCAGTACACTTACCAACAACTGCGGCTTGTTCTGCACTCATCTCGTCCATGCTCTTCCTGGCCCCTTTAATGAAGCTCTGGATACCGGGACACTGCATGCTCATTATGTTCCTACAACACAAATTTCTCATAAGGTAGATATCTTCTATCGTATTTAAGATGAAGATAATTTGTGTATATAATAGTTCCCGTTCGTATTACATTCTGTGTTAGAGGTGGAGGAAAACTGTTTTCAAAGATTTGGAACGTGTTCAAATGAACATACACACAACCCTGGACAGATTTTCGAAAAGATGAGGAGGACCGACCCTAAATAAATCAAATCAAAATATAAAATAAAGGGTTAAGATATGGAAGAAGATAATATTTCTCTTCTCTTGAAATATTCGAGATCGCGTATTATAAATACTTCTATTAGTAAATATCCAATGTTTTATTCATATATATCAACTTCTTTTTTTGATTAGTCTAGTTAGACGTCCAATCGGTTTAGATATTTATTGAAACTTTATTGTGTGGTACAATAAAGTAAAACATTTATATACAATTGATACACATAATGTTAAAAGCCTATTCCCTACTAACAAACCATACGGAGAAACAGTATGTCGTCGGACCATCTTGTAGATATTGTTTATTTAAATGTGTCACTATTTTAGTACTAAAAAATCAAATACAATAGCATATTTTTACTGCTTTGCTAAGCTATGCTAAGAATAATACCTGTAATTCCGATACGAGCAAATACAACATAAACATGCAAACATAACTAGGGCATCTGGTTAGAACATTGTAATTTTTTACACCTACATACTTTCTGTGAGCAATGTTTGTTAACGAATCATTATTTTTTACGAATTGATCAATCAAAACGTTAAATTGTTCATTTCAGGCAACAGAGACAGAAATAACTCATCATCACGCTATCCCGAAACATGCTAAGCGTGTTTTTTTAGCACTAAACGTAGAAATAGTATCGCTTCTTACACTGTGAAGAACGAAACAAATATGGCGAATTGGCGAATCACCGAACAATTTGAGGTGATAATTGGGCAAATTGCAGTCAAAAGCCATTTCGACAAAAAGTTTAAGGTTTTTCGAACATTTAAACAAATTTAGTATACGGCTCAAACAGCTTTTCGTAAACCACTGCTGTAAACCATCGTAATCCAGTTGTTGCCAGCGATTTTCCTGATATCGTCGAGCCACTTAGCAACTATACGGCATAGGTACATGATGAGAAGCCCAATTTTCAACAGTAGACAAAAATATGGTCGTAATGGATGCGATACTATAAATATTTAGTATAATTTTCGACGCCAATTCACAACATACAGATTTGCAATATTCATTATCACTATGTTGCGGCAATAAACCAATTTATGAAGCGGTGTCGTCGCCAACGGTCTGAGCTGTTATCTTATCTACGGGATTATGATGGCTAATGTTTTATAAATATAAACATAATGGTTCATATGTGTATTCAGACTAGCTGTGCCCGCGACTTCGTCCGCGTGGAATAATTATTTTAGGAATCATATTAATTTTTTGTTTACAAACCTACCTCCTCAGCTTTATTATAAATTACCTATAGCTGTTCCCCACGACTTATTTTAGACGATTTAGTTTCGACCAAATTTGATTATCATAAAAACGGTTATTGTGAGTTAATCTTATAATATAGACATATACTATCGCGGATATTTTTTTAGATAATTTAAAGAGGAATAATTCTTTCATACATTTTTTGGGTATCTCGAACGGTTTTCGCAGCGCACGCAACGGATTCAAGCCCTCAAAGATGAATAATTTTCCCCGTTTTTTTCCACATTTTCGACTGTTTCTTCGCTCCTACTAGTCGCAACGTGATGTTAAATAGCCTAAAGCCTTCCTCGATAAATGATCTATTTAACACAAAAAGAATTTTGCTATTCGAACCAGTAGTTCCTGAGATTAGCGCGTTCAAACAAACAAACTCTTCAGCTTTATAATATTAGGTGATATCGCGCGTGAATGTCCTGTTTTGTTCTGACCTTTAGATTTTAGAGTTCCGTACCCATAAAGTGAATATCTTAAATCAAATTAGAAGGTAAATGTTACACGGGATTTGTCTGTCAATAGGCTTGAATCAACTATAATTTTCAAAATCATGCATATTGTGCAAAAATTCAGTATTCAATTTATCAAATAAAGATCAATAAAAGACTTTTTTTTCCTAAAATTTAGAGCTACGCTCTTGTCTGCGGAATCCCTGCCAATAAGTCCTACTTTGCCAACCTCACGTCACAACGACCCCTTTTTCCTTTAATTTTTTAAAATTTTCTTTGCTTAGACAGACTGGCAAACAATCGCGCAGAATAGGAAACAGTGAAGAAGTCTTGTGTCGGAAGTCAAGATCCGTGTCGGTTCGCTGAGCCAATGCAGCAGTAATAGGCTACTTGACTGTATTCATATTTGGGCAATATTTGCCCAAATATGAATACGCTTTCATAAAGATTAACAAAATAAATACAAGACGCTAACAGACTCCTATACTAATATGTACAAAAAGAAAATGTATAAGTTGCTTTAATCTTTAAGTGGTATATAAATTTGGAAGGGTCAACTCTAATTTATTATTTAAAGGAAGGTCGATGCTGCCGATGTATTGAGGCATCAATAATGTAAAGTGTTAACAAATAATCCACGTCAGCGAGTCTGTTTGTGTAACATATATGAATATAGCAAAGATTTTATGAGGATGATCAGAAGGATCCATTTGATTTCCGGATGAATAAATAAATAATAAAATTCATACTAATATTATAATCCATATCCATACTAATATTATAAATGCGAAAGTCTGTCTGTCTGTCTGTTACGCTTTCACGGCCAAACCGCTGAACGGATTTTGATAAACATACTAATACTATTATAAATGCGAAAGTCTGTCTGTCTGTCTGTTACGCTTTCACGGCCAAACCGCTGAACGGATTTTGATAAAATTTGGTATGAATACGTATAGTTGAAGACCCGGGGTCAAACATAGGCTACTTTTTGAAGCAGGCGGAGCTGCGGGAAAAAGCTAGTATAAATATATAGGGACAAATCATACAGATTGAGTTGGCTTCAAACCAAAGTAAGTTAGATAGGAGGCAGGCGTGTTAACTATTACGCAACAGAGGTCCATTGCCTAGTAATTTATTTATGTAGCGCGCAACACTATTATTTCTTTTGCTATGTTGTCGGTCTGCTGGTCGCGACCTATCACGACTCTTGCCGCCGAAGTCAAACATCGGTTTTATTTCGTATATTGGCGCTCTGTCGGCCTCAGCCAATCACAACGCTTCCTGCTCACGCGCCGTGGCTTGCGGATATATGCGTCTCCTTTCGCGCCGCATACCGCAGGCGTCGAGCCGACGCCGACGCAATCCGCCATTACGATTTTGTTCACCTACAGCGCTCGTATCTCAGAGCTGTTCGCGTTCGTTTTGCTAATTACCCCAGTCTCAAGTGTTTTCTTAACAATTGTATTATTCCGTTTATGTACAAAACTGTATCGGTCTAAGTTGTGCAATAAACATTTAATCGTAGTAGGGGTTTTTGATTTCTTTTTTAACCAACGCTAAATTTATTTGTTTTCGTTTCTTCTAATATATGAGTTTGAACATCTGTATTTCTATGATGATTCGTTGGACTAAGGTCTCTATCTACAGTTTATGTACGGAACAAATATACAGCGTTGCACACTTGCTTTCACGTATTTCCGACAATCACAATACTGGCGTCAATCGAACAATCTATTCAAGATAAAAAATTTTGCACAATTTTATATTTTGTATTAAATTTGCGTTGGATCTTTCGATGGAAATTCCACATCATTCTAGAAAGTGTTGATTGGGGAACAAGACTAGTTAATAGTAACTACTGACGATTTGGGTAAGGATAGCAATTGATATCTTATATAATATACGTCGATATTGGCGGTCTGTATAAAGAGAGACGTGAAAAACATTTCCGCGACACCCCAGGTCAGACAATCCTGGCGCCGAGTTACGAGGAGGCCCGACCCCAGATAAACTGGGAAGGTGGCAGGAGAAAGAAGAAGATTGACGGTCTGTAGGACAGGATGAAGGCATCGTCATCTGTGTCTAAGTAGTTGAGAGATTGTCTCCCCCATTTATCTCATTCTAAAGTAACTCCCCGTCTGTATCAGGACCAGGAGAATGGAGAAAGAGAGGTAAATAAACGTTTCTTCTTTAGCTTAAATGGCTATAAGGGCAAAAATCTATTTCTTTGGTGCTGACAGCCATTTTGTGTTGAAAGCGTTAGCTTGTCTGCGTTACCGGCTATAATATCCAAGCAGATTGTTGTTCAATGTGCGCCAGATGTACGAGCGTACTGTACGTCACACGGGAAGCTCTTTTCTTCATTTGAAGAGATTTGATAATTTCTAGTAACTACAAAAATCTCTGAACTGATTTTGATGAAACTCGGTATGGATTAATAGTTGAAGACCCGGGGTCAAACATACCTACTACTTTTTAACGCGGGCAGAGCCGCGGGAAACGGCTAGCAGTTGGTTATATGCCAAAAGTCACTTACCCACGCCTGACATTGTCCCGGATCCTTGTCCGCGGCGGCGTGGTGCCCAGCAGATCAGCTTCGGCGCCATCACCGTCGTCTGCGAGGAGTTGCGAAGAGGCACGCGGATGCCGCATCACGACGTCACACGCGTCCCTGGAATCAGATATATCAAATTAGGGAGGGTTTCTCATAAATTCAGTTTAGCTTCCCGGCAGCGAAGTCTACTAACGTAATTAATGCTTGGTCCGAGGTGGTGGATTCTAATTCAAGGAAAGACAACTATTTCACTACAAGTTGGTTTTGGTGTATACATTGTAGGCTTGGATAATCTGATTGTCCGATAAGAAAAATAATTCCGTAAATACTTTGGAGACACGGCCTGCTATCTGGTGATCATTTTAGAAAACAACGAAAACAGCCGGAAGGCAGTTTTGAATATATCAAGACAAGAATTTGCTCGGTCAATTGAACTAACTATTGACCAACACGATAAATAATAAGTACATAATCCCTACATATATTTAGACCGTTTCACGTATATACATGTATTTAGACCGTCTCACATATCCATACTAATATTATAATGCGAAAGTCTATCTGTCTGTTACGCTTTCACGACCAAACCGCTGATCGGATTTTTATTAAATTTGGTATGAATATAGTTTAAGACCCGGGGTCAAACATAGGCTAACGCAGGCGGAGCTACGGAAAAATGCTAGTATTTTATGAAAGGAAAAAATCCGCTGAACGAAGACACTAGCGCCACTCCTATTAGCGTTCTTTTTACGTGGCCCGACCTATGCGATATACGCACAGTACACATACGAATGATTTATGGCTTTCCATCGATCAGGCTACACATATTATGATAAAATATCGTTAATCACCAACATCTACAGACGGAAACTAATTGCTTATAAATTGGTAATGTAGATACCTAATTTGAAAGGTAATTCCTTAATTTGTTTGATTAACCTCACAATATTGTGTCAAGTATTTTGTACTAGCTGTCAGTTTTACCCACCAAATATGAAGTTATGTACTAGTGTACAACTTTCTTTAATAACTGGGCTATCAAATGAAACTTTCTAGATTTTTATTTATCTGACTGGGATATGGCTTTCCTAAGCCAGTTTCGTCCGAGGGTTTTCTAGTGGGCATGAACCCTTATCATCAGCTGTACCTACTCCCATCTTCTTCTTTGCGAGTCAATATGGCTACTTAATTCCTAGTTACTCACATACTACACTTAGAAGGCGCGTAGTATGGTACTGGCTAGGTACGCAGAAAAGCCAACATATTTGTGGAACCTATCATTCTAATGAGCTTTGTTCGCGAGGTCTACTGCTTACAGAACCGCTTGTTAGGTTACTACAGTGCAGAAATGGACCTCTTTACAGGTGTGATGTGTAGAGGGAAAAATAATACTAAAAAATTACACTATTTTAATACGGTTTAAAGAAATAGTTATTGGCCTTCAGACACAGGCTTCAAAAGTCTCTCAGTTATTTACTTAATTCTGTGCCAATGATAAGTGATAACACCTTACGTACATTGCCTCCATCTATCCGGTATGAATCACCAGCAAGCGTGATTCATTCGAGATTGCAAAAATAACAGTGTGCTAAAAAAACATTTCTAAAATTCAAATAACTTACAAATTTTGACATAGAAGTCGTCTACACACATTTAAATATTTAGATAGTTATCGTTAGCAATCTTGAGGGCGCTCTCAGGAATAAGAAAAATCGCTTGTTTGCTTTAGTAGACCTTCAGCTACGAGGAAAGAATAACGATTTTGAAGAATTCATACTAGAGCGGTAGCTTTTCAGCTAGAGTACGTTGTAATCATGGTCATAGACATGGCGGCACTGGTGATTACATACAATAGAGCGACAGCCGCCAGACCTCCGTGTAACCATTTTTAGAGGAAAATAATATTAATGGGTTCATGATCATAGTGTGTTAGTTAGTGGCCAACACTGCCAGATATCATGACGACAGAATTAGTTATCCATTTTTTTGCTTCTCTGTTCTGTCTGGCCTGCCTCCGTGGGACCTTAGACACGGAGGTTGTTCTCAGGGCAAGTATTCTTCCCCTGAGTTGTTTAGTTGTTTTCTGTTTGGTTAGGACATTGCAGGTATGAATCACGTGATTCCATTTGGTGATCGTTAGGAACCACGTCAGAGGCTGAAAGGCGGTACCGAAAAATTCTGACACTACAGGGTCGATTGACCATGAAGCCCACTCGATATGGATGAATGTATATTTGCTTATCTATTACTACATTCATAGTAACAGTGCTCGTAACATACATATAAATATAGTGCCGGCATTTGTTTATCACTTCCTCATTACATTATCTTATCTTCACAATACATTTTTATGATAATTTTCAATGTTTACCATCTTGTGATAGATAACGTACCGACGAATCACTGTATATATCTGCCAATAATTTTGCATGAATGTATCATTTGTAAAGACACTTCCAATGTACCTAACTAAATCCGTAAACAATTCATTCTGTAACCGCCTGCTATGAGGTAGGCCGTACGCCTGTTTTTTTCTTCTCAATATTAAATAACTCTTTCTTGGCTGAAATAGGAGTGTCGCAAGCACGTAGCCAACAACATGTTGAATGTAGATCATTTACCTAATTAGTTGTTGACCTAAACTGGACCAAAAAGCAAAAGGATAGGACGAAAGGGATATGTTATTTTGGGGATTATGTTTATATTACAATGATTTTATTAAATTTGTACATAGGTAATTAGGTACATAGTCTTCACTTTTCCTTTATTTCTTGTACACGCTAATTACCCTTTTCTTGTCATTTCCTCTCTTGGGTCTGCTGAAAGCAATTTCTTTAGAAATAAGCAACTCCCTTGTACTGTCTTTTGCTCATAAGTATAATACTTTGCATTTTTATTGTGTGCATGAATAAAGTAATTAAAAAATAAAGAAACAGCTAAATGCAGCAGGAGACATGGCTAACGAGTTTCAAACGAGACCGTCACTTTAATCCCGTTTCGAGTAAAAAAAAATAATAATGGTCTCATTAGACATGGCTCTTGTGAGAACTTACTTTTTTGCCCATGTATGGCAAATGGACTTAGCATGTATTTTGCTTCATCATGTGACTCAATATGTTATTTAGACATGCTGTTGTGGATGACCTTCGGCCGAATTTTTTTTTATAATTTAGTAGGCAAATAAGCACACTACTGATGGTTAGCGACCATAGCATATCCCATTAGAGACACCTGCAACCCCTAGTGTCAACACATTCTTATGAAGGACTCTACTCACCTCAAAGATGTTGGGACAATCTAGTATGAAAGAGTGGGGATTTCGTCTCGTTTCTTCACACTTGCCTACCTTAGTTGTCCCAACAGCTTTGATGTGAGTAGAGCCCTTTATTGTCGACCCTTCTCTGTGACTTCTTACATCAATATCTACTAGTTGTTCGCCGCGAACATAGACCTCGCTAATTTCACTCAATAAAGTTTAGCCAAAAATAAATCTCCCCATCATTTACTGGGGCCATATTTAAGATATTTTGAATCCAAAAGTTTCATACACCTGGGAGAAATTTATCGTAATCCTGTGTCAGATGCCTTTAGGCATACTTAATCTGACAGTGTCAGCCACTAAAACACTTCTGACCTTGTTTCTGTTGATCCTGAAGGTCAGAAGACAGTCGCTCCATAGGAATAACCAGTACTGCCAAATCTAGGAACACGATTAACAACATACCTTACGTTCCGAAGCGTAAGCTCAGGACGCGATTGGGAAATACACTTGGACGTAGAAGATAAATATAATAAGACCAAGGCAAACAGAGTCAATTAACCTCTCTAAGACCAGGGTGTAAACTATTGATTGCCCCCAAAATAGCATTTCAATGGCCGTGAATTATCGTTCGTTCGTCTTAGAAAACATAAACAAAAATATTTTAAGATCAAGAAAGTGTATTTAAAAATATGAAAGATCAAAAATGTTGAATTGAATGTTCGGTGTTGCAGGCGTTCATAGGCTACGATAACCACTTACCATCAGGCGGGCCGCACGCCTGTTTGCCTACTTAGTTGTATTAAAAAAATGAGTTTATTTTGATAATTGTATTTCATATGCCAGTCATACTGACTTTTACAAATTAATATTTTTTTTTATTTTTTCGCGCTTCTTACACATTAAAGTAAACTATTTTAAATTATTTTAGCTGCTATTGTTAAAGGGGTTTATTTTTTATTAATATATTATTAATCCAAACTATATACTATACTATCCATACATACTATAATACTATAATATCCATACTAATATTATAAATACGAAAGTCTGTCTGTCTTTCTGTCTGGACCTGCGGGAAAATGCTAGTAAGTATAGTAGTTCCTGAGATTAGCATGTTCAAACAAACAAAACTCTTCGGCTTTATAATATTATTAACTAGTGTAATAACGTGGGGCGCACTATAAGTTTCCGGAATGAATATGAAAAAATACTATTAAAGGTACAAAATTAATTTATTGTTTTTCAAAATAATCTCCCTTGGCGTCTATGCACTTTTTCATTCGATGAAACCAGTTTTGAAAACTTTTGTGCCGCTCCTCTGTGATGACCTCTGAAACGTGTTTTTCATACTCCTCGACAGCCTCTTCTGGTGATGAAAATCGTTGACCGCGTAATTGGTTCTTAATTTTTGGGAACAGAAAAAAGTCACAAGGTGCCAGGTCGGGACTGTATGCAGGATGACTCATGAGTTCTACATTTTTCGCTTTCAAAAAGTCGTTTGTCTGGCCGTGTGAGAACTAGCATTGTCGTGGTGCAGGATGATACGGCGTTTACTGTTATTTTTACGGAGTTCGTCAATAACTTCCGGCAAACAAATGGTCATGTACCAGTCACTATTCACTGTACGACGATTCTCTAAAGCAACAGTAGCCACGTGTCCAGTTTTATTAAAAAAAGAAGCAATCATCCGCTTAGATGCACTTTTGACGCGCGCCACTTTGGTTGGTTTCGGCTCATCTTGAAAGACCCATACGCTCGATTGCTGCTTTGTTTTGGGACCGTAGCAATAAATCCATGTTTCGTCACCTGTTACTATGTCCCACACCAAATTTGACGCACCTTCGTTGAATCTGGTAAGCATGGCACTGCACCAAGTGACGCGGTCCGTTTTTTGAGCCTCGGTCAAGTTGTGTGGGATCCACCGCGAGCACAGCTTTCTCACACCCAAATGTTTGTGTAGGATTAATTGTATTTCACTCATGCCTATTTCTAAGGATGCGCGAATTTCATGGTGGGTCACATGCCTGTCTGTTTCAATCATACGGCGCACAGCATTGATGTTTTTGTTGGTCACAGCGGTGGACGGCCGACCATCGCGAGATTCGTCACTGAGATTGATACGACCACGCTTGAATTCTGCAAACCAGCTATAAACAGTTGTCTTGCATGGTGCTTCATTGCCAAAAGCTGTTTCAAGCCGAGCGATGCTCTGTTGAGCTGTCAAATTACACTTAAAATCGTAGAAAATCATACTACGAAAATTTTCCCAAGTTAAATCCATGTTGATGCAGACACACAATTTTTTAAATGGCGCCAGAAGGTAAAAACAAAAGACAGTCAGATGAAACAAACTGCATTCTACAGCCAAAGAGTTCTATTTTCAAATGTTGCAATAAATTTTTAAATATTGTTTATGTAAGTGGCCAGTTCCGGAAACTTACAGTGCGCCCTATGTAACTATTAGTATAGATAGATAGATAGATAAAGGAAAAAAATGAGGAGAGGTTTTTGCCCAGCAGTAGGAAACATAGTTACAGCAAAGAAAAAAAATAGTTTTAATTATTTAAAATAATTAATTTGTAATAATTACTTATTGTAAACAATTTAAAATTAATAACCTAGTTACTCGTATTCTATTGTTAACTATTCTGTGGCTCGTCTGAATCACAGACTATTTATCTATTGAACTGGACATGAACTCTTTAACTATTCTGTAACATAAATTCGACACCAACTTCTGTAAAAGAAAAAAGAAAAAACCTACCTGTTAAAGGCAAGCTGTTTATTTTTGGCAGAATTTAACATTCATCAACATTGAACACTTTAAATTGAACAGTTTGTCTTCCAATGAATAAATAGTGACAATAATGCAATACATTAACTATAGAACAACCACTTGAAGATTAATTAAAAGCGGCGACATCGTCATTTAATTCCATGTAAAGTGGTTTTTAAACACTTGAGAAATTTCATGGCACATCGTAGCTATTAAAGCCACAAGCACATATATGCCAAGCAGTGAAGTGACTGATTAGGTTATCAGACCGACACCATAATGTACCATGATGGGATTTCAAGTGCTGATAAGCTGTTATCAGATTATGATAAATGCTTAAATGTGCATGGAGATTGCAAAAGATATGGTCGCTAAAGTTATTTGTTAAATCGTATATCATCATCAATCGTAAATCACCACTGTCTATCAAAGGAAAAACATCATGTCACCAAACTGTATCTCATGAACCATGATAACGGTTAAATTTTCAGAGATGATGTATTTCTGTTGGTGCTATAATGACAAATATTAAAATCTGAATCCCCCGGTTATGGGGATTAAAAGAAGTCATGAAAAGCAAAGGCAACGTTGCTGTCAAACGTAAACTGTTTAATACATGCATGCTACCAGTTCTAACTTATGGTTGGCAAACTTGGGCCCTGACAAAAAGGCAAACTAAACAAAAGGAGGAGACTATGTGACAAATTAAGAACAGAAATAATAAAGAATCGTACAAAAACTAAACAGGTGACAACAACCATTAAAAGACTAAAATGTAAATGTGCTGGGCATACAATTAGAGGAAAAGATAAATGATCAAAAAGACTAATAAACTGGTACCCAAGAAATAAGACGGGAAGGAGAGGGAGGCCTTGCAGAAGATGGGTAGATGACATTAAGGCAGTAGCTGGATCAACCTGGACCAGGAAAGCAGGAGACAGGGAAGAGAGGAAAAGATTGGAGGAGGTCTTTGTCTATGGACAAACGGACAAAATAAAGATTAAATTGAAAAAAAATAAACTATAATTTTTCATTATTTCAAAGTTTAATTGTTAATGTAATTTTGTAAATTATATCTGAAATAAAGGCTTTTATTATTTATTAAAATCTGAATAAAATATATACCTAAGTGGGGGGCTCGCATACATACCATAAACATTATTTTTGGCTTTATATTAATAACAGCAATGGTTGTTTAAGTAAATATAGGGTATATGTTATGCCATATAGATAAATGGTATGGAAACTGCATGGAATTATATGGACTTGCATTAGGTAAATTTTTTTCTTCATGTGGGATTTTGCTTAAGGGTCACTACTGGGTGAATGATAGACAGTCTGATAGATTCATGGACACTTTGATAAAGAAGCATCATGAACAGGGATCACTTATTCAAATTTGGGAAATTGAAACACCTAACTTGACTAAGGGACATGCAGCTGTATGTCTCTTAACCATGTTTTAATTTGTTTTAAATCAATTTTTTGTGTGACTTCCCCAACCTAATGGGTAGAGTCAAAGTTTAGGATTAGATATGAAAGTCTCATTACAGCTCTCCAAAATGCTTATACTAGATTTGACTCCTGGCGACAAACTCAATGTTACATAGAGGCCACCATTTGTCAAAGAGGAACATCAATTGAAATTCACACACACATTTAAACATGGTTGGATAATATAGGTATTGCCTTCTGACCCACACAAAAGAGCTGGTACTTATTAGCAATATAAATAAATGCATGGAAGAATCATACGAATTGAGCTAGCCAAAAATAAGTTCGATACTTGTGGAATACCTATGAGCTGTCATAAATACATTAAGTAATCGACACAGCATTCTGTAACTAACTTCCAGACTCCGAGGGCTTTGCTGAGGAGAGCCTTTACTATGACAATGGCTAATCCTATCTACTTATAATGAAAATGGTAATTAAAGAAAAAAAATCAAATGTAATTCTTTTTTTTTTTTACTATTATAGTTCCATCCACCCTACTTCGAGATACCTTACCGTTCAAGACCTGATTTTATCTTGACAACTTAGCGATTTTGACTCTACAATATGTAGTTTACTAGTTATTAGCTTCGTGGTAGAAAAATAAGTACCTACAGACTTTTGGTAGGAAGCTGTGAAGAGCAGTATCAGCGCTGTATTTTATTTTCCAAAATTTATGTATTTTTTAGTCTTTAAATGCATAATATTGGTGGATTATTATTCATAGAGTTCGATAACAGGTGTGAGTGTTGGGAAATGATACAGTGTATGTATGTATGTATGTAAAAATCTTTATTGTACACAAAGAACATAGTATCAGAATCAGTGTTTGATTTATGTGATTTTCATGATGGTTACTAAAAGCTCCTAGTAATTGCTAAGTGCAGTTTTTCTACCACTTCACTTAGCCTGATTCTATAGGTATAAAAATTAAGAAGGGCTATAAAGGACTTGTATCCAAGCCGTAAAACCCATTACTAAAAAAAGTACCTACACACTGCATTAGTTACCATGCTGACAAAAACTACAATTACTAAAAATAGGAGAGAGATACTTACCTTGATTCCTTAACATACTTTTATGTTCTTATTATTACAATCAAATTAATTATACTAGAGAATTAAATTAATTATTCTACTGAGAAGCGCATGGTGGCGAGTCGAGTGTTGGCGATACAATTTATCAATGTACTTATTCAATGATCTAAGCGTTAATTTGTTAAGTCTTTATATGTATATGTGTTGTTGTAATCTCCCACATAGAATGAGATGAATAATCAGTGCCAGGAAAAAACTTAATTTAAGTTTGTAGTGTACTGTGATGTATATTTAAAAAGAGCTCTACCTCTCAATAATCATTGGAAATCACAAAACAAACTAGGAAAATCACATGCAATTGTCAAAAGGTACCGGCGATAAACATAATGATAATGAACAATGATTTCAAGGCTACCAGGCAAACTCACCGGCGTTTTGGGTTTGACCTTGTGATTTATGGAGTCGCAATACCGAAATTCAAATAGAACTCAAAAGTCACTCACGGGTCTTCGTCTGAACTGTGACTGGAATAGTTGATGGGAAATCCCACAGATTTCTTCCAGTCCTTATTCAAAGAGTCCATCACGGACACAAATCACAGTGCATTGTTGTAAGCCATAGAAATGCAAGCACTTTTAGCACACAATTTTGCTGATTATACAGACATTTCCTACTATTGAGGTCACTAAAATTTTTGCATATTAAAAAATAAAACAGGTTCTTTCTTTGTGATTTGATAACACATATCACTTCTCTTCGTAACGACACAAACACCACGTATGAGTATGAATGAAGGACGGAAATGGGAAAATGAAGGAAAATTGTGATGTGACAGTAATGACAGCACTGACAGACAATGACTGAAATGTTAACAGTGACAGTTTTTTTCTTTTCTTTTTCAATATGGCGTTTATTTTTTGTATTTAGCCAGACTATGGCCTGACAAAGTTGTTTAGTCAAGCAAGTCTAAAGTCTACTGAGTTGACTTTAAGTGAATTCGAGTAAGGAGAATCTAAGCAAATTGAAGTAGCAGAAAAATGACACTTAGCGATTTCCAGAAGCTTTTGGCAACTAGCAAGACATACAAAGACCATTGTATCACTTCACAACACTCACGCTTGGTTTTGATCACATAGCAAATAATAATACACCAACAGCATAAAGTATAATGTACAAACACTCAAAAACACAAGTGTTGAAAATAAAATACAGCGCCGAAACTGCTCTTCTCAGCTTCCCTCCAAAAGTCTAGCTAGACTTATCCTACCTTCGTCTACCTACACAGCCAAACGGATTTAAGCTAAGATTTAGGAACTCTTTGACTTAGTACTTAAAAAATTTCAGCATGATAGCTATTACTATTAAGTACATATTATTATGTCAAAAAAATCATTCGATATCGAATAAATATATTCACCTCGCCAATATCGCGTGAGTCACACTTTTCAAAAATAGACACTCCAGACGCCAATCGCTCCATTCTATTGTATAAGCCCTATTTTTGAAATACTTAACAGACTTAAGTATCTTTCTGTCGAACAAAAATTCTTCGTTATCTAACGAAAATCATTCGATATTAAACAAAAATTATTGGACTCGCCGATTTTGCGTGAGTCACGCTTTTCGATAGGGCTCCATAGTTCATAGCGGCTCCGAAGTGTAAGGTGAGGACACGACTAGGAAAAACATGCTTGGACGAATAAGAAGAATATTATTTGTGTTTATAACACAGTGCTATTGTTCACGGGCCGCAAGGTTGACTGTCAACGTAGAGTTACAAAAAAAAAGATATTATGTAAAGTTTAATATAAATAGTAACTTAAATATTATTATTACAAAAATATTCCAACGTTAAATTTGATTAGACAAAATATTACTACCTACTCGAATTTATTTCACTCATATTCATAGAAATAAATAAAGAAGGAAAGATGTTGATTCAAGTAAAGATGTTGATTTAAGTAAAGATGTTGATTCAAGTAAAGATGTTGGTTCGAGTAAAGATGTTGGTTCGAGTAAAGATGTTGGTTCGAGTAAAGATGTTGGTTCGAGTAAAGATGTTGGTTCGAGTAAAGATGTTGGTTCGAGTAAAGATGTTGGTTCGAGTAAAGATGTTGGTTCGAGTAAAGATGTTGGTTCGAGTAAAGATGTTGGTTCGAGTAAAGATGTTGGTTCGAGTAAAGATGTTGGTTCGAGTAAAGATGTTGGTTCGAGTAAAGATGTTGGTTCGAGTAAAGATGTTGGTTCGAGTAAAGATGTTGGTTCGAGTAAAGATGTTGGTTCGAGTAAAGATGTTGGTTCGAGTAAAGATGTTGGTTCGAGTAAAGATGTTGGTTCGAGTAAAGATGTTGGTTCGAGTAAAGATGTTGGTTCGAGTAAAGATGTTGGTTCGAGTAAAGATGTTGGTTCGAGTAAAGATGTTGGTTCGAGTAAAGATGTTGGTTCGAGTAAAGATGTTGGTTCGAGTAAAGATGTTGGTTCGAGTAAAGATGTTGGTTCGAGTAAAGATGTTGGTTCGAGTAAAGATGTTGGTTCGAGTAAAGATGTTGGTTTAAGTAAAAAACATAGGCCAAACATGATTCGGGTCGTCGCGTCTGTACCCAGGCATGAATGGCCACATCTGCTTTATTCCAGCCTCTTTGGCTTGCTGATTGGCCATATAATTATAATAAGGAAATGGAGCGTAGCTCTCATATGTATGATATGCATCCACTTCAATATTATTCAGAAGCACTAAGATTATCATTATTAATAACGTCTGCAACATCTGCAAAAAATACATTTATTTAGTTTAGCTCTATACACATCGATACTAATATTATAAGTGCGAAAGTCTGTCTGTCTGTTACGCTTTCACAGCCAAACCGCTGAATATAGTTGAAGACCCAGGGTACTTTTTTACAAACATAGGGTACTTTTTGATGCATGCTCCGCGTGCGGGAAACGAATATAAGAAATCCCGAAGTCTGGCGACGAACCAATGACGGCGATTTCGAGGCATTTTTAATGTTTCGGCAGTTTAGAAGTTGTGGTCACGTGTCCCGAATGGCAGGGGAAAAAGTGGCAAAGCATACACCTATTTTCTATTCTGCTTTGGTGGAGGGTAAGCGGAAACAGTGGACTGCTTCTCCAATACAAAAATGTCCTAAAGCGACTTATTTTATTTGTTTATCAAAAAGATTAACCTAGCATTACAGAAACAACGTCTAATGCGATAGGATAGCAGTTCCATAATTATCTATCTACATTTAACATATAACATTTAAAGACGTTATTGTGAACTCATTCAGAGAACAAGAGAATAATATCGATTCTCTCAGCTATTATATTATGAAGCGTCATATGTGCATTGCGCTGCAGCTCGGTGCGAGCGAGCGGCACCGCCAGTAGTGCTGGCCGACGCCGGCGACCTACGTAACCGTTCGGAACCCACAGTGAAACCAAACTGAGACAATTCGGATTGTGAGTTATTCCGCGTATCAAGTTAAAAACGTACAGAGCTAGTGTGAGATCCCGGCCATAGAGCCCTCTACAAACGAAGCATACAACACAATACAAATACTCTTTAATGCACCAAAATACAAATTTCACAAAACAATTTACGTACATAAAAATTGAGGTACAAAGGATAGGCGACAATTTGATATGATTTGATCCAGTGTCCAGGAATTTTCGAAAAACTAGCACAATATAGGTGAGTTTTATGATTTTCGATACTGCGACTGACTTTCATTCGATCGGTGGGTCGAACTATTTTCATTCGACATAATTATGACTGATAAATTTTAAAAATAGCGCTCCTGCTTTGTGGTGCAATGCGAAGTAGATCTTGATGATACGCTCAAAGCCGGTCAACCTGTTGTGATTGTCTATTTCTATGTAGACGGCGTCGTACACACATGCCGTCAACATATGAAATCTTCAAGAGCATGAGCGTCAAATTACCGGCTATAGGAGCAGGAGTCCGACTTTTGAAATATATGACATATAATGTCGAATGAAAATCCTTCGTTAACAAACGAAAGTCATTCAATATCGAACAAACTACTTAACGGGAAATGT
Source organism: Euzophera pinguis (assembly GCA_947363495.1). Lineage (NCBI taxonomy): Eukaryota > Metazoa > Arthropoda > Insecta > Lepidoptera > Pyralidae > Euzophera > Euzophera pinguis. Next base: position 648,006 of record OX376166.1, read on the forward strand.
TTTTATAGTGTTAAAGCATTCTTAGACAGTAAAATTGACATAGCGCAAATAATGCTCTCAAAATAAATATTTAGATATAATGATAATATTTGACTGGTTTAATAATATTTTAAGAATTATTTTATTGTGAATTGAATTAATTTAAATGTTAATGTTTATGTAATGTAGATTGAATTGTTTTAATTTTCTTTGCATACCTAATAAGGTTGATTGTGAGTGATTTCTTTCTTTCAAAATTTGATCGACAAACCGATTCTCCGTGTGTGAATCTTTTAAAAATAGGGCTCCAGTAAGGCCACATTTCTTAACGGATCCTTACTAAACTTTGCGCACATTTTCCTTTATTTATTTTTATTTTATTTTATTTTTTGTTGCGGGAAAATGATGGTAAAACGGGGACAAGTTTACTTTAGTATCATATTTGGCGGCAACATCGTATGTCTCCCACAGGCGCTGTGACAAAAAATTGGAGTGCGACCACTCACCTTTTTTTATATATATTATACTAGTGGCCCGGTACGTGCTTCGCTACGTATAAAGTGATAAATGAAGAACCGCTCGACCGATTTTGTGCAAACTTTACATAAACCATCTACTAAATAGTCCGAGCAAAGCCTAAACATTTGGTTTGTATGAGTGAGCCCGTTCTTGAGTTATAAAACTACAACGAAAAGTGGCATTGATTTTTATATATATAGATATAGAAAACTAGCTGTTTCCCGCAGCTCCGCCTGCGTTAAAAAGTAGCCTATGTTTGACCCCGACTCTTCAACTATATTCCAAATTTCATCAAATTCCGTTCAGCGGCTTGGTCGTGAAAGCGTAACAGACAGACAGACAGACTTTCGCTGGATATGGAAGTATGGACAGTATGGATAATTCCACAAAACTTTTTGTATATTAAACATAGAGCAATGCAATCTCGCCGAGTAGCACAAACATTCGATGCGACAATATGGTGCCTGAAGGGCCTGCTTAGAGTGTGAATGGTCCCAAATGGTCTTGGTCATAAAACCTACTATAAAATTTTCTTTTAATATTAAAACAAATCTGAAACGAGATCACGGCAAGTTTCATAAATAGCGCCATCTTGATATCGAACATGTCAAATGTCAAAATATGCCAAACTTGCTTACGTGATTGGAATTTTACGTATTTTTTTAATAAATTACTAGCTGACCCGGCAAACTCTCACTTTTAATTTTTTTCCAACGTTACAGCTAAATTCTCATAAACGAAACTGTAAATCGAAAATCACTCTGAGAGTACTCATAATGTTTTTTAGAGACTTATTAAATGATACCCCACAAAAAAATTATTTCAACCCCCACTTTACAAGTAGGAGAGGTACCTACCCTAAAAAAATATTTTTTATCTCATAGTTCATACCAAATTTTACTAGACTAGGTCTAATAGTCTCTGAGAAAAAAAAAGGACAGACAGACGAACAGACATGACGAAAGTTTATGGGTTCCTTGTGTTTACTACGGAACCCTAAAAAAGGGGAGGAAAGCGGGAAGTTTGTATTAGCGTTTTATGAATATATTTCGCACTTATTTGGAGGATGTTCGCCAAGTTTACTATTCAAAGAACTACTACTAGTAGTAGGTACAACCTACATAAATAATTACTCACATTTTGGGAAATTAATTTATAAGGTTTTAGCAATTCACTACTGTTCACTGTGGCTAAGGAATTACGTTTAGTAGCATTTTGGGAATTGTCCATTATTTATATCAAAGGTATGGTAGCTCTTGTAGGTTAAACAGTTGAACCGGTGGGTTATTTAATAAACTACGGTATCTACAGACTATTGATTAATGTACGACATATATACATGACCAATATATAGGTACTATAGGTACTAACTTGATATCAGTTTTATTTGGGAAGTTTGTCTGTTTGTCTGGTCTTATAGCACAGAGAAAAATTGCCAAAACCGTAAATTTTTAGTTACATCATATAATAAGATGTTTTTAATAAATTTAAACTTACTAACTACCCCTCTACCCCTTTCCTCGTGATCGCGTAGAGGTATAAAATTGAAATTCATGATTGTCGTGATGGGTGAACTTTTACTTATATACCTACAGGTTTGTACGGAAACCTCGGTGCGCGAGTCCGACTCGCACTTGGCCGGTTATTTTTAGTGATGTATTATGTTTTCGCGATTGCTGTAGTCTCTTTTTCTAGCTTTGGGGATTGAATATTAAAGAAGTTTGTACCGAGTATAAAATTTTAATAACATACAAAATTTACTGAAAATACATTATTTAGGTACATTTATGACAAAAATTTATTCTTTGTCAATGGTGATGACTTGACCTGCTCCTTCTCTTAACATGGACGTGGCCCTCGTCATCAGAATCCAGAACCTCATTACTCTTCACAGAAATTTTATCTTTATCCCCTAATTGTATCAAATCCCTTGCTTTGTCATTCCTAATTTTCTTCTGGTAAATGACATACCCATCCTTTGTGACATAAGAAACTACAGGTGTTAAGACTTGACGCCTTGGTTTCAATTTAGTTCTTCTACTCGACCGATAGTTTTCACTGGAGTCTTCTGAAGAAATGCTATCGCATGATGCAGAAGTTTCGCTCGAGCTACTGAAATATTTTGGACGGGAACGTCTCTTTTTCTTGTTTGCTGATCTTTTTCTTTTACTATCTTTCCGTTTGTTTGCTGTTTTTGAGTAGTACGGCATGACGACCACCGGTAATTTTTGCCCTGGCTGCCCAGCCATCTGGAACGGCATTGGCTGTGATTGCATTGCCATGGACATCATTGGTGGCATCGCTCCTGGCATACCAGGCATTGGCATCCGCATCGGCATTTGATGTCCCGCCATTGGGTATGAACCCGGCATGAATTGAGATAAAGCACCTCGATAGAAATATAGCATAGCTAACGACTGGATTATAAAACCATACATCTAGAAATGAGGAAGTTGTTATAGAAATTACTTTGTTGTTGATAATGGTAACATAACAGTCTTAACGGGAGAGTGTTATTTCGTGTTTATGAAAAGAGATCATGGACAGTAAGTGAAGAAGAATGAGATCATAGGTATAATTCAAAAAAAGTAACCAAAACACAGCAGATTCTTTTAAGACTATTGAATAGCTACTTACTTTGAAAAATATGTATTAACGCCTGATATTAGAACATCGTGTTCTCCAAGAAGTTGGTTCGACATTAATGAAAACTTAGCTTCGTTAGGCTATAAATAGTCTGAATACTACTACAATAGACCAAAGGCATTGCGTAAGAATACATACGGTAGGAAGCTGTGTAAAGGATCGAACTTCTGTGATGTCATTTAGAAAATAATGATAGTTTTGATATTGATGACCTTGCCAGTAAAATGTGATATTTTAAATCATACTATGAAACTTTTAATGATCTCCTAATACTATGATATACAATAGTATCGGTCATATTTTGTTTTTTATTATCTAGCAGAATTTCTATTACACAAATATTTTTATATAAATTGATCATAACCAAATACAGTTAGCTAACTAACACAGAATTCTTACGTGAACGATAAATTGATCCGAGACAATACTATTGTGTTAATTACATAAAAGTGTTGGGTATTGGAATTACGCTCCGTTTCCATTGTTTTCAATGGTAGACAAAAGTCGCGAAATTTACAAAAAGGATACAGGTCGGAATCAAAAATTCAATAGTTAGCAAGACTTCGTAGAAAGAAGTTCACTTGAATGTTGTTTCTGAAAAAAAATTTTGCATGTAAAGCATATTGTACAAAATATCTCTGATGGTAATAAGTTAATAGGTAATTTGTAAAATTAACCTGTATATTAATTATCAATCAAAGTTGAGCGAATTATAAATTGTAAAGATTTTTGTTTATTTCCAGATATAAATGGAACGTCTTGTAATTTTTCTAGCCTTAAAACTAGTTTTAGGCAAAGACCTAAAGGTAGATCTTCCATTATGTCCTACAAATATACAATTTCTTCCCCAATCGTTGCCGATGCATTGTCGCATGCCTCGAAATGCCAAGTTTCCGTTTCCTTCTTTTCCTCCAGGCTCCGGCTCTACAGTAGCACCTTTCATCCCGTCGTTTTATCAAAATGCAAATAAAGCCCCATTCCCTTTTCCTATTCCTGCCGGATATCCTGGGTACCCTGGTATACAAATGCCTGGACCTTATCCATTGCCTATGCCGCCGGCGCCTATGCCAGGGCCTTTGCCGGCACCTATACCCCTGCCAATGTCTCCCATACCAATTTCATTAAATGGGCCATCTCAAAAACTCCCTGTCATAGTTATGCCCTTCTATTCTCCTGATAAAACTTATAAGAAAAAGGAGAGACAACCAATTCGTAGCTCTAACTCAGATACAGATGATGATAAAAGTTGTGTGGAACCTTCAGAAACCGAAACATCTTCAGAGACTGATGTTTCATCTGACCGGGATTCTGACTCTGGTTGGTGGAAGTCAAAGAGAGGTTTCAGGAGAAATGGCAGAAGAAATCATAAACACCGAGGACATCGATTAAGAAGAAAAAGACCACGTGAAATGGTAACTCCTGTTTTACAATATGTAAATAAAAATGGATATGTCATATTTGAAAAGAAAATAACTAAAGAAGAGGCTAAAGAGTGGCTTAGTAATGACAAAAATTATAATAATGAGCATAAAGAAGAATTTGAAGATGATGAAGATAAGTATGTAAATGAAAACAGAGTTCGGGATGAAAATAAAGAGAAAATTAGGAACAAAGTACAAGAAAAAGCACACCAACATCGTCCACATACTGCAGCACCTCTTGATACAGTACAGCCTCATGATAAAAAACATCATACACAAAAAGTGTCGAATCAAAAAGATCCTATAGAAGATAAGGTTGAACTGCTTAACTGAAACATTTTTTGTTAGCATTAGGATTTTTCATTTTTATATCAATTATTGTGTAATATTTACTTTTTTACATGTTTTACAATAATCAAATGTTATTTTATTTACTTTAATCAGTTCTCATATAAACAGCCCTCATTTCAATTAGATACGACGCGACGGTCGAAACGAAGAATCCCTTTATCAAAAAGAATCATGTTTGCTAACGTATTTGTATCTATTTTGGCCAAACACGCAATCTCAAACAAATTGGCAATAGGCTATGTGTGATCGCGCCATAACGCAATTACGAACCTTCTTTCTCCCTTTCCCCCCTCCCCGCACTCTTTATTTTATTTTACTTTTTTATTTAAAACCTGTAAGTAATCCTACAATGTTTTTTCCAAATAAGATCGAAATCCGTTCATAAATAACGAAACAGCAAGCTTATTCCCCTTTCCCACTCATGTTACCTCCAACCAAAAAAGCTTTCGACAAAACATTTCAAATAAGTGTACTTATTTATATATATTGATGTATCAAGGAACATGTGTGTCAATTTTTTCAAAGGTTCCGTTCAGAATTGCGACCTCTAGCCAGGAACAAACATTTTCATATAAGCAAAATTGGCCAGTTTCGAAATGGAGACTCTCACTCGCTTCGCTCGCTAGGTCAATGAGTAAGTACTTAAGTGAGGTTTGGTAATATTTCGCAGTTTCGTTCTAAAAATAAAGCATAAAATTTTATCGCTATGTATGAATTTCGATATGCACTTTCAAAACTTGTTCATAAAAACCTAAAGAAATGGGCTGAGAAAGAATTCTTTAGGTTACATTCTTTTCAATTTATTTGTGACCATGGGATTTACGATCTCGTAGATTCTTGAACGTAATGTTTGTGAGTGTTTTTACAATATTTTTTTATAACCACAATTACTTAATTCACTTGATTTAGAATAATATTTACTACCAGATGTTCAATACCTGATTTTGTAAGACCACATGCCTGTAGAGTGAAGCAGACCATCTTTCACGAACCGCCAAAGTAAAATTATAAAAAAAAAAAACTAAAAGTCGAATAACCATCCAAGCGATGCTGCAAAAATTCACTTTATTTTTTTTAGATTAAAAATGCGATATGGGTATTAGCTCCCTTAATGGTTTTACTACCTCGAGGAGAGTCACAGCAACCTATGCCATACCCGATGAACATGCCAATGCAGCCGCCGCCCATGATGCCGCCAATGATGCCGCCGCCACAAATGATCGCCATTTTTGTGGCTAACGGTAAAAAGAAAACCACTCCAGCAGACGATGATGACGAGGAAAACGGGAATGGAAATGGGAATGGGAGGAAAAGGAATAATCTAGTTCCGTACCCGGTGCCTGTTCCGGTTCCAATGCAGGTACCGGTACCGGTTCCGGTTGGTATACCACCTCCTCCACCGCCGCCGTGCCCGTATATGTTTGGATGAATAAATCTACTGTACCAAAAATACCAAAATGCCGTTGTAGAAAATTAAGTAAATATTTACAAGGAAAGATTGAAACATTCTGTTTAGAAAAAAAAGAAAATATTTTGACAAAGTTGCTCCTCTGCCCTAGGGGTAGTTTTACAAAATCCTGTTGATTTTGGCGAAAGAGCATTAAATTCGAACACTTCTCAATGATTTCGGCCATAGATTTTTGTAATTAGGCGCTCCGATGTAATAATATTTCTTGTTTATTTATTATTTTTTTTTGCCTGAGACAATATAATACGTTATTTCTTATACACTCTCACAAGCTATCACAATCCTTCGATGCTTGAAGTATATTTCTGAACTCCACCCTGCGACGCCTAGAGCCTCATCATCAGATCATGATAGTCCTCGGTCGGGTCCACATTTTCTCAATGTTCTTCTGTTTTCTCCTGTCACTTTCCCAGATTATCTGGAGTCGGACCTCCTCGTAATTCAGCATTGTCTGTCTTTGGGTTGTCGCAGAAAGGTTGCATTGCCTACTGGCAGGATGGCCAGCATTTTCTCAATGTTTTTAAAAATAAAAATAATTATTTTGCGCATCGCTTTTTATTGTATTACGAGTTCTGCCTTGTAGACCTAATTAGTTGAACCAGTCTCCAAAAATGTAAATCAACATCTATGTCAATCACATTGTCTTTCAACAAAAAAAAAAACTATTTATAAGAGGCTTTTCCGTTTAGGCACTAAGATACCACAGTCATACAGATAAACAAACTCAGATACGTCTAACTTATTTTCGTCGGGGTTGAAAAAGGTTGAATAGTCAAGCAGGGTGTGGAAATATTAGGTAGACTTGTAAAGTATTTGAAATTTTACTTTCAGAGCACTTACTTTTAGAGAGGCAGAGTCTTAGTGACTTCGAAAACTTGATTGGCATGAACCCAATCGTCAACAACCACAACCTACCCATCTATTCTGAGCTAGCGGCCCTCCCGCCACAGCTTCGCATGGATGCTTTCATATGTTTTTGACTTCTTTAATTTAAATTTTCATAAACTCCAAACTATTGAAAAACCTCAATGTAGGTATTTTACTTTGTGGTACTGGATACCTAAATAGAGTTAGGTTGTTTCTCGCGTTATTTCATACAAATTTTCACCCTCCATTTTAACGCCTTGAGTGATTATCTGAGATAGTATACATTTTTAGTTTTTGATAAAATGTTACATTACTGTTAGCTATATTCTTGTAGCTCTATAGACACCTACTTATTTGATGTTGTCGGTTTGTATAAAAAGGGTTTTGTATTGTGTAAATTTTAGTAAATTAAAGATAAAAAATAATTACATTTTAATTATTTGTTTTGTTGCGATTTGAAGTACGTGATAAGCGGTGAAAGCGTGCGAGTGACACTCCTTCTAGCCCATGTGACAAGGGGCGGGTGGCACAAATGCAATCTAATTGTGAAAAAAAATATTATAATAATATATTTAATAACTTTCAAAAAAAAATAATGACTACTTACTAGCATCTACTTGAAAACACTCAAGTCATAAATATAAACTGACTGTATTTTTATTAATTCGATAAGGAAATTAAGATACATGAATTCATTCAGTCCTACTAATGCGAAGGGTTGAAATACAATTTATACTCGACTCCTCTTACACAAATTCATCCACTGCAGAAGTCCTAGACGTTCTACTCTACTCAGTTACTGTCCTTATCCCTTCACCTGTTTCGGGCTCTACTAGTAGGTTACAAGCAAAAAAAAAAAAATATTTTCAAATTTAGACATTACTGAAATCATGATGAATTGAGAAACGTAAGAGAACAAAAGTTACCGATATAGCCCAGCGAATTACGAGTATGGTTCTTTGACAGGGTAGTTGGCTGAGCACATGCAGGAGAAGAACCGATGGCCAATGGTGCAGAAATGTTCTCAAATGGCCACCACGAACAGGCAAGCATAACGTTGACAGCGACCAGTGTCACAGGTTATATTAGGAAGAAAGGTCAAACAAAGGTTGAAAGGCCAGTAAGGTCGCAGGTAAATGCTGGAAGTAGGCCTCTTATAACCGGTCATTATGGATTGCGTTTGCAAGTCGGGTACCTACCTTAACGAGATTCTAGCAAACTTGTAGCAGACTAATCGCTAGACTCATAATGACGACGGTGGGAGCTGCGCCCACGCAAGTTACGACGGCAAACTCTGTTCTTGTCCTTTTTCTTACATTTTTTTTTCTTACGATTACAATCTGTTTTAGGCTCAATGTACATAGGCATTAGTACCGGTGGAGGCAAGACTGGAACTCCAACTGCTGGTCCAGGAACAGGTATAGGTATCAGAAAAACTTCTCGATCATCGTTTGGCTTTTCTGTTGTAGTTTTCCTTCGGGGAATCTGGACTTGTAAGTATATTGGTGGAGGAGGTGGAGGGGGTGGGGGAGGTGGCGGAGCCATAAACATCATTGGAGGGGGTGGTGGCGGCGCGGGAACAAGCCAAGGATACTGTGACTCAACGTATACTGTTTTCACCAGAATCACCACAAGTATTACTCCAACTTCCATTTCTCATGAACTATCTGAAATTGAAAGTATTTATGATGTTTTATGATTGTTGCTTTATGGTTTTTCTGATTGTGTTGAGTTAGATTATGGAACTTTGCGTCCTTGTGTGTACATAAAATGGACGTAGTTGCTTTGAGTTGGCATCAAAAGAACTGTTTTACATGCAAACAATCACCTTCTGTAACCACACCTCTCGCCATTAACTGGCTATATATACTTAAAAGTCCACTTTTAAGTATTTCGAATCGTATGCTTAAAGTTTTCCTCTCCCTATGCTGGGATTATTAAATAAAACACCTGCCATGGGTTTCCTAGAAAGGGTCTGAACAGATGTTATCAGAGTCAGAAACACGCCCCTGATATTTTTATTAATAGTCTCTATACAGGTTTCTACCAGGATTTTTGCTCGTTGCACTACTTACTAAGTAAAAAAAACAATTGAAAAATTGAATTTCCCACGACAGTAGCCACCTACTCACTCACTGCAACTCTCGCAACTTAATAATGTCATAAGTAATAACTGACAGAGGGAGAATTATAAGACGTTGCGTTTTTCTTGAAATAGCCAGTATTAGCCAGAAACACCAGTTATCGCAAACGCAAATGACCATGTTCTCATTTTCAATAGAAAATATACAGACGACCAAAATCCTCCCAAGAAATGATGATGTTTCCATCATTAAATAACACCATGACAATGTACTTACAATCATATTGCGTAAAAATATCGTTGCAAATCTTCATTTTGATTTCTTTTCTTAATTATGTACCTTCATCATTTTATCAACTTAAATAATTTTGATAAAGCTAAGTATTTTTACGTGTAACTAGTACAGAGCATCGAAACCGAACAAAAAGTAAAACGTTCCCTTTTCAATGGTAAGCAGTTACTAGGTATGAATAAATGAAATAATCCAATCACTCAATCGACTTTATGTAATAATTTAAATAAAATTTAATAGCCTGTGAAATTGTCAAAGAATTATTGGCTAGGTTAATCACAAGCTGAAAAATCTTCACGAGTTTAGAATGTTTAATTACTATGCTATACTTGTAGAGTCAAAATTTTCTGCACTTGGTACATACTCGTATTTTAAGTTTGCGCAGTGCTTCGGTATATTTGTTTTCCAAAGTGAGGAGACGGTGGGCCACGTAAGAGGTGATTGCTGTTCTGCTTCCTGGCAGGACCATAATGAGACATTTCCAGATGATACATATTAGTGAAAAAAGAGTTATTTTTATGGAAATGTACTTTGATCGAACCACACAACAAGAACAATGGTTATTACTGGAAAAGCCTCCCTTAGCACGATTCTCCTGACATTTTCCAACACCAGTCGAAAGCCTGCAACGTGCTACTCTAGAATATTTAACTTTTGGCATCGATATTTCTAAACAGTTCACTCTACAAAGAAGAGTTCTTTATATTAACAGTTTCTAAGTTTTCATTTAGTTTTATTAGTTTTACTTAAGAATGCTACTGAATAAGTTTATCCTAAATTAATTATCTTTCATTTACAAATAGTATATCTTTTTTTCATCTATCCCTCTTTCTTTTTTTGCGTTTATATTTCTTACGATAATTTTCACGTTTAGCCTCAATATACATAGGTATCAGTAGTGGTGGGGGTAAGAATGGAGCTCCAATTGGTAATCCAGGCACAGGTATGAGAAAAGTGTCTCCATCATTATCACCTTCTGGCTTTGGAGTACTTGTAGTTCTAGTAGTCATTTCCACTTGTAGGATGATTGGTGGGGGAGGTGGTGGGGGCGGAGGGGGTGGTGGTATCAGAAGCATTATTGGTTGTGGTGGCGGAGGGATAAGATAATGAGACTGCGACTCAACGCATCCAAATCTCACCAGAATCAGAATAAGTATTACTCCAACTTCCATTTCTCATAAACTTTCTGTAATTGAAAATATTAAGGTTTTTTAATTTATTTTTATGATTGTATTGATCTCCTCATACGGGAGAATTTTGCCCAACTTGTCTCAAGGCACCTATCGAAATCGATAGGACCCATACAACCATTATGGTCGAAGTGTTAAAAAAATTTACCAGTGCTTTTTTATTAATATAATAAGTGTTTAACAGTTTCTAAACTACGACTAGAATGGTTGTATGGGGAAATTCAACCTAAAGTTTTACAGACAATAGGTTAAGTACGGTTTAAATTTTACATCTAAAACTATGGAATTAATTTCATCACGGTATTCCCTAATAACAGAAACATGAGAACTTTCAAATAGACTGTAAAAATATATATCTGCATGTAAAGCATCGCGCCCTTGATACTACTGCTGTTTCCGGCATCTATAGGCATCGGCTTATAGACCATCGGGTCTTACAACCAAGGATTCCAAAGACCAAGCGAGACGGGGTAGAAAATTAGGAAAGCGAATTTCGTGCTGAGGATGCAATCGGGAAGAGGGTCAAGATGAAAAAGGAAGAGAAAGAACTTACAATCATATTGCGTAAAAATTTCGTAGCAAACCTGCATTTTAATTAAATATCTACTTATATTGCGTGTAAGTTCGAGATCTAAATAAATAAAAACTCCGTCCCACAACCGTCTCGAATGTAATAATTCAAATAAAAATTTAATAGCAATAGAATCAAAACCTGCGATATTGTCGTACAAAACAGTTAGTTTTTATCACAAGCTGTAGAAAGAATACTAAACTACACTAGGTTTCAATTAAAGAGCACCGGAAACTTACCTTAATTTATTTTTTTAAATATTAAATCTCAGTGGTTTCAATACCTATATTTTATCATATGGTATCTCAGTGTAACTAGTAAGTAAAGAATTACTTACTAGTTACACTGAGTAAAGAATTACTTACTAGTTACACTGAGATACCATATGATTACGATTATTTTTTTGTTTTTAATCTACATCTAAGATTTTTTTTAGTATATTATTTGCGTTGAACATCAAGATATCATCGTGTCTCTTCTATTTTATTGGTAAGGTCTTCCAGCGGACCTACAGTATCTTTGTCCTTACCCTAAGGAGCTAAAATTTTATCGTACATAGATTTCACATCACAATAATTGGTCTTATTACGACTTTGAATCAACGCGATTTCGCAAATTTGTTCCTTTTGTACGAACGCACAATAGCCGTCTTATATAAGGTTGCAGTTGCGTCTATAAAACTCCCACACAGTCTCTAAAATATGACATTTCTCTATGAACACATTATGATTGTAAGTACCTACTAAAATTGTCTATTACAGCCGAAAGAAATCTACGTCTGAGGCTCTAGGAATTATATTTGTGACGACCAAAACTCCGCCACCAACAAGGCATTGTCAGAGGCTTTAAATAGGTCATTGAGCATGCAGGCGCGATGTGGTTTAGGGAGAGACACCACTGGTAGGCCCCACTTATATAATTTAATCGGTTTAATATAAGCCCACAATTAGATCGATTAAATGGCCAACTTACAGCGTTTTCATGCTTAATATTTTCTTGATACTTGGCTTTGAATATTAACTAACTAATCCTATGATTATCATGTAGATGTAATTCTTGCCCCCGCCTTGCCATTATTCCAATATCATTCATTATAATGGTTCACGTTGGTAACGATATCAAGCTAATTGTATTTTATGATTTCTTTCCAGAATGTGTACGAAAAATGCGCGTTAACAGTATTTCTTGTGATTTCTACAATACGAAACGGAAAATCACAAATGCCTATGCCCATGTTTGGCATGCCACCAATGTTTGGCATGCCGCCCCCACAACTACCAATGGTGTTGCAAATTTCATCTGACGACTTCGATATCGATAAACAAAATGGAAATGATGTTTACAAGAAGAAAAATAATGGAAATGGCAATAGCGATGTTGATGTCAATGCCATTGCCATACCAGTACCTATGCCCATGCCCGTGCAAATGGCTATTCCAGCCATGCCACTCCCATCTTTTTGCAAAAATAAACCTTTTGACAAAGGCTGCCCGCCATGCCCTCCTTGCTTATGTTCTCCATCGTGCACACCAGCGTTCTTTTCCTACTGCTCGTCGTGTCACAAAAAATGTCGATGCCGAAGTAAAGAAGATACACCATCACCCCGGCCACCTGTAGCCCCACAACTTCTTCCAGGTCCAGGTTATGCTATGGCATTTCCACCTCCAGTTCCTCCAGTAGTTCTTCCTCTGGATCCGTTATACAGGAAATTCAACAGACGTGTAATTCATACACGAGACACTGAAGAATGTGAGGATAGCTCAAGTGATAGTTGCGAAGAACCAAAAAAGATAAGAAGGAAGCATAAACGACGCTATTTTCGTAGATCTTACCGAAGAAACTATAGAAGCTCAAATTCTGGTAATGATTTTGTGCGTCCTGAGATATCATACCTTTCTCGAGACGGTGAAGTGAAAATAAGCAGACCACTAAGTAATGCTGAAGCCGAAAACCTTTTGAATGAAGGTAATAGTTCAATTACAGATACTGTTACAGAAGTACCTACGACTACATATTCTACTATAAGATCAATGGACAGAAAACTTGGTTCACGAGTACGGGTGGAATCAGCACCTGCTCAATTAGTAATACTACAAGATCCGTTAGTAGGTAATAACATAGACAAAGTTCCTATGGGATCGGATTCCGTATCAGATTCAATAATAAATAATATCAGAAGAAGACTCACGATGACGGAAGTCAGACCTGAAATATTGAGATCGGGTAAAAAACATTTTATTTTTAAACCTCCTCTAGATAAAAAGATAAGCAATATATCAGTTTCATTTATGGTGACGTAAAGTTGTATAAATATGTATATGATAATACTGTTTCTTTAAAGAAAAACGACTGATTTGTATTGTAGTAAAATAATTATTTTAAAGTGATGATATGCGCAACTTACTAGGACTGGTCGTTGTAATAAATAAGTAGGTATTTGTAAATATCAATTCGTATTTAACTTGGTTCATTACTGTTATATAAAACGGGTGTCTGCAAAAATGCCTCGGTTTATAAAGTTGAAGCTTGCGCAAGTGATTTTCAATTGAACAATGGAAAACTCGTACAATGATTTAAGATAACAGTTGTAAGGAATTAGGACTATATAACGATTTAACATTTTTTGAGTTGTCACAACACTCTCATTCGAGTTCAAACTTAAATGTCTTCATAATGAAGAAAATGTGTGTCTCAAAATATATTGTCTTAATACTTGTGTATCAAGTCACTTTTACTCAAAGTCAATTAAGCGATCTGGATGATACAATATTTAATATGATAAATAAACCATCATCAATGATCGATCCCACTGATAGTGATAACATAAATGATCTTTTCCGACCGGCAAATCAAGAGTATAATGGATTGAATTTGTACAATACTGATTCACCATTAAGGGTACCAAATAACAGTCCGAATTTAGAAAAATTTAGAGAGTTACAAGACAACATCATTCTTAAAAACAATGAAGAAATGATAGCAGGACAAATGGATAGAAGAAGATCGGGGCTTAATACCACGTGTTGCTTTGGTCCTGGCTGCATTCCATGTCCTATGCCAGTGCCACCAATCCCTGTTCCACCTATACCATTCATGCCCATACCCCTACCACAGCCGGTGGTACTTCCTGGAAGGGCGTTTTACGAGCCGGTGATACATGATCATCCATCTATTAAGAAAATAAAGAAGATCATAAAAAGAAAGAAGAAGAATGGATCTTCTTGTGATGATTCAGATGACTGTTCCATTGATAATGACAATTCCAAAGATTCTACAGAGAGTAGTGATAACTCTGATGCTTCGGTTGATTCTGAAGATACTTCCTGACTGAGTAACAAAATATTCATTTTTGCTAGTATATTTCAAAGCCTTAGTTTCTTCGGCGTACATGTTTTGTCAGTAGATTTATCCCAAAATTTTTATTATCATTTGGTTTAACAATTCTTTCCCTAGGTATAGTTAAAATATGTTTTGTAACCTTTTAATGTTAAGAATCATAACATTTTCTTTATTTTCTATTTTTATAATAAAAGATGATTGATTTTTATTAAAAGTGTTATTTATAAATTAAATAAAATTAAAATGAACTTTCATTTCAATATAAAATTTATTACAAATATAACAAAAGTTTGTACCCAATTTACAACCTGTGCACTTATTCTATCTTCGGTATTGCACGAACCTTCAATATATTAAACTTAAAACTATCACAAGCCTATTCACATATTATGACTTACACTAAAACTAAGGAATGTTCATTTTTGAGGCACAAAAATCTTCATAAGAATGCTATTTTAAATATTCAATGACAATAAATTATGCAATATTTATCTGATCAAATATAACTTAACATTAAAGAAAGTTAGTCGCTAAACATGACTTTTTAACCACTTAAACATAAATAGGATTTATCACAATTCACTGACATCACTCATTTACAAATATACTTACAAATATCTCAAAGGGTTACAGAGCTTCGTTTCGGTTAATTTAACTATATCTACAATTCGGAGGTGCTAGAACGAAATTTACCTTATTTGATTGTTTGTTCCATTTGTTTTAATGGAACCCATAATGATTCATGAAATCGATTGCAAAGTTTTATGATATAAATTTCAGATTTAAATTTTAATATAATATTCTTCACAATAAAAAAGAAAGAAGTGTATCTATGGTTACCCTGTTTGAAAACTAACTCACACATGTACATCTCTAAACTCACACATCAGTATTGGCACAGAATTATTAAAAGTATGTAACGGTTTCTATACCATTACACCAAATTCCTTGTGAATTCAAATTCAATGAGTCTCTCATTCCGATTTCATGATTTACTTATCAAAGGCATTTCTGTTAGCAGATAGCTTTTAGATTTTGTGTCTTCAGGGTAAGTGAAGGCGATTCCCTTGTCCTGGGTGCAGATCCAGTTCCAGTAGAGGAGCCGTATCCAGTGGGTGAAGAGGATGATGGAAATGATCAAGAGAGCTGATGATATGCCCAGGAAGGTGTAGGGGCCGACCGTGTACATCATGTAGAGATTGTAGTGGTCGAGCTCTTTGATAGGGGGCTGAATCTGGAAATAATAGATTCAGAAATTTCTTCAGAAACTAGACCTTAACGGTTAAATTTAAAAATGTGTCGTAGTTATAGAACAAAAAGACGAAACATCAGATTTCTTCTAGTGCAACTTTAAGGCAATATCATAAATTTGTCATCATTTTATTTCTTTATTCAATCTTAGGAAGACTTCCAGTATAATAACATCAGCCGATTGACAGATGTCAACTTTTCTTTGAAATGCTGGTGAATACTATCACAAGTCGGACATACACAAATTGAGACTTCCGCTTTCAACTACTTCTTAGATATCTTTCACGTAATCCACGGGAAAAGACCCCACTCTTTAATCGAATAAATAATTTCGTTTAGTTTTATTTCATTTCGCAACTTAGTTTTAAATCGGAAATTACACTGCCACCTTTTATTTACACATAAAATGCAAACAAAATATTAAGAGTGAAGAGAAAAGTAAAAGTTCTAGGAAAAAACTACTCACAATGTTGAAGTATGCGACCGGGACGTTCATGTTAGAGAACTTGCTGGCAGCTGGGTTGTATGCCACATCTTTCATCACGATATTCACCTGAACTGAGAACTTAGTACCTAGCACTATGCCAAGTTTCTGAAGACAAAAAACACCCTTTAGATATTCTATTGCATGTCACAAATTTCAAAGATGGTTAAAAATGGTACCTAGACGTTTAGACAATTATTAACTCTATAGGTGACGCCTACGGAATTAATCATAGTATAAGACTAAATGACGCCTTGCTATATAAACATGCCTGAGGGGCAAAGTAGAATATAAGATTTTGGTATGAAATCTTTATCAATTCCATAGTCTGTCAATCAAAGTACAACAGGTGAAGTAGCTCCAAGTACTTACTGGTTCCACGATAAAGTAGCTATCGTGCCTCTTTGGGTCAGGTGTTAGTCCTTCGATACGCTCGTACAGTTTCGGATCAGCGCCAGTAAAATGAGCAGCAGATAATGACAGTGGAAGACCTGGAAAGACACCTACAGTTAGAATCCTAGAAGAAAAACTATAGATATTAAAGACATATCGAAGTAGACATCTTTATTACTTTGTTTGGTTCGAACAATGCATAAGCGAATCACCTGATTGCTCGATATATTGATGATTCCCTGCTTTGGAAGGCACGTTAAGCCGTTGGTACTGCGCGGCTGCCATTAGATGGTCGTTAAAGGAACCACATAACAGGTCAAAAGGCGGTTCCGGAAAACTCCGACACTAGGGTATGAAGGGTCGATTGGTTATGTCACTCATTAGATATGAATTGAATGAATGAATCTGAGTTGAGCTGATGCTGGAGCGTTTAACCGCTTACAAAAATGCGTTTGTATTGCGTTTAAATAAAGGTGAAGTATATTTTTTGAAAAAAAATCAGAACCGACTTCAAAATCATCTGGAAAGGAAGAAATAACCAATTAGTTGGTAGTTATTAAATATAGTTCCTTATGAAACATTTTTATTAATTTGAAACGACGATTATTTTAGACTGTATAAATAATATCGGTAACAGCTCGCGAGGTCTACTGTTCTCACAGAACCACAAGTTACCACTAGACCACTTTGTGTTGCTGCACCGTCTTAGTTTGTAAGGTGGAATCAGACCATTTGGAATCATCTATAGGTTTAATCTTAAGGGTTTTATGTTCTACTCCTGGTCGGGTTTACTTTAATATACCTTACCTACTTTTTGCTTGGTATAAAAACTGTGATTTCTATGATAAAGATAACCTGGATTTGTATGATGCAATGCACCTAAGTCTAGGTATTATATGAGAAGTAGTGATAAAACCAATGACTCACTGTAAAAACAAGGCGACAAGTCAGACATTCCCTCTATGCACATCCCTTTTCTGCAAAGGCACATCGTATCTTCATTGTGAGTAAAGGTCCTATTACTCATCGTGTATACCAAGCCCACAGAATTCTCCTGCATTTTCCTGGTCTCCACATAGTCTAGTTCCAAGAACCGGCATAAGACGTTCCTGTAGATCCTGACTTCATGTTTGGGAGTCATTCGAGATGGGTAGGTGATGCCTTCGTATGAGTTTTTGAAGCTGTTGCATTTTGATCTGTAAATGAGAATTTATGGATAGTTGATAGAATAGATGGGCAGATCGACTTTTGTCATTATGACCAATAAATGTTTATCAAATAAAAATCTTTCAACTTCACTTTTCCCAAACCTACATTTAATCTTAATGTACTGTTGTGTATTTACCAATACTGTTTGTAGGCAGAAAAAGGTAAAAGTGAGGTAAGCAATAAATACCCTTCTAATCAATGGTCAAAATCGACCTCCCATCACATGTCAATAGCATTAAAGATTCCTTTCATCCTCTAAATGCAAATACTTGTGACATAACTCGCACTGGCCACATATAAATAGCCTAAATTCTTACTTCTCATTGTTATCAGGATCATCCCACACGGTGAGCCTGTCGTAGCCATTCATAGCCTTGATCTCAAACTTGTCGTAGTGGCTGGCTCCGAGATCGATGCGATAGCGGACTGTGTTGTCGTACATCTGAAAGTTACAAGTTGCAAATTAAAATAACTATAAAAGTGCCTTTAGGTGGCAAACAGGCGAGAGGGTGGTGCTCAAGCAAATCAGCAATCTCTGGATCTTGAAATCAAAGAAGACCTTTTATTCTTTGACATTTTGTATTTGAGTTAGATACAGCCAAAAGATATTTAGTTCTCACAAGGTTTCACCGGATGAAAACTAAACAGTATTTCATCTTACCCTGTCCATAATCCCCATTTTGCCAAAACTGATCCATCCGGGCAGGAGTCTGTTACCCAGGGTGATGAGCTTCTCATCATACCCCCACAGGTATTCGTAAGCGGTCATGGTCCTTATGGGCTTGGAATTCACTTGGTTCACGAGGAAGTTGTACCCCATGCGAGTGAAGTAGGGGAATGTACTTATCATTGAGGTCATGCTCTGGAAAATATAATGTGATTTCAATAATGATTTGTTTCTTCGAAACATACTTCTCTATTCTCTTAGATCTAAAGCACAGGTTCTTGGTAGACCTAAGAGAGGAGATATGCTATCTGGTGGTATTAATAATTACTTTTTATTAAATGTTAAAAAAATAAGATGACTTTCAATTTTGTTTTCGTGCGTTTTTGCTTAGTAGCGAATAGAAGTGAATTGAAATCATGCAACCGAAGAAGTAGCCTGGCTTTCGTCGTAGCCAATTTTTATCAAATTAAAAAGAAAATCTGTGTATTTTATCACGTTAACATTTGACCAATCCAATATGTAGATATCTATAGAAAAAGATACTGGAGTAACCTTAGATGTAATTAATTTGTAATTTAATTAAAACTAAATAAAAACTAAGACCTAATATGAAAAAAAAATCTAAATTAAACGAATTAAAATCTAATGTTTGTCCTTGCGGCATGGTGCCAAGAACTCCGGCAGCATTCCCGCGCTGGATGGCGATTGCTATCCTCTGCGCAAAGAATGAGCCGGCCCTCTTGTTATTAGCGGCATCGACAATAGATTGTATAACAAGTTTTAACAAGCATTAGTAGGTCCTGGTAAAAGAACAATTTACTAGTCGTAACGATTACCTATATTCTATTTGCCAGTCGTCAACAAATGGATGCGGGGGTATATTTAAAATTAATTAATTATTATGAATCTTACCAACATAGCGATATTGGGCATGGTCACAATGGTTGTCCTAGGATCGCTGACAGACTCTTCAGGAACGAACTCTGTCTTCGTATGGGGGGAGTAAGTCATGGTGTGATCCTTTTCGTTCAGGACCAGGTCATCTTGTGTTCTTATTTCCCTGAAAACATTTTAAATTTTTAAAGTTTTTTCAAAAAAACGTTGGCACGTAGTTGGAGTATCTGGGGCTTTAGCCAAAGTCACAATATGAAAAACGATAACGGCATTTGTGTTCGCGATCTGTGGGGATTTTAATAGTATATGAAAATCGGGATCACTTTCGTTGACATAATGTATTTATTCCTAAAATGTTTTGGCCCAACGAATTTGGCATACTTTTTTTTGGCATAATATTACTTGGGCATAATTGATTTTTAACTGTATATGTACTGTTGCATAATTATATTTAGGTCTAATATATTTATACATAGTTATAATTTGCACAATGTTTTTAGGCATAATGTATAGTTAAACAAAGGATAGTTAGAAAAGTCTTGCTACCAGAAAAGTAAGTTAGATAAGGTTACACTATTATGCCTTTATAAAGTTATGCTTGTAATTTTATGCTTAAATATGATTATGCTGATTTTATTTATGATTAAGACAATTATGCTAAATTTGTTGTGGTTAAAAAAATTATGCGTAAAATCATTACTTTAAATTACCATATGCCAACATATTTTATGGTAATTTTTTTTATGCAAATGGATAATGAACCGTGAAAATCAACCATGTGATTTAACGCGGCTTATGTCAATCCTATACATTTTTTGGTTTTGAATGTAGATAATGTTTTCAAATAAACTACAGGCTCTGGTCTTATCAAAATCATACTTGTTAAGTTGCTTCCAGTTTGATAAAGACATTGCATAATTGAATCACCTCATTTAATAATGATAATAGATAATCTTGTGTTACCTTAAGTGGTTGGTCATGGCTGTAGTCGTAAATGAGTGACATCTATATAGATATATATATATATATGTTACTGTAAAAGCTCGAACTGCGGTAAATCCTAAGATTTTACAGCAAAACCTAAGATTTACTAATTCTTAATGGTAAAAGTCCGAACAGTTTTGCGATTCGAACTTTTACTGACTTCCACTTGGTAAATCTTAGAATTTACATTAAAGGCACGGTAAATGTTGAACAATACATGTGAAAACGACTTTATTTATTTATCGATCTCCGCATTTGATCGTTTGACATGGCTGACCATGCACGTTAATTTGATTTCTGTTTGTTGCATGTTGTCAAGTAGATCTCATAGACCTACAAACCAACACTGACGGAAATTATAAAGTTATATAAATGTATCAAGACCACCTTACTAACTCGTGATCCTTCGTTCATCATTCTGGTGTTCGACATGAAAATGTCGATACCTTCTGGTGTTCGACATGAAAATGTCGATTATTTCTGGTGATCGACATAAAAATCTCTAAATAATAATAAATTTATTTTTTTATTTTTTCAGTTTGTTAAATATGTTTGTAATAAGTAAATTATTTTACTACTTATTAATAAACGTTATGTTATGTTACATAATACATAAACGTTATGTTTGTGAAAAGATAAATTTATTTGTATTATTTTTCCATTGTATTTATTTTTTACTGTTTAGGAAATATTTTAAAGGTGTTTTCAAATTACTCAACTGTTTATATAAAAATACCAAATGAAAATAATTTAAATACTCTCATTTTGATACCTACATAAAAATATATATCTCAAGCTTTGACTAATAATTAATTAAAATTAATTATCAAAAATAACTCATTGTTTTATTCCAAAAACCTACATTTACCAGCTGTCTGTGGGAAAACCTAGCATGTACTAAATTCTAATGGTAAAAGCCCGAAAAAATCGTCCCATTTTCATATTTCCTTACATTTACCAACTAATGTCGGTAAATCCTAAGACTTACTCTTTAATGTTAGGATTTACCGTTGTTTGAGCTTTTACAGTAACATATATATAGGGAAAAGCTGAATGATTGACTGACATATCAACGCAGGGCCTAAACTATAAGGGTTAGAAACTTGAAATTTTGCACAGGGGTTCCTTTTATAACGTAGGATAGCACTAAGAAAGGATTTTTGGAAATTCATCCCCTAAGGGGTAAAACGGGGGTGCAAAGTTAGTATGAAACTTTGCCGTTTTTTTAAATGTTATTCGAATGAAATTCAGCATGAAGGTTCTTAACTGAAAGGCATGAAGTATTAGTAAAATATTTTTTTCAAAATTCATCCCTTAGGGGGTTAAACGGGGGCGCAAAGTTAGTATTGACGATACCTACTCACAGTATAACCGATTCGAACCTGTCGAAACTCTTCTGTCTAGCGGGCCGTGTGCCACGGATATCTGCCCAAGGTGAATTAGTATATATTCCACGCATTCCGTTAATCCCCAATGATCTTCCTTTCGAATTTAAAAGACTACAGTTTCCTTTAAAGGTTTGCTTTGCCATGACCATAAATAATCTCAGGACCAAACTCTGAAATTAGCTGGGGTTGACTTAAGGCAGCCCTGTTTCTCACACGGCCAGTTTTATGTTGTGTGTTCACGTGTCAGTTCGCCTTCTAACCTGGTTATACTAGCACCATCAATGTCGAAGATGACCAAAAATGTTGTGTATAAAGAAATATTTTAGAAAATTACTAGAAACGAGCGACGGCCGTCTGACTTTCGTGACTGTTTTGAATCTAAAAGAATTACTACAGCCTGGAAGAAAAACGCTGTGTATGTGTGCAGATCTCTTGTGTCGGAAACCAAGATCCTCTTTGGATTGCTGAGCCATCGCAGTAAGTAATAAGACTTACCTATAAGTAAAAGGACCGACTTCTTCCACCTTCAGCTTATCATCTTCTCCCGACAGGAACTTGTCAGCATTGGTGACGTTAAAGAGGAAGGTTCTGACGTGTACACCTTCCATCTCTTGGTCGAGCAGGTTGTAGACAAACGAGGCTTTCTTTATCCTCGTGTTCTGAAATGATATCCATACTATCCATAATCATATTTCCATACTAATACTAATACTAGTGGCTCTGTGAGCTGTAGACCTCGCGAGCTTATAGAGATTGCAGATCGAAGGAACTTTTCACACCATACACACAATATTAAAATCTTGATAATGTCGTTCCGGTAATCTTTTTAGTCTTTTTTACTCTTCTGTTCTTAACAGAAGGAGTAGTGACAATTACAAAACTTGGCGTTTAAACAAACAACGATGAAGTAAATTATTCAATTATAATAATCAATTCAGTCATTTCTTTTTTCTTATACCAGCTTTTTATTTAACTTGCAATCTATGTCTGTATGTATGTTCGGGTTAAATCACGTAAGATAAATTTGATCTACTTTCCTGTTTCCAATTAAGCTGAAATTTTGCATACATGTATATGTTACGGTAAGAGCGATTAATTGAAAATTATCGATCATTATTAATAATTACCGAAAGTCGAGGTAAAAGTGATAAATTAATCACATTTGTCGGTGTTCATTAATAATATAACCTTAGTAGCGATAAATGTAATAACCCTAACAATGTACCTTTAATGCTACGTCTAACGTACTAATATAACGCTTTAAAGTTACTATAATATACAACTTGAACTCTGTATCAAATCGCAGAGGTTTGTTGTGCGAAATATTCTCGCTCTACAAACACCTTATAATAGAAAAAAAAAACCTAACCTAACCTAACCTTGCTCGTGTGATCTCAGACAAGTATAATTGTAAGACTGTGAGTAATATTATAAATAAATACCTGCTGGTCAAAAAACTTTGAGTTTTATTTATTACTTTTACCAATCACATTTACCAAAACACGAGGTTATTATTAATAATGTTGTAAAATTATTAATAATTTTCAATTAATCACATTTACCGTAACATATATATCGCGTGGCAATGCAATATTATGAAGACTTGGAGCTGGTCTGACGATGGAGCTGGGAAGCGGTCATAGGAACTCTTTAATGAAACTACGTAATCCCATCGAGTTTAGGCTCGTTTACCTTTGGCCTCACAATAAAAAATTGGCAAAAAAAAATAATCTTAGTTTTATTATGAAAATTAATTCTTATAAAATTTTGGTAAACTGGTAATTTTGGTAAAGTAAACTAAACGAATGTTTCCTGTAGTTACATAATTCCTAAGAAAACAAATAACGTACCTTTAAATTAAAAAAAAAATAAACTTCAAGATACCCGGTAGTAAAATAAAAATAAATACATTGAACTAAAAAGAGAAACACCTTCCGGTGAGATTCAACTCTAGACGCTTAAGTCGATCAGATCTCTTTATAAATAAACTGGACTATTCATCTTTTGACAATGTTGGTGAAAATATACGTCTATTGTATGTCATAATAGAAAATAAAATTCCTTTGTTATTTCGTTGTCACTACAATCACAAAATGGTCGTAAGAGCCATAAAACCCAAAGGCGCTTAGGCCCATAGTGCCAACAACGTCATTTTCAAAAAATTCCAAAAAATGGCTTGACTATCGATGTTTATAATGTTTATCGAACCTGCTCCCAAAATTTCACGGGAATCGGTTGAGAAATGCGACCTCTAGAAGAGAACACACAGACATACTAAAGCATTTTTGGTGAATTTCAAACGGAGACCTCGCTCGGTCAATTATAAATGTGAAAGTTTGTTTGTTTGTCCTTCTTTCATGTTAAAACGAAGCAACGGATTGATGTGATTTTTTGTGTGGAGACCTGGAGAGAGACATATGCTACTTTTATCCGTGAAACAAACGGAATTCCACGCGGGCGAAGCCGCGGGCACAGCTAGTTACTAATATTATAAATGCGAAAGTCTGTTTATCTGTAACACTGTCACGGCCAAATCGCTGAACGGATTTTGATGAAATTTGGTATGAATATAGTTGAAGCCCGGGTACAAACATAGGCTTCTGTTTGACGCAGGCGGAGCTGCGGAAAACAGCTAATCTTAAATATAATTCTTCGCCTTTGTGGTTGGTAGTTAAAAATAAGAAATGATCCTCATCGCGATCACCTTTATTGTCCAATGCTGGGTCTGATTTCCAAAACATGACTTTCGAAACTTTACTGGTGTTAATAATTTTTGTAAACCGCATTGTTTTGAATCTTGCGATGGAATTATTCGTCTTCGAGGTACACGTTACATCTGATGTTACATTGAATAAATTGGTATGCTTCGTAGGGCACGTTAAGTCCCGGCTACCATTAGGTGGTCGTCAATGGAACCACGTCAGAGGCCGAAAGGCGGTTCCAATAAACTTCATGAGGTCGATTAACCATATAACCCACTCGATATAAATGAATGAATTCTGAAGTTTTACTGGGATCTCACGGAGTTAGAATTGTATAATTTTATGACCAATTAATATAACCAAGCTTTTGATGACCGCTCCCTGAGAGCAATACTCTTTTTGAATGGTAATGTAGAGCTAAGTATGAATGTTACATCTCATTACGAGACAATATGAATAACAATCATTCAGAAATCTTTCCCTTCTGCACAAAAATCATCAAAACCACTAGGGTCACTAACCATCGAGAGTATTGTGCTCAAAATTAAAAAGTAACATTTTTCCTTGTCAACAGATTGTTGACCTGTAGGTACTCGAGTATCCTCTGTTGCTTGAAAACAAATGTACCAAATTATCTTATTTAAATATCTCACTTCTCTCTCTCTTTTACAGTTTATTTCGTCCACTGCGGGACGTAAGCCTCCTCCACGCCAACGAATGTGGGTCATTTCTTGGGTCTTGGACATCCACAGTCGCTCGCCCAGCAAAGTAAGTCAGCAAGTCACAACAAATGAATCGAAGAAGACTGGTCCCCTTCGCTTTCTACAAACTAGGTAACAATAAAAAAACCATTGTTCCATCTATAGATATCAGTCGTGAGGCTGTGTCAGATGCCTTAGGGCAGCCTGAAAAATTCTGACAGTGTTGGCCACTAACACACCTCAGGTCATGTTCCTGTTGGGCTGGTTTTGCTGTAAAAAGGGCCACGGAGCTGTAATTACCAGTTCCGCCAAATCTAGGACCATGACTTACAGCGTACCCTAGGCTCCGAAGCGTAAGCTGACGACGCTACTAGGAATACACGCTAGGATGATGATGATGTTTTCCGCGCAGGTGAAGGGTAGCAGGTAACACCGGCCTCACTTTCATACTAGAGTACCTACTTATTCTTCTTCATCGGGCCTTCAATGCTGAGGTTGAGGATTTCGACCACAAATGTATATCGTGTAGTTTGAGCGATCGGCAGTACTATGGACCGCATTATACCGGGTGTTTT
The DNA here is from genome assembly GCA_947363495.1 of Euzophera pinguis. Lineage (NCBI taxonomy): Eukaryota > Metazoa > Arthropoda > Insecta > Lepidoptera > Pyralidae > Euzophera > Euzophera pinguis. The sequence goes on from OX376166.1 coordinate 673,980, forward strand.
TTTTAGAGGTATAGAACTTTAAATTGCAATAAAACAACGATGGATTATTCGATTGACATGAATATATTTATCCGAAAGATAATCTCGTGGCATTACATTTTAAATATGATTTCTGGCATATGACCGCCACGGCTGGCTCGGATGTAGTCCAATCTGGACGTCCAATTTTCGATGACTTTTTCCAACATTTGTGGCCGTTTATCGGCAATAACACGGCGAATGTTGTCTTCCAAATGGTCAAGCGTTTGTGGCTTATCCGCATAGACCAATGACTTTACATAGCCCCACAGGAAGTAGTCTAGCGGTGTTAAATCACAAGATCTTGGAGGCCAATTCACAGGTCCAAAACGTGAAATTAGGCGGTCACCAAACGTGTCTTTCAATAAATCGATTGTGGCACGAGCTGTGTGACATGCTGTGTCTTGTTGGAACCACAGCTCCTGGACATCATGGTTGTTCAATTCAGGAATCAAAAAGTTAGTAATCATGGCTCTATACCGATCACCATTGACTGTAACGTTCTGGCCATCATCGTTTTTGAAGAAGTACGGACCAATGATTCCACCAGCCCATAAAGCGCACCAAACAGTCAGTTTTTCTGGATGTAACGGTGTTTCGACATACACTTGAGGATTAGCTTCACTCCAAATGCGGCAGTTTTATTTGTTGACGTAGCCATTTAACCAGAAGTGCGCTTCATCACTAAACAAAATTCGCTTATGAAAATCAGGAACAACGGCAATTTCGTTTTGGGCCCATTCGACGAATCTACGCCTTGCTTGATGATCGTTTGGCTTCAATTCTTGCACGAGTTGGATTTTGTAAGCACGCAAACCAAGATTCTTCCGCAAAATCTTCCATAAAGTGGATGGACACAGATCCAATTCCTGTGCTCGATGGCGGATGGACTCATTCGGGTCTTCCTCAATGCTACGCTCTACAGTAGCAATAGCTTCTGCTGTACGCACCGTACGATGTCTCTGGGGATGCGAGTTATCAATAAGAGTTAACGTGGTGTGAAAACGTTCCATGGTTAGTCGAATTAACTGCTCTGATGGACGATCGATAAAATGGACGTAGTGCGCGATACGTATTCCGTACAGAACCATTATTTTCGAAATAAAATTGCACTATTTGCAAGCGTTGTTCAGGCGTGAGTCTATTCATGATAAATTGCCAAACCAGACAGCTGTTAAATCGGTCGCCATCTTGAACAGTAATGCCAACTTAAAGTTCTATACCTCTAAAAAAAACACCTCTTACAAGCTGCCTTTAGCCGCTCTCTTCACGCGGTTCACCCATCTAGCTGGAGATTTTTCTCTGACACGTTTCCCTTCCATTACTAGAGTACTACTTCTAGACAAATATATAAATAAAATAAATCGAAGCTTCTATAAACAAAATTTTGTATGGAAAATAAATTATGGAAATTTAAAGATCTCGATTTAACCTTTTTATACACATAGGCACATATTTACGTCAAAATCGACCGTGAGGTCTAGTCCTCCAGTGAAGGTCAAAGTCAGATGATTTTTAACCAGTTTATGTCATAATTATGTAACCAAATAACTTTTTTTTTGGTGTAAAGACAGTAATACTTTGCTAAATATCTCGTAGCCTAGCAATTAACTTCAGTCTCTAAGTGAGTATCGGCCTAATAAGTATCACTGACCAGCATAACTTTGATTAGTGCCTAGCCAATTTATTCATATCGAGTAGGTTACGTGGTCAATTGAAACTGTACATTCTAGTATCAGAGTTTTGACAGCTCTGACGTGGTTCCTTTAAGTACCACCTAAATTGTGGTAAAAAAAATAGTAGCCGGAACCAACGATTTAACGGAATCATCTATCAATATGAACATGTATACAACAGCCTAATCAATGTAAGCCACTAAACCACATGTTGCACCTTTGCCATTTACCTCGTTTTTTCTCCTTCAATGCTAATCCTATATAAGTAAATAGATAGTGAACTCAAAACGAATGGTTTATTGTATCAGGGAGAACATGAGTAGGAAGGGTGTTGAGAAGGAAATGGCTAGAGATATATGAAAGTGTAAGGAACTGACATTCTGTGCCGACCACACATAACACATGGTTGACTGGTAGAGAATGCTCTTAGCATTAAGTCCGCCAATTGTTATAAGTATATGTGTACTTTGTGGAACAATAAAGTTTAAATAAATAAACAAAGTGGGTCAAGGTTAAGAAGAAGAAGGTATTGTAGTTTGTAGGGGTCCCCTACTTGTCTTCGTAAATTAAAACATCGCCAAATTTACAGCGAAGCCTCATTGTGCGATGTTTCGATACTGCGAAAGGTTTTTTATTTATGCATGCTCTCTGTTTGAATTCACAAAGGTTGCTTTACATATTATTTCTAACAAATGGTGTTTATTTTGTATGTAATAATCTCTTTAATCTGTTCTGTGGTAATAATAGAATGTAAATAAAAAATGAAAATCCGTAGTCTCTGCCTAGCCTACCCCAACGGAAAAATCAGGCGTGTTATGTGTTACGTATGTAAATAAAATAAATAAGATAGTACTCACAAGTTCTCCAATGATCTGGACGGGGTCAATGACCATGATGGTGATGGCGATGGACATGCATAGCAGGGCGCTTGAGACGAAGGCCAATAGCTTAGCTGAAACATGTCAATGAGAATTACTTAAACTATATAATAGTATGTATAGAAGTATAGTATGAGTAAATACTAAAAAGCTTGACGACCGTTTTCTTGTCGTTTCCTCTCTTGGATTGGAAGAGATTTCTTCAGAAATACGCAGCATCCTTGTGATAATGTTCTATTTTAAGTTGTATCCTGTTAGATTTACTGTGTACATGAATTTGGTAAATAAAGTATTACAAACTAATTGAGTAGATGGGTTTATATTTATTCTGCTCTCGTAGAAAGTAAGCGACATTGCTACTGGACTACAAATTACTTGAACAAATCAAGGATTGAAGAGGAGTATTAAAGAAAAATTAAATGTACCGAAAAGTCAATTAGATCTCAATTTGTCAAGAACGTGTCAGACTTGTGTACCAAGGGTTTCGTACTGAAATTCATATAACGTGAAGTAACTGCTAGAATCTTATAGCAATAAATAAATAAAAATATAATATATGAAAAATACGTATATTTTGTACGTTTTATTTTTATTTATGGTAGGTATTTGTTGATCGGACCGGTAGATCGGTTTATACGATTTTAGATGATTTCTTGTTAGTCTTCCATTTTTCCTTTCCATTTATGTTTTGAGCATGAACATCTTTAAATAAAAATAAATCCTTGGTCATCGCATTACGCGTGAACGGACAGAACATTTTCGCTAAAAATTTCTTATTGTTTTAATCATTGTCAGGAGAAGTTTCCTATGAAAGAAAACAACGTCTGTCGGGTCAGGTAGTGGTCATAACAAAACTAATCAGAAACAATTAATTTCCGCTAATAATGAGAGTAAAACCGACGAAGACTTCAGCATAACATAAGGTTATCGGATCATCATCCATCGAGGAGCTCGTTAGTCGAGCGCGACCCGCGTATCCGTAGGTAGCGAATGCGCGTGTCAAGCGACTGGATTAGTCGCTATTTAGTGGCATTTTTTATCTCAAGCTCCTCCGTGCTTTGGACGTTAAGCCGTTGGTCCCGCTTGTTGTCGATAGATAGCAGTCGCTAGGCTGTGTCAGGTGCCTTGGGGCAGCCTGAAAAATTTTGACAGTGTTGGCCACTAACACACCTCGAGTTATGTTCCTGTTGGTCTGGTTTCCCTGAAAAAAAGAGTTACGGAGGTCAGACGGCAATAGATACATTGTAATAACCAGTGCCGCCAAATCTAGGACCATGACTTACAGCGTACCCTAGGCTGCGGAGCGTAAGCTGACGATGCAACTAGGAATACACGCTAGGACGATGAAGGTTATAGAACCATCAGCATGGTCTAGGTAACCCAAGACATAACATACGGAATTGCCAATGATGTGCTCTGACGCAACCCGACGCATTGAAAACCAGATAGCGTTTGTAATTCAACGCTCTTCTTATACTTGACCGTTAAAGGACGAAAATAAAAATAAATGACGCTTGTTTTGATCTACTTTTTTCTGTGAAGAAAATAAACTTCTTTAATTTTGATAATTAGCTGTTAGAGGTTAGAGACTGAGCATAAACACACGCGGAAGCTTAAAAAAGTAAGATATTAAAAAAGGGTACATATTAGAATGCCAAAAAACATTGCGAGTCGACTCTGGCTGTTCTCAAACTTCAGAGGACCAAAACTCCGCCACCGACAAGGCATTGTCGGTGATTTCGCAGAGGTCCCTAAGCGTGCAGGTGGCTGGGCACGCAGGACAGGACAGGAGATGCGTCATAGTTTGGGGAGAGATCCCGCACTGGCAGGCCACTTCCGAGCAGTAGCCCCACCTAAACATGTTTTCCTTGCTTCGGCCTACGAGGGTCCGGAGTTTGTTTAAAAACTTCCATGTAAGCCATGGCAGGTCATGTCCAGGAGGGAGGTACTCCGATAGCGACAAAGATAAGGTCGAAGGGTATCTCTTCGTCCAAATATCCCCTCTAGACTGAGAGGCTTCGTCAGTTAGTGGTTTTGTTTGTTTGACGAAGCTGTGTCGACTCTTCAGTCTTTGAGTGACGGGCACGTGGTTATTAAGGGATGCCGGTGATCCGTTTCCATTTTGGCCCTTTCAAGAGAGCTGGCGACATCTCTACGGACGTCCGGAGGGGCAATGCCAGTCAGGGGATACAGCTTCTCCACAGGTGTAGGTTTCAGTCAGCCTGTTATAATCCGACACGTGTCATTAAAAGCCGCATCCGCCTGTTGCGCGTCTGCTGAGCGGCTCCAGACTGGGCTAGCATATTTGCCCGCGGAGAAACACAAAGCCAATCCGGTCGTCCGCAGAACATGTGGAGTGGATCCCCATTTAGTAGACGTGAGTCGGCGCAAGAGGTTATTGCGTGTACCAACTTTCTGCTTGGTGTTAAGGCAATGTTGCTTGAAGGAGAGTGTTCTGTCCAAGGTGATATCAAGATACCTTGGAGTGGAGCAGGGTGTCATAGGCACATCTCGCCACTGAATCTTTAGCGACCGTCGGGCCTCTCGATTCCTCAAATGAAAAGCACAAGATTGGGTCTTCGAAGGGTTCGGTCGTAAGGAATTATGTTCGTAATAGCAGCTTAATGTTTCGAGTGCTACGCTTAAACTCCTTTCGACCTCCTCAAAGGACCGAGCCTGTGATGTTAAAGCCAGGTCATCGGCGTACACGAATCTATTAGTGTTAGGTGGTGTTGGCTCGTCATTCGTGTAGATATTGAACAGCATTGGGGCGAGCACGCTACCCTGGAGTAAGCCATTTTTAATAGATCGCCATCGGCTTTTCTGGGAAATAAGGTGAACCTGGTATCGACGATTACGGAGAAGTTCACCGAGGATTTTTGTAAAAGCGTAGTCGCCAGTAATTTTGTTTACCTTCCACAAAAGCCGCTTTATATTTACATACGCAGTGTCATACGCAGCGGAAAGATCCACAAACACCGCCCCAGTCACCTCACCCATCTCAAATCCGTCTTCGATATGTTGTTACGCTTACGCTAATTAAAATGTAAGACCCAAAATACCCTAAATCACAATACCTTAAGATTTAAAATACCCGAACCGATTACACCTTACTGTACAAACCAAATCATTAATATGATAGATTTTTAAATACCTACCAAACCTATATGATATAGAGGTATTGTAATGTAATTATGTGTATCCGTACTTATAAATACGAAAGTTTGTCTGTCTGTCTGTCCATCTTTCTGTATGTCTGTCTGTCACGGCCAAACCGCTGAACGGATGTTGATGAAATTTGGTATGAATATACTTGAAGACCCGGGGTCAAACATAGGCTACTTTTTAACGCAGGCGGAGCTGCGGGAAACCGCTAATTGTAATAAATTACAATTTCGAAATGTAAAATGCAATAAATAATTAAATATTACTTGATTTATTGTTCTCAAGGCTGTGTAAAATGTAACGCAACATTTTTATTATACCGTGTGCGTGTGGGTATTTAATGCATATAAAGCTTAGTTACAGAAGGTAGGTTAGGTTATAGATTATGCTATGACCATAGTATGAGCGAGCTAACGTCTATCCAATACATAAAGCTAATTTAGCTATATTAGCTTTCGTAGCAAGACCGACGCTCGCTCGCTCGCTCATATTATGTTCACTGCATAATCTATAACCTAACCTACCTTCTGTAACTAAGTAGGAGTATCTATAATCCTTACATAATACTATGATACAGAACGTAAGGATGGTTATGGTATTGCAGTGGCCATATTGAAATCTCGAATATTTTGAACTTATAAAATCAGATAAGTTTTTTTAAAGTCAGGTATTTATGGATAAAGTATTCCGTAAAAAGTTGTTTCAAGTTTGAGCTATTCAACCATTGGGTATCCATACTAATATTATAAATGCGAAAGTCTGTCTGTGTGTCTGTTACGCTTTCACGGCCAAACCGGTGAACGGATTTTGATGAAATTTGGTATAGTTGAAGACCCGGGGTCAAACATAGGCTACTTTTTGACCCAGGCGGAGCTGCGGGAAACAGCTAGTTTCAAATATTTAGCATTTTGAAAACTTGGAATTTTAAATACACGGTATTTAGAATTCGGGTATTTTGGGCTCGTAAGCATATTTTATGTAAATGCGTTATGTTTTTTGGCATTCTATTATGTACCCATCAAAAAGTAGTATGGCACATTCACAGGAACATTCATAGATCGTATATATCGTGATAGAAGATAACTTCATATTGACATTAATATTAAATATTTGCGAAAAAGAAGAAAAAAAAAGATAAAACATTAATAATAATCAACTTTGTTGCAAAAAAATTCAGTAAATGAGGTAATCTCGAAAGAATTTACCAACAAGTGCTGACCATCATATCTATATAAATGAGAGATTGATTTATCAGTTAAATGGAACGGTGAATGATGATGTGCATATAGTATTCCCTCCCCATCCATAGGATTAAGATGATGATGACTGTTCTTCTACTCACTTTTACTCGTTACTGGCGGATTTATTCGTCTGTTAGTGATGAACGCCATACTTTTATAACAGCTCGATTGATACGTTGTTCTGTAAACAGTAATTATGTTAAGGTTTCAATGCAGTAGAAGAGATAGCCGAGCAAGGCGTACGTGCGTACGTTACGTTAATACACATTAAGCGATGGCAACGGCGGCCCGTATTGGATTGGTCGTCATTATCGGCTTTTGTATCTCGAGCTTCATCGTGCTTCGGAAAGCACGTCTAGGTTGTTATCGGTTTACGAAGGTCTGATGGCAGTCACCCAAATTTTTGATTTCCTTTTCCATCGTGTAGTAAAATGACCAGGTGCCCAGGTCGTAAAATGACTAGACACCTGCCAATCATCAATCAATCAATCAATCAAATCATTTATTTGTGAAAACATAGGTAGTTACAAACAGTACAAACACAGTAAGAAAGGTTAACACCTTTATGTACTACCTATGTTCCGCCGCTTTAACACTTACGTGTTAGAGCGGCAATTCAGATTCACTTTGATTTTGCTGATAGTAACAGCTTACAAATATAACTTGAAATATAACTAAAATGTCAAATTATTAGAATTATCATGCAAGAAGTCATTTACAGAATAGTAACTTTTGTCAACTAAAAATTAAAATAATAGCTCTTTGAAGTTCTTAAGACACTGCATTTTTATCGCATTTGGTAGCTAGCTAGCCTGAAAAATTCTGACAGTGTTGTTGGCCACTAACACACTTCGGGTCATGTTCTTGTTGGTCTGGTTTCCCTGTAAAAAGGACTACGGAGGTCAGATGGTAGTCGCTACATCGTAATAACCAGTACTGCCAAATCTAGGACCATGACTGACAGCGTACCCTAGGCTCCGAAGCGTAAGCTGCTTTTTCCTAATGGTTGACTGGGAGAGAATGCTTTTAGCATTAAGTCCGCCAATTGTATTTTTATTTGTGGTACAATAAAGTTTTAATAAATAAATGTTTATCAAACCAACAGTAAGAACATTTCTCAGACAATAACGGTTAGTCTAGATTAGGATTAAGTACCAGTTAAACTTAGTACACCGGGTTTATTTTATTAACTGACATATTCAGCTTTTTAACTGCCATTCTTATCATATCGATGCTAAACATATTAATTGAGAGTAACTTCCTCAATGATGTTTAACAACAAACTATTTCCGGTCATTCCGAACTGTTACCCTAACTAATTAACTATATATTTCACCTGATTCTGGGAAATTCGCCATAGGGTGAATTCTTTGGGATTTTGCTTTTGGGATTCTCTCGAAATAACAGACTTCCAACCTATTTCATTTCTTAAAGGAATTTTTTGATTAAAAATAAGTTATTTGGTTGTTATGCAATAAAAATAAAATAATGTAAGTAAATTAATGATTTAAATATGTGAGATTTTTTTGGTATCATCGCTACATCGTTGTATTAAGTATTATTTTGAGTAATTGTGTTTTACAATTTGTATTTTAGAAAATAAATGTAAAATTTCTCAAATTGAAATTTATGAAATAAAAATAATACTAATTTGAAAATAAATCAAAAAAATATTGTAAAATAAATAATAATAAAAAAAAAACAAAAAGATTAAAAAAACTCACCTATGATAAAAAAAATATCAAAGTAAAGTTTTGGCTTATTTTTTTTTTCAGTATTATAAAGTCCATGGAAAAATGTCCTGACACTAATCAATTAAATTAGTCCATATTTCACTAATAGCACAACACAATCTAAGTCACGTAAAATCAAGGTCCCAAAAACACACACAGAAAAACTCCAAATGCGTTTTAATGACTTGAAGTCGTGTTAGTAAATGATCTTCTGCTGTGACACCAAGTTGAAGGATCCCTTAACCTCGGTGTAGAACATCCATGCACGTCAATGAGTGACGTAGAAGTCTTAACGGTGATGTTGAGTAGTTTTTCTATCATCTCAGCGGACAGCCTGTTGCCGAAGCCTCGAATTGGCGGTACAGAAGAGGATTGCTTCCTAAAAAGATTGACTAAAGAAAATTTGTGTAATTTAGATATTAATGACTTGCTAATCCAGTGGAAAGTTGACAGCCAGGACGGTAATATAAAAAAAATTCCTAGCAAAATTAATTTTTACTATTAATGTAAGTGGTAATTTCCCCTGACAAGTTTACACAAGAACAGTTTTATCAGCGTTGAGAAACGCTTTACTGTCAATAATAAATACAAAGAAGAATGCATAATGCCAAGAAATATAACTAAATTGTTATACGTAATATCAGAATGGGTTCCATAGCCAGCTAACTGCAGCCGGAATATCATACCTAATATTATAAATGTAAAAATTTGTTCGTTTGTCCTTCCTTCACGCCCTAACTAAGCAACCAATCGATTTGATTTTCGGCATAGAGTTAGTTGAAAGGATGGAGAGTAACATAGGATACTTTTGGTCCTGGAAAAACATCATGTTCCCAAAGGAGGTTTACACGCGGGCGAAGCCGCGGGCACAGCTAGTTATTCAAAATATTTGTCTTTTAGTAAAGTATTTCATGACAGTCTATGCAGTTGGACGCGACTGTTATAGCTAGATGGCAGTCATTATCATGACACATTTATTAAAATATGACGAATCATCAGGGACGACAACGCTCCCGTGATACCTTTGGCGTCTAAAGCATTCATAGGTAGTGATAACCGCTTACCATCAGGCAGACATTTCCGCAAGTTGGACGGTATGGATAATCGATTTGAATAACTAGTGTGGCCATACTCGCCATAGTTATATTTGATCGTCTTTAAACGCTGCTGTCTGAGCCTTGTTCTTGAAAATGTTATCTGTTGTTGTATTTTATGGGTCATGATGACTCCTAACCCTTTGACAAAAAACATGACCCAATCTTGTTTTTCTTTTATTTATTTTGCCCTTCAAAAGGAAAAAGCTGAACATGTACATAAATTAAAATCTTGTGAAAAAAAAAATTGTACTCAGTTTTAGTCATATTTTTTAACATTATTCAAAATTGCAGTTGTAGATAAATTATTTACCGTTCATGAAATGCAGCGTTCTAACAGCAAACATTTGATGATATTATTTCGTGCTTCGGAAGGTACTATAAGTCCGGCTGCCATCTGGTAGTCGTTAAAGGACTCACGTCGGTGGCCGAAAGGCGGTTCCAAAAAACTCTGACACTGGGTGAACAGGCTAAATTATTCAAACTCAAAAAGTGTTAATGAGTATAAATTAAAAAAATCTAACGGAGATTTTTTTACTTAACTTAGGGCCGATTTTACCAACATAGTTCCTATCCAAGAGTAAACTAATCTAAGGAAATAAACATGAATGGCAGACATATTTATTCTAGAGATGCGGTGCGGGGAAGCGGAAAGCGGGGAAAGGCAGCCGTTGACGAAGGCACGACGTCCCCCCCCCCCCCCCCGTTTGACCAGAATGAGAACAGGTAGGTAACAGTTATAACTCTTATTGATTTTAGTAATGCTTTCAATACCGTTGATATTGACATCCTGTTAGCTGTCCTTGCCCGTTGTAACGTATCATCTTCTGTGATTGCTTGGTTCTCTAGTTATCTTCGTGGGCGCCGGCAACAGGTTCGTAATGGTACAGATACCTCTGATTGGTGCGATCTTAAAGCTGGTGTTCCACAAGGTGGTATTTTGTCCCCTATCCTCTTTTCTGTTTTTATAAATGTTCTTTCACATCACCTGTCTTGCTCCAACCATTTCTACGCCGACGACTTGCAACTTTGTACACAGACGAACACGGATAACATTGACCAGGCAATTTCTTTATTAAACGAAAATTTGAACGGTGTTTTGGAATGGTCTATCAATTTTGGAATTCGTGTAAACCCCGTGAAATGCCAAGCAATAATAGTGGGTAGCTCATATCACATTAATAATATAGATTTTAACAACTTGCAGCCGCTAATGTTTGAAGGTAAGGTGATTCCCTTCGGTCCTGTAGTAAAAGATCTTGGTCTACACATAGACAGTAAACTTTGTTGGGATACCCATATGGTCCAAATTAGTAGTAAGGTATATGGTACTCTTCACTACCTGCAGCGTCTTAAGAACTTTCTGCCCGTCAAAACCAAAATTATGCTGGCTCAAGCGCTTATTCTACCCCTCATTGATTATGGTGATGTGTGTTGTCTGGACTTAACCGAAGAACAGCTGAACAAACTAGAGCGTCTCGTAAATAATTGTATTAGATTTATCTTCTGTCTCCGAAAGTATGACCATATTTCGGAATACCGTTCTGAGCTTAAATGGCTACCTATACGGCAACGCAGGAATTTGCATATATTATGCCAACTTCATAATATTCTTTACAATCCACTGTCCCCTGATTACCTTAAAACTGATTTCAAACTATTGAGTTCCACTCATGAAAGAATCCTGCGTTCCTCCAACAACATGACCCTCGCTACTCCTTCTCACCATACCGGGTTTTTCTCCAATTCCTTCGCTGTGACGGCTGTTAGACTCTGGAATAATCTTCCTGAGTCCATTAGAACAGTCTCCAGCCGTGCCAACTTTAAAAGGCTTGTCTACGATCTCCTACTCTCGCGGTTACGGGAGCAAATTTAGGCAGTTAAACATGAGTAAATTTTGAGTTGCTGCTATTATTTCGTTGATATAACTCTTAAAATTATCTGTATTTTGATTATTATTTCATCGTATATATGTAAGTATATTATGTAAGTACCATAAGTAAGTTTATTATCATTCCAACTTTTTGTATTTATAGCTATATATTTTTAATACCCACATGACGATATCTGTTTAACCCAAAGGTTGACTGTTAGATAATGCTTTTAGCATTAAGTTCGCCTATTGTGCTATACAATTGTATTATGTACAATAAAGTTTAAATAAATAAATATTCTCGGGTTAACTGTGTGGTGAAATGTAAACTTCACTATAAGAGAGTAAATTGCGTCATTATCTTTAGAATAAAATAAATAATTGATTGATTGAATAAAACTAATCCGACTTTGGTTATATCCCTTAGGTAGTAGTATTAAGTAGCACTGGTACTGAACCGTTTACCAAAACACTTGTCGCTAGTCACTAATTTCTAAATTCTATGACTGGGTACTGCGCAGTAACCTAAGAGAATAACTGCATTACTTACTAACATTTTAGTACTACTACAGGCATATTACGTTCCCTATTATGTGATTTAGTTTAGACAGACGAATTCTAGGTTTCATGCATAGTTCCCTACGGTATAAATGCGAAAGTCTGTCTGTCTGTGTGTATGTTACGCTTTCACGACCGAACCGCAGAACGGATTTTGATGAAATTTGGTGTGAATATAGTTGAAGACCCTGAGACAAACATAGGCTACTTTTGGACGTAGGCGGAGCTGCGGGAAACAGCTTGTAATATATAAATGCCAGACAAATTACCTACCTTTTTCTTCGTCCAAGCGTGTTTCAAAGTTGCATCTTCTGCTTACGTTTCATTTAGAGTCTAAGCTACGCTTTAATCGCGGATTTAGATTTGAATGATGGGAAGCAAGATTAACAGCAGCATGATCTAAAGTGTGTTAGTGGCCAACACTGTCAGATTAAGTAAAATAGTATCTGACACAACCATTGAGAAAGGAACTCTTTGTTCGATTTCCCGGCTAAGGGAAATTCTGGTCAAACGGGGGGGGGGGGGGGGGGGGATGACGTCGTGCCTTCGTCAACGGCTGCCTTTCCCTGCTTTCCGCTTCCCCGCACCGCATCACCCCGAGGGCCATATATAAGCCTGCGCGCGTCCACCAGAGGACCTCTCTCGGATCATCTCGTCATTTCCAAGTGGCTGGCTATTTCATAGCGGCTACCTGACTGGATCTCGTGCCTACTTCGATCTCGCGATCCCTATCTATATTTCTTATTAACGTGTATCCTTGGAGTCTAAATTTGTAAAGTAAAAAATAATAATAAATATTGTACTATTCCCTGAAACCTGGATTTATCTTCTCTCCTCACACATACCTTAAGTAGTAAATTTTTTCTTCGTTATGCGATGCTCTTTTGACATAGCCTAACGATGTACGACCAATCCAAGACGGATTTTATGATACCACGTCGCGCTCGGCTTTTTAAACTCTTATTACCTCTGCCACTGACTTTCATAACCTCTTTGTCTAATCGTGTTTTCCAGTTGCGTCCTCAGAGCCTAGGGTACGCTGATAATCATGTTCTTTCAATTTTAATTTTGTGATTGGTACAATAAAGTGTATATCTATCGATCTTGATTTGGCGGTACTGGTTATTACATTACAGCGACTACCATCTGACTCCATTACTCTTTCACGTGGAAACCAGCCTAACAGGAACATAACTTCATAATGATTATGGCAATTGGTTGATTACCCTCAAACGAGTGTTTCCTCGAGTGACGCGTTCACGGCACTGATCTCATTTTAAGATTGAGGTAGGTATATTATTAACGTGACTTTACTATTTATTAGGAACAAAATACGTAAATGCTTTTATATAAAAATTAAACTATATTGTCTAAATATAATGAATACTAACAAAAAACTAGATATAATTTAAATTAGTTCCACTGGGCACAATGCCCATCACGCAGGCAGCATTCTCGCGTTGGCTATTCGCTGATCAAGAAAGCTGACCGGACGAGGGTCACCAGTTGCCTCTTAGGCGTCTGCTGATCTTGTAAAGTCCCCAGTGTCTCGATACCAAAGGCTGTGACGTGACTTCGTCTTCGTCCAAAAGTGATTTCTTTCCAGTTGCGTCCTCAGGTTAGCCTTTGACCAGGACGTCAAGGGTTTGATTCGCAAGAGAGCATACTTTGTTTAGTTGTTTCTAGTTTGGTTAGGACATTGGACGCTTGAATCACCAAACAAACAGCCTTCCTTCTTATGTTCTCCCTGATGCAATGCAGCCTCTCTTTTGAGTGCCATCTATTTACTAATTTAAGGTTAGCGTTGTAGGAGAAACAACCGTTACGTAGACTTGCCCCTCTGTTGGCTCCCTCGGGCTTTCGCCTGGAGATTGGCTCCCATTCATTTGACTCAATATATTGTACGCCTGGAAAGGCAGAATTTAGAGATTATTATTGTTATAAATTTTATTGACATCTTACTCAAATTCAAACAATAAAGGCTTTTTCTCTTTTATCTTTATCGGGGGAGACAAGGCCCTTCCATTGCCATCGAGGCAAGTGGCAAAGGTAGTGAAGTGTGGTTTAGTGGCTTACATTGGTATGGCAGCATGGATGTTTATATTGAAAGATGATTCCGTGCTTCAGAAGGCACGTTAAGCTGTTGGTCCCGGCTACCATTTGGTGGTCGTTACAGGAACCACGTCAGAGACCGAAAGGCGGTTCCGAATAAGTCTGTTACCAGAGTGTACCCATGTACATTGACCATTCAATCGACCATGTGACCTGTTGTTCGATATAACAGAAGCTACCCTTCGCTTAACTTCGCTACCCTAGCGAAGTTACAATTTGAAGCTTGTATCGTAAATACATAAGTAACAAAGTTTGTGAAAATTATTCAAAATACTGCAAATACACTTAAAAACTGCGTAGCTATGAGATCAAGTAAATCTATTGTTCAAAATTGACATATCCACGGAAACAATATATTTTCAAAATCATCATTTTAAACATTGAAACCGTCACTTCAAATTCGACCTCCATTGGGTTCTTGACGCCAAATAGATTAATTAACATTGTTTTTCTGAAAACAGTGGGGTTTCCGGTTAAAATAGATAGATAGATATACACTTTATTGTACCAATCACAAAAATTAAAATTAAAAGTCTTACGTTTAGAAAATTGAGTACAAAGGCGGACTTATCGCTATTGCAATTTCTTCCAGCCAACCTTAGGGTCTAATAAGAATCAAATCTTAGATCATTTATGAACTAAATTCAGAATTTACTGTATATTATATAACATGGGAGACTTCAAAAGGGCATGAAAAACTTCCTTTAGGGTCGACAACGCGCTCGTGACATCTCCGGTGTTGCAGGCGTTCATAGGCTACGGTAACCACTTACCATTAGGTGGGCCTTACGCCTGTTTGCCTACTTAATTGTATAAAAATAAAATATAGTTTTTGTTAATGAATACACAATTTCTTAATTCAATATTGTACCTCTGCCCGGCTAAAGGGGAATTCCAAACTGAAATTGAAGTATGTTCCGTGGGATCTCCAATTGGCTATACTATTCTGGTGGAATTCGCCATCAGCTGGATAGGTAGAAAAAAAATCTGAATTCAGAATCTGGTACCTCAATTTTATAAAAGCCTTAACAGAACCCGGGGCTCTGAAAGTGCTTGGGATTTTATAAGCAAACTTGAGGTATAAATGAACATTTACTCCAAGAATCGGGTTTTTACCGGGTAGATGCCCATACCATACATCTCTATCCTGTCACGTGAATCCCATGCCTGAGTCATTTAAGCTTGATTAACCAAGATGAATGTGTTATGGGTTTTTTCAAAAAATACAATTCTAGACACAGTTCAAAGGGTTAATGTAATTGTTATGTCTGTAAAACAGCAATTGTTAAAACTTAACCATTTTTTCTCTAGTAAACAGATTAGACGTCCACGTGTGTTTTGTTTTTTTCATATATTTTTTACTGTTTGCTTCCGAGTTTTGACGTCATAAGTATTAATTTTTATTCTCTGCCAATAGCTTAAATACTGATAATTAAACACGCCACTTTTGTTGTTATGATGCACAAATAAAAAAAGTCAACAAGATGGTGGATTAATTCATTCATATCGAGAATTTTCTTCTGGTTTTAGAATTGTTTAGAGCTACCTTTTGGCTTCCGACGTGGTTTCTTAAACGATCACTAGATGGCAGTGGGGACCAACGACTAAACGCGCCTTTCGGAGCCGGAATCATTATTTAATATTCTCTTCATCATCTTCCTTGCCAATTCACATTTCAAAGCTACTTCTTTTACTGCCCTACTTGCCCTGGTCTTCGTCATCTTCGATCCTGCACTGATACGATTTCCCTTATATATTTTTTAAAATATTCTAAAACTTAGAACCGTATACATAATCAAGTGGCATGTTGTCAGCAAAGGAAGGAGGTCATGGTCACCGCTTGCATAACGCTGTGGCATGCACCAAGTTGGTGGGCTAAAGGTATCTGAAGGACAATTACTCTAATTTTAACGTTATTATCAAAACCAAACCACAACTAAGAGTTCTATTTTTGAGAATCTACTGGTGTTAAGATATGGGTATGGTACTGGCCATACATTTCCATAGTATGACTGCAGTAGGTATCTCATCAAATTAGAGCAGAATTTAGCAGATGCAGAGGCTCATACTAAGGGTTTTTAGGTGTTAGGACAATAGGCTAGTTTCCAAGGTCAAAAGTCTAACATTAAAATTAGTCCGTCAGTTAGGGAATCAAAATATATTAGTGACGTATTTTTTCTTTTGTCAATTGAGTGATAAATTATAAAGATATAACGCTTCAAAGTTTAGGAGAGGGGGCGCGTGACGTCACATGTTGCGATAAAGTGAAGCACACGGAACTTTAACGCGCCATATCTTTACCATTATTTGTTTAATTTTCAAAAGAAAAAATACGTCTTTAATATTTTTTGATTAACTAACTAACGGACTAATTATATTTTTTTAGGAACTAGCCTATTGCAGTAAGTTATGTTATTGGCTTAGGCAGACCTCTCGAGATATTTATGAGTAATTTAAATTTTACTTTCATAGCAGTTTTTGTTTAAGTAAAAAGAAAAAAACAGATGCGTGTACTTATATTTTATTTATACGACGACAAAATAAATATAATAGAAAAGACAATATGTTACGGAGAAAAAAGTTATTAACGTCAACTTATATTTATTTTGTCTGAAGGTAAAAATGCTGCTGCGACTGCCCCACCTGAAAAAAATAATAATTTGCTTATTTTATCGTATTCTTACAGGTATTATACTTATTTACTTGTTAAACTTTAATGTGTCAAAAATTTCTACTAGTTCTTTATTTTAAAAAACAATTCTTTCAATTTTAAGCTTTAGACTTAGATTAATAATTGGTCTCGCGCGCGCTCGACTAGATTCCGTCGGCGTACTAGACAAATGCGGCAACTAAAACTACGCGAATTCCGCGTACTTGCGGCATACCCGAGTCAGTCACGCCGCAACCGATAAGCAAGTTGGACGTCGAGATAAATTTAAAATTTTAGTTTAAAAACTGAAGCAAAATGCCAATTTGCGTATTCAAACTATGTAAGAATACAAGAAATAACTCTTTCTCGTTTCATCTTTGCACATTGTCTTACACACACTACAATATAAAGTTGCCGCATTCTGGAAACTGATTTTGCTTCATAGCGCGGTATCTAGTCGAGCGCGCGCGAGAAGAAGCCAACCTTAGGGTAGAAATGAGCTAATAATCTAAGGGAACTATACTTTAACAAGGAAAAATTCCGTTGGACGCTCTCAGCATTCTTTTTAGATGATACTTTACAAGGGTTTTTTTACAAAGTTGAACTGAAAAGCAGTCAATTGTTGTTTTTTGTTTATCTCATTGACGCAAGAGAAATGTTATTTGACGTGCAGATTAATTTGCATAAAAATTGCTCAAAAAACAATTGCATTAAAATAAAAATGTATTATAATATACTAACCTAACAGACTTCGTGCTCGCTCCTTTCTTAGAAGAAATAATAGAGTGGTTTACATGATCAATCGACCCTGTACACCCTGATATCAGAGTTTGGAAGTGCCTTTCGGCCTCTGACGCGTTTCCTTTAACAACCACCAAATGGAAGCTGGGACCAACGACTTAACATGTCTCAGAAAGCACGGAATCATCATTTCTATCAAAATGTGATTCAAGCCTGCAATGTCCTAATGCAACCTGAATATGATGGTCTTCAGGTATACTTACTAATGACAAGGCCAGCAGCTCCATACATGGTCGAAGGGCAATGATTCGTCATGGACCTGCTGACCACGTTGGTGCCAGAGAAGGCGCTCAGACGACCAACCATCAGCCCTAAACAGGCGACCATGCCTCTGTAAAAATTAAAGAAATTTCGTAATTAATTAACAAGATTTGTATGAAAAGTTTACAGTAAACAACCGTAAAAAACGGTTGATAACGAGTTTTTAAACATTTTGGTTGAATACAATAATTTTTTACCGTTCAAAATTTACTCTCACAGCCTCTGCACTATAATACTACTCAGGTACAAGATAGCAAGAAACAATATATATCGAGACTAATATTATAAATGCGAATGTTTGTCTGTCCGTCACGCTTTCACGGCCAAACGGATTTTGATGAAATTTGGTACGAATATAGTTGAAAACTCGGGGTCAAAAATAGGCTACTTTTTGACGCAGGCGGAGCTGCGGGAAACAGCTAGTATAATATAAAACAAGCCAAGTTTTTTTTTTTGTTTTACAAATTGTAATTTCGTAGTAGTAGATATTATATATTAGAATGAATAAGATATTAGATTTAAATAATTATGAAAAAAATAAATGCTTTGAAATACTGGAAAAATGGCTTTAGGGGTTAGATTACGACGAAACAGAGAAAAATCTCGAACTAACACTATACTTAAACCTTACATTGTGTTTTTATTGTTCACACTATATATATATCAAAACTATACGGGGCACCCGGTGGCCCAAGATACAGGCTTCGGTCTAGTTTGGCGCCTCCAGTGCTCCCACAAGTTACATTAATTAAGTTCCATTTTATATGTATAAACTGTAGTTAACTTGTGGAGTGAAATAAAAGATTTTGTATTTGTATAGTTTAGATTTGTTAGATTATTTTTTTAAATTACTATTGTCTGATAAACCAGGAGTGTTGGAGTACCTACGAACAGTTGCTTTATGCAACTGAAATGAAGATGCTAATTTGGGCGGGAAGAGTCACCAGGCTTGACATAATTAGAGCATAATGTTTTCTTATGTTTTCGCGATTGTTATTCATTAAATTAAACTATTTTAATAGACGGTGTAGCTATGGGGTCTTCAGTCTCTCCCATTGTTGTCGACATTTTCATGGAAGACCTTGAGGAGAAGGCTCTTTCAAGCACCCTGGCTATGCCGAAGATGTTCAAACGGTACGTAGATGATACTTTTGTTGTACTCCCCAAAACTCAAGTCTCTGTTTTATTAAATCATTTAAATTCCATTAATAGTAAAATTAAATTCACTATGGAACCTGAGATCAATAATTCATTAGCCTTTCTTGATGTTTTAATAACTAGAAATCTTGACAATAGTATCAGTCACACTGTGTACAGAAAGCCCATCCACACAGACAAATATCTCAATGGTAAATCTCACCATCATCCATGTCAGTTAGCTACCGTAGGCAAATCTTTGTTACAGAGAGCACACGGCATCTGTGACACCCACCATCTTAAGGAGGAGCTTCACCGAGTCAAGTCTGTCTTAAGAAGCAACAATCTCAGCCTTCCACACATATGTCACAGAAGTCGACCCAAGCCGCACACAGTTGATCGTTTTCCTGCCATCTTACCATACATAAAGGGAGTCACGGACAAGATTGGTAACATACTTAGGCGAGCTTCGATCAAGACCTGTTACAAGCCGCATAGGAAAATAAACCAATTTTTAAGACCTGTAAAATCCAATATCCCATTGCGAGATGCTGGAGTTTATAAAATTGACTGTGACTGTGGTTTATCATACATTGGGCAAACAAAGAGAAGCATTAATACTAGTAGAAAAGAACATATTGCTGACATGAAAAATAGACGCTCAACCAAGTCTGCAGTCTGTGAACATGCTCTAGACAAACCCAACCACTATATGCGTTTTGATAATCCTCAAGTCCTTGCAAAGGAAAACAGATTCATTCCAAGAATGTTACGTGAAGCTATTGAAATTAAAAAACATCCTAATTTCAATAGAGAGGATGGATGGCAGGTACCGCCAGCTTGGGACCCAGTCATTAACTTAATAAAATCGCAAACTCGGAAGCAGACTGCAAGACCCTTAGATACTGTTAGCCAATACTGCGTGAATCGGAATAGTTCCCAATAAAAATTTCAGGCGGTAGTTTTGTAATCTTATGACATCAAAGACAAATGTTAACTTAGTCTGCCTGCGACCATGAACGCTGTAAAGTGTTTGAAACGTCAGGTG
Source organism: Euzophera pinguis (assembly GCA_947363495.1). Taxonomy (NCBI): domain Eukaryota; kingdom Metazoa; phylum Arthropoda; class Insecta; order Lepidoptera; family Pyralidae; genus Euzophera; species Euzophera pinguis. Next base: position 694,225 of record OX376166.1, read on the forward strand.
TAAATAAATAAGTAATAAACGCGATAAAACCGTATTAAAATAGTTTAATTTAATAATTAGAGCATATCAGGGGTTAATTTAAGGTGGCCCCAATAACAGAAAAGCTTAAGGAAGCCAGACTCTGGTATGACCACTTGATGAGACGGAATGCCGACCACCCTGCCAAAAAGGCAATGGACATACCTGAGTGGCCGAAAGTAAGAGGGAGGCCCATCGCCACGTGGTGGTCCAGTATAAATAGAGACGTTTACCTTTCCGCGACACCCCAGGTCAGACAATCCTGGCGCCGAGTTACGAGGAGGCCCGACCCCAGATAAACTGGGAAGGTGGCAGGAGAAAGATGAAAGAAGAAGACTGTTATAATTAAAGTAAAAGAAGTGATACATAAAATATATTCATAAAAATATAATTTAAAAAACACGATGTTTTTCTGCCTACACGAAATGAACACAACAAGTACTAAGTAGTTTGACGTCAGTTGATGTAACATGAGACGAAATCAGTCGATCTATTCAAATTTTTTTAAGACAATGTAGTACGACATTATCTATGATAGTTATTTTTCACAAATCCTTCTAAAAAAAACTGTCAATACTAGAAAAATATGCTGAAATAAAACGTTTTAAAATAGTTACCATAATATGCGATATATATATTTATATATGGTGAAATTAAATTAAATACAAATACATTCAGGGCTAAATAATCAAATAATATGATTGATTTATGTTAGTTTCTTATTTTACACGCTAGTTTTCGTGAAAATCGAACTGTTATGTTTTACGGAAAAGTAATAATTAAGACATCATGTTGTGTTTTTTCTTTTCTCTTTACTTCCATTGTGCATGGAAAACCGTCAGAAGCTGTAAAACTCATCTTCTCTCTGCCTATCACAAATGAAATGAGTAATATAGCAAATAAACTCCATTCATACTTAATTTGGGGGATAGCCTACTCTTTTCGTCATTTCCACACATATAATATGTATATATATTCTTCGTCCAAGCGTGTTTCCTAGTCTTAAGCTGATGCTTCATGCGTAACTGTAATCATGGTCCTAGATTTGACGGTATACTGGTTATAACAATGAAGCGACTGTCGTCTGACCTCCGTAACCATTTTTACAGGGAAACCAACAGGAACATGACCCTAGGAATGTTCGTGGCGAACACTGTCAGATTTTCAGACTCCATAAAGGCATCTGACACAGCTTAACGACTGTTATCTACCAACGGCGGAGCTCGGGACAATGCCACTAACGGCGTCCAATCCAATACGGGTAGTGTTTCACCGCCGCTTGACGCACGAAATCGTGACGGATACGCTGGCAGAAATTATCATTGCAAATCGTAACTTAGGCTACATTTTAGACCCCGACGTAAAAGTGGGTTATTTGAAAGAAAGAAAGAAAGAAAGAAAAAAAAAATATTTATTTCAATTGGAAATTTTTATAATACGAGGGAGAATTCTTTGTTAAAGTATTAAGTACCGATACGAATTAAAATAAACTATTTTATTACCTATACGAAGTTGGGAACAAGTCAACGAAGTATGAAGACACAACTCCAAACACCATTGCCGTGGTTAAGTACACGTAGAACAGGACCAGGCCAGCGATGGGTTGCCGGATGTGGTTGACGGCGACGGCAGCAACCGCTGCTATCACCAGGATAGCTATTGTCAACGCCTGGAATTGAAAATATATTCATTCATTCATATCGAGTCAATCAACTCTGTGTTAGAGTTTTTCGGAAACGCCTTTCGGCCTCTGACGTTGTTCCTTTAACGACCACCAGATGGCAGCCGGAAATTACAAGGAATCATCAGTAAAATATATTTAAACAAATTAGAAGAACAAAAAAAAAAATTGGTTAAGATTGAGCCTACTATTTTATTTTATTTTTTCTTGTACGCCACTTTGCCTCTTTCTTTCGTAGTTCCTGTCGCGGGTCTGCTGGAAGAAATTCCTTCAGAAATAAGTAGAACCCTTGTATACAGTTTTCCTAATGTTAAGTTTCCAATGTGCATGCTACAGCGTGTACATTAAATGAATAAATAAAAATACTATGTCGAGCGATTGCTTGGTTTGGTTAAGTTCTTGAAGACACCTTGTTAAAAGGTGGTCAATTATTGAACAGGTTCTATGTAGTGCAGTATATAGCCTTGTTACGATCGGGCATGACAAGCGATTGCAAGAAACTTGGATTTCTGCCAATGTAAGGACAGGGCTAAGATGAGTCATCATCCTAGAATCATTCCGGTTGTTTCCTCCGCTGTTTGCTTCGGAGCCCAGGGTAATAATAATAATAATAAATAACTCTTTATTGCACCAAATTGTAGAAAGTACATGAATATTATTATTAAGTATGGTACAAAGGCGGCCTTATCGCTAGAGCAATTTCTTCCAGGCAACCAACAGGTAGGACTTCATGATATGAAACAGGAAGGTAGGCGCAAATTAACAATTGGAAAAAGTGAAACATAAAACATAAAAGCGTAACGTGGGTAGGGTAGTTCGGAGCTTAGGGTTAAGATGAGTAGTAATAGCCAAATTATAGATAAAAATATAAATAAAAAACCATGTGTCCTGAAGCACAAGCTGGCAAATGCACTGTAATGATAATTACATTTAAAAAGAAGAAATTTCGATAAAGAAGACAAAAACCTTTCGTTTCGTAGCGCACTGTGAGATGACAGCATTCAGGAAGAAAAAGGAGAGGCCGTGCACGCAGCCCGCTAGGATGGTAAAATCATTGATGGTGTTCGTGCACACTGGTGCTTCCTGAAATATCGTTCATCACTGTAGTTACTAAAATAAATCATTCTAATCAAAACAAATAAATCTTTGCTTAAATCACTCCTTTCTGTGACTAATATTGATTGAGATTGAAAAAAAAAACAGTGCCATTGAAAGAAATATAGTGAGAATTGAAGTTGAATCTTTCACTCCAACTTTTTACAACTTACTGATAGAAAAAGTCAGACCTCTATTTAAATTGTAATGAAGTTAATATTTTTGAAACTGCGCTCGCCAACCCGTCTGCCAAGCGTGGCGAGTATGGCAACAACGCCTCAATTTGGGGGAGGCCTAAATCCAGCAGTGGACTGATTGCGGCTGAAACGAACGAAAGAACGAAAAAATTTATTACCTGAGTAATTTCATCAGTAGAAGTAGAGTCACCAATGGCAAACAGATCACAAAAACCAGCGTCACTGGCGCTGGTAGCATAAGATGTGAAGAAGACGTTAAAGATGGTGGGCAGAATTATTGCAAAGCTGTTGTTTCTGTAAAGAGGATAATATAAAGAAGATGAGCTATATAGCTATTCATATCGTAGAAATAAGACAAAATAGAAGTTTCATGTGGGCGTTGCCTGTGTGCCACAGTAAAGCCTTGCCATGTTAAGATGAGACTTAAGAGGCATAACCGGTCAACACATGACACTTATAGACAGAAGACTAGATAGAAAGACTAGACAGAAATAAGACTAGATAGTCTTATTTCTGTGAACCATATACCTAGATTTGAATAATTGCAAGAATACGAGTATAAACTAGATAAAATGTTTAAATAAAATATGATTTGTCCACTATTTACTTGCGCGTCAGCTTCTGTTATCCGCTTGCGTAGTTGGACAAATAAATTTTAATAAAGTTACCTATTATTTGAAGACTTATATATTCTTGTGTCAATAGCCATTATGTTCAGCTAAATCTGGATTATCCAGAATGTTGTGTCCGCTGGTGTTTTCTTTGCAAACGTGGGACAACAACAAAAACAGAATTACTAAGAAAATCTTTAAATTAATACCTATGTCTTTATTCATACTCACGCAATATAAACGACGAAGGTCAAGTAGTACAATATGAAGGTTCTCCATAGGAGCGGAGGCTTGAAAAGCGGCACAATTTGTATGTACAAGGAATACAGAGAGAACTTTCCCACTTCTTCCTTCGTATCATCTTCTAGAAACAACTCTTTCACCTGAAAAAAATATTACAATTCCTTCATCATCTTAGCGTCTCTGAATGTTGTACTTTCGATGTCCAAAGATCTTCAGAGCTCGATTAGCTAAAAGTTATTTTCTTTTTCTCACTTCATGAGGAATCTTATTCTCACACATGACTTGTTTTGGCATTGTTTTCATGAATGGCCCAGAAGATTGTCTTCTTCACCCAAGCTTGTTTTCCTAGTTGCGTCGTCAGCTTACGCTTCGGAGGCTAGGGTACGCTTTAATCATGGCCCAGAAGATTGTGTTCCGCTGAAATGCTTCAACATAACAGCATCAGAAACTGCTTTATATCGAAAGAAAGTAATTTTAGTCAGCTTTGGGCTTTATCATTCAGTAAATATTTTTAAAATGTGTGCCAGGTTTTGACCTTATTAAGATAAAGAAATTCATAGACTTAATGAGGTCGAATACTCACAGGAAAGTCACCTTCACCACCATTCTTCACATAAATCTTCCCCAAAACCTCGATAGCTTCCTCGTTTTTTCCAACATTTGCCAAGAATTTGGGGCTTTCGCGGAAGAAGTATAGCATGATAGCTCCAAGCCCCAGTGGTAATGCCATCACCAAGGTCAGGAGACGCCAGGGTCGGTAGTCCACGAATAGGAACGGCACGGAGAAGTCAAGCTTCATGATTAGGTAGGCCCATACTGGAAAGTCAAATGGCTACGATTGACGATCGAAAATTATAATATATATTACTTATAATCTATGTAATATTTAAACTTTTTACTAGAATTTAATTTATTTTAAAGTTTACTTATGAGCACCCTAAAGTTGACTGGAAGAGATAGCTTCAGCGATAAGTCGGCCTTTGTGCTTTACTGTTTTTTTCATGTTATTTACGTGTTTCAGTAATGTTTTATTACATGTTATTTCAATGTCTGAGTGAGCTAAGCGACCAGAAGTCACCACTTCAAAAAGGGGGGAGTTCGTACTTGTTTGCTATTTAATTTCAGCCTGTTCGTAAGGTGTGCTGTTCGCAGAACTACAAATTTTTTAAATGCCTTCTAGTGGGATTGCTTAGCAACATGTCCAAATTTGTTCCTACTGCTACTTTCGAACAGTTCTTCGTCTAAGTGTGTTTTTCGTAGTTGCGTCCTCAGCTTATGCTTCGGAGGAAGCGATTTTCGTCTGACCTGCGTTTTACAGGGAAATCAGAGGAACCAACAGGAACATGACCCGAGGTATGTTAATGGCCAGATGCAGCCCCGTCGTACCGTAATATATAGTAGGCGTGATCATCAGAGCGCTGGTGACCAACAACATGTAGCGCGCGCGCACTCCAGCCACGCAACACTCTCCAAGAAGAGCATACGTTGCTGACTCTGCTACACTGCTCCTGAAAATATCAAGAAATTAACATTTCTTTAGACATAAGCAGCACTCTAGTACAATGTTCTGTTCTATGTTGTATCCTATTCGATGTAGGTCCTACATGAATTTGGTAAATATAGATTTCGTTACTAGGTAGCAAAATTTATATGGTCCCATTGCATAAGAAAAATAATTAGTTACCACTATCTGATGATAGATGGCGCTTGGAAAAGTATTTGGCCAAACAACAAACGTAATAGGCTAGTTTCCAGGGTCAAAAGACAAACATTAAAATTGGTCCGTCATTATGGGAATCAAAATATTAGTTACGTATTTTTTCTTTTGTCAATTTTGTCGTTAAATTATAAAGATATAACGCATCAAAGTTTAGGAGTGGGGGCTCGTGACGTCACATATTGCGAAAAAGTGTAGCACACTGGGACGTCACACGGAACTTTAACGCGCTATACCTATCTTTACCATTCTTTGTTTAATTTACAAAAGTAAAAATACGTCTCCAATATTTTTTGATTATGTAACTGACGGACTAATTATATTTTTTTAAGAAACTAACCTATTCTCAAAACACCTTTTTTACGTACGAACATTCTATCACAAGTTGATTTAATGCTATATTTAAAAAAGCTATTAAATAAGAACTGATTTTGGAGTATTTTAAAAAGTTATAAATTAATAAAGAAAATGTCGCATGTATTCGATAGATGGCGTAACAATGATTTTGTATGAGCGTAAATAATGTATACATCCATATGTATCCCCGAGATCAAAATACGTTACCACCTATTTATAGTTTTTGCCTGTAGGTCAATAGATTGTTGATCAAATTTATTTTCAAATCAAATTTATTTAGTAAAGACAACATGGCCCATTTGTGTTAGCACAAATAAAAATAAAAAAAAAATAAAAATCTTAAATATTAATTGTTAGTGAAAAATTCAATAAAAGTTGTGTAAGTATTTTTTGTAATTTAGCAATGGTCAATTTTTGGTTTTGAATTGTCAATTTATTGAAAATTAAAGAATTGAAATTGATTGATTGATTGATTGAAAATGCCGCCAAAACGTACTTATCGTTAAAACTTTATCCAGCACTCAATGTCATGATAGCCTACTCTTTTTAAATTATTTTCATTTAGATATTTTACTGTTATCATTACATAGTGAACGGGCTCGTTCAAGGTTTTTTGTCGTCTTGTCAGGGTTTTCGTTGATAATAAAAAACCTAGGATTAATTTAGATATCTTCGTCTCGTCGTCAGTCCAAAAGTGAAGTCCAGTCCCTTCTTTTGTCGCTGTCAGTCCGTTTTTGTTTTTTATAGTCGTCAAGTCATAGAGTCATGTCAATAAGGAGGCTGGACGCCGCAACACATAGTGTAGACGACGCGAAGCACCGCTGCATCCCCTGGCTGCACCTGTGAACATAAATCTAAAAATATAAATAAATAAATACAAGTAATTCGTAAAATAAATAAGATATTTACTTACCATATACCGCTGTACTGTGTAGATATCATTGTGTTATAATAAACGCACGCCGTAAGGAGTACGCATGTGTGTGTGAGTGTCACACTAAGATAATGGAATCCTTCAAGCAGTTGACCGCTACAAACGGACGCAACCGCACGCAAGCGTATATCCCGAAAGCCCTTCAAAAATACTTGCCTGTCTTCTCATTTACAAACTCCTGAACTTTGCACCTAACACCGTCGACTACAGTTTGGTCTTCGAGCCGCATACCAAGGAGGTTTGAACCAGAGGAGCGGACGAACAAGGAATGTTTTCAACAGCACCGCCACGCACAATGGTTAAAACGCGTGGAGCTCTCGTACGAGAAATGTTGTCGCATCCCACTGAAGATGTTAAAAGTGAAGTGCTTTCACGTAAAGTGCAATCGGAAATTTTGGTTCCAAATAACGATTTAAAAGAAATCGCCCAACAGATACCGAAACATGAAGGTAGTCTCAATATTAAAATGGGTGGTCCTACATCGGTTGTTTCGAAGAAAAGTTCTACCAGATCATCTTTTTCGGCACAAAGAAAGCAATTAGAGCTGGAAGCTGCCGAAGCAAAAGCCGAAATTGAAAAGAACCTGATAGAAAAACGTTTAGCGGCCCAACTCGCAGCACTTGAAGGTGGATCTTCGCGGAGGTCCCAGCCCAGTCGCATCGATTCCGTTGCCGAAGCTTCAAATCGAGTAGAAGAATGGTTGAATAAAAGCCAGCAGGAGCTGCAGCAGCAGCGCGCGGCCTTCCCGCCGCCGGCGCCACCCGCTGTCTCCTGCACATCGGATCTTCAGCACATAGCTCGAGCAATGGAACAGATGGCCACAGCTACCTACAGAGCACACTCCAAATTGCTGTCCAGGCTATCAACGTCAAAGGACTTACCACTATTTTTCGGCGATCCATTGGAATGGTTACAGTATAAAAATAGCTATGAAGAGTCCAGCAAGTTATGCAGCTACAATGACAGTGAAAATGTTACACGCCTATGTAAAAGTCTACGTGGTGAAGCGAAAGAAGCGGTGTCATCCCTACTTATTTGTAATACAAAACCAAGTGTTATTATGGAAGCGCTTGAACTACGTTTTGGACGACCCGAGCTCATCATATACAAAATCGCTACGCAGTTTAAAAAATTGCAACCCTTACCGCAGACTTATCACACCGACCTAGTATCATTTGCTGTTAAAGTCAAAAATTACGTCGTAGCTGCCGAATCGATAAAACAAACTGATTACCTGAGAAGTCCAGAATTACTGAACACAGTCATATCGAAGTGTCCTAGCGTCATAATAAATAAATGGGTGGATTATTTGTATGATCACCAGGATGAGAGTAAAGCTAAGCTACAAATATTTTCCGAGTTTTTGCACAGAGAAGCGACAAAAGTAGCATCCGCAGGAATAAGTTACATACACAGCCAAGCAGATTACAGAATGCCCAAAAAGCCTGATGAACGCAAGTCTCAAGTTCACACCGTATTGCAAAGCAGTGAAGAAAATACAAAGTGCAAAGTTTGCCATAGTGCCGCTCACCCACTCTCAAATTGCATGAAGTTTAAGCGAGCCCTAAGAAAAGACAAGTGGCACATCGTAAAAGTAAACAGACTTTGTCACAAATGCCTACTGCCTGGTCACAATAAAGAAACCTGTTCTGCCGCGCCGTGTGATGTCGAGAAGTGTGGAATGGCTCATCACCGCCTGCTGCATTGGCCTGCAAAGAAAACGGCATCATCCTGTGACGTCACAAATAGTGACGCCTACGCACACCCACCGTGCGACGTATCGACTACTCCGAATTTGTCGTGTGTCGAAAGTGCGAACAATAAAGACCTTACAGTCACGAACACTACCGTCTTGTGCTCAAGTGCAAGTGTACTGTTAAAAATAGTGCGCGTGAACATTCATGGACCGAAAGGTGTTATAAACACGTATGCCCTGCTAGACGACGGAGCGACCGTGTCCCTAATGGAATCTGACCTCGCGAACTGTATTAACTTAAAAGGTCAGCCCGAGACGATCCGTATTCGTGGTGCGTGGAACTCTGATATCGTGTGTCAAAGTGAAATTGTGAACTTTAAAGTCTCAAACAATAATAATGAACTATTCGAGGTGCGCGCACGAAAAATAAATGAACTGGATTTACCTATGCAGTGCCTATCGAAAGTTAACAACATTTGCGGAATTTAAAAGACTATTTGTGTAACAGTGACGTAAAACCTAAATTACTAATCGGACAAGACAATTACCAATTACTCGTATCTCTAAAGACTATTTACCGTGGAAAAAATGAACCGTGCGCGACCCTAACTCCGCTCGGATGGTGTTTACATGGAATAGCACCTGCAATACCTACTGCATGTCATCGTCGTCATCGTATGCACGGACTATTGTCTACCAAGCATGCACACACTACGACAGTGGAAGATCCGCTAGCCGTAGTCCCCACTCTCGCCGCTGCCTCTTCGCTCTCCGCCGCCCTTGCGGACATCCATCCCCAACAGCGGGAGACGCACACATGCGCCGGCGCACCAACGACTGCAACCATGCAACAATGGGGGACCACTGCACACAGAGAAACCACTGATAACGATGAATGTTTGCACAGTTTGCATGAACTGGTTCGACGATCATTTGCATTTGAAGCGATTAGTGTCAACTCTAAGCCACGAGTAAATAAAGATGAACTTCGCGCAATAGACTGCGTCGAGAAATCTGCCAAGTTAACGAATGGACAATGGGAAGTTTGTCTGCCATGGAAAAATGATTTTAATGATATGCCTGATAACTATCAAAATGCATACAAACGATTCTTGGGTGTTGAAAGAAAAATGCATTCAGACCCGAGTTATGCAACGAGATATAAACAAAGGATGAATGATTTATTCGAAAACAATTTTGCACGAAAATTAACTGATAAGGAAATGTCGATGCCTAGAAAACGCATTTGGTATCTGCCACTCTTCAGTGTGGATAATCCAAATAAAAGTAAATTGAGATTAATTTTTGACGCTGCTGCCTCCACCGCTGGTCGATCCCTAAACGACTACCTCCTGCAGGGACCCGATTTACTACAGTCACTGCTGGGAATAATGTTACGATTTCGAGAGAAACCTGTCGCCTTTGTTGGAGATATAAAAGATATGTTTCTACGAGTGAAGATAAGCGAAGAAGACCAGCACGCATTACGTTTCCTGTGGCGAGAAAATAAAGAGGCTAACATCGATACCTACGTCATGACGTCATTAATCTTCGGCGCGAACTGCTCACCTTTTATAGCGCAGCATGTAAAAAACAAAAATGCCATGCGATTCAAAGATGAGATGCCAGAAGCTACCGAAGCTATTCTGAAATCCCATTACATGGACGACTACATCGAGTCAGTTGATAACGAACAGACAGCCTCGAAATTAATAAAAGAAGTGTCCGAAATTCATAAAAGAGGAGGATTTCACATAAGAAACTGGATATGTAATAAGCCAGGAGTCTTAGATGGCACGTCAAAAGAGACCTTAAGCGATATGGCGATAAGGATGAAAACCGGTTGCGATGATTCACAACGCACTCTCGGTTTGTTTTGGTTCCCGCTGAGTGATACCTTTGGATTTGACTTATCACTAAAGCGTATTCCAGCTGATATTCTAGACTTGCAAAGAGTACCTACGAAGAGAGAACTACTACGCATTGTTATGTCAATATTCGACATTTTTGGTTTTCTCGCGCCCTTCACCATTAAAGCTAAGATAGCACTACAAAATACTTGGAAGTCTGATGTTAAATGGGACGAGAAAATATCTGAAAAGGAAAATAAAATTATACGAAGCTGGATTACCGAGTTACAAAATTTACAACATTTACGAATACCTAGATGCAATTTTCATACTACTGTTCCTGAGAGGGAGCGAGAGATCGGAAACCTGCATTGCGCAAGCGCCGCCGATGTCATCAGCCAGAAAGAGACAATGATAGAACTGCATATTTTCTGCGACGCCTCACCATCTGCATACGCGGCTGTTGCCTACTATCGAGAGATAAAGAAATCGACAGATGTACGCATTTCATTCATCGCCTGCAATTATAGGGTATCGCCTATACATAAGTATACCACAGTACCGAAGTTAGAATTACAGGCTGCAGTTATCGCTTGCCGGCTCGCCGAGACAATAATGCGTGAGAAACGAATAGTTATAGATAAAAGATACTTCTGGACGGACTCGCTTATCGTGCTACATCAAATAAAAAACGATACGCGCAATTATAAAGTTTTCGTTGCAAACAGACTGGGTGAAATCGACGAGTTGTCTCAGTCTTGTGAATGGAACTATGTACCTACACATATGAACATAGCCGACAAAGCTACGAAAGTGAATACTTACGAGTTGACAAACAGTTGTGAATGGTTTAGAGGTCCACGATTCCTGTTCTCGTCGCCTGAAGACTGGCCGAAATATAATCCTGAAAAAGAGAAAATAATTAATGAAGAATTATTACAAGTTAACACGTTACAAAATATTGAGGACATAGACTTACCTGTTCCGGATCCCACTAAGTTTTCTTCGTGGCTTCGCTTGCTGAGATGTACGGCAAAAGTGTTGCTGTTTATAGACAAATGCAGATCCGCTGGAAAGGCTGAAAATAGTACAGAGATAAAACGACGTGCTGAAAATTTGTTATTACGTCACGCTCAGACGCAGTCATTCGCTGCAGACATTCACTTGCTGAAAAATAAGAAGCCTCTGGAATCCAGTAGCCGACTACGTACCTTAACTCCATATATCGATAAACACGAACTGCTGCGGGTCGGCGGACGAATTGGAGCAGTGTCTGACGTCACTCCTGAACTGAAAAATCCTGTAATATTGGACGGCCGCCATCCGACTGCAAAATTAATTGTGAAATTTCATCACGAACAAGCTGCACATGGAAATAATGAGATGGTAGTGAATGAGATCCGCCAAAAATACTGGCTACTACACTTACGCCCTACTGTTCGTTCTGTAGCCTCACGCTGTTTGATCTGTAGAATCAGAGAAGTCCTGCCTACTCTCTAACCTCGTCAGAAATGGTGCCAAGAAGGCTGCAATCTGAAACCAGGAGACGTGGTTGATATTGTAGATCAAAACCTCCCTCGAAATACATGGCCAAAAGGTTTAATAGAAAAGATATATCCAGGTCCCGACGGTCGTGTGCGCGTTGCTGATGTTAAAACCAAGACCGGTATAATTACCAGACCAGCCACCCGTCTGGCTGTACTGCCCACTGCTGGAGATGATTGTCCTAACGGACAATGGGGCGGAGAATGTAGACGACGCGAAGCACCGCTGCATCCCCTGGCTGCACCTGTGAACATAAATCTAAAAATATAAATAAATAAATACAAGTAATTCGTAAAATAAATAAGATAGGTACTTACCATATACCGCTGTACTGTGTAGATATCATTGTGTTATAATAAACGCACGCCGTAAGGAGTACGCATGTGTGTGTGAGTGTCACACTAACATAATGGTTTCCTTCAAGCAGTTGACCGCTACAAACGGACGCAACCGCACGCATGCGAATATCCCGAAAGCCCTTCAAAAATACTTGCCTGACTTCTCATTTACAAACTCCTGAACTTTGCACCTAACACCGTCGACTACACATAGTATAAAACAAAGTCGCTTTCCTGTCTGTCTGTCCCTATGTATGCTTAAATCTTTAAAACTACGCATCGGATTTAGATGGAGTTTGTTTGCATAGATAGGGTGTTTCAAGAAGAAAGTTTATATGTATAATACATGCATAATATAGTAGAGAAACACTGATAATTTATAAGGTTTCTAATGTGATGTCGTAAATCGACAAATTGTTTTGCTCTTAAATTGCAAACGCTGTCTGTACCATAAGAGATAGATCAAAATAATGTACTACAGTATAGTACATCTTAAAAAGATCTACAAAAAAGTCTGTAGTATCATATGTCTAACTATTTTAGTTACGTTTCAACAATTACTTTTTCATGTTAAAATTTGCAATAGTAACGCCGGTATAAACTAGGCCATATTATTCGTTTGTCGGTATTGATCCTTATCCAAATAAATCATTCGATATTCAAGGATAGTTTAATACCTGTTAGTTACTCTTTAATTTAATGAAATCGGACATTCCATTCCAAAGATATTACGGATTTTATTATATGTTACAATCCGTTCGCATGGCTAAACGGTACGAAGTATATACGCTTTCTTCGCTTCGTGGCGCTTAGCTGTCGTCAAATACGATGAGGAAACAACAAGTGGTATCAATCTAAACGTACATTCTGCGTTCTCAAAAAAACAGGCCAAAATAATAGGAATGGAGAGTCGAATAATTTTTGTAAGTATGATATCGAATGACTTTCGTTCGATATCGAAGGTATTTTTGTTCGATATAGAACGATTTTCATTTGACACACATTTCAAATATCAAATCATTCATTCATTTAAAATTTTTACAAAAATAAACAGGTAGTAGGGTTCACTATTTAAGTTAATAAAAACCTGTATTATAGGGCTCCTGAAGGGAAAGCGTAATGGAAGCGGGCGGGCTGATGAAACGACGAAACTGAGGGGGTTTAAAAAAAAATTTAGTAAATATTTATGGTTTAAATTTACGTGTTTTCGCCGTGGATGTTTTAATAAGGGACGTTCAGATACTGTAAGCTGGGTAGACAGATGTTAAGAGAGTGTACACGGGTGGACCAAGTAGAAAGCGACCAGTCGATCGTCCCAGGTACCGCTGGAGAGACGAAGTTGTGAACGACATGGAATTTAAATAAACAATCACATTTGATTCCCCTGAAAGTGAACTTGAAGTTGAACTTGACAAATCGATCTTGACTACTCTGGGGCACATCGTTAGAGGTACCTATCAAACATTTAACCGTTTCGATAGTTTGACTTTGTCACTGACATTAACTTTTTTTAATGATATAAATTTTGATATGCCTCCCAAGATGGCAGAGACATATGCCCTTATTGCACCATTTACAAACAAAAGAAACACATAGTTAAATCCAACACAACTAAATGGGTACAAAGGCGGACTTATCGCTAATGCAATTTCTTCCAGCCAACCTTAGGATATTAGGACTTTCGGTGGCGGGATTCACCACCACATCATGAGATGAATACATATGGTATTCATCGGTTAATAGGACTACTTGACTCGGCCTTAGGGAGATCTATGTAGCCGGTTTTGAAAGAAATGCTAAATAAAGAGGGTAACTTCAACCTACTTCTACATAATTTGTATAACCCGGACGAAGTCGGGACGGGCTGCTAGTAAATAAATAAATTGTTTGGTACGCCACATTAGAAAAAAAACTATGGAAATGAACCGTAGGTTAAAGTTACCATATTATATGGTCCGCATAGGCATACGGACATTTAGTGGCTAAATAGGCATTCGGCCAGTAAATGGCATAATAATAAATTTGGCCATATTCTACACTAATATTATAAAGAGGAAAGATTTGTATTTTTGTAATGAATAAACTCAAAAACTACTGTGCCGATTACAAAAATTCTTTCACCATTGGAAAACTGCATTCATCCTGAGCAACATAGGCTATATACCGGAGGCGGAGCTGCGGGTAACAGCTAGTAATAAAATAAAATGAACTTACATGGCAGAACTGACGAATCTCAAGGCAGCCAACGTCTGCCAGTTAGGAGCCAAACTACTCAGCAGGGCAGCCATGAAACTTCCCCCCATCCCCCACATCAGGGCTAATTTGCGACCTTTGGTGTCGGATATATAGCCCCAGGGGTAAGACATCACAATTATACCTGAAAAAGGTGAGGTTTTATGTTAAAATTTAGTCATCTTCTTCTTTAATACCTGCACCATGAATGACTTATTTCTGGCCTCTGGCACCAGGTCTGTCAGATGGCTTCTTGCGGGGTTGGAAGACTATTACACCATGGACCCGCAATGTAAAACGTTCTAGCACTTTCCCGATTACATACTTAGCTGGTTATTTCGGAGCCAAGTTCCGGTTTCCTATTTTTACGTCTTCACTGCGCCTGGTCCGCGGAATATTTGGCAGGAAATTCATTAGAACGCATATCCTACTTCGAAACTAACTCTTTTTGGTGCCCCTTTTCCCATGGCAGAGACCATAATTACAGACAATAGTGGTCAAATTTAGCGGTAAATGATCCCAATCAGATAAGTAATTGATAACATCAGGCAGACAGTTTAGCAAACATGCATAGTGGTGACAGCAGATGCATGATCTGACCGATATTCTTATCAGATAGCTTCTAGATAGTATTGTCAGATTTAGTAAAATAAAATCCACTTTATCCGGTCTTCGGCATCCTTAGTTGTGTTGTGAGATCATTAACACACTTTTAACAGAGTACTAGACTCAGTTGTTTACCTATTATTTCTCTATGTGGATCTAATGCCGGATTAATACTTGAAAGAAAACCACTGAAAAAGAAATGTCTGACAGTCAGTCAGACAACTTGCAAAGGAAACACATGGTTTACATTTGCAAGTTACCGGTGAACAGACTGCCAGAAAGCAACTTACAGCAGTTTATTTTCAGGTAGAAATGCGGCAATCCTGAGACCAAAAGTTACTTCCATACTTACTGCGATGGCCCAAAGAGGTCTTCACTGTTACTTGTTCAGCGCAACCTCCTGCCTGTCGACTTCTTGGAGGGGTTTCAGGTCCTTCTCGACTTCGTCTCTCCAACGGTATCTGAGATAACCGACTGTCAAAGTCTTCCATGGCTAATTATATTTTATTACCAGCAAAGGGCATAGATGACAGCACCCCGATGTCTTCCAAACTCATGCGCAGGTCGCAAGTAGCCGCGGTCACGATGATGCCCACGCCGTAGATGTCTATGCCCATGGCTGTGATGAGGATGAAACAGGCTATCAGTAACCCTACGTTGTATTTGCCATGGCCTGAAATAAATATAAAAAGAATATTACCGATTAAATGCGAGTCGAACAACATTAAAAAATAGGTAATCATTACCTATGCATTTTTTATTCAACTTCAACAATATTAAAAGATGTGAATGCTCTCTTAGATATAGGCGTTTTTACTAGTCAACGTTTTAATACCAAAATTAAGATCCTGTTCGAAACAATGATGTAATTACGTCACAAAATAACAGAAACGTATGTAGAATTTGATTGTATGACAGTAAATTAACCAAGAAGGTTGTCACACTCATTACGCTTGTTTTTGAGATAAATGCGTATTTATGAGCGTAGAGTCTGTATATTTTCACATCATTTGATTTTTCTCTCACAGAAAAAAAAACATTTGATTATGTAGTAGTACAGAGAGAAGTTTGGAAGGAGATGGGGGAGACCATTTTTACCTTCTTATAGACTGTGTGGGGTTAAAGACTCATTTGTGGGCAACTGTATACGCTTCTACAATAAGCTTCCTGAATCAATCACTAGTTTGCCTGATGGAGAATTCAAATCCCATGTTTAATATCTACTTTGTAAAAAGGCTTATTATAGTACTGGTGATTTTCTTATTAACAGGAATGTTGAACTTAAGCTTGGTGCAGTCCTCAACAAATTGACATATTATTATGTATTCTGTTTTTACATTTGACATTTTTTGTTTATTTATTTATTTAATTTTTGGTACACCACCAGGATACATGTAATAACATACAATAAACATTCCCAGAAATGTGCTAGCATGCAACTCAATTACAGGTGAACACATCATTCAGAGACATTTTTAAAAATTTTTAAAATTATTATTATTTTTATTTATTTAATTTAAATAATCTGAAATCACAATAAAATATTGTGCAAAATGTTGACAAACATGTGAATTCGTTCGTTTAACTAGTTAATTAAGGAAAGTTTTTTCTTATTTATAAATTGACGTTTTGAAGAAAATGCTGCAATGGATTTGTGGCGCCGCTTCTTCTTCACTTGCGCTTTGGAAGTGGTAGTAAACTTAATATAAGTTAATTGACGTCTATAAGTTATATTTATATCCTATATTGAGAATAAACTTAGGTTAAAAAAGAAGTACCTGTAGGTCATAGAGCGTTCAGAAGATTAGATATAAATTTATACCGCTAAGCAAAGCTTATCTTTAAAAACCCAATTTTTATTCATTACCATAATATTAATTAAATCATATATTTTTGTATCGTGGTAAGAGCAAAAATGCTAGCCTAAAAATATATATACGTACTGATTTTTTAAAAAAATTGAGGTAAAGGCTTCGGCCTAGTTTGGACCTCCAATGACCAACAAGCTTTTATGTTGTAGGCAATTTTGATATTAAAATGTTAGCAATGTTAGCAACCAAAAGGGCGGGTTATACTCTATCCTGAAAAACGTAGAATGTTAAAAAACTTGATTCTGTTTGACAAAAATACTAAACCTTTGGTTAGAAATATATCGAAGGGCGGCTGAAAAGTTTTGATCTTATCTAATATATAACTAATAAATAAACAAAATCAAAAATAAAAAAAAATCTCGTATTCAATATAGTCCTTCCCGAGTTCAATACACTTTCATAGCTTATTTATATTCATAACCCAGGCAAAAAATATTTTTGTTTTTCCCTCAATACGGCCGTCAACTGCCTACTTCAACTCATCTTCACCTCCATATCTACACCCCTGCAAGTCGTTTTGTAAATTACTTAAAAGAAAAAAAAAAATTGCTAGAATCCAAGCCTAGGATGTATAGTAAGTAATTATTTCTTTCGTTGTCAATGTCTTGCTATGTGAACTCCAAAAGTCGCGCGACGTTCACTAATGTGTTGTCTTTATGGAACAAAATTTGTTTTGCTAGTTTGCCTGTAATTTTTTCCATTTTTAATTGGCGTACCTACTTTTATAAATTGTACAGCATAGTACTCGTCGTATATTGTTGTATTTTAAGAAGAAAAAAATGGATAAAATTCTTCCGCAATCCCAAGAAAAGGAGACCAACGACTTGGAGAATGATTTTGCCAGTTTGAACTTCTTTTGGCGACTATTCACCCTTTCGATCTACTCCATCGACTCTGGTTTTGATTTTAAATTACATTGTTGAATAGACGATATGTCAATAACCATAACGTGCTTACAAACTTCTTCCGTGCGGTCCTTATAGAGGTCCAAAACTCTTGAAATGTTTGAACTCACCGCTGCTTGTCAAGGGGTGTGAGCATTTTTGAAACCCAATGTGCGCTCATTTTTCTCAAACGTGCAAAATGTCACTCACTATTCCATGGTAATTCTCAATTCTTCTGCTATCTACGATATTTTTTAAGATCGTCCAATACCAATTTCTAAGCTTGAGCGATGTTTTCATCTGTGACCGCCATGCTTAGAAGGCGTGAGGAGGTCCCCTTTTAATGATGATTTTTTTGATGCCTGTTGGAAAAGTCTTAACTAAAGTTATGACTATGACAAATGATGGAACAGATTCTCCATAAACGTCGGATAAATCTTCGAAAATATCCTTGACCGTTATCCCTTTATTCACATGGAACGTTGTGACGGCGCGTCGCTCCAATTTCCTTAAACGTTACGGCCACTCAAACATGGTGATCTTTAACTTTCAATTACTCAAAGCGTAAGGAAGCTATTTACCTAAAAGTTGGTCTACATAATGAGATGTCCTGCAACTAGCAATCCATCACACAAGTATAAGCAGTAGTAGAAGAACCCTAGGCTCAAAACTTTTCAGCCGGTCTGGTATGTTTTGATCACTTGAAATCTAGACTTTTGTCTATGGGCTTTAAATCGTGACCCTCTTTATCCATATTTCTCAAAATAAAAAAAAAGAATACATAGATATGATGTATTAAGTTAAGTATATAAATAAATACTAGTCAAGCCAATCATTAAAATGTCATTAGCTACCAATACTTGCAAGTAATCTCTATGTTTTTGACCCGGAAATAACAATATTTTAAAGCCTTCATGTGTTTTTTTGCTAATAACAAAACAAGGATTGTATTGAAGGTTTCCGTCGTTCATAGGTACCTGCCTACTTAGTTATTGCTAGATTATATTGCTATAAAAAGCTGCCCATCTCCTTTCTCAACATCGTCACAATAGACGACCAGACAAAAAATTAAGGTGAGATTTAATTTTTGATTACTTACGCAAGAAAAAAGAAGTTATACATTAAATTTACATTTCAAAAAGTTTGGGTTTAAAAAGTTTAGAAATTTAATTATTTTAAAGGTTGTGACGATTCATTTAGTCGTTCAGGGTATAGAAAAGCATGTAAGGTAAATCAACAAAAATATTAAGCAGTTGGTTAAATTCTTGAACCTACATTAAAATAACAATTTATTGAGTACAAAACCCTAAAAAATACTATACTTAGCTTTTCAGCATCCACCAATTTGTATTTACAAGTGTTACTCATGGAACAATAATAAGAGTCTTGGAACTTCTTATATCTAAACCGGTCAACAGGGATTAAGTTAGGGATCACAGATTACAGATAAAAATTGAAGTGTACATTTTTTTCACCCTACAGCTTCATCTTCCGTCTCTTTTTAATGTCTTTCTGTACCCTAAGGTAGCCTGGAAGAGATTGCTTTTGCGATAAGGCCGCCTATTGTACATCTTGTCTCATTTTTTTTAGTAATGGGTTTAACGGCCATGAATACAAGTCCTTTATAACCCTTCCTAATTTTTCAATCTTCTTTAGTCCTATAGCACACTATAATACCACAGTTTTGTTAAGTCCTAGTCAATTCTAAAAGTCTAGTCGGTGGTCAAGTCTAGTGAGAAGAATCAGGCTAAGTGAAGTGGTATAAAAACTTACTAGGAGCTTTTGGCAACAAGCATGAAAATCGTATAAATCAAACACTGTATCATTTCCCAACACTCACGCTTGTTACGGACACTTTGCGAATAATAATCCACCATTAACACTTAAAAAACACAAATTTTGGAAAATAAAATAACGCGCCGATACTGCTCTTCATAGCTTCCCGCCAAAAGTCCATCTTGTCTCACACATTGTTATATTTGTTATGTATTTTCTTTGGCGCAATAAAGAGTTTTTTCTTACTTATTACTAACTTATTTCTTAATAAATAGTTTGTGAGTATGTTTAGATGGATGGTTGGATGTTGTTCCTCTTTTACGGCTAAACTGCTGAACCGATTTAGATGAAATTTGGCGTGGATATAGTGTAAGACTCGAAATCAAACATAGACTATATATGGCCTACGTATCACGCACGAGCTTGTGTATCGCAGCCAGCAAATTGTGTAAAACTACGTAATGTCAAACATAGAACCACTTTATTTTTGAAGACCATATTCAATGCTGCACAAGACTCCACTTCCGATCGAAGGCTTCTAAAAGAATTATTATATTTTTGGATGGTTAGTAATACACCTTCAGCCGTTTAAAGAACCTGGTTTTTTTTTAGTTATCCCTCGTAGTTCTCACGACATCATAAAAGTAGAAGTCTAAAATTTTTGGACCGTAAATTGCCTATATTTGACTTAAATATCAATGTTTTTGTTGAAATGTTGAGATATGTAAAATGTCAAAATTACATAGTAAATAACAAATAGATTATATGTGATTATATAAGCTATGTTTTAACCTTTTTGTTTATAAAATAATATTTTGGAAATCCCGACATTGTAGGTATAAGTAGTTGTTTAAATCACGTTTTAGCGAAGTAATTTTCGTATGAATAAATTAATGATTTTGAATAATGACAATACTACTTAAACATGCACTGTTTACAACCTATTTTTAAAAACAAAAATAGACCTGTAAGATCCAAAGCCTCTTCGTAGCTGTAAACAGCCTTTTTAACATTCGTCCTTAAGTCCAAGTTATTCATTTCCAAATCTCCATCTCCAGTTTTATCATAACTTTCATTCACAGCTGCCATTTTACTAATTTTATCACTTTATAACAAATTAAGGATGCTAAAAATATCTTTATTACTTTAAATAAACCACCAATATAGTTAAAATATGTTTTATAACTCCATTACTTGTTTATGTATTAAATTTTGCGACCAAAACCGGTCTAGTCAAAACCGAAGTCGCCAAAACACTGACCATACTATTTACTGCAAGTCAGAAGGTCATCTAATCATGTTATCTGCCGGCTGTTCATCTTCTGGTAGTAAGTGTAGGAACGGCCTCGATTCAACGATTGTTAAAACATAATCAGCATCCATTGACAGCTGAACAAATCTTTTGTTATTTATTTATCTTTAGAAACGGCGATGGAAGTTTGTTATGGATTTTTTATAGTTTGATCTTTTGTGGAAATTGTGTCAGAAGCGATAAGTGCCGAGCGATTGCAATTGTTTTTTACATCCTTAAGACTAAGATTTTTTTTTAATTATCTTTGTGAATTAACACATCGGGGTTTCCCTTTAGCTAACGGATTCATTTTTTAATTAAGTATACAAGAAATTTGCTGTAATAGCTTATCTCTTTTATGGGTTTAATTCTATTTCGTACAGAACTCATCTTTTTTTTTTTAAATAAAATCAGTTCAAGTTATTTGTTATGATATCACCATTTACATTTTTATCTTATTCGAGTTTTGTTTTTGCTATTGGTTTGTGTTACACCAGATGATAGTTATTCCTTTATGAAAACATATCAGCCAAACTTTCTCTAACAATAACAGCTCCTGGCAGAAAATGATAGCCAATACGAAGATAATCAAAATAATTTGGATGAAATACCGGATAATTAAAGATAAAAATATCGATATTCAGCTTTATAGGTTAAATACAAAGAGCATCGAAATTCCTGCAAATATATGTTCCTTTCTTAATAGTCATATCTACTTTCTATTCTTTTCGCAGCAGGCTATATTTTATCTCAAACTCTCTGTGAGTCGCCCTGTTGTTATCTGTGTAAAGAATTGACCCCATTATTACTGAAAAAATCGCCCTATTTTGGTCAATCGAAGTAACACCCAAACTACTGCTAATAGAAGTTTTTACCACTGGCCATATCCTTGAAAGTTTGCTTGGGAAATGCAGTTGATGATGGTAACCGTTTCAGAGGGCACTTTAAACCGTTGGTCTCAGGAACCAAGCAGGTCGAAAGGCGGTTCCGAAAAGCTCTGACACCAAGTTGTACAGGGTCGGTTGACCATGTAACTCACTCGATATGAATTAAAGAATGTCAACAGCTACCAATCAGATAAGTAAAAGCATTGTGACCTCTATAATATCCACGGCTTCTACGACACCCACGTCGATCCTCATAAACCCTTATAATATTAGCAGGAATCAGAAATCAGTGGATAGAAAAAATAACCTACTATTCTGTAGATTTTAATGAGATAAGAATTACAAATTTTATTGACTTAAATCTTCAGGATATTACAATAAAACATTTCGTTAATATTGAGACTTGTTAGGTTTGTCTGGTGGAAGAAGAAGCGATACCAGAAGACCACCTGAAACCAAGAATGATGTTATTGTAGTGTGTGACAATATTATTATGCTAGTGGATGTTTTTATCTGGATTCTATTTACTGTGATGATTCAAATTCAAATTCATTTATTGTCTCCATTTTATTACAATTGGTCTCATAAATAATTTCAATTTTCAATTTTATTTATTGGCGTACTAAGTGTTACAGAAAATATACAGAACATCATGGACCCTGGCAGGGCACTACAATTTTTCGATCTTATGATCTCAATGTTACTTTAAAATTATTAAGAGCATGTAAAAAATATTATTCTAATATCTCTAGCATGCATGTCAATAAAATTGATCAGGAAATTACAAATGTCAATATTTGAATCATCGATTACAAATAAATTACGATATACGAATATTACGATAGATATTATTTTAGGTACATATTATTATGTAAAATTTCAAGATTAATGTACCGATCGATAATGTTTTTAAATTTGATGAACTTACATATACTTAATATTGACACAAATTAAATGATCAGATGACTTGGAGAAGGTCGCAGGCAAACGTTGAATCTAGGCCGCTTTCGAGGTTTATGCCCAGCAGGTGTCTGACTTCGTTGAAATGATGATGATGCTGATCAAACTTGTTGTCATGACTATGTCAAGACGTGACTTAAATAAGCTTAAATAAGATTTAACTGTAAATTTTAACGCCAAATAAAGAAAACTTGAATTAAAGTCGTAGCTAAAGAGGATAATGTCAAAGAAAGTCTTAGAAAATTTATACTCACTGAAGATATACGCAGTGCAAGCATAAATGGTGATACTACAGTGTTCCAAGAAAAGGACACCAATAACATTGACACCGATAAGACTGCTACTGCGAGCTACAATCGTGCCTAAACACGCTACCATGCCTCTGAAACAGACAAATTAACAACAGTAGTAAGTAGATAAAAAATAATCATTCGAATTGAGAATCTCCTCTTTAATTTGGATAATAGTAAGAATACCCAGTTTCTGTTTGAAATAACAACTTTTTTAAGGAAGCTAAATATTGAGATAATTAAAAGTGAAGAGAGATACAATTGCTTGCTGTATATATACATCTTAAAGTCGCAATTAATGTGATTATTGATAATATTAAAATGTTAACTGCCATTGCTAAATAAAATGCCGCAGATTTCCTGTAGTCAAAACCAACTTCCTCATGTAGAATGAATACAATAAAATGTAATACTGGATGATATTAATAATATAATTAATGATATATAACTCATACCTGTAAGACGTAGGATACAGATCCACAAAGTATGAGAACACGATGCCCATACAGAGATTGGTGAGAAGCAGTCCAAAGAACATAATGAAATCCACCAAGTTGTAAGGAATCAGCACAGAAGCAATACCGCAGAGACAGGAAATTATTAGCAGGGCTGACATTAGCATTTTCTTCCTGAAAATTGTATGAGAAATTATCAAATTTTCATGTACAATATAAATTTAAAATATGATTATTCAACTTAATAAATTGCTATAGTTTCCAAAAAGATCAGCATTGCCATAGAAATAATATATTATGGATCAGGGCAGCAATAATATGTAATACTCGGAAATTTTTTGAAATGCATGACTTACTTCTGCACTACCCTGAGTGACCTAAGAGTATTCGACTAAAAATGGAAAGAACTTACAAAAGATAAATTTTTAGATTCATGGAAGAAAAGAGGTTAAGCTTGTGCCCAGCCTCAAAACAACTATAGCAAAAAAATTAATAAAAGGAATAACACACCTGGATGCTAAAGTAGAAATAACAAGCATAATGACGAAATAGCTCAACCCTTGACCAAGCCCGCCGTACACTGTGTTAGCATCTATTTTTGTTGAGCAGGTCACCTTAAAAACGATAAAACGTAAGATAGTCTTATAAAACACTTCACATTAGGATCTCATCATCAGGTTTTACATTAGGAAAGATTAGGACAATGGGTTAAACGGCCAGTTAGGTGCTCTTCACTTAATCGTAAAGCATAGTTATTATGAGAATTAATAAACACCTTAATAAAGGACCTGTTTTTGCTCACTACTGAACATACGGTATCTTCATGCCAAATTGGTGAAATTTGAAAAAGGTGCTAAGTAGTCATAGCGAGTTCGTGAGTTCTGTCTCTGTGTCTATCTGTGCTATTGCCTAAGATAAATTAGAACGCGTTATCGCAAATAATTCTATCTATATATATATTTTGATCAGCTTCCCAATGTCACTTATTAAAATTTTATTCTTTGTCCAAGCGTGTTTCTCGAGGATGTAGGATCTTTAGTTGCTCTTCGAAACCCAACAATTTAGTAATAGGCTAATAATACTATAGTTTAATATTTTATATATTATATTACGTCATTCAAAATAGCACAAACCTCAGTAGTATTGACTTTGTTAGCTTGGTCTATCATCAAACAAAGACCCTGGTCTGAATTCTCGGAGCTGGAGTACAGACCATTAAAGAAAGACTCCGCAATGAAAGGGAACCAGACCGTTAGACTGTTACTTCTGCAAAAATTCAAAAAATGATAAATAAAACACGTACTGTAAATCAAAGGTTTGAAAGGGACAATATAATCTCAAGCTGAACTCGTCTATAGTACCATTGAGTTTGTAATGCCGTTTCTTTTGTACTTATGTTTTGGAGGTGGTGCCGCATTTATTTAGTACGGATTTGGTAACGTTCTTTTGACTAAGTAAAACAAAAAATATTATGTATTTATTTACTGTTAGAATGGGTTAAAAATAGGTGACTCAAACCTAAAATCCTTACCAAATAGAATAATAGAATAGAATATAGAATAGAATAGAATAATTTTATTTGCATAAAATATGGTTACAGGGATGTTACATGTTACAGTTTAATTTGGATCTACATATTTCACCATACATGGCATTTATGTCAAAATTATTGAATTATTGAAAATTTAAATTACAATTATAATGTTAATAAAAGAATCAATTACATAAGTTATTTGTCATTTGTCCTATTTAGAAATTCAGTCACTGAGTAGAAGCATTTATTCTTAAGCCAATCTTTTAAACACGTATAGAATTCATCATCTGGAAGTGTTTTCATTGCTTCAGGTAGCGCATTAAATACCTTTCCGCACATTGCATAGCATTTTTGGCATATAGTGTTGTGCGAGGTTTTTTTGGTAGGACTATCCTATCTGGATTTCTAGTATTTCTAGGATATATTTCTTTAGCTGTTAGAAATAGCTTTGGATGCATTTTCATAAATGGGAAATAACAAGCACTTATCGAATTATTTTGCGTGCATTTGCCACCAGAAAACAAAATCTTCTGGTGGCAAAAGCACGCCAAATTATTTAGTAAGAGCTTGTAACTTCAACGAAAATCACTAAACAAGATATGGTTTTCGTGGGCTATACATTTATTATCCCACCCATCTCCTAGCATAAGAATAGCTCCGATGGGCTGCAGCGTCGGAAGTACGATAAGCCACTGTAACTGCGCTAGCCATTCCGCCTGCCAAGCGTGACGAGTAGGCAACAACCATCAATCTGGGGGAGGCCTATGTCCAGCAGTGGACTGACTACGGCTAGAATGATGATGATGATATATTTATGTATTATTTATCTGCGAGAGATGGGAGCTGATAACTGGCGAGAAATCACGCAGAATAGAACACTCTGACGTTCTCTCATTTCGGAGGCCAAATTCCATTTCGGGTCGCTGAGTCAGCGTGGTAAGTGGTTTGCCAATAAGTTATTCAGAGTTTGATACTTACATGCTATACACTACGTTGGTTAAATAGAAAAGCAGTAAGGTATTCAGGAGTAGCGGTGGTCTAAAAAGCGGCACTGTCTGGTGCTTGAGCGATGCGAAAAATGGCTGGTTTTGACGTTGGCTTATATTGAAATCTTCAGTAAAATATAGCTTCATGACCTGTAATTTGTTAGTCATTAGACACATCACTTTAGAGAATATTAACAGCCTGGCCACATAGGAATTCGACACGGCGAAATTTCGCGCGAAGCTACAGACGGCTAAAACAAATACATACCTACAAATGCACTTACCAAGGCACGAGCGCTGGCGCCTGGCGAGGCGAATTATGAGTAGTAACGAATACCACACTAAAATGCATTTGTATGTATTTGATTTGTAGTCATCGATAGCTTCGCGCGAAAATTCGTCGTGGCGAAAGAAAATCCATGTGCGAATCTCGTTACCAAGGATCGGACTAAAGGGAATTACCGCATGGCCAAGCTGTAACTAGAAAGAAGTCCTGACAATTCCTAAAGGCACTTAATTTTTACATTTACGCGTTTTTGATTTGCAACTTCAGTCAGAACCCGGTGGATGGGCATACCATACTCAGACACCAGCTGTTCCCTTAACTTTCTGTTGTTTTTCTTACCGTCACATCAATGAGTCTATTCACTTAACAGCGTGACTGATTTTTTAAAGATAAAACACAGTTACAGTGGCATGCTCTATAACAATGACGGTTACTGAAAGAGATTCCATTTTCTATATTCATACTTACAGGATATTGTCCCTTCTTCCCATTCCTCTTCCATATATTTTCTAGCACATCTACTGCCTCGTCCTGTCTTCCAGCATTTGCAAGGAACTTAGGACTTTCTTTTACAAATTGCAGCATTATTCCACAGATGCCCATTGGAAGAGCCAGCACGAAAGCTAAAACCCTCCAGGGAAGAATATTGTAGCCAAGTACGGAAAAGGTAAACTCGGAATTGAGGATAAAATATGCGAGTACTGCAAAAGATGAATATATTACAAACCAACACTAACCGAAGTATTCAGAGACGTAAATGAAAGCAAAATTTAGAACTAAATAAAAATCATACATATAAATCACGGCGTCGATTCTCATCATCATTATTTTAGCCGCAGTAAATCCACTTTTGGACATAGGCCTCTCCTAATGACTTCCAAAATGATCGGTTGGCAGCAGGCGTTTTTCCTGCGACCTTTTTTAGGTTATCTGACCATCTGGTCGGTGGATGTCCAACGTTGCGCTTGCGTCGATCCTATTTGATGTTAATCTATAATGAAATCTCTATTCATACTTCCATACTAATATTATAAATGCGAAAGTCTGTCTGTCTGTCCGTTACTCTTTCACGGCCAAACCGCTGAACAGACGGGACAGACAAAGACCCGAGGTCAAACATAGGCAACTTTTTGGCGCAGGCGGAGCTGCGGAAAAAGCTAGTCTATAACTCACAAGCTAGCAGTATGTTTTATTTAAACATTCATCACTCTCATCATCTCTGCCTTTATATCTCACATCACTTTGTCGATCGTGCTTTTTATATCTAAAAGAAGACTAGATATATATTTGTGAATTTTGTCCAAAAAATCTCAAAATGCTTGCCTATGTACGTAGAGAAGCCCATGTTGAGGAATCCAGTGACTATAAGCATGAAGTACCCCCGAGCTCTTTGCGAAGTCGATTCACCGATCAAGGCATAAGTGGTAGACTGGGCGCAACTTGAACTGAAAACTCGGATGTGACAGACGGATTGACAGGCACAAGGTGATAATATGTTTAGACTCTTTTCATATTTTATTTTACCATTCATCCTCTCGTAAGTTTCCCTACTGATTTTAGACTGCAGTTGTAACAAACAGCATTATTATACAATTTTTACAAGGTAAAGAGATTTTAATTGAAATTTTATTCATAGAGAAAATCCACATGCGGATCAAAGTGGTTATACTTATTTTTTCATGAATGTTCAGTTTTTTCAGTTTGGTTTCGTAAAGCACGTTAACATGTGGGTCTGGTTTATCTGTAAAAAAGGGTTACGGAGATCAGGTTGGCAGGTATTTTATTATTTATTTATATAAGGAACAAAAATTTGTACAAATGGTGGACTTAATGCCATGTGGCATTCCCTACCAGTCAACCATGGGACCAAACAGAGAAAGAAAAGTTGGCGATAAAGACGAAATCACGAACACACGAAAGATAAAATATGTTTAAATCTACTTGATTATTCCATGAAGACCGAGCGGTGAATAGGGGTGGCCAAAACCAGGCTGTTGGAAGACCGGAGAGATCGAGAATGCTTAGAGCTGAGAAAACAGAATTTAGATTTAAGATAGTTGGGCGAGTGAGGTTTGGTGAGTATAGAGTAGAGCATAAGGAGAATTCTAGCATTCCGACGTTCAGGCATTGGCAACCATGTCAGCTGAGCACGACATAAAGATATGTGGTCGTATTTACGTAAATTAAAAATAAAACGAATGCAATTATTTGCCAGCTTATGAAGTTTGTTGACGAGGACTTGGGTCAAATCGCAGTAACAGACATCGGCATAGTCTATGATTGGGATGATTAGGGATTGAGCTAAAGAAATTTTAGTGGTGCGAGGGAGAAATTTTTTAAACCTATAGAGAGAACGTAGCGTGGCAGTGACTTTGCGGCTGACCTCGAAGACGTGAGTTACCCAGCTTAAAGTGGAGTCGATGTGCACACCGAGATCTCACACTGGCGCAAAATGGAATGACCGCGTTTTTTAATGAGCTTGAGATAATGAATTAAAATGTATCTTGCAGACCTGATGTGAACTACCTATAATGATTGCTTGACACTTGCTTGGATTGTCAGCAACGCCGTAATTAGATGACCAGTCATCTATATTGCGAAGGTCGTTGTTGATAAGAGCAATTGTCGAGTCAAGATCCTCGCAAATGCAAGAACGATAGAGTTGGAGATCGGCCGCATAAAGGTGGTGTGAAACAGAAACCAAAAAAGTAAGAGAAATAATGAAGAAAGAAAAGAGAAGGGGAGACAAGATTCCTCCGTGGGGAACGCCGTCATGGAGAACACGCCAACCAGAAAGTGCATGATCAACACGCCTGCTGTTGCCCCTGAAGATATGAAGAAAACCATTTCAATACTGTCAGCGCAAGATTAAGAAGAGATAAGAGTGCCAGAAGTACGTCAACAGTCAGATCAACAGTGTTAAAGGCATTGGAGAAGTCAATAAGTACAAGCACAGTAACCCTGCCACTCTCCATATACTCCTTTATATCTTCCGTCACTTTTAACAAAGCTGAACTAGTGCTGTGACCTGGCCTAAAACCAGACTAGAAAACACTGATTAGACCGTTCGTAAAGATTAAAGATGAAAGTTGTAAATGGACAATAGCTTCAATAATTTTAGAGAAGTACGTTAAAATAGAGATAGGTCGAAATTGGTTTAAGCTGACGGGGTTTTAGATTTAGGAAGAGGAATAACAAAAGCTTTTCGCCAAGAAAAAGGATAGACACCAGTGCTAAGTGAAAAGTTAATGATGTGGGTAAGTATAGGAAGAATAAACTCCAAGAGAAGAACTACCAATCTTTGGTTCATGCCATCAACTCCAGTAGCTTTGGACTTAATTGCAAGTAAGATCTTGAAAAGGAAAAGGAATTTGGGAGCAGGAATAGTTGAGAGTTAATGTGAGTTATAGTTTGCGCTCTAGATGTCTGGGGTAGAAGAGAATACGTGGAGAAATGACTATTAAAATCATCAGGGGCAAAATTTGGTACACATGTTGTAGACATACCTTTACCAATGCCTTGACTTTTTAGAAATTTCCAATCATCGGCTGAGGAAGAGTTGGAAATACTGTCATAGAAATAACGTCGTTTAGCTGACCTAACCACACAATTGCAGAGATTCCGCGCTTTCTTAAAAAGATCCCAATTCGCGTCAGACCTTTCGCGCTTAAATTTAGAAAAGGCACGGTTTCGTTTTTTCATAGCCATGCGCACTCCAGTGGTGATCCAAGGACATGGTGGTCTTTTGAGTTTGACGCGCCGGAGAGGAGCATGTCGGTTAAAGAGGGAAATAATTGTGCTCTTAAAGAGATCAACCTTGTTCTCGATTGTTCCTGCTTTAACAATGGCGTTCCAGTCAGCACAGGCAGCGTCCCTTTTCAGTGCCTCGACATTTAAACGGGCAAAGTTACGCATAACCACTGACTTGGGTTTCATCTTGGAAGTGTGAATTTTATAAGAGGCATAGCAGGGAAAGGATACTGACCATGCAGTAAAATGTTGCTTGCGGAAGAAGTGAGAATATGATCAAGCCAAGTGTCATTGGTGTTTTTATTCAGATGTGTAGCTTCAAGCGGGAGAACAGCAAAATTATAGGAATTAACGATGTTAAGAAGTTTAGAGGAGGTATGTGTTACCAGTACCGCAAAATCTAGTTATACCAGGCTCTGAAGCGCTAGCTGATGATACAACTAGAATATACTCTCGAACGAAAAATAATAATATTAAAATTTATTGTACCACAAGTAGACGTACTTATACATTAGGCGAACTTAATGCTCAAACCATTCTTCACCAGTCAACCATATGGAGAAACAGAGAACTTTGTGCAGCGCAAAGAGTAAATTATCTGATGAAAATAAGGAATTAATTGAAATAATTTGAATTAATGATGACATACAAACTGCTGCTGATAAACTTCAAGACGCCGGTGACGACATGATGAGGAGTGAAAGCCACAAGACTGGAAGCTACGAAGCTGCCCCACATGGCCAGTGAGAGACACTGCCGGCGACCCCTGGTGTCTGACAGGTAGCCCCACACGTAGGACATCAAAACAGGTCCTGAAAGTAGTTAAACTTGATCAATTCACTCTCCAAATTATATTCCTGTTTATGATGACCTTAGAGAGGTGATTGTTCTTACAACTAGTACGAGTTTTTATTGGTTTTAGTTACATTCGGTTATCGTAGATATTGTAAAAGACTACTTAGTGACCAACTGAAAACTTTATAATCTGATATCTCTATGATTCCTATTGCTAACTGGAAAATGGATAGAAGAGAAGCAATTATGGTATGAAGGCAGGCTAGGGCATAAATAAATGTACCTAATGCTTCTTATCATAAATTTAATGGCGGAACAGAATAATTTAATTGAATATAATTTTTATTTAATTATTTTCTATTGGTGCCAAGATGGACACCCATCCAGTGTTTAAGAAAGGGGTTATCCATCTAATAATGGACGTTTGTGTAAGATGTGAAATGAAATTCTTGATATTATTTTAATTGTATTTTCAGACACAATGTATATATTGTTTTTATGAATAAATGAACTATGTACTATGATGACGTCCATTGGAAGCTTCTGGGGGTCAACTTTGCTAATAAACTTTAAAAGACCATGCAGCCGATATTTAATCACGACTCAATTACGATGCATTTTTGATATGCTCAATATTGGTGTTCTGCTAACACAATTTTGAATTTCAATTTAATTGCACCTAAAAGAAATTGAATGGTAATAGTAGACAAAATTAAATAACAGAGTACAGATCAATAAAAGAATTGATGATTTTTTGATAAGCAAAATTTTCCAGTTGCAGTTCAATGGCTTGCCAATGGAATACGATTGGTCTTAAAATTAGTAACAGAATATACCAGAAAAGTCAAAAGTCATCATTGCGATCCAATTACAATTCAATTGTGAACTATGTAAAATAAGAGAATTGACGCCCTGGTTTTTTTACTATGATTAAAGAGAGAATGCATGAAGTCAACTATCCATATATGTACGTACACAACTACTAAACAAAAACTTTACCAAGAAAAGGCATGGACAATAAGGCACTCTTTTGCTGAATGTCCAGGGGGAACTCACAGCTGCTGCCTCCAACTACCACTGAGAAGCCGAAGATGTCAACACACATGGACAACAGGGACAAACTCGAGGTCAGCGTCAAGTAGTAGCTGTAGAAACCAGTTCCTGGAATAAAGGAAGACTACTTATATGTATATTTTATCCAGAATTTAAGAACCAATATTTTATACTGTATTATTATATATGTTATACAATGACAGTTGGTCAGGTCGTGCGGACTAGCCTTTTGTTTCTTGACAAGTTTACAGACGATCCCTGATAATACATAAGTTAGGTAACCTGTCTTGTGTCCGATCATAAATCAATTTCTATCCTTCTAAGACGAATTTTGACAACTTTATAAGGCGAGGGCTAAGTCGCTAAATGGCTTTGAATTTGATGTGTTTTTGTTATTTCAGTTACTCAAAATCGCAGTTTGTCTACATGTAAGCTGGGAGCTTTTAACTGGTGAGCCACCTCAAACATTCACCTCCATGGTGGTACACCTCGATGAACTCTCGCTCTCGTTTCGGAGACGATATCAACTTCGAATCACAGAGCCGGAGGAATAAATAAGTAAGAGTTACCTGCCATATCTATAGCTTCATCGTAAGTGTAGGACTTCTCACGAGTATTATTAACTGTCCAAGTTCGGTCCTTGGAGATCCTGTCGGCTAATTCAAACTCAACCTCGGTCTTGTAGTATCCATGATTAATGGTCATATTGTTCTCTTTTCTGATATTCACAACCAGTTGCTTTATAAGTCTTCAAGATCTCTGATCAACTCCTTGCGCCAAATCACTTTACAACATCTTTCAATAATCGATTAAAATCCTTAATTATTTGAATAATGTCAACAAGTTCAGTTTCTGCAAATTTCTCGTATTAGTCACACACATATAAAGCAACAAAGAACTAAGACTAAATATGAAAAAAACGTGTGAAGACTAAGAGCTCAGCACATAAAATTTTTCATTTATTTTTGTCACGTAGGAAATTTATAATAATATTACAACGGTTTTAGGCGGATGCACCAGTAATATTACAGTTTTTAAAAAATACAACAATGGTAGGTATCTTAATAATTGTGATATTTGTAATGATTGATACGAATGCTTTCAAACTAATGTAAATATAACAAAAAAAAACATTTACTCGAATTGTGAACCTTCTCCTTTTTGGATTTTGGAAGTCAGTTGAAAATAAGGTGATAAAAAAAAATCTATTTACCGATACAGGCAAACAATAGGCTAGTTTCTGTGGGTGAAAAAAATCCTTCCGGGTCGGCAATGCGCTCGTGACATCGCCGGTGTTGCAGGCGTTCATAGGCTGCGGTAACCACTTACCATCAGATTGGCCGTACGCCCGTTTGCCTAATTAATTGTATTAAAAAAACATCTAACTTATAACTGTCTACTTCTTTACAGTTTACTACTGTCGAATTTTCTTTGTCGAAGGTTTGAAGATATTGAAGAGTTTTGTTATCTTTTTTAATACCTCGTTTTTCGCATCAGTTTCTCAGTCTAGATTATAGTGTCACTCCACTGGTTTCGTAAAGTACTTGTATGCACGATCGCCATTAATGTCATGTTTAAATTTTTATGTCGCTATACTTAGTTTATAACTATAAAATATAAGTACTGACACGATAGTTAGTCATCTTTTTCATTCATTATTATAAAATAATGTATCCGTTCAAACTGCTAAGACCCGACTATTGGATTAAAAGGAAGGAAGGCCTTAAAAGCAATGTGCACTTTAGTTTTTCAATAAAACTGGCAAAGGAGTGCTATGTCTAGACCTAAGTAAAGAAAGCGAAATTCCGCCCAGTAAAAATATTAGTGCAAGAATTAAGAATGAACTTCTTAGCCAGCATTTAAGCTAAGAGATACGAGGCATCCGAAACTAATGAATGCAAGAGCTATTGGCAACAATGAATGTTAAATATTAAACAGAACAAATATTTAATGTTTTGTCAAAACCACTAGTTATACATATTGCTGTTGGTAACAAAATATTTTGCAGGTCTTGTAAGGATTATATATGGTAGGTACGTGACGCCAGGTTACATTGTTTTCGATTTGTTTTGCTTTATTCTTTGTGAATTTTCAAACTAAAAACAAATTTTGTGTACACTTATCCATTGTGATATCTTCTTCTTCTGAGGATCGTGAATACATGTGAGTCTATGTCATATGAGTCAGAAGCTACTAGCATTGTGATAAAGGTACTAATTAATAGACTTACGTAAGTTTACATAAGCACTTTACAAATTACTTACCGTAAAGATGTGGCCAACTTTTAATGGCACCTGTTTTAGTCGTAAAATTTTTGTATCAGAGCCAAGTTTTGTATTGTCCCTAAAGTGACCTATCGTATTTTGAAATTATTATAAATTTGGTAAGAAGAAAACATGTATTCCTTGTACATCACCAACCAGCACTGGCTGAGGACTACCAAAAGAACATTATGTACAACAATAAATGTGATAAAAATGAATTTACCAAAATGCGTCACGATCACGAGTCACTGAAATAAAATTGTTTATGAAATGAAATTGTTTATTTTCAATATAGGATATAATCAAACTTATTGACGTCAATTTACTTATAATAAGTTTACTTCCAAAAGTTTAGTTCCAAAGTGCAAGTGGAAAAGAGGCGGGGCGCCACAAACTTTACTGCAGCATTTGCTTCAAAACGTTAATTTCCAAAATTAATTCCCATAATAACTAAATGTACGAATTTTAATGTTTAGCTATAAACCAGGGACTACTGGAAAAGAATGAACTCCTTGCACATTTCATCAGAACCCTTCCATCCATTTAATTAGCTAACAGCTCATCTACTAGTAGATCTCTGGATAGTGGGTTGGCTGGTAGAGAGTGCTCTTAGTATTAAGTCCGCCAATTGTTATAAGTATGTGTACTTTGTGGAACAATAAAGTATTAATAAATAAAAAAATATATTTCTCTCCTATTACTATGCAAACGTCAATCGACAGCTTGTCATTAATACTTATTAACAAGAAACAGCGTTGGGGATAACATTGAGCCTTGCGGAACACCAACATTAATGTCTTTGTTATCGTCAATTATTGCATTGATGCACGTTCCTATCGACTAATCTGGATATCAAATTCTGGGTATCCTTGGATTTCCTTCCATAGCCATGTCTAGCTGTGGACTGGCTAAAGTTGAAATGATGATGATGACGAAGGGCAGAAAGATGGATGGGTAGATACAAAATAAAAGCCAAGACGTACGAATACTTATTGTAATTATAATAATTATCATAATCATATAAAAATAAGAGGAGCTGCGCCCGCGCTCACTGCGGTCTCTCCGGTCGCGTGCTCTTCGGGAGTATTATACACAGGAGGCCGCTCGCTGGAACAATAACATGTATTATTCATTTATATCTAGTGGGTTACTTGGGCAATCGACCTTGCATACTCTTATATCAGTTTTGCTAAACCGCCTTTCTTCATGTGACGTGGTTATTTTAACGAAATAATGTATTATAGACGGTTGTTGCATTCTCAGCTTAAGCTTCACAGCCCAGGGCCTTTACTATCACCTCTAAACGCAGGGCAGAAACGAGTGAGTGAACGAGATGGCGCAATACAAGGTGTAAGGCGACATCTCGCTTGCTAACTCGTTTCTGCCCTGGTATTAGAGATGATATTAATGCACCAGAGTACGTTGTTAAATGATGGTCGTAGATTTGGCGGTACTGGGTGACTGTCGTGTGACTTCTGTAGAAAACACTCTTTACATGGAAACCAAACCAACAGGAACATGGCACCCGAGGTGCGTTAGTGGCTAACGTTGTCAGATTTTTCAGACCACTTATATATATCTGACACAGCCTAACGACTGCCATCTATCGATAACAACCGGGACCAACGGCTTAATGTGTCTTTCGATGCACAATGTGAAAATGCTACTAATGGCGACCAATCCTATACGGGTCACCTTCCACCGTCGCTAGAAATTGATACGGCTAGAGCTCCCCAAGCTTACCAAACTACAATATACTTACTTATAAGTAAGAATCCGAACATATATATGGGCACGACGCAGTAATGATCCACGAGCGCGCCAAACACCACGTTCCCGACGATGGCGCCGATCCGACCGCACATCACCGTCACCGCCATCGCGGTGGCGCTGGAAAACAATAGGAAATTGGGAAATTATCGCTAACTCGTCTATCTATATACTATAATAAAATAGTAGAATCGACGTGTCTGTACATTTCTTATTTTGGGTAGAAAATGAGAGGGAAGACTAAACATGATTACAAAAAAATGTTTTTTATCAATCTTGTCTGTCTGAACACGCTAATCTCAGGAACTACTAAACAGATTTGAATTTAGTTTTTACAAACTGATTGGCATTAGCTCAGGGCAACATCTGATCTTTGTTTCATTAAAATCGGACATCAGTAAAGAAAGTTATCATCATTAAAAGATTTTTTCAATTTCCCCTGATAAAAATTTCATTGCAATATAATAAGAAGAGTAAGTAGGTAAGTCGTCAGTCACATAATTTTAGCATTTTCCTCCGAGTTGTTTACTAGATCACGAAGAAGTTGTCTCGGTCAATCGACCCTGTAAGCCCTGTTGTTATTGTTTCAAAATCCCTTCGCTTCAAGGTGCATTTGATGTCCGTTTCTCTTGGTTCATTCAATTCATGTCCTATAAGCTGCTCATTCTGGTGTCAAAAGGTCAATCGACCCTGTATGCCTTCGTATCACTGTTCCAGCATTGCCTTACTGTCAATATTCTATAATCTACATCTACATATATTAAAACTTAACCTTAGGTGAGAAAATGAATACTTACGCAACTTTAGTGGGAAATATCTCACAGATGACACAGAAGAGGACCGCCTCCGTACAGCTGACGATGGCTTCAAACACACAGGACAAGATCAGGTTCTGCAGAGCTGACCGCACCAGGTTCAGACCCAGCGCTGCCAGGCCAGAACTGATCAGCATCATTACTGGAAAAGAGGCCTAGATGTCAGAGGTTTCCAATTTCAAATTATTTATTGCGTTTCATATAGTAACAGTTTTTAACTAGGTAGACACACTGGTTTTATTGGTACAATATGAACCCTGTCGGGTATTGAAATTTGAGAAATGAATCGGCAAGCGGTTAATGGATGTTAATAATTTATCTTATGTTTAAAGAAATTAATAAAATATAGAAAATTATTATAATAATTATAAAATAAATTAAATTTAAAATATTGTTAAAGATAAGCAAGTAATTAAATCGATGTCAAAAGTTGTCCAATAATTTTAAGAATCAGAAAGAAGAGGAGGGAGAGGTTAGATGTCGATGTGTCAGAGGTGGAGATGACAGAGGTCAAGGTGTCAATGATATAGATAGATAGGTATAGATATATGTAAAGCCGATTTAAAACGAAATCAACTGATGGATCGAAGGCCAAAGCCTTAACCACTGGCCCACGGAGACAGTAAGATGTCAGAACTGGGAATGTCAGAGGTCAAGATGTCTATAAAGTTAGATGCTGAGATATCAGAGAGCTGATCGCATCAAGGTTAGACCCAGCGCTGCTAGGCCTGAGCTGTTCAGCATCATTACTGTAAAAGAGGCCGACATGTCAGATGTTGAGAGTTCCGAGGT
Organism: Euzophera pinguis; assembly: GCA_947363495.1. Taxonomy (NCBI): domain Eukaryota; kingdom Metazoa; phylum Arthropoda; class Insecta; order Lepidoptera; family Pyralidae; genus Euzophera; species Euzophera pinguis. Next base: position 731,804 of record OX376166.1, read on the forward strand.
CAGATGTCGATATTTCAGAGGTCCATGTGCCAGAGGTAGATACGAGTATAGATATATGTAAAGCCGATTTAAAACAAAATGATGAATGAAGATGTAAAACAGTTTTTTTCTTTTAAAACATTTTGGATCAAGCATTGGCGGATTCGATGCTTTTTGGGATCAAAAAAATTTGTATAGGAATGTAGGAAATCTTATTAATTTTAAAAGTGTAAATGTTAATTGGACATTCCAATTATTTTGTACCTATTTCTTTTTAATATTTGATAGTTTACTAAGGCAACAGAATCCCCACAGAAATAAGATATAGTAGAAGTGCCATGTGGTCTCTCGAATCTGTGCCATGCATTTTTAATAATGGATTATAAGGCCATGGATACAAGTCCTTTAAAGCCCTTCTTAATTTTTCTTTCTTATTCAGTCCTACAGTGTGGTTTCGCCAAGTACTAGTCAAATCAAAAAGTCTAGTCGGTAGTCAAGTCTAGTCAGAAGAATCAGGCTAAGTGGGTAGAAAAACTGCACTTAGCGATTACTAGGAGCTTTTGGCAACAAGCATGAAAATCGCATAAATCAAACACTATCACTTCCCAACACTCACGCTTGTTATCGAACACTTTGCGAATAATAATCCACCATTATTATGCACAAACACTCAAAAAAACACAAATTTTGGAAAAAAAATACAGCGCCGATACAACTTCTCGCCAAAAGTCTCTGTGCTATGCAGGTGACGCCCACACGTCACTTCTACCAAATCATATTTCTGTGACAATTTCCAAGCCAAATATACATAAGGAAAAATTTCAATAAAGTGTTCATTGCTTACCTAACATTAACTTCTTCCCAATCACATTAATGGTAATGCCGACTCCGAGAGCGGTAGGCAAACAGCTCAAAGCTACAATCAGTGTATGAATGTACACTTGGTCATCTATCGCCGGTGGTAATGTCTGAAAAATGATACGTTTACACCTCATTTTACAATAGAAATAAAATCCATACTAATATTATAAATGCGAAAGTCTGTCTGTCTGTCTGTTACGCTTTCACGTCCAAACCGCTGAACGGATTTTGATGAAATTTGGTATGAATATAGTTGAAGGCCCGGGGTCAAACATAGGCTACTTTTTAACGCAGGAGGAGCTGCGGGAAACAGCTAGTACTAAATATAACCTAAGAGTATGAATAACATAAATGTGCACCTGATTGAATTCAATAGTCCACAATTAGTTTCACTCGCTACGCCCGTGATATAATTCAGTTAATCGTAATTGAAAGTCGGGATTCGTAGAAATGCGTTAACGATGGCATCGCACCTTTTGACTCAGTGTCACTAGGAACTCCCCTCACGTAGGCAGATTGTTCATTAGACGTTTCGCTTACTTGGACGTTTTGCTTCCCACTGCCACTTCAAAGAGCTTATCCCCTGTGCTATGTTGATTGCTTTTGTTCTTCTACGGATCTCCTAATTTCTAACTCTATCTCGTATGGGAATACAACCCATAACCCTCTCTCTTTGGGCGATCTTGAGTTTTCTTATAAAGCCTATAAGGACCACGTCGTAGATCAATGGAGGTCACGCCACACCCCGGACACTCCATATAACAGCGGTGAGTCCAACACCCATAACTACTACACCTATTCGGTCGTGTACGCACGCGCGTCAATGTGTGCGTTCCTCGTAAGGTTGGTTTTGTTTATTAATCGTATCTGCATGATAGTCGTCGCAGCGGCCTGGCGGTTGAAGTGTGATCCTTGTATTGTTTTGCTCTCGATTTTTACCCTAAATCTGCGTGGTTAGGTGCGTTATCTGTTTCGGGTGGGAGGGTGTGAGTGTTCGTTCTGTACATTAGTACTATAAATAAATTCTGTGGCCACGTTCAAAACTTATAAATTACCAGCATTTCGCTGGTGATGTTCTGCCCGATGTTCTGCGCCACCTTGAAGGAGACCTCGCACACGCTGGCCGTCTCGTTGCCGGTGCGGATCGCGTTAAACTGGCTGTACCGCTCGAACAGCTCCGGGAACCACATCATTAGCGTGTAGTAACTGAAACCATTCATTAAAGGTCAATCGACCATGTACACCCTGGTGTCAGTAGTGAAGGCGTTTGAATAAACACATTTTTGTACCATTTACATACTTCTTCTGCGTGTTTTTCCTAGTTGCGTCCTCAGCTTACGCTTTGGAGCCTAGGGTAAGCTGTAAGTCATGGTCCTAGATTTGACGGCATTGGTTAGTACAACGGAGCGACTGCCGTTTGACCTCCATAGCCCTTCTTACAAGAAAACCAGACCAACAGGAACATGACCCGAGCAGTGTTACAGCCTGGCTATGGGGGAATTCGCCACGATGATGCCTACTAAAAGAAATTCATACAAATGCATTTGTTTCAGTGCACTAATCGTTACTACTCCTCATTTCGCCTCGTCAGTCACCAGTTCCCGTGGCTTTTTAGTGCATTTGTTATGTATTTCTTTTAGTCCCCCGTGGCCAGGCAGTAGTAGTGGTCGACATTGTCAGATTTTTTTCAGGCTGCCTAAAGGTATCTGACACAGCCTAACGATGCCATCTATCGATAACAACCAAGACCAACTGTTTACTTGCCTTTCGTAGCGCGGAGGAGATCGAGATAGAAACTGCCAAATGGCGACCAATCCAATACGGGTCTCAACAACCTGATATGTTAAAGCGTATGCCTTAGAACCGAGGATAATTTACATAGTTGTTTCCAGTTGGTATCACCTGATTGTCTGATAATAATAATGATTCTGTGCTTCGGAATCGGAAGACACGTTAAGCCGTCGGTCTCAACTGCCAATTGGTGGTCGTTAAAGGAACCACGTCAGAGGTCAAAAAGCCGTTTCGCAAAACCGACACCAGGGTATGTAAGATCGATTGACCATCTAACCCACTAGATATTAATGAATAAGTTTAGTCTTTTGTTTACATAGATTTACCCCCATATTCCCAAACCTTAGATTAAAAATTCGAGCGCGCGAGACCAATTATTAATCTAAGTCTCAAACGTTTTCTCAAACTCGACTCAACCTTACTCCAAATCATTGGTATGATTAGTCGTCACTAGCTTCTCTGACTAGAGGAGATTTCTCATCGGAGGTGAGTATCGAACTTTCAAATATAAGGTTGCTTGAGAGGTACCTTGAGGCGGCCTCGAAAGTGGTTATAAATCAGTTTTTGTCACTTTTTGCTTAGTTAACTACTTAATTTGTTTATTTTTTACTCTATTCTTTTGTATTTTTAAATTTTTGTGCTTTGGATTGTTATTATAACCTGTGTTTCCTCATTGGAGTTTACTCAAGCAACCAATTAAGAATGTCATTTTCAAGGAAAGTTCGAGACTTCATTGTCTTATGCTTTTGAATTACCTGAACATGAGACCAAAATCAACGAAGCAGCACATCGCCAAATACCCAATGAAGGGCGGGTTCACCAGCATCTTCTTTCTGATCCAGAACGCCTCCCATCTTTGTTTCCAGGTCAAAGGCGATTTGGTCTCGTTGCCGTTGGTGTCTGCTGATACTACTTCTTCTTCTTCTCCATCGCCAGTACTGATCATTGACTCAACCTGTAAACCAAGATGGGTCTGGTCAAACCTTTTCTTTTTATGGACGATATCCATCCTGGATATTGAAATTGACAATTGTGCATTCTACTCATTTTTATTGTCTCTTTCATATCAATATTTTTAATACCAGAAATAAGAAAGATAGAAGCCTTTGGAATCCGGAGGAAGGAGTAACTGTCAAAAACAAGAAAAGGATGCACTGTGAGTGCAGTGACATCACTGCCACTTCATTTCGTGCGCACAAATGAGATAGCAATACGTCCTCACCACGCTTCCACTTTTTATCATGAGATTTTTTTAAATGCTAATTACTGCTATAATTAACAACCAATTTTGTTGTTATTTTCAGAATCGTTTACATTTTAGTGTATATTTTGTTTAGTATAACAACAATATTAACCAAGTGTGAACGCAGCCAACTAGCCTATTGCAAACTCAAAATCGGTAGTGCAATAGTAGTTACAAGTTGTTTTCTTTATGGCACCACCATTTATTTCCTTCTCTTTATGATCCTAAGGTTCGACTGGCAGAGAATGCCTTAAGGTATTTAGTCCACTTTTTGTATTTCGTTAAATAAAGTGCAATAAAGGTTAAATAAATAAATAATAGGAAATGTCAGTGACACCAGTTGAGAAAGCGATCCTACCTACCAATATTAATGTTACCTTTCCCCTGTGTTCTACAATAATGATATATATGATAGATAGTATTTAAATTAAAGCGGACCTAGAGCTCCGATGCATCTAGATGACAAACTAACTAAAAATGCGCTAAGACGAGGGGAAAAAGATCTTGATAGAAGCCTATACCAAACAACTGAAGCTTAAGTCAGACTCAAAGTCCGCCATTTCCAATTACGTACAGGAAAAAGCTGGTGGTAATAGGCCCCCTACTTTGTTTTTGAGGCTTCATGTAAAAAATACAACTCTTATAAATCAAGTTAGTAACTACGTTACAGTGTTCCTTACCTATTGCCATATGCATACCCTAATGATGATGATACAAATGAAACAACCAACTACTATTAAAAAATACATATTCCTGAAAACAAAGAAAATTACATTAAAAAATTAGGTGAGGGTTATATGGTACCCTGGGGGCCATATTACATATATTGAATTTTAATTAAACTTTAACGACAAGAATCACATATATAATGTTTGCCTTCAAGGCCTGCACAGGCTATAAGAGCCCATAAATTGCAGCTAAGGCACTTAATCAATTTTCCACGTCTGTCGTTAGAATAGTTCATTCCACAAAATATGCAGCTTGTATTTAAACTTTCAGACGTATCAGTATTGATTTGCTCATCATATTCTGAGTCAGTTTCTATGACTGCGGCACTTTCAGAGCTACTGCTAGACGTTTCGACTCTTGGTCGTCGATTTGTCTTTTTGCTGCTGCCCACTCCACATTGACTACGTCCAGGACCACACATCGGACATACATTTTAAATGGTCCCCGGGGGCCATAATAGGAACAATGTGAGAGGGTCAAATTACAAGTATTAGCAAACTAATAATAAAACCAAAATACACATATTTATCTAATGTTATTACATAATTACTTCCAAAATCCAATAGAAAAATGTTTGTAAAACACAATGTTCTACGACATGTTCTCAAACTATCAAGTTTGACAGCTGAGTGTTTACAGTGTGTCAATTAACAAACGATCATAACGCCATCTCACAATTTTTTTTGGCGTTATTTCATAACTATCGGAAGAGCTCTCTAGTTCATGAATATTTGACTAGATAACGTTTTTTTTAATTATAAATATGCATGGGGGCCAAGATACCTTCTCATCTATTAAAGTTAAATAAATAAATAAACGGAAAAAGCTATGAACGATGAAAACAGAATAACGCTCCTTTTGGTTGCCTGCCCCTGTGAACAAAGCGTTAAGGAGTTCAAGAGTTAAAGAAACTACAGTCGCTCCATAATACTCTCTTTGCCTCCATATCTAAGATCATGATCAAATGACACCCTGATCTCCTAAAAGAAGCGTAAGAGGAGGAACTGAAACGCGCTGAATAGATGAAGTCTCCATCGACATGGAGACACGATTCAGAGGACATGGTTAAAGGATGAAAACTTACCGGAAAATCTTTTTCATTCAGCCTGGTGTTGACCACGAAAATCTTCTGCAGCGCTGCCAATGCCTCTTCAGGTTTGTTTGCATGGAGAAGATATCGAGGACTTTCCGGGAATGGGAATAACAGCAGAACCACTAGCAAGCTAGGGATCCCGCAGGCAGCCACGAACACCCTCCAGGAAGTGTATTGGAAGTCTGCCCCTTCGGCTGTCAGGTTGAATAGGTCACTGGGTATGATGCCGTAGGCTATGCCTGAAAGTTTTAATAAGAATTTGTTATTCATTGGAAAGAGTTTTCCACTGTTACTGTCAAGCTCTCACAATCTTAAAGATTAGTTGAAGTTAAAAGCTAGCTTTGCATAAACAAAAATAGCACAATCTTTCTCATTTTCTATTGCCATAACCAGTACCGCCAAATCTAGTCCTCTCACAAAGGATCAGCATTGCCATCCAACGTGGCAATGCTGCCAGCCTTTTGGGCACATTGCCACGATGTAACGATTTGCAGGGACTACATAATTTGTAAATATTGTTTTTTTTTTAATTTGTTTAAATAGTTTTTAGTTTATTTTTAGTACACTACACTACACTACAGAATTATGTAGTCTTATTAAATATTTACATGGATCACAATTTAACAACAGCATAAGCTGAGGACGCGACTGGGAAACACGATAGGACGAAGAAGTATCGTTATAAGCATTCATAGATATCAGGCGTGTACGCCATCAGATGGTCAGTTGACGTGTTATCAAGGGTAGACACCTAAATCTGTTAGTACTTATCTAATGGAATATCAAAAGTGCCCGATTAAATATCTACGAAATTCTTCTGAACCACACCAAAGTTTCATATGTTTAAATTAGAATTTTGTTACCGGCAAGGGTCGCTAAATGATCACAAAGACAGAAAGCGATTGATATTGCTATGGATTTGAATCCATACTAATATTATAAATGCAAAAGTCTGTCTGTCTGTCTTTCTGTATGTTATGCTTTCACGGCCAAACCGCTGAACGGATTTCAATGAAATTTGGTATGAATATACTTAAAGACCCGGGGTAAAATATAGGCTACTTTTTGACGCAGGCGGAGCTGCGGGAAAAAGATAGTAGTATGTATGTTACATTTTAATGACTAATAGCTTGTTTCTGTTTATTACAAGAAACTTACCAGGTAGAAGTATGGTTCCAATGGTCCAAAACACTTCAAGCCTGCACAGCATCTTGTCTCTGTGCCTCAGCGAGAGGAAATCCCCGAAGTAGGGGAAGACGAGTCCCGTGGCCCCGATGATGCCAAACCCGGAGAAAAACCTGGAAAAATCACAAGTCTACAACGAATAGTTACGTCAGGATAGGAATATATGTGGCGCGATCGTGTCTAGTAAGTGTAATTGGGTATTCTACAAATTTTTATTTTTTCTTTCATATCAATATTTTTATTTCCAGAAACAGAATTATTAAAGATGTTTTGTAATCTGTTCAAAAATAAATAAGTTATAAGCATTTGAAATTTAGTGGAAGGGGAAACTGTCAAAAAACAAGAAAAGAATGCACTGTGTGAGCTGTGACGTCACTGCCACTCGGTTTCGTGCGTACAAAAGAGATAGCAAGACTCGCTCCTGCTTTTCTTTTAGAAAAAACTTTAAAATCGAATTATTGCCTTAATTAACAACCAATTTTGTTGTTGTTACTTTTTAATGTACTCGCTCCTGCTTTTCTTTTAGAAAAAACTTTAAAATCGAATTATTGCCTTAATTAACAACCAATTTTGTTGTTGTTACTTTTTAATGTATATTTTGTTTATTATAACAATATTAACCAAGTATGAATACAGTCAAGTAGCCTATTCTAAATCTATGAGCCAAGTCATAAATAAAAAAAAACTTGTGTGAACGATCGTCTGCTAGAGCACCTTATAGATCATCTCCTGAACGGAATTAAAAATTTGGATATAGGTTCAAAGAGAACAGACCTTATTTTAACGCGAAATTCTACACAGCCGACGTTTCCAACACAAGAATAAAAGCAAAAAAAAAAGTGAAATGAAATGAAATCAAATCAAATCAAATTGAAATGAAATTGGTTATTTTCAATATAGGATATAAATATCACTTATTGACGTCAATTTACTTATATTAAGTTTACCACCACTTCCAAAGCGCAAGTGGAGAAGAAGCGGCGCCACAAACTCCACTGCTGCATTTTCTTCAAAACGTCAATTTACAAATAAGAAAAAACTTTCCTTAATTACCTAGTTAAATGAACGAATTCACATGATTGTCAACATTTAGCACAATGGTTATTTCAGATTATTTAAATTAAATAAAAATTGAATAAAAAATTATTTTTTATTCAATTTTTATTTAATTTAACGCTAGTTAGACCTCCTGTTTCTAAGGACTAACCGTAAATATTCAATACTCGTCACAATGCCATGAACTTCAGAATTTCCAGCTTTTTTTATAGGTTCTGAGATCTGACAGTAACAGTCGCTAATACACCAGAATAACGAACCTTTTGGTCGCCTGTCCTTGTGAAAAAAGCGTTAAGGAGTTCAAAAGTTAAAGAAACTCCAGTCGCTCCATAATACTCTCTTTACCTATACCTCCATATCTAAGATCATGATCAAATGACACCCTGATCTCCTAAAAGAAGCGTAAGAGGAGGAACTAACACGCGCTGAATAGATGAAGTCTTTTTCGAAGATCCAGAGGACATGGTTACAGTATACCCTGAACTCCTAAAAGAAGCGTAGGCGGAGAAAGTAAAACACGTGGAAAGATGAAGTTTTAAAGATCCAGATACCTGAAAGCCAGGAAGGCCGGGAATGACTGCATGACGCTGGACAAGAAGGCGGCCAGTGCGTCCAGCAGCAGGGCTCCGATTATGGCCTTCTTGCGGCCTCGCGCGTCCGCTAGGTTGCCCCAGAAGTACGAACCCACGCACATTCCTGGAAATCGAGTGGGTTACATGGGCAATCTATTTCTGGTAAATTGTTTTTCTTCTCAGTCTATGATCTTTATGACCGATAGATGGCAGCCGGGACCAACGACTTAATGTGCCTCCCGAAGCCCGGAGTCATCATCATTGTCAGACAAAGTGGTGATTCAAACCTGCAATGTCTTAACCAAACTGGAAACAACTAAACAAAATATGCTATCTCTCGTGGGTTTCGTGGGAATCCAACGCAAAGCATCTGTCAGAGTGTGCAAACTGTATGTGTGTGGTAAACCACAAAAGCAGTGGAAGTCGTGTTAATGAAGCTGTTTTATAAACTCAGCCGTGGCTAAAAGTACAGCTTTTAGGCATGCACCTGCACGAAATAATTCTTTGTCAGAGACGTAATTAAGTGTACACTTACTAACAATACTACATTACTCTCTGGTCTACACTCTGGTATCAGAGTATTTCATGATCTATATCGATCTCTGACATGGTCCCAGTAACGGCCACCAAATGGCAGAGGAAACGGACGACTTATCGTGCCTTCCAAGAGCACGGAGTCATCATTTTTATCAGACTATCAGATTCAAGCCTGCAACAGCTAAACAAAGTATACTTCCCGTGGTAATCAAACCACGACTTGCGGGTCTAACACCAACATCTTAAGCACTGGACCCCGGCAGCATTGACGTTACATATTCAAGTTAGAAAATACACTTACCAATAAGTGGCGTGGCAGTCAGACTGCCTTTGTCACTGGATGTAAGATTAAAGTCTTTGGTAGCAGCTGGTAGCACAAAACTGAGGGTTGTGGTGCTAAGGGCGCAGACTGCGTAGACTGCACCACATGCCATTAGCAGAAGCCATTGGAAGAGGCCGTATCCTGGAATTGAAATAATTGGATTTAGACACAAGCACACCCTGTACACTCCTTATAAAAGCGGCAATCCCGATACCTATTATCCCATCATCCAGTGAAGTTCCCGTAGGAGTAGGCAGAGCCTATGAAGTTCAGCAGGTACATTCCTAGACCCTTGAATCTATCAATTGTTTTCTTTTTACAATTTTTTTTTCAGTTATAGGATTCATTAATAAATAATCCCTTGTGGTGTTTACAGAGATATAAATCTCTGAAAATAGGGATCAGAATACCATTGATTTTTTTATACAACTAAGTAGGCAAACAGGCGTACGGCCCACCTAATAGTAAGTGGTTACCATAGCCTATGAACGCCTGCAACACCGGAGATGTCACGAGCGCGTTGCCGACCTGTCTGCTCTGCCCTCCTGGTGACCCTACTCACCAGCAGGACCACAACACTGCATCACAGTGTTATTTGGCTACGGTCTTCTGTGGGGTGGAGGTACTTCCTCAGACGGACTACTTCTTAAGTCGTCTATTCAAGGAGTCAGAAATCATAAGCTAATATTTAACGCTTTTAATGAAATCCGGTTAAATCTCGCTCAGTGATCGATCTGATTGGCTCTTTGAACGTGTAGATTGATTGATTGGCACGTTGGCTGCGTCTGCGCATAATCGACGTTCGCTTGGTAGTATAGATGCACTACATACATGACAGTAAGTACTTACATTTTAAAATGACCTATACATACATACATACATACATACCATCACGCCTTTTTCTCGTAGGGGTGGCAGAGTACAGGTACCATTCCTATCTAACTAACATAATGTCGAAATGTCTTTGTTTTCTTCTTATATGGATCTTTAGTTGCAAGAAAACATTATACAAATTGCAAGTTACTTTTTAAAGTAATTTAATTGCCGAAACCACGATGATCATCGTTATATTTCAAATTATTTTTATAAATGATTCATAATCCAATTTATTAAACACCGAGTTAAATCTAGAGTCAGGTTAAAAGTTTTAGGTTATGTGATTTTCTACGAGCTTTTGCCAACCAGCAAGAAAATATAAAGTGATCAGTTTCTAACAAAAGTTTGTTCACGATTATTATGCACAAAACACAATTTTTAGAAAATAATTATCTACATCGACGAAACAGCTCTTCAAAGCTTCCCGCCAAAAAAATATTACTATATACTAAAAACAAAAGAAAATCAATGCCGACGTAGCGGTTTTTTTTTTCATATACCTACAAATAAATGATTTGCAGCCAGTTCTTTCTAGAAAGTGCCATTAGACTTTCATTTTACGCATTTTACATAATTAGGTTAAAGTTTTTTGTCCAGTAATTAAAATGAAAATGTCATTAGGTATTGAAATTGATCGATGAAAATTGATGGTTGTTCATGTTCACGGATTCATTAAAGCTATGAATTCATAAGAATCGATAGTACGAGTTCAAAGGCGAAGCAAGAAAGAAATCTGGAAGGAAATGGGGGAGATTTGTACCCAGCAATGTTCATCATGATCAGCTTCCCATAACCCACTGCTGGGGCTGGGCATAAGCCTCTGCCTACACCCCTTTTTTTTTTTTGCGTGTGCAAAATGCCCTTGCCTACCACCCAGCCAGGAACGGGAAGCTGGGTGGTTATGTGGGACTCGAACCCACTAAAAATCACACGGTGTCAAACCGCCTACCGCTTGTTGCTGGGACCATGAGCTTCCTGATGCTCCACAGCCCCAGCGCGGCGGCCGCTACCACGGCGGCCTCGGCTCAGCCGCTCACCTCGGAGCGGCCTGCGGGTGGGCCCGCTGCCCTTCACTACCCGCGAGGGTAAAGGCGCGCTTGACACGGGCGCGCCTTTCAACCCAAGGCCGTTCAGGTCGGGCAGCGGAATCCCGTTTGTTCCGCTGCCCGACCGGCCTTATTGTGGGGGCTGCAGGTGCAGGCCATAAGCCCGCCGTCTGCGCCCTGTGCGTCTGCGGCGGATGGGATGGTCGGCACTTTCCTCCCTTTCCCTTTCCGCCGCTTTTTTGCGGAGCATGACGCACTTCGCAAAGGCCTGCACCGCATTCCACGACGTCTCACTGTCGACCATGGCTTTTACGACGGTCGGCAGCGAGAGGGCGTCCCCCATTATCGCGCGCATTCCCGCACGATCTGTTTCCCAGGCTGGGCAGTCCTCTAGCGTATGCTGGGCGTCCTCGTCATGGCATACATCGCAATGAGTCCCGTACATTTTCTCAAAAACTATTTTATCAACTAATGGATCCCATAAAAACTTTACACTGTTATAATTTTCCTCGAATGAACTACAGACCAATGCACGTTTGACCAACGGATCGTTTGGAGTGCTGAACATTTCTTCAATAACTATTTTACCAACTAATAGTTCCCCTAGAAACTTTTCACTTCTATAATTTTCCTCGAATGAACTATAGACCAATGAACGTTTGACCAACGGATCGTTCGGAGTGCTGAACATTTTTTCAATAACTATTTTACCGACTTACAGATCCCTTATAAACTTTACACTTTTTTATTTCTCATCGAATGAACTACGGACCAATGAACATTTTGATTAACAGAACATTTCAGTTGCATGTAGTTTACCGAATGAATATTTGACCGTAGTACCATTGACTTAATATGCAATCAACTAATTGTAACTTACAAGATTTGACCTAAACATACATAATATTCGTACATACATACACTACAAGTTAAATAAAAGCTTGACTTGAAATAGCCGAAATAGGTATACAAAAGTACTGAAATAAAAATACAAATGTATGATTTTGAAAAATATGAACTTATTTAATAATTAACGTTATCAAAAATAGTAAGCAGCAGCTTGTTATATAGTAATCATCATCATCATTATTTTAGCCGCAGTCAGTCCACTGCTGGACATAGGTCTCTCCCAATGATTTCCAAAATGACCGGTTGGCAGCAGTCTGCATCCCGCCTTTGCCTGTGACCTTCTTCAGGTCATCTGACCATCTGGTCGGTGGATGTCCAACGCTGCGCTTACCGGTACGCGGTCGCCATTCGATAACCTTTCTGCCTCATTAGCCATCGGTCCTCCGCGCTATGTGCCCCGCCCACTGCTACTTCAAAGAACTAATCCGCTGGGCTATATCGATGACTTTTGTTCTCCTACGGATCTCTTCATTTCTGATTCGATCTCGTAAGGAAACACCAAGCATCGCCCTCTCCATAGTTCTCTGGGCGACCTTGAGCTTTCTTATGAGGCCCATAGTCAAAGACCACGTTTCGGAACCATATGTCATCACTGGTAACACACACTGGTCGAAGACCTTAGTTTTGAGGGACTAAGGTATTTTTGACGAGAAGACGCTACGTAGCTTCCCGAACGCCGCCCAGCCGAGTCGGATTCGACGAAAGACCTCGTCCTCGAAGCTGGGTTTGCCAGCCTGGATCATCTGACCCAGGTAAACATACTGGTCTACAACTTCAAGGGTGTGGCTCCCGACAGAAACCGATGATGGCGTAACATGGACATTACACATTGCCTTGGTTTTGTCCATGTTCATTTTAAGGCCCACCTGTTGGGAGACCACGTTGAGGTCGTTGAGCATGGTACTTAAGTCTTACAGCGACTCTATCTGGCGATGTTGATGCCAAGTCCTTCCCACTCCAGGAGTTTGAAGGCATCTTCCAGAGCAGCGGTAAATTGTTTCGGAGAAATGACGTCTCCCTGTCTTACTCCTCTCTGCAATGGAATAGCCCCCGTAATCTGCTCCTTTACTCGGACTGACATGGTGGCGTTGCTGTATAAACACTTCAACACTTCGATGTACCGATGGTCAATGCGGCACCGCTGGAGAGACTGAAGCACCGCCCACGTTTCGATCGAATCGAAGGCCTTCTCATAGTCCACAAACGCTAGGCATAGTGGCCGGTTATACTCTTTGGTCTTCTGTATAACCTGCCGAAGCGTATGGATGTGGTCTATGGTACTAAACCCTTTTCGGAAACCGGCTTGTTCGGAAGGCTGGAAGGCATCGAGCCTATTCGCGAGACGTTTCGTGATTATTCTCGAAAATAGCTTATAGATGTGGATCAGGAGTATAGTAATCATATGACTAATAAATACAGAGATCATCAACTAAATACAAAGTGTATCTTTGCAACCTTGCCATATTCTTCAATGTATTAAGATTATCTTTTGTGCTAAAAACCAAAATACTTTTATTTTTGTAATTGTAATGACCTATGAGAAATGGCTCCTCATCTATTTTTGCATAATCTTCACATCATAAATGGTCTGCGGTACTTTTGATAGATTTTTATTCCTTGTACGTTGAATCACCATCCGCATTGCTGCTAAATTTGGCACATGGGGAGCACTGGTACTCGTAAAATGTACGGGACTCCATCGCAATGATGGCAAACAGCAGACGGCTCCCGACTCGCTATTCGACTCTGCCTACGCCCCTGAGCCATCATATTCCAACAGTTGCCAACTATTTTCCTGATATGGTCGGTCCACCTAGCAGCTGGCCGGCCAGCGCTTCGAGTTTCATTTCATTAATTGTTTTTCTTGTTCAGCAATGTAAGTAAATGCTAAGTGTAGGAGAAGTGATACAGGATGGCGCAATAGAACGTGCACATTTCGTTATATTTTTTTGCGGGGCTGACCGCGCGCGGGCTAGGGGATCCTACTAGCGTTGGGTAGGCGCGCTCATGGAGTTTTGGGTACCATGAGTCGTTTCGATGGGAAGGGTCGCGCATTTTACGAGCACGCGTTCATACATCGTAACTGGACTGTATTGTTCTGAATATGGATTACGGCGAATTAGTGAAGCTCCAAGTGTTAATTTAATTAAAATATGGGTAAATCTCTCATGGCTCATTAACACAGGAATTGTGTGAGGGTGGCTTGAAATTGCAAATGAAATGCTTGATCGCTTTACCAATTTTGACAATATCCTTTTCTCTAATGAGGCCCTTTTTTATGTCAGTTGGTTCGTCAACCATCAAAAATTGTTATTACTGGAACAGTGTGAGTTCCAAGCTCTAACACCAGAACCCACTGCATAGTCCTAAAGGGACGGTGTGAGCGACTTAGGTCATTTATTTATTTATTTATAAGGCACATCAACAATATAAACACAATCATTCCATTTTACATTTTAAGACTTAATCTAGTGCTTATATCTATTACAAATGTGCACAGCATTCAGGTATAAAAGTTCTATATAATATTCCATTCAACTGAATTACCAATAAAGTACATCAGAAAAACAACAAACAAAAATTTTGGAATTCGGAATGAATACATTAATACAGACTAAATGAATTAATAAATTATGTTAGTTTTGTAAAATATTGTTTTTATATAAGTTTGGAGGATCATGAAATATATCTAAATTTAATAATTTATGCCAATCATTGTAAGTTGAAATATATCTATCTAGAAATAGGAGCATGTTCCAGCCTGGTTTTACTAAAGGGAACTGAGAAAAAACTTTGTTTATAACAACGTCTTTTATTTAAATTTGGAACACATATTTCTATTTTATTTAATAGATTTGGACACACGGAACCTCTCATTATTTTTTGAAGAAATATTCAAATCTCAAGCATTCGACGTCGCTGAACCAGAGTTTTTAGACCAAACAGCGAAAGACGCTCATCATAAGAGCACCTGGAGGATACATCCGGTGATTTAAATGCTAAGTGTCTTGAGAAAGATCTTTGTATTCGTTCAATTCTTGTTGAATGGACAACATAAACAGGATTCCAGATAACACTACCAAACTCGAGAATGCTCCGGACTAGTGAGTTAAATAAGATAATTTTTGTATAAACATTTTTAGTCTTTTGTATTTCGTTTAATAAAACCAACCATTCATGTCATGGAGAATATCCGTGGTGAAATGGCAGCAATCACACCATCGCATCGTTACATAAGATATTTTTTGATAATTTCCGTTCGCGGTTTGAGGAGTGCCGTCGTAGAGGTAGCAACAAAAGATTTGAGTCATTAACGCGATGAAGAAGGTGAGTAAAAGTTAATAATAAAACCATCATATTATTCCCAAACAATACCTACCCAGATTGCCATGTCTCGGCAGATATATCAGCATTTGCTTACAATCTATGTGCGTCACTGTTTTATTTACGTAACAATAAAATATAAATTGTCATCTCAATGCCAAGTAATTTAGTGAGCCGAGCCATTTCATGGGTATTTTGGGTTCCAGGTCGCGCTTGAGACCATTAAATATCTGCTTTGAACCAGTTTTTTATTTTATCATTTTTAGAAATCTCTAGTGAGTTAATAAGACCGAATCATTTGCATTTTCCCTGCGTCGAAATCAGTGAATACTGCAAAAGAAGACTGGAAAGTCTTCTCATATAAACTGTATATGCTCTGATTTCCAATTCCGGTCGCTGAGACTTGAATTTCGGTAACAAAATAATGTACTGGTCACTATGTCGTAACTATTACTACGCTCTGTGTCTGTATGAAGTTTAGCCCCAAAATGTTGTCTTCTGTTGCACTTCGCGACCAAAATGTGTTAGATCAGTTTTTGGTAACAATCTATCAGTTTGATGGTGATTAAAATTCGGACCTGAATAATAATAATAACTGCATTGAAGCGACCTTCGTAACACTTACAGGGGAAACCAGGAATGATTATGTATTTTATTTGTAAACCCTAAACCCCGTTTGTACGGAGCCCTAAAAAACCTCATATGGTTTATGTAGCTGTACCGTATAGATTGAACGCAGGGCGCCGTCGCCCGCCCCCCAGGCGCCTAGCAATTAATTCTGAGGCTTTTTATCGTACGCCACGCCATAGTGGTTGAGAAACTTTGCTGGACAGATTAATATTTGCTTCGTTTTCTTACGATAAGGGAGGTCATGGGTTCGATACTTTGTTTAGCTGTTTCTAGTTTGGTTAATCACCTGATTTTCTGACAATAAAGATGATTAGGTCACCTGCCGCCCAAACTACACAGATAAATATACTCGTCATCTCTTTCTATGTATATGGAAAACTAGCTATTTCCCGCAGCTCCGCCTGCGTCAAAAAGTAGCTTATGTTGGACCCCGGGTCTTCAACTATATTCATACCAAATTTCATCAAAATCCGTTTAGCGGTTTAGCCGTAAAAGCGTAACAAACAGACAGACAGACAGACTTTCGCATTTATAATATAAGTATGAATAGATAAACCAGTAATATATCACACTAAGAGACAATAAACAACCTATAAATATAATAATAATAAATATTGCATCTATTCGCCATAGATTTCAATCTAAACATCATTGATCAATAACTACTAATGCGAATCATCTCGCGTCGTCGGTACGAAGTCTTCAATCAAAACATGAGCACGTGTAGTGCCAGAAATAGATGATAGTCATCACATTAGGCAAACGGGACAGAGGTATAAGTTGAGAAATGATAGTCACAAATACGTCAATATAACGCAAGCTTATTCCGCGTAATATGGAGAATTAGGGGTCGCGGTCCGTAAAAGCGATTTTTTTTTTCTTTCTTATCTTATTAACTTTATCTTTTTTCACTTCTTAAGAAGAAACATATCGCTTTAGCGGATCTCAATCTGGCACGCTTTAAATTTTTGCCAGAATGATGTACCTAAACTTCTGTTTTGTAAGTTAGATTTTAGCATAGAGGTTAAGTTGTTCCCTTAATAGCTTTACATTGGCGCCACAGAGTTGATAACAAGCGAAAAATTTTATGGTTATAGTCCAAACACACATACACGATTAAGGCGTGTTGGGCACACTAAGCAATGCATTATTCTGTCCGCAGCGAAAATGTGAGGAAAAGGATTCCATCAGTACTACGAGTATTATCTATTCTGTGATTCCTTTATGACATGTATCATTCATGGGTAGTGTCTGTCTTACTCATCTCAACGCAGTCGTATGTAGCTATCCCTCTGTTCCGTGTATCTACTACGTGGTGTCGTCATGCATTGTTTTGGCGGTACGATTCTGTTTTTTTATTCCACATGTGGGGCAACTATCACGTGTCATTTTTTATTTTTTAAACGCACTGGAAAAGCTAAGAAGAGAGCGGCTGTAATGGGGGTGAGAGAGAAGAGGAAAAGACACATAAAATGCATTGCCCGCTGACATAATGGAGATCTCCACTTGATTCACCTTCAAGTGTTCATGCCTCATGCACATTTGCTGGATGCTTTGCGTGTATGTAGTACAATCTGTTTCCCGCAGCTCCGCTTGCATCAAAAAGTAGCCTATGTTTGACTTCTGGTCTTCAACTATATTCATACCAAATTTCATCAAAATCCGTTCAGCGGTTTGGCTGTGAAAGCGTAACAGACAGACAGACAGAAAGGTAGGCTTTCGCATTTATAATATTAGTATGGATGTATGTCAGTATACTGTTTGCGCCGGACAAACATTTAATGTTTCACCATAATGCAAAAATAGCAAAACATAGTGTGTCTTATACACTGTAAAACATCTTAATTATGTACCTACCTATGTTTAACAAAGAAATAAATGGTTGATTGAATGGTTGACTGGTAGAAAATGCTTTTAGCATGAAGTCCGTCCGCCTATTATTTTTGTACGTTAACTTTTGGTACAATCAAGTTTTAATATACTTTTTGGCGCAGGCTATGAGCGCAGGCGGTGCCACGGAAACAGCCGCTTCTTCTTTCGTGTCAATGGTACTAAACTACACTAAATTGGCCCAGTAAGACGCAACGTCCACGACCGAGTCAGAGACCACAGCTAAATCAGCCCGCGTACATGCTGCAGGGTAGCTGGGGCATGTTAACAGGTGGTCCATCGTTTGTACTGCGCACAAACAGACCTATCGTTGCTTCCCACTTCTAGTTTATGTATTTAAATAAAGCTTAACCTGAGTATCTAATCTTAAATTAATAGACATGTTAAGAGAAAAAAGCCCAGATGATCGTGAAGATCTCATTAAATTCAGTTTATGATTTAACGTTAAGTGCGATAAAATTTGGTGCTGTATCATCGGCTATAAAGTTGTTTATTAACGACATACACATAAACGAACGTATAAACGATGGCTGGCTGTTGCCACTGTTGCCGCCAGTTTGCCATATTAATAATATATTATTTGTATTATGTACCTGTATGCCTTTGTGTGCTTTTTTTGTGATATGATATGGATACTGTTGTTGTCTGAAATAAAGAATTATTTATTTATAACTATTAATTAACTTTTGAGGTTAACGAAATATTAATTTGCCAAACAGTAAAAATATGAAGTCACATCAAGAAATAATTGAAAATATCAAAGGAACTTTAAAACTTGTGATTTGGGATACACCCAACGATACTATAATTTTATCTCGCATTTAACCTCATCTCTAAAGACGCGAGAATCGACGTCTTGGAACCCTATTTTTGATATGTTTCACTCGTATGTCAAATAAAAATCATTCGACATCGAACGAAGATCAAGAGAAGACGAGACGAACAAAGAAAGAAAACGGGACGAAAGAGAGGTAGGAGATTTTGTAAGGAGTAGTCCATGTGGGAAAGTACCTCCACCCTACAGAAGACCGCAGCCAAATAACACTGTGATGCAGTGTTGTGTTTCTGCTGGTGAGTAGGGTCGCCAGGCTCCAGAGTGGTCGCTGTGCTGACAACGGACACGTCGGCAACGCGCTGTGACATCTCTTGTGTTGCAGGCGTTCATAGGCTACGGTAACCACTTACCATCAGGTGGGCCATACGCCTGTTTGCCTACTAATTTGCATAAAAAAAATAGAACAAAAATCATTCGACACGCCAATTTTGTATAAGTCACAGGGTTCCTGTAAATGGCCATTTTCCAACTTGCCCTGATTGGGAATCGAATCCTAAATCTCCAGTACCTCTGATCTTAAAGACAGATGCTTGCGGCCACGTTAAGATTTTGTATGGTACACACTGCGATTATGGAATGAACTCCCTGCCATGGTTTTCCCTAGTGACTATAACATGGGAGCCTTCACAAAGGGCGTGAAAAAATTCATTCAGGGTCGGCAACGCGCTCATGACATCTCCGGTGTTGCAAGCGTTCATAGGCTACGGTAACCACTTACCATTAGGTGGGTCGTACTCCTGTTTTTATTTTTTTATTTTTTTTATTTATTTATTAAGGCAACACAACAGACACTAAGTACAAATTATACATAGTTTTTAAATAGTTACAACCGAACCAACTTAGCATCCTATACGTGTATGCACAAGTACTTAAGCGAAGACAATATAAACCAAGAATACTACCTACATAATTAAATAATCTATTAAACATTTTACCAAGTTTTGATTATACTTTACAAGATAAAGTACGTTAATTGTGTATCACTAAAACAAAAAGTAAAGTACCTACCCGAACTATATACTAGATGTAGTGCCAAGGATGTCGTGAATACTTTTTTTGTACTGATTAAGTCGGTTATTAAAGATGTCAATTTCATTGCCAACAGAGATCTCATCATATTTCCGACACATTCTCGCTAAAGGATTCGAAAATGAGACATTATTTTTGTAAACAGGAAGAACAAAGGTAGGCAGTGCGCGACGTGGATTATATTTTATATTAATACTGATCTGAGAGAGCAGAGCAGGCGAATCTATAATGGAATGAATCAGTTTAAATAATGTAATTAGATCAAGTTTGTCACGGCGAGCAGCAAGTTCAGAAATATTGAAGTTTTTAAGTTTGTCTTGATATGATGTACGATTACGGCCCGGTTTAAATCTATAACAAAGTAGACGAAGAAATTTTTTTTGGACATTCTCAATATGTTCCGTGTGGTTTGCATAAAAGGGAGACCAAACAACAGATCCATATTCCAAGGTACTTCTGATAAGAGAATCATATAAAATAATCAGGCTCTTGACGTTCTTGAATTTTTTTGTGATCCTACCTAGAAAACCCAGATTTTTCAAGGATTTTCTTACTATATGATCATAGTGTCCTTTAAATGTCAATCTATCGTCAAAAAAGATCCCGAGGTCCTTAACCATATTCTTGCGATCAAGTGTTCTTCCCTCAAGTTGGTAAGGGAAATTAATTTTATTATGTTTATTGGTGAAAGAAATTACACAACATTTTTCTATGTTCAAGACCATTCTGTTGACCTGACACCACTCCCCAATTTCATCAAGATCAGCCTGAAGACGCTCACAGACATGGACGCCACTGATGTTATGAAAGATTTTAAGATCATCAGCATACAGCAAGCATTGACACGAGAGTCCATCGACCAAATCATTGATGAAGACCAGGAAGAACAATGGACCCAAGTGGGAGCCTTGAGGGACACCTGACGTGACTATAATAGGGCTTGATACGTATCCCTTGAGGGCCACAAGTTGACTTCGGTTGGCAAGATAGGACTTGACCCATCTTAGCACTGATCCGTGTATACCAAACTTCGCAATCTTCTGGCACAGCCTGTTATGGTCGACCTTATCAAACGCCTTACTGAAATCCGTATATATACTATCCACCTGTCCCCCCTTGTCAAAAACTTCACAGAGATATTGTTTGTATTCTAACAAATTGCTGATAGTAGACTTGTGTCTGACAAAGCCGTGTTGTTTTTGGGACAGTAAAGGTTTGACTTGATGGTAGATGTGGTCATAAACAACAGATTCAAATAGCTTAGCCGGAACAGACAAAATACTGATTTGCCTGAAATTCTCGCATTGAGAAATGTCGCCAGATTTGTGGACTGGGATAACATGCGCACATTTCCAGTGTGTGGGAAATATGCCCAACTGTAATGATTTATTAAATAACAATGTAAGTGGTGGACATAACTCCTCAGCACACTGCTTGAAAAAATTAGCCGGTATACCGTCCGGGCCTGCCCCCTTGTTAACATCGAGTTGCTTAAGTTTGCGAAGAACTACTTCCTCAGTAAGGACAATTTGTGACAATGTATCGTTGCGCTGATAGCCTTCTTCTTTTAAAGGAGAGGGCTGGGAACCATCATTCTCGAACACCGAACCGAAATATTGTGCGAAAAGCTCACATATACCCTTACCATCCGAACAAGATACTCCATCGAGTTTCATGGTAGATGGCAAAGAAGAGTTACCCTTTTTATTATTGACAAAAGACCAAAATTGTTTAATATCTGAACCGATCGATTCTTCAGTAGAAGAAATGTAGTTCTGGTAGCATTCCCCCATCATACGCTTGGCACGAGTTCTCAAACATGAGAATGTGTCATAGTCCCTAGGGTTGTGATATTTTTTGAAACGCCTATGGTACTTGTTTTTTTCATTGAGACATATTTTTAGCCCCGGGGAGAACCATATAGGATAATATGAGCGATCTTTTTTGTATAAAGGCGTGAATTTATCAATGACTTCATTTACCACTAAGTAGAATGTGCCCACTGATTTGTCGATATCATCTTGATCAAATAGTTTTATCCAGTCTATCTTTTTGAGCTCACATTTTTGTTTGCCTACTTAGTTGTACAAAAAATGGTATTTCTTAGTTAAGTACTACTACTTTCTATCGGCCAGGGCCGCTGTACAGATTTGACATAAAAACTCGATCAATCAATCATTTATTTATTTGCATCAAATACACAATCACTCAGTCACTATAATCTGCGTTAAGAAAATTTTGTGGCCTTGCCATGATTAGTGTAGTGGATTTTATTTTTGCATTTCGACCTAATAACGTTGACAATATCAAAGATAAAATTATCTTATATTTTTCGTATGTGTGAGCTCTATATTGAGCTGTATATCTGTCTTCCCTGAGATTCTGATCTGAATATTTACAGGTCAACGACACTTGGACTTACAGCCCACACTATAGTAACACTAGCTGTTGTTTGCGGCTCCGCCCGTGAGGGACTCTGGCACCCGTATTTCCATACTAATATGAGTGAGTATGTCTGCCTGTTACGCTTTCATGGCTAAACCTCTAGACCGATTTTGATGAAACTTGGTACGGATATAGTTGAAGACCCGGGGTCAAACATACGCTACTCTTTGACGAGGGCAGAGCCGCGCGAAGCGGCTAGTAAATTAAAAAAACAATTAGTCTATGATTAACTCGTTTTAGAATGAATGAACACTTGTTGTTTTCAAATCAAAAGGTGTACAAAGGCGGACTTGTTGTTAAGAAAACTGTTTTGTTTGACATGAAAATGTGTCAAAAAAGGGAAAAGTATAAATAACTTTCGTAAAATACACGACTGTAAATTTTATATTTGTACTGAATCTATATATTTGACATACAGCGACCAAACCGCAGACATCAATACAATATAAAACAATACAAAATATCTTAATTGTGAAACACAGGTAATTAAAAAGGTTATAAAGTTTTCTTTTTGGTATAACCGTGCTTTGCCAAATTTGGACATACAATATATTTTAAATAAAATAAAAAAAACCATGCAAAATTATATATCTTGAAAAGGTTAGGAGTACCCGTAATCGACGAACGTGTAACGAGAGCGATGAGCGGGAAGAAAACGAGGAAGGTCTGTGAGGATCGTAGCGAGTGGAAATTCATCGGATACCTCAATCTATTTACATGAGGTACCCAAAGAATCAGTCTATGTATTGCTTCTTATTCTTATTATCATCATCAATACTAGAAAGGGCTAACCATTTTAATTCGGATCATATCATGATAGGAAGTAGGTGTGGTGCATGCACCACTTCAGGGGTTATTCCTATCGTATCAATATCCCTTAATAAGGTGTTCGGCCAAGTTGCGCAGGGGCGACCTCTGCTCTTTTCCCTTCGGTGATAGGTCATGTGGTCTACATTTTTGCGCATCACATGAGCGTACCATCGAATTATGATCACCTGCTTTTTTAAGACTTTACTTTTAATGACTTTGAATTCAATTCAACTCCTTGCTTTATCAAGCGAAGTTACATCCAGCCCATCTAAGCGGCTTATAAATCTTATATCATTATTCAAATGTTTCATTTATTTACTATAGTCACAAGCAACAAGTGTACCAATGAACCGGTGTTTGTCAACAAGCTGGTCCAAATTTGGCACACCGCCAAAGATGTCACTCGTACTTTGTTTTAACGAAAAATCTGGTTTACACTTTTACACCTCGTGTGGCATCCAAAATCATGTTTAATTTATTACATCTTTAATTACACCTCTTACGATATTCTTTTCGATCCTAATAAATCCTCAATCTCGTGATTATTTAAAATGTAATTTTAAATATCTATCCGACTCTCATGACCGTCAACTTCGCTCTTCTAATTCTCTCTTACTAAGTACTCCTCTTTTTCGCACCAGTCTTATGGCTAATTCCTTCACTTTACAATCTACTCGACTTTGGAATGCTTTGCCTGCTGATATTAAGGAAAGTCCTAACAAATTTTTATTTAAAAAGCGGGCACGTGTGCCCATTTTGGACTCGCTCAGTTAATGAAAACTTCTCAATGTGACTTCATCATTGGTATTTGTGTAGGTATATGTATATATATAGGTATATATTTAAAATGAAATAGTATTTGTGTATGTTTTATGTATGTTTACGTAGTCTATGAACTTAAGCTTTTAATAAAATTTGCTCTATAAGTAATACATTTTTCCCCCTTAACTTTTTTGCGCCAAACTATCTTTCCGTTTCTCCCAATGGTTGACTGGTAGAGAATGCTCTTAGCATTAAGTCCGCCAATTGTTATAAGTATATGTGTACTTTGTGGAACAATAAAGTTTTAATAAATAAATACACCATAGG
This sequence comes from Euzophera pinguis, assembly GCA_947363495.1. Taxonomy (NCBI): domain Eukaryota; kingdom Metazoa; phylum Arthropoda; class Insecta; order Lepidoptera; family Pyralidae; genus Euzophera; species Euzophera pinguis. The sequence continues at coordinate 756,055 of OX376166.1, forward strand.
AAATTTTTCAATCCTTGTTGTTCAAACCTTCTTAGATTTCAGAAATAAAACAATGAAAAACACGAGCTAATCATAAACTACAAACATGAAAAATATAAATTTTTTAAGCGTCCATCCGTTCGCAAATAACAACTGACAGGCCATTTTAATGAGCTCCGTAATCCATTGTTGTTTCGCTAATAAAAACTGAGTAACATGTTCCGTATCAAAATTTGTAAATTTTGCAAAATAAAAAAAAGTATAAGTAGACAATAATCCGTCCGCTTTAGATCTATACTAATATTATAAAGCTGAAGAGTTTGTTTGTTTGTTTGAACGCGCTAATCTCAGGAACTACTGGTTCGAATTGAAAAATTCTTTTTGTGGTGGATAGATCATTTATCCAGGAAGGCTTTAGGCTATATAACATCACGTTGCGACTAATAGGAGCGAAGAAACAGCCGAAAATGTGGACAAAACGAGGAAAATTATTCATCTTTGAGGGCTTCCGTTGCGTGCGCGGCGAAAACCGTTCGAGATACCCAAAAAATATGTATGAAAGAATTATTCCTCTTTAAATTATCTAAAAAAATGTCTGCGACAGTATATGTCTATCTTTTAAGATTAACTTACAATAACAGTTTTTATGATTATCAAATTTGGTCGAAATTAATGCATTATTACAAATTATTTGTCAGAGTTGTATCAACATAATAATATTAATCTTTATCCAAATAAATGTGTTATTGATTCTGCCACAAGAAACTAAAACTAAAAATATAATTTACGCAGAAGTACTTTAAAATATATTCTATTAATTATGTAACTAAGTCGTCTAAAATAAGTCGTGGGTAACGGCTATAGGTAATTTATAATAAAGCTGAGGAGGTAGGTTTGTAAACAAAAAATAAATATGATTCCCAAAATAACTATTCCATGCGGACGAAGTCGCGGGCACAGCTAGTAGATTAATAATTGGTTCGTTTTTTTTTTAATGTAAATTTAGACTTCGAAACCCGTTCAGACTTTTCACGTTACAACATTTATCGTTAAATAAACTAATGGTGCCAATCGACCTTGTACACCCTGGTGTCAGAAATTTTCGAAATGGTGGACTTATATTGTCTACATTCAACTGCTTGTATGACTTAGGAATCCTATCACACATTAGAGGATAGATTTGGGAACAGTAATATGATTTTAGTCGGACACCATGCCAGCCATGCCAAAGTATAATATTATTTTAATCTTGAAATGTATGTACTTCTTTTCCTACATCGTATCCTCATGACTGAGGGCCGTGTCTACTACTGGAGATCATTCCTGCTACCACACTTCGCCATCTTTGTATACACTTACTATAGACTTAATTTTAACACGCCAGTGTCATAGAGTAACACTTAATTTTAACTTCTTTTTATCTTCTTTAATAATAATGATTTAATGCAAGCAATGCAGTACCCTAAATGGTTATTTACTTAAAAGTCCGCATTGAGAAAGCGCAGAGATGTGATAGGGTTTGCGTCTGGCTGCTTGTTTACGTGATTGCCGCGTGATTAATTCGACACGTCGACTTTGGGACTGGTATATGGTTTGTTTCAATGTATTTTTGGTTAAAGATATTCCAAAATTAGACTTCGTAAAAATAAAAAATAAAGTTATTTAAATGGTTGGACCAAAGACCTGTGCTGTACTGTGTATGCATAAATTCAAGAGCTGGGCCCTTGTCGGTGGACTTTTCCATTCTGTTTTATCCCTTGCCAGTTAATCAGGAACATAATAGAAGGAAAAATAAAAGGAAAAAGGGGTTCAGGTAGACCAAGGCACAGTTACATAAAGCAATAAAAGGAGAAATTCGTACTAAATAGCAATATTCTTTTATACTGAATATTTAGGAATAAACAAAAATTAAAGAGGACTTTGCTACTGTCATGTCGACAGAAAAAAAAAAGAAAGATAAATAGAAGTGACAAGCAACAAATACTAAACACTAGAATACAATTAGTAGATTATGTTACAAGGGTGCGAAGTTGGTCATTAGGCGAATGCCTATAGAAGCCGAGTATTTGACTAATTTCGCTCTCGAGTAAAATCGGGCTTGTGTGTTTGTTAATGCATTGCTAGGTATCTCCAAAAACATATATAAGTCGTTCTTGATTCTGTTTTAAATAAGCTACAAAAACAAATAGATTTAAAAATGGCGCCACTGATACAGACAGAGCAGTCAGCAGACCCTGATAGTATTTTTTTTTGGCAATGGATTTTACGGCCATGGATACAAGTCCTTTAATAACCTCTTAATTTTTCTACACAAATTAATATTTGTAGTCCAATACTGTTCAGTAAAATAAATATAAATATGAAACACGCTATTGATTTATCATTAAGATTATTTTTTTTTCAAAAATAATGATAGGTTTTGAGACATAAAATCCTCTTGGCGTACTTTAAAAAAAATGTACCGTAACCATGGAAACCATTACTTTACAAGTGCCATTATAATATAAAAAAACGTGTTGTTTATAACCCCCATTAATCGCCTAATTACAATTAAATAATAGACACATTACGAGCAAATGTGTTAAAAAAATATTTAAATGGGAGCCATATACCAAACGTGATTTTTGCTGTTTTTATAGATAACTAGCCGTTTCCCGCAGCTCCGCCTGCGTCAAAAAGTTGCCTATGTTTGTCCCCGGGTCTTCAACTATATCCATACCATTAAGATCCGTTCAGTAGTTTGGCCGTGAAAGCGTAACAGACAGAAAGACAGACTTTCGCATTTATAATATTAGTATGGATAGATACTCGTAGTATCGACTAGCACTTGACTGGCTATAAAATACCAGTTATATGTTGTTTATCATATAGTGTTGACATTTGCACTACAAATCATCTTTAATCTATTTAAACTTCAATAATATATTTTTGTTGTATGTGCATCTCTATAAATATAAAATTTACATTGTTTTTATTCATTTTCATTTTATTTGTAATCAGGTTTTCAGTGGAATAAATTATAAGCCGCGTCTCACATCGCGACGAATGCAAGTCAACCCGGGAATACCGGTTCAATACTTGCATATTGAACGCATGCCTAAATAAATTCCTGGTAAAAACAGTAGTTAACTTTGCCCACCTCTGAAATGTTCATATCCACCTCTGAAATTTTCTTTCATATAAAACTTGATTAGAAGATTGCTTGCGGTAAGACCATGGTAAGACCCATCTTTATCGTAGTTTGTAAGAAACAATTTAAAAATAATACTTTATTAGAAACATTTTTATTGCTTTTGGATTACTTGAAATCCGTTTGGTTTAGAGTAATCCATAACGTATCATATTCGTATATATTCAAAAATCTAAAAAATATGAATAATATGATCAAAATCAAAATAAAAATAGATTTTGCAAAAAAACCCTATTGCGTTATCGAATTAGTAAAATTTTTCTACTTCATATTTTGTTAACCTCCTTTTAATATGTTTATTTAAATAAATAAAAAAAAACTTTATTTTCAGTCCATAGTCCGATTTCCGCTAAAAACACAAGCCACCTTCTTTTTTTGCTCGGTTAAAAGTGTGATATAGACAAAGAAAACATATTTCTAATTCAATCATCTTCCCACCGGAACTAACTAGCTCTATTAATAGAAGGGGGCGAAGTGGGGGACAGGGGGGTTAATGAGAGTCAATGCCATTGGTAATCCCCTGATAGCTTTTACGGGGTGCGGCCGAGGCCGTAGCTACAAGTTCAAATGACCACTTTGGTTTTGTTTACACTTTGATATTATTTGTATTTAGTAGCAGCTTCTAGGGCAATCTTCTTCTTGTTCAGTCGAAATTGCTAACTCGACAGATTCGCCTAGACCAATAAGTAGCTACGCTTACCAATAGTGCATCGTTGATTGCTATTAGATCCTCAGACGTGCAGGAGTCCTCATGTTTAAATGCTTCATAAATTTTTCGAATAAAAAACGTTCGATATAGAACAAAATAATTCGACATCGGAAACAAAGAAATCATTTGATATCAAAAAAAAATTATTCGATTCGCCATCTTGCGTAAGTCACGCTTTATAAAATAGCACTCTAGGACACCGACTCTCGCACTTTTACAACCTGGCCACGGGGCAATAGGTTAGTTTCCAGGGTCAAAAGACTAACATTAACATTAGTCCGCCATTTACGGAATCAAAATATATTAATGACGTATTTTTCTTTTGTCAATTGAACAATAAATTATAAAGATATAAAGCATCAAAGTTTAGGAGTAGGGGCTCGTGACGTCACATATTGCGAAAAAGTGTAGCACACTGTAACGTCACACAGAACTTAAACGCGCCATACCTTTAGCATTCTGTGTTTAATTTTCAAATGAAAAAATACATCTCCAATATTTTTTGATTATATAACTGACGGACTAATTAAATTTTTTAGGAAACTAGCCTATTCGCCACGGCGAATTTCGCCGCGATGCCACCGGCGACTAAAAAAAATACATAACAAGTGCAATAAAAAGCCAAGGGAACTGGTGACTGGCGAGGCGAAATGAGGAGCGGTAACAATTAGTGCACCAAATGCATTTTTACGTATTTCTTTTAGTCGCCGTGGAAATTCGCCGTGGCGAATTTCCCCGTGGCCAGGCTGTTAGAGTTTAAGTCGAATGCAAGATTTATCCAATAAACATAGTGGACGTATAGGGTTTACTATAATATAATTAGCCACCATGTTATAGATATCTCTAATTCGACTTATATTTAAGGCACGAGTATCGCCCCTCTGAAATTCGGGCATTTTTTGGGACACACTAACAGATGCGCCATAGACTAAACATCCCCGTACTTACATAAAATATTACAGACTAGGAAGTTGATAAAGAGACCTATCCTTGTCTTAACGCTCACGATAAAAGTTAGATTCTCGGGGTTTCTATCTCGTTTTCATGTGAATTTTGGGAAAACTTCTCTTACTGTATAAAACTTCGTAAGTTTACCAAATTTAGAAATCATAGATTTATGGAAAAAATGGCAAATCGATTCGGATAACTATCATAAAGTCGATTTTGTCTTTTTAGATTTTTATTTTACCAAGAACGTTTCAACTTTTTCGTTTCTTTTTTTTTTACTTCGTCGAAATATCATTTGTCACCATATCAGTTGATCATCAATTCTTTTTTTTTCGTCACTCCAACATAACATTGGATCGCAAAACTTTTTACCGTAGCGATGCTCGGCCGAATAACTTTTATTCTAAATATATATGTAAAGTATATTCTAGTATAAGATAATGGAGATATATACAATTCAATATATTGATATAGATGAGTACATGAATTTTTAATCAATAGTCGTGTATTTTTTTACAGAGCTGCAGTTTTAACAACCTAACCGAACTAAGCTACGGTTTTATTTAAAGTATTTTTTATAACCCCTGCACCCCTCCTTCCCACTAAACAAAGTTGTTTTGGTGATGTGATAGTAGTACAAATAAATCATCTGGCAAATAAAAAAAGTTCAAAAATAACTTCGCCCATTAGCAAAATTTATTTTTTAATTCGGTAAAACATAGTTAGCAAGCATATAAAATGGTACATATGTCATATTATGCTTCTATAATATAAATATATACCAAACAAGACGTCGATGAAACGTGTTGGGTCAAGTGAGATTCGGCAAAGTCAATTTCAGATAATTGATCGGTTCCCAATCGATTCACATAATGACAAATTACCTAGTTCAATGTTTCCGTACTTATTATATACCCAAGCTGTTCTAGACCTACTGAACTTAGTTTGAACATTGTTAGAAATCATCTTCAAAAGAACACTTGGTATTTTTAAGATTCTTTGAAGAGCTCGCTAGTTTGTTTTGGAGCCAAAACACACAAATGTACTTTATGTGACGTTTGACCGCCATGTTGTCAAAACATTTTTTTAGATTTTTTTGCGAATTTTCTTTATCATTGAGTATTATCATTGCCGTCTTCTAAGAATGCAATATTTATTTATTTACTCGCTGTTTCCCGCAGATCCATCTGCGTCATAAAGTAGCCTATGTTTGGCCCCGGGTCTTCAGCTATATTCATGCTAAATTTCATTACAATCCGTTGAGCGGTTTGATCGTGAAAGTGTAACGGACGAACAGGCAAACTTTCGCAACTATAATATTAGCATGGAAGTGCGGATTTCAATCATATAGGATTACGATACCCTACATAAGATTTTGAGGAAGAGGCCGAGAATCGGCCTTTAGACAAGTTACAATTTGAACAACGATAACGTCATTCGTCATATTTCGGAATTAGTATGAAAATCGACCAAGTGATTTAGCGCGGCTAATGTCAATCCCATACATTTTTTGTTTTCGAATGTAATTATCGTTTTACAAATTGTTACTTGTCTACGTGTAAGTAAAGAAGTACTAGTCTGAAATCTTTAGTCGAAAATACAAGGCAGGGCGATAATCTAGCAAAGCCTATTAATAAATGCGGTTTCAGCCTATAACGAGATTGGTGGGTTTCTATATACCTTACACTTGATACGCCAATGTTACATAAGTATAACTTTATATGGTGATTATAGCGATGCCTAAGGGTAGCCTGAAAAATTCTGAATATTTTGGCCACTAACACACCTCCTGGTCATGTTCCTGTCGGTCTGGTTTCTCTGTAAAAAGGGTTACGAAGGTGAGACGGCAATCTCTCTATTGTATATAATAACCTTAAATTATATGTAATAACCAGTTCCGCCAAATCTAGGACCATGACTTACAGCGTACCCTAGGCTCCGAAGCGTAAGCTGACGACGCAACTAGGAATACACGCTAGGATGATGATATAGCGATAAGTCCGCCGTTGTACACATTGTTTAAATAGATATCAAAATTTATAATTTTTGTGAATGGTACAAGAAAGAGTATATTTATCTTTCTATCTACAAGGGCGATTGACCTCCCACACCCTAGTACAAGGGCTTTTAGGAACCGTCTCACGACAGGAGTCCTATTTTTGAAATTTATAACTCATAAGTCGAATTAAAATTGTTCAACTTACCGATTTTACCTGTCACACTAATCAAAAATAGCTAAACTAAAGATTCAAAGAGCCTATCGAAACATTAAATTACCCTAATGAATGAATTTATTTATTTCAAGTAACTAGGACTCACATTTTGTTAGTAGTGCTTATAAACTATGTTAGTATAAAAACTATAGAAATAATTTACAAAGGCCAATCCTGCACTATCCCCCCTGATATAGTGCAACAATGGTTAACGTACAGGCAGTCTAGCCTGTTTGCAATCATTTTCAGAATGCTATTGCCACTCTCCCGCACTCTGCGCACCCGGGAAGCGCACCGTTTCCGCATTGTTGCGTAGAAACAATCAACTCGCGCTTCTGCAAACATCCCTGACGCACTACAGAAACGGGGTAGCCGCAGAAGCATCCTGAACGCATTATTATATTGGATTCGGAGACTAATGATGACCAATCCAAGTTAGGAGATTATGAGATCTACCTACTACAACTCACTCGAAACAGTAAGGGAGTCGACTTTTTGACAGAATTTTCATTTGAGTGACCGATTTTTCAGATTTTAAATGTAGCACCTTGTCTTGAAAAATAGGACACACTATCGTTTTGAAGACTGATGCTCCTAAGCGCCCCTCGCAATATCTTTTTATTTCATTTACATTATTTCAAGCTGTATAGTACAATGGATGGACTTAATGATATTTTATCCAACATCACTTCAAATTAATAAATAATATATAAATAACTCTTTATTGCACCAAATTGTAGAAAGTCCATGAATATTATTATTATCTATGGTACAAAGACCGCCTTATCGCTAGAGCAATTTCTTCCAGGCAACCAACAGGTAGGACTTCATGATATGAAACAGGAAGGTAGGCGCAAATTAACAATTGGAAAAAGTGAAACATAAAACATAACAGCATAACGTACCTATGCAGCACATACAAAAAAATATACCAATGTAAATATATGTGGTGCACATATACGCATGCATTACACAACGTAAATAAATATACATACTTATTTTTAAGCGTATCAATATAATTGAAATTGAATATTTATATATGACTTAACACATATAAAAAGGAATGAAAATACGCCTGAAATACAGGTTCTTTTGAATTCATTTGAATCCTAGCTCAGGCACTATAATTTTATGTCTGACTAGAATAAGTTTGACAAGTGTAATTTTTTAATAAAAAATTATTTAAAACTAGCTGTTTCCCGCAGCTCCGCCTGCGTATAAAAGTAGCCTATGTTTGACCCCGGGTCTTCAACTATATTCATACCAAATTTCATCAAAATCCGTTCAGCAGTTTGGCCGTGAAAGCGTAACAGACAGACAGACTTTCGCATTTATAATATTAAGTATGGATTTAATAGGGCGTCCCCTGCACATTGGACGAGTATAGTACAGGAGGTTACAGAAACATCCTGGCAAGGGTCAGTCCACTAGACTTAGATAAGATCGGCTGGAGAAGAACTATGGCGAATGCAGACTGTCACGTCCCTCAGTTATGCGGAAATGAGATTAACACATACAAGATCTTAGGAGTTCATTCATTTATCAAGTGGGCTTTTATGGTCATACAGCCCTGGAGTCAAAAAGCTTTTCGGCCTTTTTTCCCCCGACTAACAACGAGGCCAATGGTTTCGGGCCAATCAGGTGATTCAAGCCTACAATCTCCAAACCAAACTTGAAACAATTAAACAAAAGATGATACCTTTCCGAGGTAGAATAATCCTCTCTTTTATTGTAATTATATATAGACCGTCACTAACTTCTTACACTTTTTGACAGTATTTATTTATGTATGTTATTTGTAAGTTTATTCTTATTATTTATTTATGTAAGTTTATTATATGCGTCTTAATGTAGGCATGTACATTTAAGCTTTCTCCACCGCTCACGCAAGTGTTTTTCTACCGCAGCTCATTTCTACCCTAAGGTTGGCGGGAAGAAATTGCATTAGCGATAAGTCCGCCTTTGTACCCATTTAGTTGTATTAGTTTTAACTATGTGCTTCTTTTGTTTGTAAATGGTGCAATAAAGTGTTCATTCATTCATGATTCCAATGACTCTCTGTCCCGATCTTGACCTGTTTAACTCTAACCCGAATAAATTTAAAAAAACATTGTCAGGGGCCTGGTTTGATGATTCTCATAAGTAGACTAGTTCTTTAAATTATTCTACTTTTATCTTTCTATATTTATTTTCTCTATTGCATACAAATCAGACCAGCAATATAGATTCATAAATGCGAGAATATGTAAGTCAAATGGTCATAAGATATTGTGTAGTATTGTTATTGAAGACTGTATGTTCTCCGAATAAAGTAAAATAAATAAATCAGTCACGACCTACGATCTTAGGAGTTACCCATCTACAATCTATAAATAATTTTCCCAGACGAACCCCGTCAAAGATCAAAAGCAAGAAATAACGACTGTTACTATTGTGTTCAGAGTCAGACCCACTGAAATGGCTGTAAATGTGTGTCGTCAAATTAAATGACTAGTTCAAGGAAACGGCGGAAATTTCCGTCATGATGTCACTACGGCTTGGGTCGATAGTCTCGATACATTAAATGGAGCAATTGCCTGTGGTCCAGTGGTTAAGATGTTTGCAAAAAGATGCGGGTTCGTTTTCCACGGGAAGCATACTTCGCCATGTTCTTTAAAGTTTCGTGAGGAGGAGTTTACTGGTTTAGATCACTTCATTCTGGTAAATGTTTCCGTGATTATAAAAGCATAAGCCGTTGGTTGGTTCCCTAGAAGTCTTCTAAGAAATTACATTAGCGTGAAGTTTCTTCTGATTTCTCATCAAATATGTTTACTTTGGCATTTTTAGGAGCTTAATACGATCTCTATGGCGTAATGGTAAACATGCCTGTCTGCTACTTAGGAGGGTAAATGATGTTTATTTATTGTATTTGTTATATATATAGTACTGGCTGTTTCCCGCAGCTCCACCTGCGGTATATAGCCTATGTTACTCAGGGTGAATGTAGCTTTCCAATGGTGAAAGAATGTTTGAAATCGGCACAGTAGTTTTTGAGTTTATTTATTACAAACATACACACAAAAATACAAATCTTTCCTCTTTATAATATTAGTGTAGATTGTTGAGTTAGTATCCAAGAAAACAAGTGTCAAACTTACTTTAAAGCTAACTCAATGTACTCATTCCACATAAATCCACAACTTACTTTTGTGTTAGGCCTGATTCGGGTTAGTTGCCCCCGATGACATGTCTATCTTTCCAAAGAAAAGCCATTAGTCTCAACAATCGTCTACTATATATGATCTCAGCTTTTTACATTCCTTTAAGGCAGCCTGCAAAATCTGACAGTATTGTCCACTCCCAAGTCATGTGTCGATTGATATGGTTACATATAAATTATTGACAATAATCCATACTAATATTATGAATGCGAAAGTCTGTCTGTCTGTCTGTCTATTACGCTTTCACGGCCAAACCGCTGAAAGGATTTTGATGAAATTTGGTATATAGTATAATATATAGGTATATAGTTGAAGGCCCGGGGTCAAACATAGGCTACTTCTGACGCAGACGGAGCTGCGGGAAACAGCTAGTTTCTTATATTTTTGCGATTGTTACACATTAAATTACACAATTTTAATGTGCCACACCATGCATATTGCGGCGGAGACCATGGGCTGCTGGGGTACGGACGCAAAGCGAAGCAAATTCACGAGTTAGGGTGCCGTTTGGTAGAGAAAAATTGAGACCCTCGCTCTGGCTCGTTTCTGGTGCAAAGAATGTCTATCGCTATACAGCGCGGTAGCGCAGCTAGCATTTTGGGCACCTTGGCGCCTGAAATGTTATGGGGCGGGACATAGATACGTTTGTTTGTTTTTAATTTGTACCTGTTTTCTCTGTATTTTATATTTGGACCGTACTTTAATATTTAGTATAATATTGACAATAAATTTAAATACAGTTTTTAATAAATAGTAATAAACACGATAAAAACCGTAAATGACAGGAAAATATAAATATACCCGCACGCCCTACCCTAGTCTATTTACTTGTGATGCCGCGCCTCCTTTCCTGGTCTAGGTCACATCGAGCACTATGCTGATAAACCTAGATTCCTGACTAACACGCAGCCTTTGACCCTCGGAGAGTTTACGTAAGAACCTATTTTAGAGTTCCGTAGTAAACTTCAGTGACACCTCACAGTTTTTAATCACAACACAACAACGATGCTAACGAAAGTGTAATTTGGATTTTTTTATAATATAATCTAATCGTTGGAATTAATTTGTTTCTTTGTATATCAATTGATTTACTGAAATGAAGCGTACAATTATTTTGTTGTTAGTTCAATCTTTCATTACACATCATCAATTACATTTACTTACATTACTTAATGCTTTACAATACCTAGCTTAATTTTTCTCATTCCGAGAGATGAGAACTGTGGTGATAATAATCGATAACTCACCACATTTGAGTGTATCATAGATCATGTTTATTGTATGGGATCCCCCATAATTATATTTTTTTCTGTTTTTTTTTTTATTATAGTGGCGACCATGGAGCAATTACAAAGAAAAAAAGAAACAATTGCCGTAATAAGCGTTTTGTAAGAAAGTATTTGTGAGGCTACACGGGGCGGAAGCCAGACGTGCGGGGTGCTTAGTTTCGGCCGTGGCTCCAACCATGGAGCACGTGCAATGACAAGCTCCGCCCACTTTTGTGTTGGCGAGGCGCCAATGGTCACATCACTGCGCCATTTCAAACGGCATCTCCTCATTGTAATTGCTCCATGGTGGCGACAAAAATATCATCTGTGAACAAAACAGCAGGACGGATAGCATAGGTTCCCATTTTACGCTTTAGGTACGGAACTCTAAACAGCACTACCATTTAAGGCATTTACTTACCCGCGTGATGGAGTGCAGTCTCGAAGGGCGCCCTCTGCACTCGCTCTTTGGTATCTGCCAAAACAGAAATAACTGTGAGCGTGGTGCCAACTACACAAACAATACGGATGTTGGACATTGGACGAGATAGGAATGTGACTATCATCCCACATCAATCGGAATAATATTTTATTTGTGTTAACACTTGAATCAATGAGTATTAATTGATACATTCTGTAAAACATTAGAAGGAGTTCGAAAACCGTGCATTGCGCGTTTCAAGCGAGGGCGTGACAATCTCTAGCTTCTCCGTGTTATCGATGGATGGCAATAGGCTAGTTTTCAGGGTCAAAAGACTATCATTAAAATTAGTCTATCATTGAGGGAATCAAAATATATTAGTGACGTATTTTTTCTTTTGTCAATTGATTGATAAATTATATAGATATAACGCATCAAACTTTAGGAGTGGTCTCGTGACGTCACATATTGCGAAAAAGTGTAGCACACTGTGCCGTCACACGGAACTTTAACGCGCCATATTATTCTTTGTTTAATTTTCGAAAGAAAAATTCGTCTTCGTAAATATTTTTTGTTTATCTAACTGACGGACTAATTATATTTTTTTAGGAAACTAGCTAAGCACGAGATCGAATCAGAAATGAAGAGATCCGTAGGAGAACAAAAGTCACCGACATAGCCCAGCGGATTAGTTCTTTGAAGTGGCAGTGGGCGGGGCACATAGCGCGGAGAACCGATGGCCGATGGGGCAGAAAGGTTCTCGAATGGCGACCACGTACCGGTAAGCGCAGCGTTGGACATCCACCGACCAGATGGTCAGATGACCTGAAAAGGGTCGCAGGCAGACGCTGGATGCAGACTGCTGCCAACCGATCATTTTGAAAATCATTGGGAGAAGCCTATGTCCAGCAGTGGACTGACTGCGGCTGAAATGATGATGATGATGATGAGGAAACTAGCCTATTGTAAGGCTTTGTCAGATATAGGCAGCTTGAAAATATCTGACACTGTTGGCCTTTAACACACCTTGAGCCATGTTCCTGTTAGTCTGGTTTCACTGTAAAAAAGTGTTACGGAGATCAGAATGCTTTGATGTATTTGATGTAAGTACCTGTATTGGACCATCCTGGTGTCAAAGTTGTTCGGAACCACGTCGCGGCCTCTTGAACCCTATATTTTAAATGTATAACATACTAGCTATTTCCCGCAGCTCCGCCTGCGTTATAAAGTAGCCTATGTTCGACCCCGAGTCTTCAACTATATTCGTACCAAATTTCATCAAAATCCGTTCAGCGGTTTGGCCGTGAAAGGAGTAACAGACAGACAGAGTTTTGCATTTATAATATTAGTATGGATGGATATGTCGATTGAAAATCGTTCGATAACGATTAAAAATTATTCGATATGGAACAAAAATTATTCGACTTACTGGTGGTTCCTTAAACGACCAGATGGAAGGCAAGACCAACGGCTTAACGTGCCTTCCGAAGCATCATCATCATTAAATAAGACAATTAGATGATTCAAGCCTGCAATGTCCTAAATGTGTTAAAAAAGTTGAAGTTACAATTACATTGTCTAGATACAGTAAGTCGTGAAAACCGTTGTATTTAGCTTTACAATAAATAAATAATAATGTAAATCGAATCGACGACCTCCGGTCTCAGAAAAGAACCACATACTCAAATCAAGCCACATTCGTTATCACTTGACACGCTATGTTTACGAAAACACTTGCCCCGCTAGGCTGTCTAGCACCTCATTTACAGCAGACAACAATATTACCTAGTTAATAAATGAGGTTGCCATCAAATCAATAGTGCAAGTGACGAATTAGGAAATCGAGCCAATTTGAAGTCAGTGTTTGTTTATATATACATACACGTATTTGTAGATATCGCTAATAGGTACACGGTTCAGATACCATGTGTATGGAGTACTACTTAGTGTGAATTAGATTACATTACATTGTGTAACAATCAGAGGACGATATGGGTATTCTTCTATCGAGTTCATATTGGCTATAAAAGGCATTAATATTATTTATTTATTTCATGTAGTCTGTAAATATACATTGGAAACTTAACATTACGAAAACTTGGTGCAAAGGTTGGTTTATTAACAATTATTATAAAACATTTATTAATTAAAATCTTTCTTTTTTTAAATTGTGAAAGATATCTTCTTTTTTATTGATATAACACAAGTAAACATATAAAAATTGAAACTAACTATCTTATCTAAAAATAATAAATACAAAAAACAAAATATTGGGCAGAGTTCCCATCACGCAGGCAGCATTCCCACGTTGAATAGCTATGGCTATTCGCTGAGCGAGAAAGCTGCCCGCGCGAGGGTCGCCCGTTGCCTCTTTTAGGCGTCTACTAATCTCCTTGTGAAGACCCCGCGCACCGGCGCCCCACGGGCCTAGTGTCTCCATACCAAAGGCTGTGAACTCGTACTGAGTGCCGAGACAACTATATTTATTGGCCTATTATTTGAAAGATATTATATCAAACTAAATTGAAACTAGCTAATATTGTTTCTCATGAGAGAACTCTTAGATTTAATTCGTGTCGCGACGGTCGCCACTGGTGGCCTTTACATCTCGAGCTCCTGCGTATTTCGGAAGGCACGTTAGGCCGTTGCTACAATATCTATAGATTCTATCAAAATGAGATGTAAGAAGACATCTCGCTATAGATGGTATTTTAAGGCCATGCTAATCTACTACTTCTGAAATGTATTATGGGTCATACATTTCAGAATCAGGCTTTAAAGTTCTTTTTGAAAGAAAAACGTTCGACTTGCTGACTATGAAGAATGAAAATTATTCTTATTCTCTTCAGCACTCCTGAAGGTAGGAAAGTAATAGCCCAGGAAATTTATCACTTGTTGTATGGACCACCTTGCACTAAATAAGAATTGGATGTGTTAATTATTTTGTTATTTATTTCATAAGGTATTAATATACAATACAATACAAATACTCTTTATTGCAACAAAACAGAAAACAATACAGAAACAGATAACGAACCTAAATGAAAATAGGATAATTGAAATTAAGGATTAGAAGGCGTTGGTGCAGTACATCTATGAAGCCCCTGGCCCGGATGGCGTCCCCGGTCTCGTCCTACCGGAGGCACTAAAACACCTCGGGAGCCGCCTTAGGGACCTGTTTGACGATTGCTTGTCGACAGGGCGGTTCCCAAAGCCGTGGAAAGAGGGAAGGCTCTGCCTTCTAAGGAAGGAGAGTCGCCCCGAGGACTCCCCCTCGGGATGGAGGCCCCTATTAATGCTGGATGAGACCGGGAAGATGCTCGAACGCATCATTGCTTCCCGGATCATCCGGCATCTGGAGGACACAGGGCCCAATGTGTCGGACCACCAATAAGGCTTCAGAGCCGGGAGGTCCACCATTGACGCCCTGGGGGCCCTTAGGACATTCGCGGAGGAGGCCAAAGAGAATGGGGAGGGGGCCGTGGCTGTGTCGTTGGACATAGCCAATGCCTTCGGCTCCCTCCCTTACGAAGTGATCGGAGAGGCACTCCGATTTCACGGAGTGCCTCTCTACTTGAGGCGAATCGTGGAGCACTACCTCACTGAAAGGGTAGTGCTCTACGAGGAAAGAGGAGGAAGGAGGATGGAGAAGGCGATGACCTGCGGTGTTCCCCAAGGGTCAGTCCTGGGACCTCTGCTGTGGAACATCGGCTATGACTGGGCCATCCGCGGGGCCCTACTCCCCCGGATGACTGTCATCTGCTATGCAGATGACACGCTGATAGCCGTCCGGGGCGAGGAGTTAGAGGGAGCCCTGAGGAGAGCGGCAGTCTCAGCAGAACTGATCGTGACTAGGATCAGACTGCTGGGACTCAGGGTGGCCCTAAACAAGAGCGAGGTCATCGCCTTCGGGAGAGGGAGAAGATGGCGCCCGCAGGCTGGCGCGTCAATTCCCATTGGCGGAGAAAGAGTCCAGGTGAGGCCCAACATCAAGTATCTGGGGCTCATCCTGGACTCACGCTGGGACTTCGGGGAGCACTTTAAACAGCTAGCTCCCCGAATAGTCGGCGCAGCATCGGCCATGGGCCGGCTGCTGCCCAACGTTGGAGAGTAGAGCTGGAGAACTCCCCTTATGGTACTCGTACCATAGGGGCGCTCCTCCCATCGCTCCGGGAATGGCTTGACCGTAAACACGGTCTGCTGACGTACAGGATGACGCAGGTAAATGCATTTCCCGTCCGGAAACAAAAAAAAAAAAAAAATAATAATGATTATTATGTAAACGTTTGCTTTGAGTTATTTTTTGTATTATTAAATGAATTTAACAAATATTCAAACCGCGCGTGTTTTTTTTTTGGTATATTAACACATTATCTTAAATAGTGATTTTTGAATCGCACAAATTTTCTGGTCCGCCAGACAAACAGAGGTGTTAAAAGTAAATTAAAAAGCAGTTTATTAAGCAATAAACTTGACATTCACGGTCACGATTCTGAACGTAAAGACATAACGTAATGTTTTTCAATAAAAAAAACACGTGAGCAGTAAAAGAAAGATGTTGGCCTTCGAGACAGATGGATAATGATATCTTATTGTTTCCTTGTTATTGGCAAAGAAAACGTTGACTAGTTTGAAAGAAAATGTACACTTTGTTGGTACTCCATAAAACTCATTATGGAGTATGTGTAGCGTACGTCTGAGCGATAAAATTAGAAATAGTGAGATAAGGAAAAGGTGTGGTGTGAACGAGGATGTAGTGACAAAGGTAGAAAAAGGGATGTTAAGGTGGTTTGGGCATGTAGAAAGGAGACTTACGAAAGGTATTTACAAATCAAAGGTGACAGGAAAAGTCGGTAAGGGCCGGATTCGGAGAACATACTGCGACCAAATCGCAAACATGTTAAAAAGGGAGATGTCAGGAGTACCCGTAATCGACGAGCGTGTATGACGAGAGTAATGAGCGTAGAAGAAGCGAGGGAAGTCTGTAAGGATCGTAGCAAATGGAAATCCGTAGTCTCTGCCTACCCCTACGGGAAAAAGGCGTGATGGTCTGTATGTATGTTGTTGGTTATATCTGTTGCACTCATTGGAAATGGAAGGTTGTACTCTGTGTTCAGTTTCTATGCTCCTTACTCACTGGGATACATTACCTAAACTTTTAAAAAAAGTTTTTTTTTTTAGTAGAGTAGTATTTCTGTATATGTACTCCACACAACTAAATAATTTTACATGGAAAAAAAATTTTTTTTTTTTTCAATGTACCTTCGGTCCCCGAACCCATAACGCACTTGTTTGCCAATTTTGTCGCTCCAACACTGCTTTTACTAATGTTTACTAACGTTAGTAAAGATTTGTTTATAAAAATTTGACATACATTATAGTTAAGGTTAAATCCGGTGAATCGAATGTCTAATACTTATAATTTACTAAACAGCGATATTATAGGCTTGGACATATTTGGTGATAGCCTGAACGTTTTTAAGGATAAAGTGCTGAAATTTTTAAATAAGTCTTCTTCTTTCTCCTGCCACCTTCCCAGTTTATCTGGGGTGGGGCCTCCTAGTAACTCGGAGCCAGGATTGAGAAATTTGTAAATAAGTAAGTAGGTAAAATAAAAAATAAAATCTGCCATTTTTTTTAGCTGTATTGGATATGTAATGTAATCGTTTATTTTCAATTTAGGATATAATTTTATTTAATGACCAATGTTATGTATAACTTGTTTATATTGGAACCAAGCTTGTAGCGTAGTTTATTAATGACTAGCTGTCTCCCGCAGCTCCGCCTGCGTCAAAAAGTAGCCTATGTTTGACCCTGGGTCTTCAATTATATTAATACCAAATTTAATCAAAATCCGTTCTGCGGTTTGGCCGTGAAAGCGTAACAGACAGACAAAAAGACAGACAGACTTTCGCATTTATAATATTAGTATGGATGTATATCAACACTGTCGGTCTACTAAGGCTTTTTTAAATTAAAAAAATAACAAAAGAAATAAACAAAGAGTTTAAAGTTCACTGATAAGTTTATATCAAATGTGTTACATGGTCAGTCAACTTTGTGCACCCAGTCTTTCAGAACCGACTTTCAGCCTGTCTTGGTTCATTTAAGAACCACCAGATGGCAGCCGAGATCGACGACATAACATGCCTGTTCCTGATTACTAACGAATAAATAGTTCACATAAATTAAGCATCTGAAAATTAATTATTTAATAATAGAATTTAAAAAAATAATAAAAGAAATATAAATAATAACCATTATCATAATTGTCGAAGTGCCTAAACTGCGGCCTTGCATGTGTAGAAGAGAATGAGGAAGACCTTTGCCCAGCAGTGGGACAGTATAGGTTAAAGAAAATCATCATCATCATCATTTCGGCCGCGGCCAGTCTACTGCTGGACATAGGCCTATCCCAATTATTTCCAAAACCCGATTTGAAAACGGCCTGCGTCTTGCATTAATAATAAATAATATGAAATTGTTTCAAAAGTCTGCTATTGATTTATAAGGTGTATAGAGTACTAGCTGTTTCCTGCAGCTCCGCCTGCTACAAAAAGTAGCCTGTGCTTGACCTCAGGTCTTCAACTATATTCATAACAAATTTCATCAAAATCCGTTCAGCGGGTTGGCCGTGAAAGCGTAACAGACAGACAGACAGATTTATAATATTAGTATGAATACCAAGAAAATAAGAATTGCTGTATATTTTTTTATAAGCTAACGTCAAATATCTTACCTAAAAATAATTTTTCTTTTCAAAAAAATTCAAACCTAAACATACATTTTTAAATTGAATAAAGATTCGGTATTTAGAGGCATTTATTAACGTAGTAAATATAATCATCATCATTTCTTGTAGATTACTTGTCTGTCGACCATGTACATCCTGATGTCAGAGTTGTAGTAAATATAATAAAACATGGACTAGTGAATTTCAATTATGGAAATTCATATAATAGACTTAATGAAATTCTTTTTGCACTCGTGATAATACGACAGTTCAATGAACTGTTTGTACTGAAATACCAAGAGAAAAATTCTTTGTTTTTCAAATCACAGTGTTGTGTGTCTGTCCGATTATAAAGACTTATAATTTAACTAATTTGTTCCAAATTATTTTGATAACTGCTGCTAAAATTAAGCCGTATCAATTTTTCTCGTCGTCATCTTTCATTTTAATTTTTTTTTTAAATATTATAATTAAACTACAATGTCCATAAAAAACAGTAAAGCGTGCCGTCTGTTGGCTCCGAACCCACGGCCTCCGGGCATTATTCAAACGTCTACTAGACAACATTTAATGAAACTGAAATTTGGGCTTATTATTTCAACTCAATGTTGAACACTAACGAATCAAAATTAAAACGTTTACTCTCACCAAATCCAACCAGCTCAATCCAGCTTAAACCAGATTCGTGCCAGAATATTCCAGCCGAAAAATATCGGTTATAACCAGAATATTCCAGCTTGAAAGTCGATGTTTCCCACAAGATGTCATTAGCAACAATTGCGTTGATTGGTGTTGATCGCCTAATCCAGAGATCTGTGGACCCGACTCGACTAATTGATATGTAGTCGACTATTTGCGGTCTTGAATTTGATATTTATAGTTTCGACCCTGGCTTTGATGTCACTGAATGATTGCTATAGATTGTTGGGATTTTATTTTTTTTAATACTCGTAGTACTGAATTTATTTTGTCATCTTGTGCTTTCTTGTCAGGTAATTTTATTGATATATCGTAAGTAAACATATAAATATTAAAACTTACTATCATATCTAAAAATAATAAATAAATACAATGGTTTGGTTCGGGATGATGGTAAGAGACCGGATGGGATGACTTTGGTGCCTTGGAGCAAGGGACGCCCGTTAGTTTGCGACGCTACCTGCATCTTCACTCTGGCGCTCCGTCCCACCTCCAAGTCACTAAGTCGAAGATCGGCAGTGCTGCAGCAGCCGCAGAAGACCTCAAAAGACTTAAATATGTAGGTACTAGCTGTGCCTGCGGCTTCGCCCGCGTGTAAACCTCCTTTGGGAACATGATGTTTTTCCAGGACCAAAAGTAGCCTATGTTACTCCCCATCCTTTCAACTAACTCTATGCCGAAAATCAAGTCGATTGGTTGCTTAGTTAGGGCGTGAAGGAAGGACAAACACACTTTCACATTTATAACATTAGTATGATAGTATGATTGGAAGTAACTACATATTTAAGGGCCTTTTGGGGAAGAAACTCTGTGTTCATGAGGTCCATCAGAACATTAACTTTTTAAGTTCATCTCGAAAAGAATAATCGACTTATCCCGTGTACAAAAGGCTGGGTGTTTCCTCTCACAAAGGATCAGCATTGCCATCCAACGTGGCAATGCTGCCAGCCTTTTGGGCACATTGCCACGATGTAACGATTTGCAGGGACTACATAATTTGTAAATATCAGTTTTTTTTTATTTGTTTAAATAGTTTTTAGTTTATTTTTAATTAAGGATTAAGTATATTTTCTTAATCGTATGCGATTTTAATTTAAATAAAAGATAAAAATTCCGATAAATACAAAAAACTAAATATAATCTAAATTGCAACATTCCCGGGTTGAATAGCGATGGCTATTCGCTGAGCGAGAAAGCTACCCGCGCAAGGGTCACCCGTTGCCTCTTTTAGGCGTCTACTGATCTCCTTGAATTTGTTTTTATCATTATATTCGTGTGATTCGTATATTATGAAGATAAGAACGTGGTCAAAACCGTAACAAAATACGAAGTATTATTCTGCCTGTAAGTTTAGAGAATATATGAACTATCTGTGTGTGGTTACTTATAGACCCGGAAGTCGTGGATTTGATTCCCATTAGAAGCGTACTTCATTAATTGGCCTTAGGACATTGCAAGCTTGAATCACCAGATTATCTGATAACAAAGAAGCTGGGCTCATATAGTGCAAGCTGATCTGCGAGAGAAAGGAGTTGACAACGGGCAACCATCGCTCGGCGCTCTCTCGTTTCAGAAGCCAAAATCCACTTCAGTTCGCTGAGCCAGTGAAGTAGTGAAATTATGATCATAAAAATCTAACTGAGACCAGTATAAACTACATTTCGCCAGTGTTATGTACTTCAGCAGATGAGGCTGTAAAACTATCGATAGATACGACAAGTGGCACCGTTATTACATAGATAGTGCCACAGACAACGATTACAATAGATTACGGATTCAGTATTCGGTTCTTAATTTTCTTCTATGTCATAGATTAATAGAATTGACCTTCATTTCAGGTAGCCTGTTCAGTGTTTAGAGCTATTGCCTGATGACCCGGAGGTCGTGAGTTCGATTGTTTGGATGCAGTTATATCGGTTCTTTATTTATTTATTTATTTAACCTTTATTGTACAAATTACAATTTGTAAAGTACAATAGGCGGACTTAATGCTAAAAGCATTATCTAACAGTCAACCTTTGGGTATAGCAGAGAGCTTAAATGTGGGTGTACTGAAAATACCATTTAGGACATTACAATCTTTAATATTAGTCTTGATTTTACATAATAATTATCTAACTTTTAAGAAAGATTTTCCATGGTTCCATGCTATGCCATGTAATATTTCCGACATTTCAAGCATGTTACAACAGCCGTGATTGCGGAATGACTAGCGCTCAGTATTTGTACAGATCCATACTTCCAGAGGAATCATCTTCCACTGTCTTCTTAGTGTCACGAAACGTAACTAACCTTTTTAACGTAGGTACCGCAAGCAACCGTTTTTTAGACTGCAAGGTCAATAGACCCCGCCACCTTTGTGTATTAATAACTCAGATTTAAAAAATCTTTAACTTGGCCCCAGAAAACGAACGGAAGGCGGTTTTTGATTTGTGAAAAATAAAATATTTAAAAGTTTAGGCAATACTTTTCTTTGGTAAGATACTTGAGCCTCTAACCAGATAGCTAGTCTTCCCTTTGACTGACGATGGCATTCACCTTGACAAAGCTACCGTTGCTATTAGGGCGCGCCTCGAAAGCTTTTTACACAATTAGCTTAGAAGCTCCGACGTGGGCTTTCGTCTAATCTGCCCGGCGATTATTCAATGTCCAACTTAATTAAACAAAATGTTGTAAAAAAAATCCAATGGGTCTAGATCAAATCAGATGAGCAGTAGGTAACGTGCATCCCAATATAAACACTTAGAAGTATTCTACTCTTTCGTCTTTTCATTAAAAAAAAAAGAAACTAAAAACGCACGCTTTATGATTCCATAGATTAATTAAGCGCAGTTTAAACAAAATTTAATGTAAAAATCACAAACCAAAAATTTCAAACCCACCTAATTTTGACCCACAACTTGCATTTATCTGCATCACACCTTTGGTTGACCCATATAAATTCTTAGTAAAAATATCTATCTAAATAATATTTTCTAATATGGGAACCTGCCAAGGTTCAGTACTAGCCGTACTAGCAGATATGTGGCGACGTTATGGTCATTAATTGTTTTAAATCAATTTCATTTTGTACCTGTACCGTGATATTATATGAGTGATAATTTAAATGACAAATTTATTTATCTTTAAGACACGTCATACCACAAAATAGTTACCAACTAACAAATATTTCTCACGATTTCTAGAAAAAGCTTATTAAAATCTAAAAAGGACAGTAAGCTATATATTTATTTTTAATTATCATTTAAAAATTTACAATTATTTATTGTATTTAAATAAACATAACAACAAATTTGTAAAAGAAAGAAATTAAAACTCTGACTTGTATACACCAGTGGAAAGATTTTCGACTCTTCCCATAGTGATTGGCATGCCGCCCGAAGGAAGACTTGTAAAACCCCAACATTGTTATAATTTTTATTCAAACTATTCATAAAATGTAAACTTTTGTTTTAAATTTCATTTAAATTTTTTCATTATACAATGGTTTATTTCAGTAAAAATAATAATTACAATTATATGAACCTATGAACTAAAAACCTACACTAACAACTCAATTTAACATAAACTAAAATTAAATTAAAACTAAAAACTTAAAAATCTAAAAACTGGTGTCCCTGTGGCATGGTTCCAAGAACGCCAGCTGCATTCCCGCGCTGAATAGCAATTGCTATTCTTTGCGCGAGATATGAGCCGGCCCTCTTGTCACCAGGTCATTTTTTTCATTTATATCTCATCACTTCTTATCTCGAAAATCTGGTATCAATTGATCAACTATTTCATGGACTACATTTATCATCATCTAAGAATGTTTGCACATTATGCTCATTCAATCAAATCGAGTGGATCACATGGCCCTATACTCCCTGGTGTAGAGTGTCTTGCGACTGCCTGCGACCTTTTTCAGCCCATAATGTACCGATAAGCCCATTCAAGTATTGAAATCATTGTCTAGAAGAAATTAATACAATAGGCTAGTTTCCTAAAAAAATATAATAAGTCCGTCAGTTAGATAATCAAAAAATATTGGAGACGTATTTTTTCTTTTGAAAATTAAACAAAGAATGGTAAAGATATGGCGCGTTAAAGTTCCGTGTGACGTCACAGTGTGCTACACTTTTTCACAATATGTGACGTCACGATCCCCCACTGCTAAACTTTGATGCGTTATATCTTTACAATTTATCGCTCAATTGACAAAAGAAAAAATACGTCACTAATATATTTTTCTTAAACATGCGCGGAAATATTGCCATTACTTTTGAATAAAGAACACGCGAAGTAACATATTTACGGAGACTGAAAATCAAATTCACTTCCCGGCGCGTTCTTTGAATTTGGAACGAAGAGCGCGCCGGCAATGTTGTATGAAACGGTGTGCTGTTTGAATTTAGAACTTTTTCATCTATCGTACACATTGCGTTCTCATGGCTGTATCTGAAAAACCAAAATCACTTCCCGGCGCGTTCTTTGAATTTGGAACGAAGAGCGCGCCGGCAATGTTGTATGAAACGGTGTGCTGTTTGAATTTAGAACTCTTTTATCTATCGTACACATTGCGTTCTCGTGCATAAATGCATCTGCACCCACTAGATGTATATAATAAATTAAATTTATTATGTAAAAGGCCCTTTTTTATTTCCTTGCATTTTTTTAAGAAAAGCACTATATATGCCTCCGCCGAAATGGCAATTGCCTGTCTCGTATTATTGAAGTCCTCGCCTGCGGCTCGATCTCAAACTCATACTCGACCTGCAATTGCCTATTTCGCTGTCTTTGCAATAATGTACTATTAATTCCCTAAATTACGGACTAATTTTAATGATAGTATTTTGACCCTGGAAACTAGCCTATTGCACAATAATTATAAAAACATGGTTTATCTCAAAACCGGTGAATCAACTCGTATTTGTTTACTCTAGATGTCATAATGTCGGTCTGTCTGTCCAAACAACATTGTTTTTGGAAGATAACAGTCTACTGTCTTTACAATATTTAAGAAAATATATTAAGAAAATTCTTCAAACTCAAATAACTAGTTCTCTATACTCATTATTAAGTATAGATTTATGAGCAACTCCTAATATAATGAAGATTCTCTCGAGAATTTTTAGTTGAGTTTTAGGACGACTCTGAGTGTAACAAAGATGAGGTTTACCAATTTGACGTTAAACAAGCTCCTCAACACTTATTGGCGTAATGGTCAACATTCTAGTCTGAAGGTTATTATGTAAAATTTTAAATAAATAAATAAATAATTTACATATGTATTTGTTATAAATTTTTGATATAATTTGTAATGTTATTAAAGAATTCATAAAATTACAAATTAGAACAAAATGAATAAATAAATAATTAAAAAATTATTTGATTTATCCATAATACAAGTTAGTATCAAACTGATTTTGGGGCTAGCTCAATTTGTATGTCCCTATACACTTTGCTTTTAAAACACAAAATAAACAAAAACATGATTTTTAACCCAGGTCGGGTCCTGGCGGAAATTAACTAGGATAGCCGGAAATGAGAATTAGCAAAAACGAAGAAGATTTTAAAATAAATCAAAATGAACAGAACGTTAAAATGCGTGAATGCTTTTCTAGAAGCTTTATAACCGATATATAAAGCAATCACTAGATAACTATCTTATCACTGACGTCATCACAATTACTTATCAGAATCTCGTAGTGGCCTACGCTGTAGACCCGCCTTGTTTCGTAGCTACTGCGCTACGAGGACCGGCTACGAATGAACTAAGAAAATAATTATATTTTCTGACTAAATAAAATTTGAATGTGTTATTCTAAATTATATTTCTTGATATGCTAAACTGCCGAGCTTCAAACATCAGGGTGCCAATGTCAACCACCCATACAACCATTCTGGTCGCAGTGTAGAAACTGTTACCATTGTAGTAGGTAAACAGTTTCTACATTGCGACCAGAATTATTTTATGGGCAGCACCAAACGAGACCAATAGCATGACCCAGAGTGTGTCATGTTTCTTTTGGTTGGCCATTATGTCAACAACGTCAGATTCTTTTAGGCTGCCTAAAAGCATCTGACACAGCCTGACTGTCATCCATCGACAACAACCGGGACCAACAGCTAAACGTGCCTTCCGAAGCACAGAGAAGCTCGCGATAGAAAATGCCACTAAATGGCGACCAATCCAATGCGGGTCGCGTCTCGCCGCGCATTCACTACGGATATAAGAGAAGCTAATTAACACGTGATAAAAATGTTATTTACACGATATTTCGAAGCGTCGCCGGTGCGCCCTCGTGCCAGAATAGACTCGACGCGGCGAATGCCAAGGGTTCGACTTTGTCCGATAAACAAACACATGCTTCTATAATATGTCATATAGAACTATAAACAGGTAAGTTAAGAGAATGTGTGTTAAAGAGAGGAACTTGTAATAGGCACTTTTAAGATGATTGAGGAGATGTTTCATTTAATATAATATTTATCATGTATTTTTTTTTTTAGTATTTTATTTATTGACTAGAAAAAGCAAAATAATGGCAGGAATTAGAGTCGGAATAACTACAAATACGAAAAATAATAATCCTAAAAAAAAATTTCCGAGTCAAGCGCAACAAGTATCAATTAAAATTAGTTAAACACGTCCCTATGCTCACGTAATATCCTTTTTTTCTATTAATACGTTCCGTTATCACATGCTGGCTGCGTTTCGTATCACGCTCATAAAATATGTTACGATTAAAAATAATAAAAAGTCGACTTGTCATTGGTAATTAATAATTACGCATTTGCATTATATCATTAATACATGCTTCTGTTATCTAATAGTTAAGGTGTTTGCCTTTATATCCAGAGGTCGTAGGTTCGAATCTCAAGAAAAGTTAGGGTACATAATAAAAGTTTATTGAATGATGCCGATTGTTTGATAACAAAGTTAAAGTTTCGATACTATAGTGTATAGGGTCATTTGACCTCAAGTCTAAAAGATGAGAATAAATTATTTACCGAGGCTCGGGAGAATTCCTTGGGATTTTTAGAAATCTACCTACGTTACTGACATATAAAAAACAAAATAATTACCCAATCTTATTCTTGTAGCTAAAAAAATTAAAATGAATGCTTCTTATGTAAACAACTTTATACATTTTTTTTAATTGACGAAAGAACATCGAAAATAAATATTGTTTATACTGTTGATAAATAATGTCAAATCAACCGCATGATAAAACTGTTACCTATTTCAGGAACTACTTGAAAAAGAGTGTCAAAATCATTCCAGAAGAACATAATAATAAGTTACAAAAATAGTAAATATATCATTAAAAGTCAGGTGAAGACGCTAGCACAAATAAAAATTGGAATTACCTCCACGCTCCTCCATTTCGGACACGAAAAGTCACAACACTAAAACAAACTTAATTCTAATATCACACAAAAATTAACAGATGTCTTTGAAAAACCACAGAACGATTATAAAATTAACGATTTCTTTATCCCATTTGTTTTATCTTTATTTTTTATTTTACCGAATCACTTTAACTTTACTCGATTGCGATGGGTTGGCAGCATGAGCGCGTCACTTCTGTACGGTTGCCAATACTATACTGAGTTGGTCTGCGGACGTTGTCCACCCAGTGTGATTCCTGGAGACCTATCTTTAAAATGTATGACTCGTATGTCGAATGAAAATTATTTAACACGGCGAATCTGCGTGAGTCACATTATTCAAAAATAGTAGTTCTGGATCCTGATTACGTGGACTATGCGGTTTCGACGAAGGGAATCAAACGTACAGTAATGGTGCAAAAAAATTGTTTGACGTTCAAATTTGTGTCTTCTTTTTAACAAAATTTCTTAGATGTGCTTTTAGTGTCCAACAAAATCTCAAATTCAGGTTACATTTTTTTTTTATATATACAACTAAGTAGGCAAACAAGCGAACGGCCAACCAGATGGTAAGTGGTTAACGTAGCCTATGAACGCCTGCAACACCGGAGACGTCGAGCGCGTTGCCGATCTGCCCGCTGTCAGCACAGCGACCCCTCTGGAGCCTGGCGACCCTACTCACCAGCAGGAACACAACACTGCATCACAGTGTTATTTGGCTGCGGTCTTCTGTAGGGTGGAGGTACTTCCCCAGACGGACTACTCCTTACAAAATGTCCTATCTCTCTTAATCTGATAACTAAGGTACACCAAACTAAACAATGTATTTGTGTCATTGAAATCTTCTATCTATGTCGTTTTTGTCCAGCAAGAGTATACACAGCTGAAAAAAAAATTAAAAATTGAGCTGATTTTATTTATTAACGGATTTGGGATTTATCGGGGATATTAAACGAGGCGACCTGTGACCAAAATGATTTCCTATATTTTGTTCAAAAGATAAACAACGCTATTCAACACGGAAATGCGGCCAGCGTTTTGCGCACTTGTCTTAAATTGCGGACAATTTGAACTATCTATAGGCCCCATTGGCCTGTAAATAGTTCAAATAATTTTTATTTTATTTTAATAAGTAAGTTTCTGTACAATAAAATAACATATTTAACATATTTATTGCAAGTCCATGTTTCTAATTGATCTAAAACGAAACATTGAAAAAAAACCTTTTAAATACTTACCTAAAATATTTCTTAAAGGTCAATGCGGTTAAATAAATGCTCAGTGACCTTAAAATAAACACGTACGTCATGCGAAGTTTCCCTTTTCTCGAAGAGCCAGAAATAGAAAAAAAAAATATGACAAGAAAACATGCCCGCACCCTGACAATTCAGCGCGTAAAATGCTAAATTTGGACAAAATTTCAGGCACTTTGAATCTCTGCCTAATTATGAAGTATTTCAGTAAATATCTCGTATAATTAGTAAACAAGATATTTTAGTAAATATCTTGTATAAATAAACAAGACGAAGAGGGAGTAAATAAACTTGTGAAAAACACATGTTAAGAAACAATGGGAGGTATTGACATAATAAAGTTCCAAATTAGGAAATGGTGAGGATAACATCATCATCATAAAGAGTGGATTACATGGTCAATTGGCCCGTAGACCCTGGTGTCAGAGTTTTTCGGAACCGTTCTTGGCATCTGTTGTGGGTCATTTAACGATCACCAAATGGCAATCGGGACAGACGGCTTGACGTGCATGGAATAATGATTATTATTAGATAACTAGGTAATTCAAGCCTGCAATGTCCTAACCAAACCAGAAACAACTAAGTAAAGCGTGCTTCCTCCAAACCCACGACCTCCGTTATATTTTTTTCCATTCGTCATGACAGATTCTTACTAAAAGCATCAATAATCAATTGTTTAAATTTAAATAAATTTATTCCGCAAATTCCAAAAATAACTTCTTAAAAAATTACCTTAACAAATATGGAAGTAAGAACTCTAGAATTTTCCAATCTTCTTAAAATCCAAACTAAGAGTTGTTAATTGTTAAGACAAATAAGTATGAGATCCGGGCTAGTGGCAAACATGAATATACTGGTAAACATAAGTCCTATTTGCTTATTTAATTTGAACTAATATATTTGAATCAGTAGACCATTACATTGTTGTTATTTACATTTAGTTATCTCCATTTTTGGCAAGTCTGCCTCTAAATCAGTGGTTCTAAAGTTTTTTTGGTGTTCTCAAAACGTTTGAATAGCAAAATATTGGCTGCTCTAAATTATCAATTGTTACAATGTTATATCCTATAATTTTACTGTTGTGATTGGTTTAATAAAGTGTATATCTATCGATCTATTGAAAAAAAAATATAGGAGAGGTCTTTTGTCCTTTTTTTTACATATTACGATAAATATAAACATCAATATAAATCTCTGCGCACCACCTATTGGTTGACTGGTAGAAAAAGCCTTTGGCTTTAAGTCCGCTCTTTACATTATTGTAATTTATTTAATCGTATGGCTTTTTTATCTTACAGCAATCGCTCTCACTATTCTACAAGTACTGCGTCAGTTGATTTATCCATAGGATATCATATCATATATCGTCCCCTTCAAGGGTGAAAAGTCTGTCGGGTCACCATCATACCTAGTGAGTTTATGATTTTTACATTAATAAGGCCATTATTAATAATGCCAAGCAGGGATTTTAAATGAGGATGGACTATAAGAATTAGAAGCGGGCCTTGGACTCCGAAGCAAACAGCTGACTATGAAACCGAGAAAACGCTAAGAATTAGAATTGAAACAATAGGAACTTTACCTACTAAAGGCCGATTTCACCAAACTCAGATAAGGTTTATTCCAAGGATAATGACGCAATTTACTCTCTTATAATAAAATTTACATGTCACCATACAGTTATCCATTTTTTTATGCTTAGTTTAGTTACTCTTTGATAGGGATTACTTTAGTGAAATCATCCAAAATTACAACAAAACTTGTAACTCTCGATATTTCGTAGATTAAAGCTCAATCGAACTAAGCTTCGAGATATAAAGCCAAGGCCACACCATCAGCGTGCCCGCCGTGTCAATACTTAGTGTGTACTCGTCATTACGCCGGCCGTGAACGCACCCTTATTTATTCATAGACCAAGGTTTCTATGTGGCGTCTATGGTGTGGTTTAAGGCTATTATATACATACATAAATATAATGTGTACCAAAGTTGATTAAAGAAGATATATGTGTCTATACTGGCAGAGTACGCCGAACTTTTTTTTTCTTTAAAAAGCAATTTAATTTAATTAAATAATTATTATTTTACTAAAATATAATAAACGATTTAATTATATAAAAATAAAAATTTGCGAATTACAAAAAGGTTCTCAATACCACTGTATTTTTACGCATTACTAAGTCATTTCCAGAACCAATTTTTATATGAAAATATTTTATTTATTACGACATTTGTATGAATGAGCTAGATAAATATACTCTTTATTGTACCGTTGACAAATAAATATTATGTTAACTAGGGTCTTAGGGCCCGATTGACCTTCCAGCCATCAATAAGAGAGGTAGGGCATTTTGTAAGGAGTAGTCCGTCTGGGGAAGTACCTCCACCCTACAGAAGACCGCAGCCAAATAACACTGTGATGCAGTGTTGTGTTCCTGCTGGTGAGTAGGGTCACCAGGCTCCAGAGGGGTGGCTGTACTGATAGTGAACACGTCGGCAACGCGCTTGTGACATCTCCGGTGTTGCAGGCGTTCATAGGCTACGGTGACCACTCACCATCAGGTGGGCCGTACGCCTGTTTGCCTACTTAGTTGTATAAAAAAAAAAAGAACCGATAGTTGAATCTCAAGGGGTCATTAATCTCAATACAGTAACATTTACGTAAACTTGGATAATTGGAATGTGATAATCATAATTTGTTGTTTGTGTAACTTTCTAAAGGCAGAGCAAAGTCAAGGTCTGTTGAACTCATAGTGAGTACAACTGATAATTATTAAAATTAAATTTTATTTAAGCTATTACCAAATTAATGGCAGCTAGATTAAGAAGACTAGCTTTTACCCGCAGCTTTAAACCATTGGTTAATAATATTATCTATTCTGTGCCTATGGAAACAGTTCTTGCGACATAAGGTTAAAGGTTAATTAAAAAAAAAATGTTCTGAAGTAAAATGTGAAGAGATAGCAAATAAAGAAATAAACATTTAAATATTTTCATTTTATAATATTAGTAAGGATTAGGATAGGATTTTGTCGAAACAGGAGTTTGTAACTAAGATCCGGGAGCTAAACTGTAATTTGAATAATGAGTTTCTAATTAATCTATATATATAAAAATCAATGCCACTTTTCGTTGTAATTTTATAACTCAAGAACGGGCTCACCTATCCAAACCAAATGTTTAGGCTTTGTTCGGACTATTTAGTAGATGGTTTATGTGAAGTTTGCACAAAATCGGGTCGAGCGGTTCTTCATTTATCACTTTATACGTAGCGAAGCACGTACCAGGCCGCTAGTATATTATAATATTTTGATGTTCATCAATAAATATGATTAGCTCTTTGTATGGAACCACGTCAGAGGTCAAAAGATCGTCCCGAAAAAACTCTGACACCAGAGTGTAAAGGGTCGACTGACCACAGAATTAATAATAATACTAACGTAGACGTAACCCACTCGATATGATTGCATGAACTCAAAACAACTTTTATGATGTCAAGTAATCATATACGCACAAACTAATAAATTTAATCTCACCAAAGACTCGTATTTCTTGCGTGTATTTTTTTGTATATAGTCGTGCCTTCCTGTACTGTCCCACTGCTGGGTAAAGGTCTCCCCCATTCTCTTCCACTTATCCCGCTATGGGATAGTAGGACAGTATAGGATAAGGGAAAAAATCTCGTATCTTCCGAAGCATGGAGTAGCTTTAAATGAGCTTGTCACGAACGGTGACCAATCCAAGTCAGACCGCGCTCGTCGTTGCTTGACACGCAATAGATTGAGCATCTCACTCCATCGTCTCAGTAGAAGCCGTTGTACTAATCGTTGCTACGCCGTGGTCGTAGAGCGTGCTACGTCGTAGACGGTCCTCGCTACGCCGTAGCCTCCTCTCACTTTTGCAGGGTGACTTTTAGACACTAGTCAAATTGTCAGGTGTGCTATTTTTGAGAAGTGTGTGACTCACGCAATATCGGCGAGTCGAAGAATTTTAGTTCGACATAAATGTCGTACATTTAAGAATAGGGTTCCAGGTTATTTTCAAAAGTTGAAATTCTACTATTTCGAGAAATTACCTAATTAAAGAAATTTCCAGTAAATACGAAATAACTCTTGTTCCACCATTGAGTGTTGCATATCGGATTTAGGGAAAATCAAATCGTGTGTTGCAGAATGCATATTGTCGATTGACTATGTAACCAATATGAATGAATAAAGGATATTTATATTTTTTTTATACAATTAACTAGGCAAAGAGGCATACGGCCCACCTGATGGTAAGTGTTCACCGTAGCCCATGGACGCCTGCAACACCAGGGGCATCACGTGCGCATTGCCGACACTTGAGAAATCCTTTAATGCCCTTTTTGAAAGACCCCATGTTGTAATCTCTTGGGAAAACCATGTTGGGGAGCTCATTCCACAGTCTCAGCGTACGTAGGAGAAAATTTCTACTAAAGCGCACCGTACGCGATTATTTGTATTCTAATGAATGCGTATAAATCCCCTGTCGATGGCGAGAGGTGCGATGGTAGAAGGTGGGTGTTAGAATCATCTCAAATAGTATTCTATTCAAATAATCATTTAAAAAAGGAAATTTTCGACTACGTACGACTATAGAAATAAAATTATATTATAGTATCGAAGAAGTGTAACGTGTGAGGGCGAGACAATTGGCAAACGCCTCAGAAATCGATACCAACTATGATGTTATTAAATTTGCTATAAATAACCGCCAATTAGAGTTCTTTTTATAACGAAATGCTTTTTTGTCTGGCTCAAATGCGATGAAAAAATGCTTTACTAACATTCTGGATTTCTAATAGATGAAGACCTAGAATAGAAGAGAGGTAGGACATTTTGTAAGATATAGTCCGTCTGGGGAAGTACCTCTACCCTACAGAAGACCGCAGCCAAATAACACTGTGATGCAGTGTTGTGTTCCTGCTGGTGCTGGGTCGCTGTGCTGATAGCGGACAGGTCGGCAACGCGCTCGTTACATCTCTGGTGTTGCAGGCGTTCATAGGCTACGGTAACCACTTACCATCAGGTGGGCCGTACGCCCGTTTGCCTACTTAGTTGTATAAAAAAAAAGACACGTAAAAGATGACCTGGGCGAGTTTGAAAGTATTTTTTTTATTGTTTTTAAATATAGTCGCGTCACACAAAACTTGTCTGTTATCGTTGACTGGGAGAGAATGTTTTATAACCATTAATTAAGTCCACCAATTGTCAAAGTATTTTTTTTTATTTGTGGTACAATTAAGACATAGAAATAATTTAATTTATCAAACATTTACATGAATACTTACACAAGTAGCATGCTAAATTTAACCGAACATTTTCTAATTGTATCCTCAGCTTCAGAACCCAGAGCACCGTTTCATTATGGTCCCAGATATGGCAGAACTGGTACATACATGGAGCGACTGCCGTCTGACCTCCATATATGACAGGTGGCTTAATAAATGTACCATCTATTTAGCGTACTACCTAAAACGTCACTTCGAGAGAGATAACAGATCACCGACCTACGGATTGTATGTGACCTTGTCTTATGAACACAACTGATATACGAAGAATAGATAGGTACGTAAAAGGGAGAAAAACGTTCTTACTGACCTGGAGTTATATTTTTGAAAAGGGTGACTCACCCAAAATCGGCGAGTCGATTAATTTTCATTCGATATATATGTCATACATTAAAACATATTGCTTTTGTTTTTTTTTCAAGTAATACGAGCTATTTACTTTATGTTCATTTCATATCAACAACAATAAAAATCTTATGAAAATTGTCAAAAAATAAATTTATAATATAAATTTAATTGAAATAAAACACTGAGCCTAAATCACTGCCGTCACAGGGTAAGGTGCCCAAGAGAATTTTTGATTGCGCAACGCGTTTTTGAATCATTTAATTTTTTTTTTGAACATGAATATATTCCAATAATAATTCCAAAAGGTTTGGCCGTAAAAGCTAACAGACAGACAGACAGACTGTCGCACTGTTATTATTAGGTATGGATTATGGATCAAATATGGAGCGAAAGCGGACTTCAAGCTAAGCAATCTCTTCTAACTTCTCATTCTATTGATTATCTACAGGCTTTATTAAATAAAAATCCTTCATATAGTTAAAGGAAACCTCTTACAGCACCATACACCTTGGACTCTGACCTATGATAGTGACCAACGTTCAGACTTGCGATCAAAGTCTAACTCGAGGGATGCCAACAGAAAGAAATCGAGCTATAAAACGAATTTACCAGTCGAACCTTCAGCCTAATCTTCAGAACCCAGGGCACGCTTTCGTCATGGTAATAGTAATAATTATTACAATTCGGAGACTGCCGATCTTCCGCTACCTATTCAAGATTCAAAAAATTCAAATGATCCGAGGTGTATTAGTGGTTAACACTGTCAGCATTTTCAGGCTGGCTAGACATATCTGACGTAGCCGAATAGCTATCATCTAGCAATAACAACCGAGACCAATGTGTTGACTTCTTTCAGTTAGTTAACTGGAATTAAACTATTTTGATACGATTTGTATTGCGATTGTTATTACACAAAACGTTTCACACACACGCAGCGATCATGGTCCGCGTAGACTATTAAGATAACATTTTTCTGTGATGTAATAAGTATATAAAACTACCGCCCATAACCTAAGTTTTCTTCTTATTTTTCTCATCCTAAAGCTTGGAAAAGATTTTATTAACGATAAGACTTTCTAGTGTACATCTTGTTACAAGTAAAGTTTTTTGTATGTAATTTTCTTTGGCACAAGTGTACTTTACATAAGCAAGGAGGAGACAAAGTTAGAAACGCCACTGATGGCAATCAAATAGCGGCCGTCCTTGATGTCGCTTAACACGCACAATCGTTGGAATACACGCAGGACGTCCGCAAAAGAGGAGAATCTCTATTCGAGTAACTTTTGTTACCTGAAGAGTGCGCGTTCACGGACACCGGTCGGCCGGCTCGCACGCACGTTACGCAACAAATTTTTGTTTGCTTTGTATGAGTGTACATAGCACTGCGTCAACTGCCCGGCCCGCGCGCATCGTGCGCCAGGCATTTTTGAGCAAAAAATGACGTCGTAACGATGACGTCATAAAAATCAGTACCTATATAGATGGGCGAATGTAAAAAAAAATCTTAAATCCCATCGATTTAAGATTTTTTCTTTATTTTTATTCTGAAGGTACTTATTACTTAAATGTGTAACATGGTTTCTTACTGATCTGGCTCAAACTATACTACGACTACTTCGGCTAGACGTAATTTTCCCGACTCTGGTGCATTCGGGGTCACAGTGCGTCGAGGGCACAGAGAGAGATTATAATAGAATCGATTATATATATATCGATATTTTCAAAAACTATCGATACTATACATTTTATCGATACTTTTTTACATTTCCAACATCCCTAAAATCCGTATGCAGTGGATGCAGGCTATCGGCAATTCCGTTCCTCCGTTGTCTGCGTTGTGGCCGGGCCGGTCTCAGTGCACGCGCCTACTCTTCTATCCTAATTCGTTCGAAAGGATATATGCTTTCAATTATATCCCATAGACATTCAGTAAAAATCAGTACACAGAATTGTTAATAGGACTAAGGTAGTTTAATTATAAAATCAAAATGACTGGAAAAATTTGATTGCACACGTAGAAGAGGGGTCGACTCTATGCCTTGGTATCTCCTTCGTCGAAGCTCTCCCTGGTCTATGAACAGGTTCGGAATATCTTCAAGATGCCTCGGTAAACGAAACGAATATGTTTTGTTTTTGTGAACAAAAAATAACTCAATGTCGATTTTTTTTCTAACGGACTGGCAACCCTATTTCCAAGGAAGCCACATACTATAATTGCGATGGCACGCGACACGCACACCCCGCGTGCTGCCATCTGCGTCACCGACCAATATGGTCATCAGCTGGGATTTGTTGATGCGGACTTGCAAGGCTGCTTGAGATATATCCAGCTTAAATTATGTAAGGTCAATAATTTTCATGAATTAGTTATGGGTGCAAATGGAAACGAAATCCATACTTCCATACTAATTATACTTACTAATGAATATTGTAAGTGTGAAAGTCAGTCTGTTATGCTTTCACGGCCAAACCGCTGAACGGATTTTAAAGAAGTTTGGTATGAATACAGTTGAAGACCCAAGGCAAAACATAGACTTTTTCCTTTTGGATTCAGGCTTAGCTGCGGGAAAAAGCTAGTTACAAATAATTGAGATTTGAATAAAAAATTTAAAAAGAAAACTTGTAGATCTTGCTTTTAATAGAAATGAATTGGAAGAAACTTCACCGACAAGAGACTCTTCAATTTATGATGATGACTTAAATATAGATACGTTGATACTTACAGCGTACCTAGGTTACGAAACATAAACTGAGGACGCAACTAGGAAACACGTTTGGATAAAGACGAAAAAAAATTACGTCAATCATACTAATATCTGTGTTTTTTTGTTTGTCCTTCCTTCACGCCTTAACTAAGCAACCAATCGACTTGATTTTCGTCATAGAGTTAGTTGAAAGGATGGAGAGTAACATAGGCTACTTTTGGTCCTGGAAAAACATCATGTTCCCAAAGGAGGTTTACACGCGGGCGAAGCCGCGGGCACAGCTAGTAGTATATATTATACTAGCTGTTTCCCGTAGCTCCACCTGCGGTTTATAGCCTATGTTACTCAGGGTGAATGTAGCTTTCCAATGGTGAAAGAATTTTTGAAATCGGCACAGTAGTTTTTGAGTTTATTCATTACAAACATACACACAAATTCTTTCAGTGTTCGATAGCCTATTTATCGAGGAAGGATATATATAGATCTGGATGAAGTCGGAACGGGCTGCTAGTCAAACATATAGCCCGTGAAAGATAGTCACGCTGTCACCGTACCATATTTACAATCGTGGCACATTTCAAAGTCGGTTAAAAGATTAAAAGTATTCCTACTCAAATAGTTTATTTTGTGATTATTTCATCACAGCTTTTACGCTTTATACTTTTGCTTGGTATACCAAGCTAATTTTATTTGTTGTCGGTTCGCTAAAATAGCAACGTCCAGTTTGATTAATCCTGGAACATTTTACAAGATTTGGCTTATTAACATGCGATGCTTAAAACTAAGTCGGCTCGTGTCAAAAAAGGGTTGTTTGCATCTGCCCTTCTCTAAGTACCTACTTGATGTCACGGAATTCTAAATTTTGCAATTTATTTGTTTACTTTCTTGCAAAATGAGGTAATTCTTTCATCATTGCCTTACTATATTATCTAATTTATTACTGTCGCCCCTATAGCAGTGCTTTCAATGTTTCGTTTTGGTTTTAAAAGCCAAAATTTACTGGGTACAGTGACGTAACATCAATAGCCTCCGCACATGACACTATCAAGGTGTGTGTTACCTAGCTTTTAGGCTTAAATTTTTAGGAAGCAAGAAATAGAGGAAGACCAAAAGAGAGATGGCTGGATTGTATCAAAGAGAACATGAGTAGGATGGGCGTTGAGAAGGAAATGGCTAGAGATAGAAGGAACTAACATACTTTACCGACCCCACATAAAAAAGGTAAAGGAGAAGAAGAGGCAAAGATTTTTCGGTGGCTGTATGCTTAACTATCAACATCTTACTAATATTATAAACGCGGAAGTTTGTCAGTACGTGTAGATGGATGTATGCTTGTATCTCTTTCACTGCCAAACCGCTGCACCGACTTTGATCAAATTTGCTATGGATACAGTTGAAGACCCGGAGTCAAACATTACCCAAAAAAAGGTTGACTGTTAGATAATGCTTTTAGCATTAAGTTCGCCTATTGTGCTATACAATTGTATTATGTACAATAAAGTTTAAATAAATAAATAAATTAAATTAAACTATTTTAATACGGTTTTATCGCGTTTATTACTTATTTATTTACACCTGACGTTTCAAACACTTTACAGCGTTCATGGTCGCAGGCAGTGACTGCCTGCGACCATGAACGCTTGAAACATCATGAACGCATGAAAAACCGTATTAAAATAGTTTAATTTAATGAATAACAATCGCGAAAACATAAGAAAACATTAAATAAATAAACATAGACTACTTTTGATTGCAGTCGGAGCCGTGGGAAACAGCTAGGAATCCTACAAAAAAATCATGACTGCATAACATGCCACGCCGCTTGTTACTCCCATGATGCCTGACAAAAACAATTTAAGACAAGAACCGATTTACAATAAATATTTACAGTACAACCTTTACACTGTCTATTTAGCAACAGAAGCTGTTTGCACAGTTACTACATACAGATCGAAGGAAACCTAACTTATGTTTGATCAACTTAGTTGTTCATCCCTCTTCAAACAAATGAGATACGGTGTTACGTATAAAATGTAACAACACAAGTTTTAATAATAGTTCTTAATAAAGGATGGGTGTGTTCAGTTGATTGTTTGGCAAATGGGTCGTGATTGATTTTAAAAATGGTGATAAGTAAGAGTGACGCGGAAGCCCAGGGGCGGAAGGAG
Source organism: Euzophera pinguis (assembly GCA_947363495.1). Lineage (NCBI taxonomy): Eukaryota > Metazoa > Arthropoda > Insecta > Lepidoptera > Pyralidae > Euzophera > Euzophera pinguis. The sequence goes on from OX376166.1 coordinate 794,573, forward strand.
GAAATACCTCATGATCATCTTTTTAAAGTCACTGGGTTGTCGTCCAGCAATTTGGAGAAGTTGGCGCAAGGTGCGTGATTTCTCGTTTTTAAGTGGACAAGATTTTAATTTTTTTTTAAACAATCGTGTTGAGCGTGCAATAGTGTAAGTTGGGGGCAAAATGTGATCATTTTTATTGCGTTTGAAATCTGGATATGAGAATAACAAGGAAAATCCCATGTCTGCGGATTTTTTTCAACTTTTCGTATTAATCGATTTTGATCAGAGTATATCGGTCGAGACGATCATTTTATCTGTAAAAGTAAAAGATTTCAAGGATATTTATTTATTTGTAAATCTTTATTGTCCCATAAGCAAAAATAATTTTACAATTGGCAACTCAACTCAACTTTACTCTTAATTAAAGCAAAATCAATCATTAAAATAAATGTCTTTATTGAAAAATAAAAGTGTTTCTGTAATCTGCCATAGTAGCTTAAACTGAGATCAACGTTAACAAACTGAGATCGATGAACTATATCTCATAAACATTACATCGTGGTCGACATTGATCTATATGATAATTATTGCTGGACAGAATAGAAGAAAAACTAAAAAGATCAATATTTTATCTATTTATTAAATTACACATAGCTGTTATCCTTACACATCCTTACACGCCTCTTACCATTTTCTTTTCTCGTCGTTGCCTCCCTTGCGTCTGCTGAAAGAGGTTTTTAAATATAAGCAGCACCCTTGTACTAATTAATGTTCTGTATGTTGTATCCTGCCTGTTTGACGTACAGTGTACATGAATTTGGTAAATATAAATAAAATAGATTTGATAATACCAGTGGTTATTCAAAATATAAATCAGCCTATCAAATATTTCCACATATAATTAAAAAGTGTCAAGCATATACTCAGAATTGCGCAAATAGTTTGTGGCACTTAGATTACTCAAAAGTGCTAAATATTTTAAACTTCAGGAAGGCGTCGAAGTAAATATTTTACTTTCATTCTTTTACATGAAGTTTTTTACTAAACTATAATAACCTCGAAATCTAAAAATCTCGAAAACTAAGAATTAGTGAACTTTTTCCTTTTCCAATCCAGTGTAACTATTCATATTATATGTCAACGACAACCAGCCTCACGACCCAGAATACAAATTTTAGGTAAACAAAATAGACGTACCTAACTAGGTTATGCCAAATGGAAATCTAGTAAGTAATTAAATAATATATCAAAAATAAAACACTTTTATTTTTAGCATCAGTGAAAGATATGCTTATGATTGAATAAAAAATTTCTTCTTATTTTTCGTGACAATGTAGTCAGTAGTCCTACTCATAACAGTGTTGATAAGTAACAAAACTGGAGCTTTATTTTTAAAATATATGACCCGAATGTCGAATAAAATCATTCGATATCGAATAAAAATCAAACGACACGGCGATTTTGCATAAATCACACTTTTAAAAATAGCACTCCTGCGTCATGATTAGAATGGGTCTTATAACTAGTGACTTCAGTCTAGGCTACCCAAATATAGGTTCAGAGAAAACGATTGTAAAAGAATTGATTATATTAGATAAGAATTAGGAGGTTTTTATGCATTTGATAAGGCTCAAAAAAATCCTAATGATATAAATAATATTAATAGGCTAGTTTCCTAAAAAAAATATAATTATTCCATCAGTTAGATAATCAAAAAATATTGGAGACGTATTTTTTCTTTTGAAAATAAAACAAAGAATGGTAAAGATATGGCGCGTTAAAGTTCCGTGTGACGTCACAGTGTGCTACACTTTTTCAGAATATGTGACGTCAGGTGGGAGCTTCTAAACTTTGATTCGTTATATCTTTATAATTTAGCGCTTAATTGAAAAAAGAAAAAATACGTCACGTTTTGATTCCCTAAATGACGGAGTAATTTTAATGTTAGTCTTTTGACCCTGGAGACTAACCTATTTTCAGACGCCTGTTAAACCCATTTTAACAAAATTACTTCTGTCTCATTCTTTTTCATCAAATTATCGATTAAAGAGAAAGCTAAACATAATTTAATTGAACTAGGCTAGACAAACGTTTAAATTTTTATGATTAGGTATGGTAGAATTCGCTGTCCATCCGTCTGCCGTCTAATACATCGTATCTCATGAACCACAATTTGACCGGCTTCATTTATTTACTTGTTATAGCGAAACCAAAACATCAAGAATTTATAACAAGGCCGAATGATATATGAGTTTACCTTCGCGGCTTTAAATACGCCAATATTATAAACGGTGACCAAAACACGTCTCTGCCCGGTCTCGCCGCCATCTTGGAAATCTGCCAAATCTTGAGATTTTACCGCGAAATGTCGCTAAAGTTTACTGCGGATACTTTGAGAATTTAAAGTTCACTTTACTGATCAATTGAGTTATTTACAATTTGATCGACGATTCTTTTTTCGTATTTGTTGAATAATGTTCAAATAAAACTATGTCGAATGTAAAAATTCCAATTTAAAAAAATCAAATTATCATAATGTCTATGTATGATCGGTTAATTAAATCTTCAATATTTTTGTTTGGGGTTTAATTAGCAATTAAAAGGTACCTACTTTTATGAGTGATTACTTTGCGTTATTGTATTTTGACAATTTTCTTGTGTTATAAATTAAGTATCCTTATAAAAAAAAAGAAAGAAGTTAGGACATTAGCTTCAATCCTTTCATTGAAAGATGATTCCGTACTACGAAAGGCACGTCAAGCCGTCGGTCCTGCCCTCCTGCCAATGGTTGTCATTCATGTCGAATGTGTTACATAGTCAATCGACCCTGTGCACCCTGGAGTCTTAAGTTTTTTCTAAACCGCCTTTCAGCTTCTGAAGTGGTTCCTTTAACGACCACCTAATGACAGCCGAGACCAACTCTATGTATGGATAATGATGACTCATTTTAATTTCATCTCCAACAGATGTCGCAGCTACCACACCAGCAGACTTCGAGACAGCCATCGCTGCAACTGGCTACGGGCGGTTCAACATCTACCTCATGCTGTGTACGCTGCCAGCGTTCTGGAGCGCCGTGTCTGTCACCAGCAGTGTCTCCTATATCTTCACGAGGGCTCAGTGTGACATGCAGCTCAGTCTTTTGGATATGGGCACTGTCAATGCTATCACTTATGGAGGTAAGTGGCTATTCTTAGCTTCTTTCTTTATCAAGATTATCTAATAGTTTCTCAGATCCTTCATCATCTTGGTTACGTTGACTGGTCTGAAATCGATTCTTCTAAATCCTGAACTATGTCACAAGTCTAGGATAATTAAGAGCGAGAGAATCAGTGAAATTATCAGATACTGTGGCAAAAGATCTCAGCTCAGTTTGAGACTAGTGCCTTGAGATTACTCCTATGAGAGGTTTCAACATCTACCTCATGCTGAGTAAGTTTCTAATAGAGGCAGCCTCAGAGCCTACTTCAGCTTTGCCAGGGAATTACTCGAAAAGCCTCACCTTACTCTCTTCACGTGGCATCTCCTGACACCAACCCTATTCAAAGACCTCCAAATTGACCAGGGGAGATCACCACTGGATGGGAACCTTTTGGGTAGGCTCGTTGAAGAAGGCAAAAAGGTTTAACGTGCCTTCCGAGAGACGGAGGACCTGAGATAAAAATGCTACTAGTGGCGATCAATCCAAGTCTAGCCACACTCCAAGTAAACAGACAGAAAGAATGAAATTGAGTTTAACAAGAATTACAAAAATACACAAACTAACATGCTACACACATTTTGTTAAATCACACCATTCATGTAACTGTACCAATTAATAACACAATAACTTCTATGTTTACATAAATCTTAATGTCACTCACAGTGTAGAGGGTAACTCACGGAAAGTTGTCTCAACTAACTCTCAATTAAATATTTACTCGCCAACTGATTTCAGAATTCCGTTTGATATCGTTGCTATAGCAAACTACCTTTACTACTTACGGACAAATATTAACGTCATCGTTTCTAAAACATTGACTATTGCGTGTAAAATTTTATTTTTGGTCTGTTTTTCTTTTGTTTTCAGTTTAATTTCCGAATAAGTTTTTGGGTTAATCCTCAACCTTTTTCTTATTTACTGACGAATATCAAATATTAATACTGTCCATTTGCGAAAAAGAACGGTACGAGGACAAATTTTTCGTACAAGCATATTCGAAAGTCTCTTTCTCAATGCAATAAATTGTGTCAATGCTTAGATCTGTGTGTTTTAGGAATTTAGTTCTCAGTCTCTCTCTCTCTCCCTCTCAATCTGTCTCTCTGTAATGTATTCTCTGTCTGTCGCTGTCACCAGACCACTGATGTTTCCAGTTTGAGTTTTTTCTGGTCTGACCACCGTAATCAGCTTTTCCCTCTCGGTATTTTGTCTTCCACGTTTCCCTTTACGATAAGTTTCTCAATATTATCTTGTGGCCTGGGGGCAATATTTCCAAAATATATTATCAGTTTCACTCTTTTCAAATGTTATCACCTTTCAATTGGCAACAGGAAATCGACACCTTGGCACTATTTACAATCATCTGTGGAAAGTCTAGCATCAAATCTGTCTGAGTCAATTATGATGACATTATAAATACATACAAACACGAATACAAATAATGTCACGCCTATTTATATGTAAATGTCTGTTAATTAAATACAAGATTATTTACAGTATTTAAAATATTTGCATATGTTTCTTTATTTACTCTGATTTGATGATTGTCTGAGTATTTCTGGAGACAGATAAAGCAATAATTACCGGTTGTTGATAGAAATCTATATATATAAAAATCAATTGCTGTTCGTTAGTCTCGCTAAAACTCGAGAACGGCTGGACCGATTTGGCTATTTTTGGTTTTGAATTATTTGTGGAAATCCAGAAAAGGTTTAAAAGGTGAATATATTCGGAGGCGGTACGAAGTTTGCCGGGTCAGCTAGTTTATAAATATAAGAGTAAAGTACAGTTTTTCCTTTCATCTATCCTTCAAGTATCCGCTTATGCTGAAGTCAAAAGAAAAAAGAACTAGTCGAACGTTGTCTGTCTATATGTAGGTTGTATGGGAGCCCCCTTAGATATTTATTTTATTCTGAAATTTTCAACTATCCAACTATAACGGTTGATGAGATATAGCCTGGCGACGGACGGAAAGCTGGACAGCGGGGTCTTAGTAATAGGGTCTCGTTTTACCCTTTGGGTACAGAACACGTTGCAGCGTAAATAAATAAATAATAAACGCGATAAAACCGGGAACTGATCAGTTACCTGAAATTGACTTTGCCGAATCTTACTTTTTTTTTTTTTTTGTTAACGGAGGGGAAATGCATTTACGCACAAAGTATGGGACTCGCCGGGCTGCTAGTCAGCCCGGAATACCCACTAAAACCCCTCCGGCGGTTTCCGCACCGGCTGTTGAGGGCGCCATGGGGTCGCGTTGGCATTCTACCACGACGCCCTCCAGCCATGGCCTTTCGGCCCCCTCATATGGCCTTTCGGCCCCCCCCCAAATTGGGCAGTGGCCCATAAATGGACCACGCCCGTCCCCCAGACCCACATCCATTCGCCGTCTCATCATAGACGGCGGTGGAGTGGGCTGTTGGCAGAAATTGGCCGACAGCCAATAAGACCCCTACTAGGGAGTTATTAACTGTCGCCCAGGGTGCACCGTCCCGAGTCCCTTGTCAGCCCGCTCTCTCACCGGATCCTTGGGATCAAGTGAGAATGCAAAGCTTTCAAAGGACCGGGCACTCGAGGAGGTTCTCTGCCCTGCACCCCTGCCGAATCTTACTTGACCCAACACGTTTTATCGACGTCTTGTATGTATTGTTTGGTATATATTTATATTATAGAAGCATAATATGACATATGTACCATTTTATTTAACTATGTTTTACCGATTTAAAAAAAAACTTTTGCTAATGGCCGAAGTTTCTTTTGAACTTTTTTTATTTGCCCGATGATTTATTTATACTACTATCACATCACCAAAACAACTTTGTTTATTGAAAAGGGCGGTCGGGGGGCTGAGGGCGGGGGGGGGGGAGCCCCCTGCTATAAAAAAATACTTTAAATAATAACTTATTTATCACAAGCCTAACCTAACGGTTAGGCTTGTGATCACCCATACTGCTGCTCACTACTATACTTCAAACTGCTGCTCAATAAAATTACACGGCTACTGATTAAAAATTCATGTACTTATCTATATCAATGTATTGAATTGTATATATCTCTATTATCTTATACTATAATACAAATAATATGTACTATATATATATATATATATATATTTAGAACAAAAGTTATTCGGCCAAGCATCACTACGGTAAAAAGTTTTGCGATACAGTGTCTAGTTGGAGTGACGAAAAAAAAAGAATTGATGATAAGTCAACTGATATGGTGACAAATGATATTTCGACGAAGTAAAAAAAGGAAACTAAAAAGGTTGAAACGTTCTTGGTAAAATTAACATCTAAAAAGAAAAAATCGACTTTATGATAGATAACCGATAAAACCCGTATTTAAATAGTTTAATTCAATGTCCTGTAAAATGATTTCAGGTATGATATCATCAGCTATGTTGTGGGGCTACCTCTCTGACACCCTGGGTCGCAGGAGCATCATGGTGTGGGGCTTCTTCCTAAGCGGAGTTCTGGAGATCTTCGTCTCTATCAGCCAGAGCTTTATCATGATGCTGCTTACGAGATTCGCCAGTGGCTTTCTGTGAGTATTCTGTACATTTATTTACATTTGTGATAATATTGGGCAATAGAAAAATCGCGTTTAGCTTATTGATCCTCTCAGAGATCCACATACCTCTTCCCTTATATTTGAAAATAGTTAATTTCAGAAAACGGTAATCATTTTATTTTTATTCATTAACGTTCTCTTACGGATCTCCTCATTTCTGATTCGACCTTGCAGAGAAAACAGCGAGCATCGCCTTCGGCCTCAAACGTAGTCACTGGTAACACCTCTCTTGTCACTCCCTAATTGACTGTAAGAGATCCAAGAATAGTAGAGAATTAGAAAGGGAATAAGAAGAAATGTTAGTGGCATAAGTCCTCCATTACACTTTACTTTTACCATGCTTTTGTATGTTAATGACTTATGTTTTGTTTATTACAAACAAACAAATATCTCTTACACAGATCTTCCCTATTTCAGCTTCAACGGCCCCTTCGCAGTCCTCATCTCCTACTTAGCCGAGCTCCACCGCACTGAGTTGAGGGCCCGTGTCATCTTACTCACCAGCCTGTTTTACACCATCGCCAACACCACGCTACCACTATTAGCCTGGGCTATCATGACCAAGGAGTGGCATTTTTACATCTTTGGGAACAGCTTTGGTAACTAAATTTGGTATTCATTCTCCTTTTACCTGTGCTAGTGATGTGCCTTTACCGGAAATTTCGACATTATTTCCAATGTTGCCGGCAACTTCGGGCAAAATTGGTAAATTGCCGACAGTATTGGGAATATTCTCGGAAATGACCAGACCAGATTCCCAGTTTATCTGAGGTTCCTAGGGCCTCCCCGTAACTCGGCTCTAGGATTGTCTGTCCTGGGTTTTCCACCACGTAGCCAAGGGCCGTAGGCTACACTACATTCTGTTATTAGTGCTGATCCTGTTATATTGAATGGCATAAAATGATTATAGAGAAGATATTTTGCGTCCTATCGGATGTTCGATAATTTATAAGTTCTGAAAAATTGCTTGACTGGTGAACTACAAGCAAGTTTCTACCATCGACTCCTGTTACCCAATAGACATGGAATTCTTCGCACACAATGCTACGCAAGTCTCCGGCGCCTGAAGATTTTAGTCTACAAACGATTACGGCAAACAAATACAAAGAAAGTCTAACATTTTTAGCAACTTATTTCAATTTTCTTCTGAACTGACAATTTCTTTCCAGTTATCCATGCTTGGAACCTTTTCCTGATGGCTACTGCCCTGGTACCACTGTTGACTGGCCTGGCCTTCCTCTGTCTACCAGAAAGCCCCAAGTTCCTCATGTCTAGAGGCAGAAACGAAGAGGCTTTGCAGATCTTCCGGAAGATTTATACCATGAATACAGGGAAACCAAAAGAGGAATTCCCGGTAAGTGAATATTAATCATGGTTGATTAACATTACGTTGTACCGAAATATTTTTAATAATAGGTCTTGAATAACCATAATGTTGCTGTTTTGTGTTACATAAGTTAAAGTACTTTTGTAAAGTAATCAGTGTAAATACCCATTCAATTGAAAAACGCAGCGACAATCTATTGATACCCTTCTTGTAAAAATCAGCTGAACGGGCAGCAACCAACTCTTCAAAATAAATGCTTTTTGTACTGCCTCTCGGGAGTTGAATTTCTTTCCGCTAAAAAGTTGTTCAAATTTTGGAAAAGTAATAGTCAGTAGACGCATGGTCTGGTAAGTATGACAGTTAAGGGAGAGCTTATTTGGGGACTTATTTCAGGTATCGGTATTGGTAGAAGAGAAGTCAGAAAGACAGGCGCAAGGAGTGGCAGCGTTGAGAGGTGGCTGGGCACAGTTGGCGCCACTGTTCCAGGCTCCTCATTTGAAGTGGTTGGTGCTGATGTGCGTCATACACATGGGATGCATGTTTGGGTAAGTCATCCAGGTAATAACCCTGTCCTGTATATTATTAATCTACTCTTTGGGACAGATTCCCTATCCCTGCCATGCTATCTGGGCTTTTTAAACTCTACAACTATAAATCCGGTAGCTTACCAGTAATAACCTGACATAAACCAATAAAAAACCTACTAAAGCTGGCGAATTTTTTTTTCGCGAATTTAAATCCCCATTGAGGCTTGTTTCTTACAGTCGTCGGTACTAACTGAACGGACCACGGAACTGTAGGCCTATTCTTCTTAATGCTAATCAAACCTATGCTTTCAGATCCAACACTCTTCGCCTGTGGTACCCTCAGCTTGCAGCTATGATTGGTTCAAACTCCAACGAGAGTCTCTGTGCCGCCATATCTCCAGAAGCTACAGTCCCCCCTGATGATGTATCCTGCAAGCCAATACAGACGGACATGCTGACTTATCTACAAAGTGCGATTGTTGGTGCTGGATCAGTATTGACGTATGGCATCGGCGGAGTACTGGTCAATAGGTATGTTAAAATGTACCTCGCCGTGTTAATTTTAAGGAGCCTCTTCTCATGAAAAATAAGATAGAAATTGCCAGTAAATGGCGACCAATCCAATACGGGTCGCGCCTTGCCGTCGCTTGCGCATCACACGCGCGGTCGGCTATCGAGCTTCTCTACTATTCGCTAAGAATAAGAGCAGAGAAACACTGAAAAATTTTAATCAATCGTTTTCTCCATTCCAGATGCGGTAAGAAGCTAGTAGCAGGTTTCTGCGGAGTCCTCAGCGCTGTGACCATCATGATGCTCCCGTACATGGGCACTGGCGCGTTCACCGTGGTGGCTCTGGTAACCACTGCACTTGCCTTCACCTCTCTATGTGGAGCTTCGTTATCTAGCATCACTGTGGATTTGTTTCCTACTTCTTTGAGGTACTTACATCACTTCTTTTCTCTTTTTTTCTTGAATTTAACTGTTTAAAAATATCCTTGATTGGTCTTAAGTGGTTTGCGTGTACAACAAAGAGCATCAAAAGCACACTAAATCGTTTCTTTCTCCATGGACTAGATATATCTAGATCCAGATTATTTTTGACATGGTTGTTATTAAGTCATGGACTATTAAATTGCATAACTAATTGACTTTGAATATTAATTACTAGCTGTTTCCCGCAGCTCCGTCTGCTTTAAAAAGTAGCCTATGTTTGACCCCGGGTCTTCAACTATATTCATACCAAATTTCGTCAAAATCCGCCAGCGGTTTGGCCGCGTAACAGAAAAACCAGAAGCGTAACAGACAGACAGACAGATAGACAGACAGACAGACTTTCGCATTTATAATATTAGTATGGATTTATGAAAATAAAAATAAGAAGACCACTCAGAAGACTTGTAATGTTATTCTTAAAAAAAATAGTAATAAAAAAATAAATAAATTGTAACATTTATGTTCACGGCACTCCGGTGTCGTTCTTGCATGTCAGTGATGACTAAACATGTGATACCTACATTGTACCTTTTATATCTAAGATCTTATTTGTGTCTATTTACCATTTATATTTATTGCAAATAAAGTTTCATTCATTCAATGGAGAACAAGCACTTTTACTAATTTGACTGCAAATACGGATCCAAAAATGTATCAGTAACTTCCTTTCACTTAGATTCGCCCTTCCACCAGTGGATTCAAGGGTACTTTTTTCCTCTTCAATTCACTGTTCAGTGGAAATATTCTCAAAAATTATATGTCACTTTTGTCCACAAATGAGTGGACCCAGAACACTACGATTTTTATATGCCACTTTATGCGAGAGGGGCTTCAAAGACACTAATATTTAATATGCCACTTCGTTTCACCAGCGAGGGGACTAATAATTTTAGTTTATGAAACTGTTGCTTAATAAGGGTTCTTATAATACGAGTATACTCATAAGTTAAAAAAACGAGCCGTACGCGAGGTTTCCATTTCAAAACTGTTTCTGTTTCTTAAGTGTCTGAAAACGTAGCAATATTGTTTTTTTTATGTTTTATCTAATTTTATGTGATTAGATAAAGTAGTGTATGAAACTGCACATAATTGTGTCTTACAATACTCGTGTAATGTACGAGCTTCACTCGTATTTGTACCCTTATTATGCAACAGTTTCATAAACTACTATTTTCATACCTTTTATGAACGGGTCATATACATTTCTTTGTGCTCTATTCAGCTCTTCTTATGTCTAATAAAGGATTTTTTTCAGAGTCATGGCAATGGCAACGTTTCTCATGTGTGGCAGAGTTGGCACCATCCTGGGCACGATAACTTTCCCTGCGTTAATACAATATGGCTGCCTACCACCTTTCTTTACCATCGCTGCTGTGCTTGGAGGTAAATTATTGATTTATCCATTGGGGGAAAAATGAGGGCAAAGGGAAAGAAAGTTTGGTGTAACATTATTTAACGGATTTCAATCATACTTATTTGTTAACAGCAACGCGAAGTCCACTGTTCACAGAACTAATAGTTAGTTTTAATTATCGATCATAACAAAGCACAGCTTAAAACAAAATAATATGCCGTATATGCAACAACTGCTTTAGCAGTTAACAAATTTTGAATGCACAGGAAAAGCGCTAGGAAAATGAGGAGTGCCCCGGGAATATTATTCAATCTTAAAAACTGCCATCTATGTCTTCACACAGTAACTAATCAGATAAGTTTAGGTACACGTACCTATTCGGTTTTCTTATACACGTGTAGAAATATGTGCTCTTTTAGGTATTGAATAGTTTAGTTTCCTGGCGTTAGATGGAGTATTTTCTAATAGAATTGTTTTTTTTTTTCAGCGATTGGTATCGCGTGTGCGATTGTGCCAAATACAACTCTGAAGAAACTTGAATAAAACGATAGCTGAAACCTAAATTAGGAACCCTTTTTTTTAAATGCACGACTCATATGTCGAATGAAAATATTTTGTGGGGTGGTTTATTAAGGCCAAAGAAAAGTAGTAAGAGCAAATATTTAAAAATCTACACGCTAGTTCCTAACAATTTTTTTTTTTAGATAACTGTTTATCTATCAATGCTCACTCCCCAAACTACGTTTGAACGGAATTTATTTGCTATCTTCCTCATTCTATTTGTGATAGACAGAGACAAAACGAGTTATACAACGTCTGCCATAAAATAAAAAGCAAAACCACTACAGGATGTCTTAATTATTACTATTCAATAAAACATAAATCATTATCAATACATCGATTTTCTCGAAAACTAGCGTGTGGAAATTTATGAAACCAACATAAATCTGTTATTACCACAGAGCTTTTACTAAGAGGGGATGCCGTTTGAAATTGCGCAGTGTTGTGATCATTGGCGCCTCACCGACACAAAAGTGGGCGGAGCTTGTCACTCGTTCAAAAGCGTACCGAGAAACAGATCGCGAGCTCCTATGTTCATTACGATTTTCCACGGCTTTTTTACGAATTTAGCATTGAATAATTGGTTTCTGTTAAATGAGATATATTTACGGCTCTAAAAGTTTTACCTAATATTTAATATGTAATCTTATGTATTATTACTTTTCTTTTGTATATATTTTATCTTTCTTGTGTGTTCGTGATTTCGTCTTTATCGCCAACTTTTCTTTCTCTGTTTGTCCCATGGTTGACTGGTAGAGAATGCCACTTGGCATTAAGTCCACCATTTGTACAAATTTTTGTATTGTGCAATAAAGTTTAAATAAATAAAACGTTCCTATTTAATAAATATCGCAATGATTTTAATATTGGAAGTTCGACGTACTAGTGACATCTATTGACTGAATTACTTGAAAATTGGTAAATAACGTAGTACTGCTACTTTCCGTAAGATGGATTTTATTATGGATGAAGCCACGGCCGAAACCAAGCACCCCGCACGTCTGCCTTCCTCCCCGTGTATCCACACAAATACTTTCTTACAAAACGCTTATAATTACGGCATCTCCTCTTTGTAATTGCTCCGTGGTTATTACTTACTTATTTATCCTTGAAAGTAATTGTATTTAATTTAAATCCACCTTATATATATGTTGGTCTTACTTACGAGTAAACATTTTTGGTTTTTTCTAATGATTTAATAGAGAATGCTTTATGCGTGACGTCAATTGTAATTTTTATATGTGGAACAATAAGTAATTTCTAAATAAATAAAAAACTGGTGATGTAATCCAGCTACTAAAATCATTCCAAATTCAAATATATTAATTTAACCGCCTTAGATATGTAGGGTAGATTGATATTTAATGTATTTGTGTCTATCATATTGTTTCATTAAAAAAATATATGCATTATATAATAAATATATATTGAGGAGCTCGTTAGTCGAGCGCGACCCGCGTATCCGTAGCGAATACGCGTGTCAAGCGACGGCGTGACGCGACCACTATTGGGTTGGTCGCCATTTAGTGAAATTTTCTATCTTGAGCTCCTTCGTGCTTCGGAAGGCACGTTAAGCCGTCGGTCCCGGTTGTTATCGATAGATAGCAGTCGTGAGGCTGAGTCAGATGCCTTAGGGCAGCCTGAAAAATTCTGACAGTATTGGTCACTAACACACCTCGGGTCATGTTCCTGTTTGTCTGGTTTCCCTGTAAAAAGGGTTACGGAGGTCAGACGACAGTCGCTCCATTGTAATAACCAGTTCCGCCAAATCTAGGACCATGACTTACAGCGTACCCTAGGCTCCGAAGCGTAAGCTGACGACGCAACTAGGAATACACGTTAGGATAATGATGCTTATAAAATAATAATCTTGGCTTAAATTTTAATTTAATCCATACTAATATTATAAATGTCTGTCTGTCTGTCTGTTACGCTTTCACGGCCAAACCGCTGAACGGATTTTGATGAAATTTGGTATGCATATAGTTGAAGACCCGGGGTCAAACATAGGCTACTTTTTGACGCAGTCTGAGCTGCGGGATACAGCTAGTATTTAATAAATGTTGTTCTTGAATACTGTTTTTATTATGATTTTACGTTATTTATCTTGTCATATGTATATAATTTTAACAATAAAACTATCAGTATTCTTTTAAACTTATTTCCGATGATTTAATATACATCTATTTACTTGTAAGGTTAAGAATAAAATTTATGTAAATTTGTAAATATTTAAGTAAATATTTTTGTTAAGTTTACTACTCTACCTCTATATTTTAAGGATATAGATTATATTTAAATTGTATAAAATAGTTTAATTTAATGTGTTACAATCGTGAAAACATTAGCAATTATCAAATATAGCAAATCATTTTCCTGCTTCATGGCTGCTGGCCTACGTACGTCCTCTCCCTAAGATCCCTGATCCCATCAATTTTAGTGATGTCCGTCCTATTTCTATCCTCTCATTTCTATCCAAAATTCTAGAGGCTTCAGCTTTCAGGCAGTTAACTGAGCATTTGCAGAATAACAATCTCTTAAATCCCTTTCAGTCGGGTTTTAGACCTGGCCATAGCACTACCACTGCATTGCTTAGAGTAACAGACGACATCAGAGCAGGAATGGAGAATACCGAGGTTACTGTTTTGGTTTTGATTGATTTCAGCAATGCTTTTAATATGGTAGATATTGATATACTTTTGGCCATCCTCTCTCGGTGCAATATCTCATCTTCAGTGATTGACTGGTTTACTAGCTATCTTCGTGGTCGCCGGCAGCAGGTTCGCAATGGGCAGGATACTTCTGGCTGGTGCGAGCTTGATGCTGGTGTTCCACAGGGCGGTATACTGTCCCCAATTTTATTCTCGATTTTTATAAATCTCTTGTCTTCAGTATTGACGTGCCCACATCATTACTACGCTGATGACTTGCAGTTTTATACACAAACCAATATAGATCATATCGACTCTGCTATTGACTTAATAAATAACAATTTACGTAGTATTCTGGAGTGGTCTTGCAGCTTTGGAATCTTTGTAAACGCTAAAAAGTGTCAGGCCATTGTTATAGGAAGTAGTGTTCAAATCAATAAATTAGACATTAAATCGATCCAACCCATTATCTATAGTGGAACTGAGATTTCGCTGTGTCATGTAGTCAAGGATCTGGGTCTCTACGTGGATTCTACACTGAGCTGGCAGTATCACATTACTGAGGTTAGTCGGAAGGTATTTGCCTCACTTCATTACCTACAACGTTTAAAGAATTTTTTGCCTATCAAAACGAAAACTATGCTGGTCCAGGCCCTTGTAATCCCGATAATTGATTATGCTGATGTGTGTTTTCTGGACATAACTGAAGAACAATTAAACAAATTAGACCGCCTTCTTAACAACTGCATCAGATTCATTTTCTGCCTTCGTAAATACGACCATGTCTCGAAATACCGTTCCCAGCTTAAATGGCTTTCAATCCGTCAACGCAGGAATCTCCACATTCTTTGTCAATTGTACAATATTTTAAATAATCCCTCTTCTCCAGGCTACCTTAAAAAGGCTTCCAACTGTTAAGTTCAACTCATGAAAGAGCCCTGCGTTATTCAAATAAGTTAACTCTCGCCACTCCTTCTCACCGTACTGGGTTCTACTCCAACTCTTTCGCCGTTACGGCTGTCAGACTCTGGAACGCGCTTCCCGAATCTATTAGGAGTGCCTCTAGCCGCGATGGTTTCAAAGCTCTGGTATTCGGACATTTTCTCGCTCAGCAAAGCAACTGATTAAATGTAATTAACCATACTTGGTTTAATGATGTATATTGCATCTGTATTTTATGTAACATTATATTATATGAATTTACTATATGTTTATGTATATATATATATATTATTTGTATAGGTATATGTATTGTTTATGTATGTTTATTGTATTATAAAATATATGGTTGTGTAGGTTTATTCGTATAAGTATAGATTTTACAAGCCGTTCCCGTGGTATTTTCTGTACACCCACATTTAAGCTCTCTGCTATACCCAAAGGTTGACTGTTAGATAATGCTTTTAGCATTAAGTCCGCCTATTGTGCTTTACAAATTGTAATTTGTACAATGAAGGTTAAATAAATAAATAAATAAATATATTATATTTTGTGTGCATCCACTAAGTGTGTGAGGTAAATTGGAAATGTGACAAAATAAAATGGCAACTATTTTTAAAAATATTCTCTTTTATTTATAATTTATTGTAACCTAATCTCATCCACCTTTCAGTCAAACAACATAACCGGGCGAATTGGGGAGACTATAATTATAATTATTAGCATAAACATGTTTTAAAAAATGTGTAATGTATACCAATATATAAAAGTGTAGCAAATATTAGTTGGATAAAAAATTCATTCTTTAAATAAGTTAATTTTTACAATGTTCCGAAATGAATATTGCGTTAATAATAATTACAGACAGAATGAACGGTAGTACCTCGCGCCAAGTCTAAGAAAAAGAAATATTTGCCCTTAAAGGCCTTATCCAACAAAAAAAAAATTACACATTTTGTAAAAGAATGCTTAAATACATAATAAGGCGCTTAATTCAATTAATTTAATATGGATTGTATGACTGTCCGAAATAAAGAGATTTATTATTATTAATTCATCAGTCTAATGTAGTGACCAAAAAGCGTTATAACTTAAATTTCAAGAAAGTTGCTGCGCTTTCATATTTTTGATAAATAAATCCTTAATACTTTTTAATATATTTCAAATTTTAATTTGAATAAATATGTCACAACAAAGAGTAGTCAAACTAAGAGTCTTATTTTTGATGGTTACGGAGACATTTTGTTACTAAATAAATATAAATTAAAATCATTATCGATGTTTTTTTTTTCAAAAAACTTTAAATGTCTCGAACATTTCGACGAAACAGAATTGGAGTAAGTTATGAAATTTTATGTTGAAATTTTTGTACCTTTTTCAGTATTTTATATCATTATAGATTAAGATATTTCTTTTAGTTTGACTACAGACTAATTAAAGGTAAAAAAAATAAGTAATTTAAAAACTTATTTTTTTTTCGCAGCCGAAAAGTAAGGTATAAATAGCAAAATATATATACCTACCAAATATGTTATTATCATTTCGATCTAAATAATTACTTGCAAAATTATAAATGGTGCTTCAATATATAGTATCCACTATTTCGCCAGGCTGTTTTAAATAGTATTAAATTTGAAATTATCACCAGCGAGCCGCAAGCGAAGCCGCAGCAAACTAGTTGTATACAAACCAAGATTTTAAAAGACTAGAATGTTTCATCTTATTGTCAGGTCAATTCACTTTTTCTAAGCGATACATCTTAAATTCGAGGTTAAGTATATAAATTATTTTTTTAATTTAATTTTATACATATTCGTATAGGCAGGGTTTACTATCATCAGTAAAGTTCATCCAAAGGCGAGTGTGTAAGCGAGATGGCGCAGTATGGGATGTAAAGCGACATCTCGCTTACTCACTAGCATTTAGATAGAATTAAGAGATGATGGTAAGCCACCAGTGAAATTGACTGTATTACCCTATTATAAATTTTGGATTATATCAGAATATAACGCAAGGCACAATGTTTAACTGTTTATAACTATCAATAAAGACGAATCATTGCAATATTAATGGAAACCTTTAATATTTAGGATTGACAGATCTCTTCAATGTAAAGACTAAAAGATCGATGTTTCATTTGCTGCATTTTTATTAAACTATCTAATTCAATATATCGGGGCCGATAAATTTGATGTGATTTTTTCTTGACTTGTCATTTTTTACACTAAGTTCAATGTACAAAAATTAACTCAATTAATAAAGTAACCAAATTTTTTTAGAAATAATACCAATACTCGGTTTATTCGACTAGTAACAACCGAAAAAATAATGACAAATTTTTGTAGTATCGAGTCCGATAACGAAAAAACATCAGATGAAATAAAAACACAGACAATATCTCTAAGGTTTCTGTTGCTCCCGTGACAGTCAAGACTATCGTGAATTTCCACGCACACATGTCAGACTTGTTACAAATGCGTTACACACAGCCCTCTTCACGATATACGCAAATACAATGTGTCAAATTCATTTTTGTACAAAAAGAATTATATCCATAAAGTTAGAAAAAAAAGGTTTTTTCAAAAAAATTTTTTTTTTTTTAACATTATGGTAAAGTTAACCTTAATTAAATACAATCTAGGGTAAGGCATATTTATTTATAAATAGTTTATTATAATTCATAGTATATTTATGGTTAAATTTATATATACAGTCTCGCGTTGTCTTACATCTGAGTTTATACAATAATATACAAAGTTACATGGTAATTCATACATAACAGTAAAGTCCTAAGGCCTAATAACTTCGTTGGTCGAATTCTCTTAGAGTGATAAAATTGTTCTCGTGACAAAATTGGCTTTTCCAATTTTGGCGAGGAACTATAATGACATAATGAGAAATTTTAATGAATGACAGCAAATTGCTTGCGAGTGATAAAAAAATCGACCTCTTGTGAGAAATTCCACCAACTGAAATTCAAATCACAGCGAATTGATTACAAGGCCTCACAGGTATATATTTTTACAGATTGGTATATTTACACATTGGTGAACAATTATTTTAATTGTATAATAAATATAATATGACGCGTAGTTCAAATGGTGCAATCAAATTTGCCCCAAAAAAAATTTATACCCAAAAAAGGGTTTCGTCAGTGCGCAAATTGCACGAAATTGCGTAGGCAACGTTTCATTTAAGCACGTTTATTCATTCAATCCAGATTTCTCTTATTTTAAATTTTAAGTAATAAACGTTCAGAAATTATGAAAAAAAAAGAAACAAAATATTGTCAATAATTTTCTGTGTTATCATTATGCAAATTTTCAAAAACAGAACAATAAAAAAAACATTGCCTTTTCAATAATTTTACAAATACACATCATGTAGGATGGAAATTTCCAAATCTTAAACCAATTTAAGTAACATGTAATGAATTTGTTTTAAAACATTTGGACGATATACCATTTTCAAAACAATAGTAACCAAAATATATTATGTTGACTTAGTTCATTAAAAATTGTCTTTGCACTTCACTATGGTCCTTTTTCCACTTTATTTACACTGTCTTTGAATCAATTGGTAAAATATTGCTTGCATTCGATTCCAAACATATACCTACGAAATCTAAATGCATTTTTTTTGTCAAAACGATTCAAATAATGACAGCCTTACCTTTATATTTAAAAACATGTCAAAAAATGTAATTTCTTTGATTTTTTTTTATAAAAAACAAAACACGTGACATACATTATTTTATAAAAATATTTTTGTCTCATTTCATTAGTATTGTGTTGAAAAGGGATAAAAGGCAAACGTTTAAAATGAACAAGGCTGTTATTATCTAATTTTCAGTAGATATATCTCGGTGATAAAAATCGTCTACAAGCAATATCCACCATCTCACTGAAGGTCCTGGCGTCAGCTCGGAGGAGCCAACAGCACTTCAAGCCAGCACGGACAAGCCGTCACATCCCTTCTGGAGTACTTAGGCCCCCATCCTTTAGCGAACGAGATCCGAACTGACCTTGGATCCACTGGGCCTATATGAGGCAGGGAGATAGCTGGTGGAGGGCACGCAGGGTCAAAGATACAAAGGCAGTGACCCGGGGCCACTCTCCAGACTAATAGGGCTTTGGCAGCAGCTGCGTCTAATGCTGGGGAACTGACGAAGACAGGCTCCTGACTTCGGTTGTAAAGCCAAACCCCATCGGACTCGAGGGAGAGAGTCACACCCAAGCCGATTTTCGCTCGAGTTTTCCGCACCTGAAAAGGAATTGTGATCGTAAGATAAATATCTGCGGTAGATTTACTTACTATTATACTTTCTATGATAGCGCAGAAACACAGATGGATGGAGATGTGGTATATTTATGATATTTTAATACGTCTGGCTTAAAAATAGAATAGCTAACACTAATTTCGTATCATAAAGGGTGGGCTCGATTCCTTTTGCTTTCCCGCTCTCCAAATGAAGATTGACGCTAGGCAGGCGGCATTCGTTACTGACAAAACCCGTCTTGCTCCGTGGTCTTTCCCGGTATTCATTGATATCGAATCGTGTTACACGGTCAATAGACACTTACACCCTAATATCAGTGCTTCTCCCCTTATGATAAGAATTAAGCATCGCTCTCAGGCAAATTCTGAAAACGGCTATATTCTGGCTTTTCTTGGCTTTGGCTGGCTTAACCAAGCTATCCTCTGACAACAACATAACATTTTCGTTATTTGAAATTTAATAACAAAAATTAATAAACTGTCAGCGGCAATTAATGAGTCGTCAATCAAGACGGCAATCGCTATTTGGCGAATATACTATCTGGTTGTTATCTGAGGTTATCGCGCTCCCGCGGCCTGACTCCGGCTTATCTGACACCGCAGTCATTACCTCGTAGGTCTTGGTAAGTGGAAATTATTGCGAGAACTCTTAAGATACTGATTTTTCAATAAACCAAATAAAGGAACGATGAGCTGGTCAAAATTGCTGAAGGAAATTGAAAGTTGACAAATTGATTAAAAGTGCAAATACCAGGAGAATAGCGTACATTTCTAGATAACTAACTACATTTAGCAATGGTTGCAACTGATGCTGCGATCCAAAGAAGAAAGCATGCATTTTCTTCCGACTGCCCTGTGGTAAATTGTATATGTCCAAAATGCTTTTTCGAAAATCTCTGAAATAAGGGTGTCTGCCGCATGCATCCTTAGGGACTTTGTATAAAGCCGCTGGACAATGTCTTGTTGATGGCGTCATAGCATGGCGCAAATATCCAAATTCCAAAAGAACATGCTGCATGATTTGTACAGGACTACAGATAGTGCTGTCCAGTGTCCAGTTTTGGGCATCAAGGGGTATTTGAGGTAAACATGAACACGATATAAAGAAGCAAATACCAACCTGTTCAGCTTGCGGGGCGTCCCGTCTCTCCTCAAGATTATCCAGACACATTCCGTGCCTTCCACTGCCACAGGACCCTCCGCCTCCTCCAAACACGTCTACCGCCCGCCCCCGGACTCCGAACTGCCGACCCACACGTTGCGTGAGCTCCCAGTATGCTAGTCTACACCATTCTGACTCCCAGCTTGGTCGCTCTGGAACAAGGAATATAGGAATTGAGTATTTTAAAAGTACTAGAGGTAGCTTAGGGCTCTTGTTCTGGAAGGAATGTTAGGAAATCTGTTACTGACGTCAGATTCATAGGTAGAAGATTCCCTTGACTTATAGACTTATTTCAACTTACGGTACTTTGTGAGAAAAGTTTTCGTAAAATCCGTTCTTAGCAAACGTCGCTGCCTAGTGCCATATTCAGCGTTCCTTTTTAGTTGGCTGAGCTTATTGTTGTCGACAATTTTCTACGAAGAATAACGAAACTACCAGAAGCAACACCTCAAAACTTCATTTATAAGACTACGGATGCATTTCTTTTGTCTGATCAAGTTACAACAATATCTGACATCACGCGAACAGAATTAGCAGTTATAATGCCGCTGACAGACACACAGACTGGTCTACATCATTATATGCCAACACCTCTCCGTGTGGCCCGTCCAAATTTCCTATTGTTTTCAGAGTTCTTGACCGTTGGTAATAGATGTGATTTCATGTTAAATTAACTTGCCAAAGTTTTTTGGCAGGTGGTTTTTGGATGAGAAATTATTGTGAAAACGATTGTGCTGATAGACAATAGGGGAATTAGTTATTTAGGCATTTAAGTGGTTTCATTGAGACACCGGGTACTTTATTATTCCAGGACCTATTTCGATGAATAAAAATAACTGATGTTGATGAAACTTCCTATGCTGTGTGGTATGACTCTAATGGTTGCATTAATTAAAAAGAAAAGCACCAAATGTGTATTAGAAGCTTATCCCTATTTGCAATAATACCCATAGAATGCTTGATTCAAGTCACTTACTATTTTTCTTTGTAAAGATATATCTTTATTTTTTTTTTATGGAATAAAGATTATTTGAATTGTATTGCCACTAAACAAATCCTGTTCTCAATTAACAAAACACCAAAGTCATCAGCTTGTCGATGTCCTTCCATTCCAGGATTTTTTTCACAAATCTCATTAACTACTTCCTCCAAAACGTACCACCACCAAACCCAAACACAAAAATGTATAAATATATAAAAATGGCAAAGCAAACAGTACTACTGGTGGTGAACCAGACGTGGTGGTGTGGGGCTGGCGCCTGGCCGGCGCCAAACGATCGATCGTCAAGGTTACCACGTGCTTGACACCATATCTGATGGCGATTTTATGGACCACTAGCAGCCCGTCCCGACTTCGTCCGGGCCTATAGCCTTTCTCAATAATTAGGCTATCAAACACTGAAAGATTTTTTTAAATTAGACTAGTAGTTCCTGAGATTGGCGCGTTCAAACAAACAAACTCTTCAGCTATATATTTAGATTCGACGTTAAGTGGTGGCAGAATACCTAATTCCCGTAATCGGCAAGTATATGCCGAATGTAGAGGAATGTTGTGTCCAGGATAGATCAAAGTGGAGATCCTTATTAACACTTACACTGACAGTAACGTCACTCGACGTAGATAACAATTGAGTGCCATTGTTATTTCCTTAAGAGTCAGCGAAAGTGGTAACGAAGGCCAAAACGCACTTTGATAGTAAGTAAAGGAATGAAGTAGATCTATAAGGATCATTGCTAAAGACGTGACCTCATTGAGGCATAATTACATCAGGGGAATATCAGTAATTCTAAGGAATACCACCATTTAATGGCATTTTTCCTACTTCAAAATCATCATTAAAACCTTTTCCTATTAGCCCCACTATATTTGTTTAATGAAAGCATAGGATGAATATTATTACGTTGAAATAGTTGAAATTATGCTTTACTGGTGCTTGAACTATTCATGAATATAATTTAGAGTGAATTCACCAAGAATCCTTTAAATATCTGCAAGAATCCTTTGAATAGAATAGAATAGAATAATTTTATTTGCATAAAATATGGTTACAGGGATGTTACATGTTACAGTTTAATTTGGATCTACATATTTCACCATACATGGCATGCAAAAT
Organism: Euzophera pinguis; assembly: GCA_947363495.1. Classification (NCBI taxonomy): domain Eukaryota; kingdom Metazoa; phylum Arthropoda; class Insecta; order Lepidoptera; family Pyralidae; genus Euzophera; species Euzophera pinguis. The sequence continues at coordinate 817,230 of OX376166.1, forward strand.
AATATAATTATTTATGTCAAAATTTTTGAATTATTGAAAAATTAAAATTACAATTATAATGTCAATAAAAGAATCAATTACATAAGTTATTTGTCATTTGTCCTATTTAGAAATTCAGTCACTGAGTAGAAAAGCATTTATTCTTAAGCCAATCTTTTAAACACGTATAGAATTCATCATCTGGAAGTGTTTTCATTGCTTCAGGTAGCGCATTAAATACCTTTCCACACATTGCATAGCAGAAGCAATCCATCTTATCCATACTAATATTATAAATGCGAAAGTCTGTCTGTCTGTTTGATACGCTTTCACGGCCAAACCGCTGAACGGATTTTGATGAAATTTAGTATGAATATAGTTCAACACCCGGGGTCAAACATAGGCTACTTTTTAACGCAGGCGGAGCTGCGGGATACCGCTAGTATATTATAAATGCGAAAGTCTGTCTGTCTGTTACGATTTCACGGCCAAACCGCTGAACGGATTTTGATGAAATTTGGTATGAATATAGTTAAAGACCCGGGGTCCAACATAGGCTACTTTTTGAAGGAGTTGGAGCTGCGGGAAACAGCTAGTGTCTTATAATTTAAAAATCCCTGAAGTACTAATACCGTCAAATTAAAGACCTTCGCTTATAAAACCCGTTGCACAATCAAGACAATGCATATAACATGAGCAAGGCAAGGTCTAGAGGATCTGGGTCAGTGACCGGAGCCAAGAATGTTCTTCCCTGCTACCAGGAGTCGCGTGTATGAGGAGTATAAACATTAGTGCTAATTAGATGTTTCTAGATTCTAGAGGCTTTGGAAGTAAAAAAGACTTGAAGACGGTGCTGTGGATGTAAATATGGGTCGAACAGGTAACAAGGTACCATTATGGACAAGGTGATGTTTTTAATGAAGTTATAAATATGTTGTCTATATATAAAAAGTTTAGTTTGTCTATGTAGTTGTTATAAAATAAAGTATGATTGAATAGACTAGTCATCTCTTAATATAATTCTCAAACTTACTTTGGGCAACTTAACTCAATGTAATTAAAAAATCAAACCCTATATATTTTTTATTTTAGTGATTTTTTTAGATAAGATAATAGTATATATTATAGACCCATCGTCCAGTGACTCCATTCATGCAACTGAACAACTTTCCCCAAGATACATGGGTCGAAATATGGAGTAAATTTTTGGACCTCCCATGCAAAATGTCTCATCGCGTGGCCTAACTTACTATGGGAAGTCCACATTTGTTTTTCATGTTTCGAGCTATGTTCCTTGGGGAAATTTGTTCGGTTGCATGAATGGAGTCACTGGACGATGGGTCCAAAACGACTAAAATTTCACGGTGTATAAAATAAGATTTATTTATTATTAATCTGGCTTGTTATAACATCAGGTAATGTCCGAAATGGCTAACCTCTTTATACATTGACTTACTGTGATGTTTGAGCGACCCAAAGACAATTTTGGTCTCCAACACAAGATCTCACCACTGTTCACTGTTCAGCGCAAGCTGTTAGTCTAGTGTTAGTCGGCTCTTTGGATCCAGGTCCTTTACATAGACTTGTACCCTTGATCCTTGACGACCTCTGTTGCACAATAGATAACACGCCTGCCTCCTATTCAGAGGTCCCAGTTCGATCTCCGGTCAGGTAAAGATTGAAAATTATCTTTTTCTATATATGTATTTGTTATAAAAAATATAATTTTCTTTGGGTCTAACTCAATCTGTGTGATTCATTGAGAAAGGAACATTTATTGTATGCTGTTTCGATGCTTTTTGGTGTGATTTGTCCCTATACATTGGACTTTTGGCGGGAAGCTGTGAAGAGCACTATCGGCGCTGTATTTTATTTTCCAAAATTTGTGCTTTTTTTAATGTTTGTGCATAATAATTGTGGATTATTATTCGTAAAGTGTTCGATAACAAGCGTGAGTGTTGAGAAGTGATACAGTGTTTGATTTATGTGATTTTCATGCTTGTTGCCAAAAGCTCCTAGTAATCGCTAAGTGCAGATTTTCTACCACTTCACTAAGCCTGATTCTTATGACTAGACTTGACTACCGACTAAACTTTTAGACTTGTCTAGGACTTGACGAAACCACACTGTAGAACTGAAGAAGATTGAAAAATTTAAAAAGGGTTATGTTATAAAGGACTTGTATCCATGGCCGTAAAACTAATTATTAAAAAAAATCCCTATACATTTATATTTGTATGTGGTCGATATTCTAGGACCTCAATGTCAAATGTTTACCATAGCGTTATTCGGATTTAGAGCATCAAAGATAGAAAGAGATGTAATACCTTCACCGTCGGTGGCAAGAGAGCCGGTCGCTAGCCGTTCGTGGTCAGTCCTTCTAGCGTCTTCCGTACTCTCAGCATGTTCTGAAACGAGAAGAAAAGTCATTTGAGTACAAGTAGAAGCAGAAAGTGACAAGGCTTGGCAGAAAGGGCGCGCCCACTATGTGCGATTTTTGAAAAGTGTATCTCGGTGAGTTGCGGCGTTGGCGGCGGCTTGGTGTCGCCGTTGACGATAAGCTTGCAAACTAAAAGTCAAAATTGTTAGATCTTTTCTATTGTACTCGCAATTAAATTCTAAGGTGGGCTGGAAGAAATTGTTGTAGCGATAAGTCCGCCTTTATACCTCATTTGTTAGGTACATTCCATTCAAATTTCGGTGCAATAAAGAATATTTTATTATATCCTCAGTTTGCGCTTTGAAACCCAGCTACTGGTTGTTGAAATGAAGCAGCTCTCACTTCTGAGCATCATAACCATTTTCTACATCTACACTATCTACACTAATATTATAAAGAGGAAAGATTTGTATTTTTGTATGTATGTTTGTAATGAATAAACTCAAAAACTACTGTGCCGATTTCAGAAACTTTCATCATTGGAAAACTACATTCACCCTGAGTAACTTAGGCTATATACCGCAGGTGGAGCTGCGGGAAACAGCTAGTGGATTATAATAGAGTTAACTGAACCTGTCACATTTTTCTCTCCTTACTTATCTTACCTTAATGATTGTTTAAGTCTAAATAAATACTCATGGAGTAATTACAAAAAGGAGACGCCGTTTAAAATGGCGCAGTGATGTGATCATTGGCGCCTCGCCGACACAACGTGGGCGGAGCTTGTCATTGCTCGTGCTCCATGATTGGAGCCACGGCCGAAACCAAGCACCCCGCACGTCTGCCTTCCGCCCCGTGTAGCCTCACAAACGCTTATTACGGCATCTCCTCTTTGTAATTACTAGATGTAAATACTCCAATCCAAAATCCATAAAGTAGTATTAGGTATATATTTAGCTTAAAGTTAAGTAAAACCTTAATGATTCAAAGGCTGTATCTAATCGCATTCGAGATGTCGTAACCCGGCGCAGTCTTAAAAGGCTGTTTAGTTACTGCGGAGCTTTTGAGAGATAGTTAAAGGATTTTACCGAAGTTACAAAATAGATAACTTATTGTATAAAAGCTTCCGATGAAGTCTGAATCGAATCGAAAAGGAGAACGCTGAACGACAATGTTTCTGTTTAAAAAAAATGTCTTCCTATTTATCTTATACAAAATCTTTTTTTTTTTAGGATGAATGAATGAATGGATTATTAAATTTAATGGACAGGTTTAATTTTAAGAATTTAAAAACCTTAAATCAAATAAATCTTAAATAATAATTATTATTTTAAGCTCCAGAGGGGTCGCTGTGCTGATAGCGGACAGGTCGGCAACGCGCTCGTGACATCTCCGGTGTTGCAGGCGTTCCTAGGCTACGGTAACCACTTACCATCAGGTGGGCCGTACGCCTGTTTGCCTACTTAGTTGTATAAAAAAAAGGCTAATACTTCGAAACTAATCGAATGTTTAATCTTTTAATATATATATATTTGTAAATTGTGTATTTTATATATACATATAATGACTAAATAAGAAAAAGTTGATACACACATTTTGTGGCATTCAGTTTCATGGAGTACCGGCGCATTTTATCATTTTTAAAGTTTGTACTAAAAACCCTTTGTAAAATATAATTAATACCTTTTATCTCTGTTCACACGCAGACTTGGAGAAACCTTCGAAAATTTATAGTCCGCCATTATTAAACGTGGCTCTTTAGACCAGTATATCAGGTTTTTGGGTTATGACATCACTTGTCAGGACTGGACACCTGCATACACAAGCCCATTTAATTTGTATATATATTTGACTTGTATCTCGCTTGTCTTCTAACATATAGCATAAACCATGGATGTAAGACTAGACGGATGGCGCACCTTCTTCTCGTCGAGTCAAATTACTACGCTTTATTAGATTAGCCTAATCGGCTTCTTTATTGTGCAGTGATATGGTATATTTGAGTCTATAATGCACGAGACGGGACTTTTTATGGCGCACAGCGAAGTAACTAAACTTAATTCACCTGGAGTTCATTCCCCTAGGTGAATTGAATAAAATTTTGGTAAAAATGGTATTCAAATAGTTTAATTTAATTTTTGGTATTTTTTTTATATCTTGCATTAAAATTACTTTATAAAAATATTCTCCTTTATATATTTTATTTACTTTGATGCAGAACGTAGTTATAAGTTTTTCATGCGCACGTCGAATGGCTGCGCTTCCTTTCCGCTGTTATCGGCTTTACTTCGCTACTTAGCATAGCTCCATCCGTAATGTTTCTACATCGATGGCGTAAAGGATGAATCAGTGTTGTTACTCTTCGCCGCGCCTACCTTAAATTCTCCGCAATTAAATCGTATTATCGGCATTACAAGTTACTTATTCGAATAGTATTACTTTAAAGCTTTTTTTTTATACAACTAAGTAGGAAAACAGGCGTACGGCCCACCTGATGGTAAGTGGTTACCGTAGTCTATGAACGCCTGCAACACCGGAGATGTCACGAGCGCGTTGCCGACCTGTGTCCGCTGTCAGCACAGCGACCCTTCTGGTGCCTGTTATATTATTGTTCAAAAACATTGTATGCTGTATCCAATGTGGTCATAACCGACTGTAAAACCGCAATACAAAGCTAGTATCTAACACTGTTTTAAGATATATGAGTTTAGAAGTACATATATAATAAGTTTTGGAGTTATGTATATAAATAATAGTCATATATAATTAGCATATTGGCGATCAAATCAAGGTCGCTTGCTGGTATATAAATATGCTTATTTATAAGTATTGACAGGTCGGAGCACACGGAACAAAGAATGTGATGAATAAACAATATTGCATTAAAACGATTCAAAAATATGATTTTCTCAATTATGGATATATGGTACTGAAAAAGTCGATAAAAAAGGCAAATACGTAATATTTTTTAACAATAATGATTGTAAAATACATTGTTTTAAAGATTTTTTTCTAAATTTTATGTTTTAATCAATAACGAAGTAGTGCCATATTTCAAAAAATAGATATCTTCTTCTTCCGTGCCTAGTCCCTTTATTTGGGGTCGGCTCTCCTCGTACGTTTGCGTCAGGACAGTCTGTCGTACGTTGTGCTCAGTTCAGCCCATTCCAAATCCTTGGCAACGGTTGTCCTCCACGTTGCAGGCGGTCGTCCTCTGCCTTTTATCACCTCCGAAATTGCCAAGATTAAAAAAATTGAATATCGAAAGAAAATAAACAAAATCTTTAAGATCCTTAAACGTCACGAACTCTTCTAATTAAGGTGGTGTAGGCCTATTAATTCGGTTGTATTTAAAATTTAGGAGGAACTTTCTCAGTTTTAACCAACGTTCCGTTTCACAAAACACAAACGGGAAGTTTCGCTTTGTGTTTAAATCATGTTTAAATGTAAGATTCCTCACATCATAATATTGGCTGGAACGGAACCCACAGACCATAAACATTCGCAGCACGTGTACCGACTTATAACAACATTGCATGTAGTTATGTTTGTAAGTGCATATAGATAAACATCACATCTAAACTTATCAAAGGTAGAGCTAAGAAAAAGGTTTGTATTATCGTAAAATACAAAACAAATACTGTATTGCAAACAATAACTTTGTTGTTTAAAATCACTTTGTAACAATTAGTTTGGTAAATAACTGAAATTGAAAATCAAAACAATCTCTTATAGTCCTTTGGGAAAAGAATAATATAAAAATAGTATCTAATAGTCGGTAATCATGATTATGGCAGGTGCCCGAATTCCTATATAACAACCCAGATTTAAATCAACCAAACTTCATCACCATAGCCATTTATTATTGTCACTCATTAGAAATAGTTCCTCCTCCTGCCGAGACCTGTTCATGGAAATGTCAACTATTGATACGGCCGAGAACGGGTTTTGTCAGGAACATCAACTTCTCCAAAGGGCCTCTACGCGTTGGATCAATATCCCCGCGCAAGCCTCTCAAAGGACCAGGGTAACCCGTGAATTCCAAAATGAAAATAGTACTCATAAAATGGCAAAAGTACTTAGGGGTTTATTTGGGGCGCAGAAAAAGTAAACGTTCTAGTTACGAAAAGGCGAAGTAGGTCTGCAATCTTGGGGAACTATGTTCTGGAGTGCTAGTTTTGAAAAGTGTGATTTTCGCGAAATCGGCGAGTCGATTGATTTTCGTTCGACATAATAATATGGAGTCATTCATTTAACACTTTCACGGACAATCAAGAAAATAACAATGGCACTCAATTGTTATCTACGTCGAGAGACGTTACTGTCCGCGAAAGTGTTAAAAAATAGGGTACACCCAGTAGTAGACTGCCTGAGATGGATATCAAGGAGACGTTGGTCGCGGATCTGGCTGTTATCTCAGATTGTCTTTGCACAACCAGAGACATCTGAGAGGAGAAATATTTAAAAAAAAACCTTTAATAGTTTTTCCTTTTCGGCATCTACGTTCTGTCTAATTTTATGTTTAAACTTGACTTAACTGTTTTTTGTTTAATTTCGTGTATTCATTTATGGTTAAAGAACACTTATTTACGACTTTAATTGAGAAATGTTACTATTCTGTGAATGACTATTTTAGTGATGAGTTGTGGTTATGACTAAATTGTTACATAATTTGACATTAATTTTTTCATTGACATTTAATATTTGTAATGTTTTCTGTTTAAATCTTATTGTATTTATTTTATAACTTAATTATTGTATGCTATATCACGGTAAAACATAGCGGTCTCTATGTAAAAAATGCCTATGTTTTACAAATAAAATATTGATTGATTGATTTATTATGCTCATAAAGATTAAAATTATTTTCAAGAACAAATAGAGTCAAAGTGGTATTATATTGGCCGCTTTTAAGAAAATTTGTTATTTATCTTTTTTCTCAGATCGACGAACAATCTAATCTAAAGAATGTCAATACCACGATAAGCAAGGGGCACAACTCGTGTCGAGATGGAAAACGCATAGTCAGCTGTTTACTATTTTAGGAGATGACCTATCTCCTATCTGATGGACCTGATAGAGCCTGATAGCCTATCTGACAACTGACGTCCACTAAACGTCATGTCATCGGCCGATACCGGATACTGATATGGATTATATCACATTTTCATTAGATATAACAATCAATAGGATATAGGAAAATTTTGTCTGTGTAATGGTTATCATGGGATTGAAAATTTAGAGCATATTTCTCCAGGTTACATACTCGTAATCGTTAAAATAGGAATATTTAAAGGAATATACTTATTATTATACTTTCTATTACTTACAATATAGTTACTTAAACAATACAAAATGGCCACTAAAACACCTCGTGTCATGTTCATGTTGGTCTGGTTTCCCTATAAAAATGGGTTACGGAAGGAGTGATTGTAATTACAGAACGGCCAAATCTATGACCATACAGCGTAACCCAAGCTGAGTACGCAACTGGGAAACAGGCTTGGACGAAGAAGAACAAATGACGACAACCACTTTAACTCGACAACTGATAACTTCGAAAGGGCCTTGTTGTAAAAACGGTGACGCGATGTAGGATATAAAGATGGGCGCCGCACCGGCGTCTGAGTAATTATCGGATCCAAAATACTAAAGTACTCGATAAGACTATGACAGGCTTTAGACGGAGTAACATTAACGTTACGTTATAATCGGTATTGTTACAGTTATTTAAACTACACTACTTTAGCAGGACGATGGATCCTGAGCTTAGAGTATGAGAGAGATGGAAACTGACATGTTGGAAATTTGAAGTAGACTAGATTTTTGTGCACAATACAATAGAAAGTACTTAATAAAAATAAATGTTATCAATTTGAACTATTTTAATACAGTTGTTATCAAAGTGATCGAAAGAATATCTATATTCTATGATTAATCCAGGAAACAGATGATAAACAAAAAATGACAAACTAGAGTTGTAGGTACAGTGTTAAGCGTACCGGAGACTCGTGCTTACATTGCGTATAAGTTAACATCAGATCGACATTTTTATATTAGGATATAAAATAAACGTTTAAAATTTTTCTTACAGTTTTAATAAACCTGTCAAAATAGCAAACCAGCTACCTATACAATATCTTGTTTATGATTAACAGTTTCCGTCAAGCACCCACCTAAAGGGAGCAAGCACAACGACAGACCCTGGCAATCGCGCAACTGCCGGCGCCGGCGCCACGATAACACCGATAACGCTAATGGATGTCGTATCGAAACCAATACTCGAGCGACGGGACCCACTCACTTAACCGATATCAAAAATACCGACTACGAACATCACTACCCTTCCAATTTTAAAGCTCAAATTCCAATTCGAAATTTCGAATCTAACCGACCACATTCATCTTTACATTTCTAAATTTAAAGTTGAAAATCGAAGATCGAATTTTAAATTGCGATTTAACAGGCAAGTCTCTACCCTTCGAATTTTAAAGTTCAAATTTGAATTTCGAAAGGTGTAAATGGAATGAATGGGTTCGGGGAACCACGTGAGACTGGAATGTCGGTGTCAACGGTATCGGGATGGTCCATTGAGAGCGGATGCTGATTGTGGACTCACAATTGGTCTTTTAAGATATGGGTGTAAAAAGCATCCTTTAATTTACTCAAATGTGTGTTTATCATTTTGCTTTTAAGGGTTATATAGTACTGTTTTTAATTATATAAGTTAAATATAAAGTAAATTTCTCAAATTCTCTATTCTCTGCTGTGGTTACCCATCAATTCGTCGAGGTTATATGGTAAACCTAATTGAAAAAAAAAAGACGCGATTATTTTAGGGTGGTTTTGCAAATGCGTGCACATTTGTCTGGATTGGAAAACCCTATGATGAAGGTTGAGGGAATACCGGTGCAATTCGCACCCCGCAGGAGCCATCGATTGTGGCGGGATTTCCTGTGCCGTCATCTTCATGTCGGGAAGGGAAGTTTTAAATAGGCAGTTAATTTTATATCCATACTAACACGACTCAACGATGAGACTAATTGCCAATGTTGACTCGCTATGAAGAAGAACACACTAAATGTTTTTACCTGAGACGCCCCTACTTATATTTTGTTATAAAACTTATACATGCACTCTGCATGGTTTCCATTATTTTGCTTTTTGCATTCCGACTGTACGTACGGATCGCATACAGATAGAGTCGCGGGGAATAGGTAGACTACCAAATATCCAACATTTTACAACGCAAAAATTAAATTTATTTTTGAATTAACGAAAACTTAACAGTAAAAGAGGAATTATCAATAGTAAAAGTAAAAACATTGTACAATTTTTCCCCTTTATCCGCCGGGGCCACGTGCTAAATCCTACAAATAGTTAGGAAGTTGGGGGCTATTAAAAACAAATACATTTAGTCGCAGTGTGACGCTGGTTGGGAGGGAAAGTAGAAAAAACTGTTTGCCGGTGCCGCCGGAGTCGGGCCAGGCATTAATAATGTTGTTTAAAGATGGCGGTCGCTGGAATGCGCTTGGGACCAGATCCGTAGGGATGCGCTGTAGTCGATATTGTACAAGTATCGATGGTTTATTTACTCCATGTTGACTGGACACGATAAAATTAGAATTGATAGCTTTTGTCAGTAAAGGTTCAGTTTTGGATTGTAAAACTAATGCTCCAGTTCAGGGTTCAATTCCGTCAATTTTAAAATAGAATTCTGGTCATCCACCGACCAGATGGTCAGATGACCTGTAAAAGGTCGCAAGCAAACGCTGGACTACTTCCAACCGGACAATCTTGGAAATCATTAGAAGAGGCCTATGTCTAGCAGTGGACTGATTGCGGCTGAAATGATGAACGATAATGATGAAAATATTGAATTACAAATTAAAATGAAACCATTTAACTAGAATAGGCGTTTATACGTAGATAATTATTATAACAGTAGCAGTAGTGAGTCAGTCTTTGTACACGTCACCGTACTTAGACTCGGTACATATTGCAATCATTATCTTATTAAAGACACTATCAAGAAATTATCTTACGATAAAAATAATAATTGCTGCAAATTCAGTTTCAGTGTCCATAACTAATGCCGCGAAGAGGTATTAATTATCACTAGCATGAAATAAGCTAAACCAAAATGTTGGAATATTCTCTTTTATATTTCAATATTAAACAATAGTTACACATGAGAGTCGATAGAATATCTCTACACAAATATGTATTTATCAACAACTTTTAAAACTTTATTAGGCACTCATAATAAGACCGACGCGCGACGACGCTCTGTAGAAAAAGAAGAATTTAGTTTTTACATGAACTTCTTCAACACCAGCCAAAAATGTTACTGCTTGTGATTATTCTCATCGTTTCCTTATCCCTAGTTATTGTACGCATTAAGACATTCTAAAATCAGACTATTCTAAAATCAGATGCATCGATAACTAATTTATTATCGCCAACTTGCTGGCCGCCGACCGACTCTCGGGAACTATTTAATTAGCGAAGATAACGCTATTTGCGAACGAGCGCGTGGTTATCGCAATCATTATCTCTTCGCAAAGCAGAAACGATGCAAACATGTGATTTTTGAGTCTGCGTGCGCAATTCTATAACTATTCGATTGGGACTTACGATTATGTGTTTGTTATAATTGATTGTAGAGTCCTATATATTCTCTTTCTTCGAATGAATAGAGAGTAAGGAACGATAAAAAAACATATAATAATCTACTAGTGAAAATAAGTTGGGAATAGTTGCAATACCTATGATTAATTACTGAAAATTTAAAACCAAAATTAATTCTTTTGTCGCTAGAAAAGAAAATAGGTACAAATAAAAAATACGAGTGCAACAAACATCTTGTAATCCATATTTCTACATATAAACAGAATTGTGTGGTCCATTCTGATAACAGTTTTAATAAAAACAAATAGTGATAAGATAAAATAGAATAGCAGCAAATGACAAGGATCATTACTACGCTGCCGCCATTTTTCCACACAAATAAATATCATGTCATTATGTAACTTTGCTGAATAGATTTAACATATCGTATTTAGATATGCTTAATGAAATGAAAAAAATATCTGTAAACATAATAATATTTTTCATTAAAATTTCCAACATGCCTGTGTTTGTTGGGAAGGTTAAATTATGACAATCTTTGATTTGATAACTGAATATTAATGCACTTTTAGATCTGCCCGAAATTTTAAGCACTAGACATTATTTTGTGTCAAATTATCGATAAAAGGTCTCGTATCGATAAACTGTAAGCGGCAACTCTACATCCCTAATTCCAGGAAGGAGGCGCGGGCGCCTCGCTCAAATTCCTTCTTTCGGAACCCGCTCCTGCCAACCTATCCATCGCAACCACAGATACTACTATCCTATCTATGTGATGATATTTTTTCTTATATTCAAAAATCAAAAAGCATGGTAATGATAATCTAGGATAAGGTTAGTCTATATTACATTTTATATAACACAGTTTTTAGGTCACTTTTTTATACATGGCCAGCAACATACTTTTAGGTCATTTTGGCATCTCTCCCTTTAGGCAATAGATAGAGAAAGGTATGAAGAGCTGATCAATTGAAATACCCAAGTCTGTTGGACATTCAATGAATATTGAATACAGTAGGTACTGTTGTATATCTTGATGATCTCTTGACCAGTACAATATTACTGGCAATCACGACACAAGTGCTGCCCTATTTTTGAAATGTGTGACATCGAAAGATTTTAGTTCGTTATCGAAGGATTTTTTTTCGACACATTATATATGCCATACATTTCAAAAATAGGGTTTCAGAAGGGCCTCGCCATACGATTACTCTTGGCAAATGTCGCAATCTTAAGAGCCGCAATGGTCGTGGTGTTTCGATATAAATAAGTAATACCTGTATTAGATGCAAATAAAATGAATGATTGATATATATTGATAGCCTGTGTGTCTTCGAATTTTGAGTATTTTGCGACCTATGTATCAAGTACTTCATTGAATATTAAAAAAAAAAATATGTACAACAACGTATTGAAAATGTAAAAAAAATAGATTTGGCCTAAATTCGACACATTATGCATATAAAAATAGAATACGCGGCAGTAGTAAGTTTAGTACATGTGTACTCAATAACTAATATGGTGAATAAATATGTTTGTGTATGTAATTATACGTTTGTTTAATAAATGAAACTCACCTTTAGGTTTCACGTCGTCCATTGCGTACCGACTGTAAGGAGGGGGAGGGGTTTCTGTAACAAATAAAAAATATATATTATTTTTAAGAAGTTACACATATATAAATGAATTTCATTAAAACATTTACAAATAATTCCCACATGCGGAGACAATATTGGAAATGGTATTGCGTTTAATTTAGACACTGCTAAAAAGTGCATAGGTATATCCATACTTCCATACTTAATATTATTAATGCGAAAGTCTGTCTGTCTTTCTGTCTGTCTGTCTGTCGGTCTATCTGTTACGCTTTCACGGCCAAACCGCTGAACGGATTTTGATGAAATTTGGTATGAATATAGTTGAAGACCCGGGGTCAAACATAGGCTACTTTTTGACGCAGGCGGAGCTGCGGGAAACAGCTAGTTGACCATTTATACCCTTATGTTATGTATTTATTTGCATGTGTGTTGTGATGACTAATCATTAAAAAAATCTGTCACTCAATTTAAATTTTGGTTGATTTGAATTTTCCCATAAATCTAGCTTAAATCAGAATTAATTTAACAAAAAAGACAGCCTAATCACCACCCACCCGCGATATGAAGAAACAAAAAAGGTATAAAAAATTAAAAACAAACAGGCCGGCAGGTATGCCGTCGCAATTATCTCCCCGGGAACCGAACCCACTGCAGGTAAGCTAAATAACCTATATTTTGACCTCGTGTAACGACAATTTTACGATCGACGGAATGCCAATGACGAGTGAGGACTGTCATTTTAATTTTCGAAATAATTTGATTCGAACGTTTTGATGTTCCAAAATCAAATTACTAGATATTACGACCAGACTTGAAAAAATACGATAACTTCTCTCAATTTTCAAAATTATAGCTGGCCGGTTTTATCATTCTTTTGTTGAAAACTTATGTTTCTTCACTTTTGACAGGTCAACATTTTATTTAGGTATTGGAATTCAAAACTCAGACATAGAAAAGAGATAAAAAAATTAAGAAATGTGCCTACAAGTCTAAGTTTTGTTATTCATAGCTTGCTTAAATTGTAGATAAAAATATAAAACAACGCAATACTAAATATCAGTATAACGGCAATCTATGAAATTGCATGATCTAGGCATCATTTATTCAACGAGTGATGTAGGTGTTAATAAAATTATTTATTACTACCTTTTTACCGCAGTTCCGCCTGCGTCAAAAAGTAGCCTATGTTTGCCCCGGGTCTTCCAACTATATTTATACCAAATTTCATCAAAATCCGTTCAGCGGTTTGGCCGTGAAAGCGTGACAGACAGACTTTCGCATTTATGTACGCATATATACACATGGATTAGTATGGAGTATGGATCATTATTTAAGACAATTATTCAAAACCATAATCAATTTGTACAAGTATACAAGTGCTTCAGACCACGAAAAACTCTTTGGGTTTATCTGGGTTTCGGCGAAACAAACGAAATAAACACAATAAAGAAAAAAATAAACTAGGAAGAGGAAGACAAGACAAAGAATTAATTTCTTGTAATATAATTCAACCTTGAAAAAGCTAAAAACATCTTGGTGCTCTAACGTCTAAACGTTCCAGTTCAGAATGTCCAATTCTCATAGTGTCAAACTCTCCAAACTTCCAGCTCTCAAAATGTCCATCTTTAAAAATGTCCAATTCTCAAAACATTAATTCCATAGGAATCTACTGACTACCGCATACAATATTGTTACAAAAATCCAAACATATTATACCCCAAAACACTACCAATTCATACCAATATTTTTATTTAGATAGACTTATAATAAATGATTTACTTGTATTTTTTGTCAAACAAGCGAGATATGAGAGTCAGCCGTAAAATGTGGAAAGTAGAATCAGAATCAGAATCATTTATTTTGCTTCTTTCATTTCACCGTAGCGGCGCCAAGAGATGTTCAGTTAAGCCGTTAGAATCCAGAACGCGATCTATTCCATTTTCGGGCACGTGCTATTGGCCATTTTAAATTTCGAAGACATTATCGATTTCGAATTTGGAATGCAAATTGTGTAATTGTCGGTCATTCGCGAATCGGCGCCAGCGGTGGCGGGACGTGCCTGCGTTTTTTCCGCGGATCGGTGTCATTCGTATCACAACGCGAATACAAATTATATGGTCATCAACCATAACATAACCAATACACAACTCCAGCGCACCTATGGGTGCGCCGCGCACAAGGTTCCGAGAAGTGGTTAAATGCATTTGCGCAAGAATTTTCAAACAATCGCCATGTATGCAACTGCATGCTGAATGAATGAATTTTAAGCATGTCACTTTTTGGGTGGTCGTAAATCTATCAACCATTTATAGTTATTTTATTACTTAATCAAGGCTTTCGGCGCGTCGGACTATTCCATGACATAATTTTAGCGCACAATAACAACACTGGAGAATCCATATGTATTAGATGGAATGCACATATAAGTTGAATGAGTCATTGCATGCCGCGACTGTAACTCCACAACATTGCAACTGAAAAAAAGACTAAGCAACAGCGAAGCAAATGACCCTAAACGCCTAGCGTAGCATCTAGCAGATATGAATAATATCAGTTGTTGACTTTAATCTGTACGTGTGTCCAACCGCAACGTCCTAAAAAACTAAAATAAACCCTACATGAAAGTCATAAACTTTATTTTCGCTCTACCAACGTATGCAATATGCTACCTTTTCGCGACGAGAAAGTCGTCCATATGAATGTATATGTAGAATGGCGTGACTGAAAATTCTTTTTGAACTATTACGTCATATGAGCGCTTTGATAGTACAGGAAAAAATACTCTGAACAGATTGAAATAAAGCGCAATTTTCGCGGTGCGTTAATTAAAAGTCATCGGTTCATTTAGTCGGGAGCATGAAGTTGGGTTAAGTGCAAATCGAAAGGGATCGAATAATTCATGTACGAGAGTTTAAATTCCGTTGCGGGAATTTTCTATATCGCATTTCAATTATTGGTGGAATCCACCAGGGGATAATATGTCGTACGGATATTAATATTGAGTTTGAAATTGTGGGTCTAGTATTGGAATGTTGTCGATGAGGTAGATGGTGCTCGGCAGCGCTGGAGGCCGCTGTATGTGTAATTAATCTGAACATTCAATCTATAGCAATAAATACCGTACGTTGTCAGTCTGTCTGTCCTTCGATTACTATGTAACTAGTGAACCGGTCCGTCTAGCTACATTGGCTTATTAATCGTTCTGTCCGCGGAAATCTTGGCTTTAATTGCTAAAATGTTGGTATGAATTTAAAAATATTTGATATGCTCAGATCTTTGCAAAGAACTTGTTTGTTACTAACTAAACTTGAAGCTCTATTTGATTATTACACAATTCAGTATTAAACACACATGTTTTCTCTGTAAAATTCTTTCTCAAAAGTTACAGCTTTTTATAAATTTAAATAGAGGGTAGAAACAATATTACGATTTAAATAAATTCAGTTATGTAGATAATAACAATTAAATTCTAAAACAAATAAAGCTACTGGGACAAAGTTATTTGATTTAGTTTTGGGATATCTACTTTCATATTAAACGCTTTCTGTATCAAACATTCACAATTTTGAATTTTTTAACTAATTTAGCAAAATTTGTACTGACGCTTAGTAGCCCAAACATTATAGGTACGTATCTGCCTTTATGGCCAGGTGACTACCTTTTTAAAAATATGTAAACAACCACTACAGATAAAAATTCGTTTGTAGTAAATATTGTAGAGAACTAGAGAGAAATATTCATAGAGGTAAGTATATCTAAGTTCAAACAAACAACTTGTGTCTACTGCATAGTTCGTGCATTGCTTGGGGCATAATAATAATACACGGTATGCAACAATGAGCATAGCAAGTATCTCAACATATGTTTGAGATTTAGTTACTAATATAATACATTACTACTCGTAGTAAAATGTTTAGCATTTGGAGCGTCTCTAGAAGATTCTGGCAATGAATTTACTCTGCCTCTTCTGTTACTATTTTCACTCCTCTCTGATTATTTTGCAAGGATTGCTTACGAAATACGTTTTAAGAGAAACCTTTGATTGAAAACTGAATTATGTGGACTTAAAATCTTATACCTTTAAAAACAAAACTTATATGCTTGATAATAATTTAATGACACCTTTGTAATGCTTTCAGTTATTTCGCTTTTATAGAAAAAATACATTTCCTATACCCAAAGACATTTCAGCTTCAATTTTGTTGGGTTCAGTGATGAGGGTAAGTTATATTTATTACTTTGGCAATTCATTAAAAGGCACTGTTTATGTACTTCCTGTTACAATGGCACCAGTCGTATTTTTAAGGAATGAAGAAACAATTAAAGATTTAATATTATGAGATCGTGAAAAAGTCGAAAGTAAGCTAATCTAGAAGTTTATTACGACCGTTTAGTTTCGGCGAGTGCTTCAAATTCTTAGTTTGATTCATAGTGGCTCCCATTTCAAGTTGATATCCTCGTCCAGCGCTGGCGCCGAGACCAGACGCATTAATGTATGATTCATATGTCGGTATGTTTAGAAAATCACTAGATTTGTTACCGGCTAGCCTTCGGTTTCTGGACAAAACATATCACTTTCACGAGCAAAACAGCAAGTCAAATTATTTTCGCCGAACTGTTAGATCTACGATTCATTTTAATCTAGTTAGCAATAGATGGAAAAATCTTTATTGACAATAAATTTAAATCAAATCCTTTGCTGTAAACAAACAATAAATCCCATTTAATACGCTGTAAAGCGCCGGAATCCGACGTCACAGAACCCGTATTATCTCGCAGATATCATCTCAAGGACAGCGTGCACGCACGCATTCAAACTGGGAGATTTAGAAACACGCTTGGATGCTACAAACAATGTAGTTAACAATTGTTTCGATACTTCTAAATTAATACTTATAATATAATACTTATAAACATACAGCAAGAAGTAGAAGCTAAAGCAACAGCAATATAATTAGACAGACAGACATCAATGGCCGACTCTTAGGCAGCCATCTTGTCATTACATTCAAATACGGAACGCTGTCAATCAACGAGCCAAGCAACCCCGGCGAACAGTAAATTCGAAAACGTTATACGCACGGCGCAGCATGGCGCGCGGACGCGTGTGAATCGCCAGAAATAGCCCGCCCGAATTTAACATAGCGAGTGGCGCCAGCGGCGGCGCCGGCCGGCCGCGTTGTGCCCACGCGACGCGCCGGCGCAACCCTGAGCGTGCACCGCGGAAATAGGGGAGACATTCCACCCGGTGATACCGGCAGTATCCAAAGACTGCCGATCTCAAGAATGCGGAGATGAATTGGAAATGTCACCTAACAATTATTATATCAGAGTGAACAAAGCATTTAAGGAAATAAAACGTAAACGTTGCTTTAAAGTTTGGATCTTATTAGGTACATCTGTTATAAACGATTGTCTCATATTTAAATAAAATTACGAGTAATTAATCCCATCGTTTAATTAAATACTATCCTAGAAATTTGTACAGCCTTTGACTTATTGATCCTAACTATTTACTAACTGATGGTGCTAAAATGCATTCGATGCCGATTTAACAAGGTGTAAAAATCATTTGTTACAAGGATTCATTCAGACATCACAGTAACTGCCATTTCAAGAATTATAAAACTCCAATGAAAAAATCATCGACGGAACGATGTGAACGAACGTTATGGTACGATCTCTCGATTCTCACATTAACTATGTGATCGTAAAACAAATTCCTCCAACCGCTAACTCATCTCTTTGCTAGAATAGAAAGTAGCTTATTCTTTATTGACTGGGCACTTACGATTAATGCGACTGGTTACTTAGGCATTTCATGATATCTAAATTGAAATATCAACTTAATAGATTGCGTCATTGAAGAATTTAAAATTTCTAATTCTGAACTGAACAATTTACAATAACTCGTTGATTGGTAATGCTTTTGTTGGGCTTTGGCGGACTGTGACATCCCAAAGTAATTCCAGTTGGAGTACAATATAGGGAGTGGCATGGGCTCGTCAAAATACCACCGTCATTGGTTTGAACTGCGATGTTCCAAGTGTCATGTGCATGCGCAGACCTTGTTCCATCGACTTCGTACTTACATCGGCTCAATTGCTACTTTAGTCTACCGGAAGATATACATGACGTACACGTACGGAACAAGAATTCAGACGATGTAAATTCTTATGCTAATTAAATGATCGAAAAGCTACGAACAAAGAAATGAATTGCGGAAAACAGTGTAATGAAAATTGATGTTGCACTGGAACCATGTATTAACCCTAGTAAATGGCAATTGTGAATATTCATAGCAACAGCAGCAATGGCTCCACGCAGCAATGATTTGATTCGAAAACCAATTATGCCCAATTTTAGTAATTCTTGCTCATTAAGAGCAACGACTTTTACGTCTTCGTCTAAAATTATATCGGCTCTTTGAAAAATTAATTAACGATCATTATTGAAACATCGAGCCATATTCAGTTACAAAACTTTTAATGATAATAAACTAAATTGAAGAAATGATAATTAACATGCTCTCAACTTGAGAAATACCTAATCAAAAATGCAGGATTCTGAACTAATAAATTTTAGATCAACAACGATTTTGCAAAATGAAAAAAGGTATTTCTGATACTTAGTAACAGAGAACCTAAATTCTTGAGGTATTACTATGATAATATTATAACGTATGAGTCAGAAAATTGTCATCGTTAATTGCCACGAAAACTAAGGTTCTTCTATCGAAATAATTTACAACCTGAGTTACTTTAAAATTATTACTCATCATACAACAAACATGATAGTTAAACCTACCAAACCCTACTCTACAACAGGATTTTCTATCATTTTCCTTTTTCTTGCAAACGTATTTCCTTTATTTACGTCTCGACACGACTATGACTTGCCGACTAACAAACCAGCGAATGCTAATGGGTATCTAATTATAAGAATGATTATATTCTCCTAGCATCCAAAAAGGCAGCAAAAGAAAAACCAATGTCTATTGGTGATGGGGCATTGGGCAATGGTGATAGGCATGCCGCAATGGTCGAGTAGGTATTATAGACAACAATTTATCCAGTTTCGCAAGAGCTGCGGTCAGGATTGACCGGTTCTGTCACAGGTGCCGCCAGTCAATGGGCTGCTTTATGCCACGCTCTTTGCGAATACTCATTAAATGATAAATTGTTGATTAGGAAAGACAACTCTAAGAAAATTTCAAATATCTAATAGGAATAAAATTGAATAATCGAATTCGATCTGTGATGAAGGTATACGACTACCTTCATAGGATATTTCAAATAGTAAGGTGAATATTGTCGCAAAGGAAGTTACGGATGTAGCTATTGTTGACTTAATGCAGACAAAATAATTTCAAATGCGATTCTTATTGTCATGTCAAACCACCAAATAACACGGACCATAAACGACTCATTTTAAAATGCAAACCTATTCACCGTCAAGCACAATACAACCAGCCATTCACAAATTCAACAAAGCAGCTCAAAAACATGACCAGACTACAATAAAACAAAAAAAATTCGATCACGAAAATCGAGTTGAGCTTACGCAGTACGGGCGTACCTGCGCCGGCGCAGCCCCTCCCCGCTGCCCGCTACCCGCAGCCGCGCGGCGCGACATGGCGCCGGCGCCAGCCAGCCGACAAGCAATTATGGCTAAATAAATATCGGCTATACCGCCGCCTCCGACGCGACGCTAACATCAACAGACGGATTCTTATACGGGTATATCTAGACGACATCATTAAATTTTGGACCCCACTTGTAATAGCCTGGTGAAATGGCGCGTGGGCACAGAATTACTTGTAAATGGTAGTTACGAGTTGTGATAACGTCCGCGCAGTCGCGGATGTGGGTTTGATGGCCGCTCGTGGGTGACTGATTTCTTTAATGGGCATAACATGACAATTCAGTTAATTAACTGAGGCGTCGTGCAGCTCCGTGGCAATCTTTGATCCTGTTCGGCGTCGGACCGACGCCTGCGCATGATAAGATAACGATCCCTCTTCCTGGCCGGCATAAAAACATTCACAAATAAAGGCCGGCGGGCTTGCGCCGTGATTGGCGCCGAACGTCGATCTGCGAATGTAAGCCTGGGGCAAATGCTACGTTCCCAAGATTGATGTGCATGAATAACGTGCCTGAGAATATTTCTAGTTAAAATTCTTCGGCAATACGCATCTGATTTCATGTGAATCATGATTTCAAGAACGATTATGACAGTGTTGTAATCATAGTTGTAGTAATGTAACTTATATAAAAATATGTACAGGTGTTTTACTGGCTGGTGGACACCTTGTTGATAACAAAACTAAGCAGAATGTAAATGGAATAAAGATAAATGTTCTTGTTGTGATTTCCCTAAACTTCCTTTTCAGAATTTGAAAGTACAAAAATCTCTTAGTATTCATAATTTAATGAACAGCAAATCATATACCAATCCTCAATGTGCACATAAATCAAAAGATCGTCAAAATAGCGGCGTCAACATCGTCTATATTTAGTCTGGCGACTACCGATGTGGGAACGTCGCGAAAGTGGACAAAAACGCCGGCGACAGTGCTCCGCGACTGAGGACCGCCGACGGTGCAAAAACTGCAGGTGAAATGCAGACGGAGTCAGGTGGATATAATTTGCGCTTTGAAATTTGATGTCTTCATTTGGACATTCCGAATGGTAATGAAGAAATTTTGGTTAGACGGCTAATTAGCAAGTTTTAATACTGAAAGACTTCAATAATACAAATAATAATGATCAGCTTGATGATTACTTTGAAAACACTAAATAGGTAAATAGTTATTGTAATGTCCATGTCTAGTTGACGACAAACTGATAAATAATTCTATGGAATTGCAAATGATTCTAGGAAATCGTGCAGATAACATACAAGTACACATCGTAAATCCAAGAATAGATTGCGCAATTGAACCCTGTGTATTTGACCACTTAAACGTGTCCAAACAGTCGTCTAAAGCGAAAGTAATCCGACATCCGTTCGAGACGAGGAGTCATGCGAGTTTGTCTTTTGAGGATACCGCTATAGCATTTCATAATCCAGCTTCATAATGTCAGATGCATGTTTTCATTTCTGAGCATATCTTTTGAGGGTACCGCTTTATAATAATTCCAGTGGGTAAATATTAAATGTTCGTAACATTGTGGTTGTTTAAGGTGCTATAAATTACAGCAGAAATCAAATTTTCGTTAGCAATATTTTTCTTGTTTATCTCATGTTTTGTTTGCAGTTGACAATTTTCTAAAGGTTCTAATGAATTCAAAAACAAGTAAATATTTTGTTTCTGATATGTATCTCAAACTAAACCCTTGTTACTGTGAATGAGAAAAGGTGTCTCAAGGATCCTAACCTATCCATTCACTTAACAAGCAAGATTAATACGTCAATATGATACTTGCGTACCTACAAAAAGTTGTTATATGAATGGCGTCATGTTACAACTTCTAAGGTCAAGATTTCAAGTTCAGTGACCATTCCTCTCTGTGGGGCCCTCGGAGCCTGAGACCTTACCACATTAGGTATCATTAATATTCATTTTTTTTTGCCTTTCTTTTTAATTAATATGCTAACAGGCATTGTCAGCACACCTACGTTAGCTCCTAAAGCTACACGCTTCAGGCGTGGGAGGAAAGTTGTAGGCGATTTGAACTGCGCGTGAGTCGATGTCATGGTCACAACACAAACCACTTTGAAGACATCTCCCATTGAATGTACTAACATCTAAGTTAACAGTTTCCTTTCATAACTGTTCTCAGTGAATATTCTACATTGATTAACATATTCACAGCAATAATAATAATAAATGACATGGATTTAACAACCATTGCCACTAAAGTCATTTTAGCCCATGTTAAAATCACGAGGAGAAACTGGTTTTAATTGCAATTAAGCACAAAATTAAGGAAATCTCGTGTGTAATTACAACAGAATTACAATTTGCAGCGTCGCGTTGTTAATTAGAGAAACTAGTTATCAAACATAATTATGGACTGGATGGATGATCTGGAACACGCCTATAAACCAATTGGTGATGTTCTACATAAACATAAAAATCTTGTTAATAAAATTAACACGCTAGAAAGAATAGATGATGTGAATAGTGGCGGAAACAACTAGCCAACAAAGGATACTGGCCACTGCGCCATTGCCGGACGAATTAAAAAGTTAACGGGTTGCGCGCGCCGACAGGCGTCGCGGCAAAGTGGCGCCAGCGCCGTGACCTTGTCTACTTATCGCGAGCGACTGACCCTCGCAACGGCAGATTATGTGATAGCTGCTTACTTTCCAGCATTGCTATACACCCTGACAGGGATATTTTCAAAACTTTATCATCTAGAACTCAATTTTTAACATCAACCTCATTGTTTTACTCTCAATCCATCATAAAATCGAATCGCAAATGCCAATACAAATTTATTGAAGATACCTATGACATTAATGTAACTGGATATGGAGAAATCATGGTGACCTTTAAAATAATCCAATAAAACAAGCTTTAAGAACACTAAGGAATTGATGTCATCACTAAAAATAGACAAGCGAACGGAAATGTTTACACTTTACAATATACCATAGAGACAGAAACTGAAGTTGAAGAGAATTAGATAGAAGATGAGAACAGCGGTATGTGACCTGGCACAGGCACACGAGACCACGATGACGTCACTCAACGTAACGATACAGAAACAAACAGTAGCGATAAACACACTGATAACGATTGGCAATGATAACTGAAGTGTGAAGTTAGCACTAAAACATGTGAATTAGTTCTGAATGTGAATCCTCGGAAAATGAAGATAATCCTGCTAGATTTAGTTTAAAAGATATTCCTGATAAACTGTATGAATAACAGATAACGACGCAAAGTTCAGATAATGTTTGATTACACCTAACCTCACAGAGGTTAGGTTATGCCCACCAACAGAAATTTTCAGCAGATAAGTGCAGGTAGAACAATTAAATTAGGTAGCATTCAAATCATTTTCTCGTTCGAATCAATGATCACACATGGCGTCGAGCACCCATTCCGAGCCGACAGCATCATCCACACACAGAGCACAGTCTATTTCGAAAATACACTGCGATAGCGCACAGAGATTCGACACTCATGTTTACTTCATGCACTTGTTGCGCGGGTCAACGGCCGCTTGCGCGTCACATACCGGGCTTGCAAAGGCGACTCCAGTGGTAAGGGTTGCAACACTGCTGTTCTGAGCATCCGGGGAGGCGTCGCAGCTCGCTCAGGTCTCGGACATCTGGGAATCTGTAGGCGCGGGTGACGGCGAGCCGTAGTTGTGAGGCGACATGGCCGGCCGGAACGCACTCCGTGCCTTCGTCGCGATGGTCCAGGGCTCGGGCGAGCCTCCGCAGCTGGCTGTCGGGCACGGCAGGCGCGCCGGCCGCTGCCAGCCGCCGCCGCAGTGCGCGTCTCCGGAACATCACATGCCGCCGACGGCGTCACGAGCCGCGCGGCGAACCGCGCCACGCCACATCAGCACGCTGGGCACACGTCATTGCTGGCCGCGTGCGGGCACTCTACTGACGAACGGTCGGCCGAGAGACCGGCCGGTGCAGTGACGCGGACTGGTGCCACCCATCTCCACATTTCATTTACCCCATAGATTGTTTACCCAATATTGGACAAAATGGACGAAAAGGTTATTTCCAGAGCAAAAACCAGTAGTTAGAACAGAGCAAACTGTTTTTTTTTTAATTTTCAATAAATGGGATAAAGACAGTAAGAGAATCCCTGAACTTATCAAATTGATTGATGATACCCATTATTCTCAAGGCGATACCATAGCGGAAGTAAAAATGAATGAAACCAAGTAAATTTTTAGCTTGACCGTAAATCAAGCAAAAATATTATACCAAATCGATCATTAAATAGGCTTCTAATTTCCGAATATTATCAAAAAGAAAACAATAGACAGCATCAAAATTAATCCTCAATCATTTCAGAGTCAGAATTTCTCAGGCTTTTTTCTCCTAAGTGAGATTTTAAAATCTCCTTCCTGAATTATATTCAGACTTCAAATAGTGTACTCCAGATATTATTATTATTTCTAGTAACAAAAATATATCACGTTTAAATCTAATTTTATAAAATTTTGGAGGTTCAAGTTGTTATTACAATTTTAAAAAATTAATTCTGGATTATTTACCGGTATCAAAAAATTACTTTTTTCCAAAACTAAACTAGCTAATTGTGCAACTATTGTGACGAGCATTCTAAGGCTAAACTAGGTTCCAACTAGTAGTAAACATAAACTGTCACAGAAGTGATCCAAAACAAGTAACATTTAAAATGTATTTTCAAGAGCATTAAATAAAACAAGTAGCATTATAAATTCCTTGCCAAGAAAACAGCAAAAATCTCGAACATGGCAACCCACAGCGGGCGACGTCGAGACGTGCGGGTAGCGGGGGCACATGGCGCCACCGGCGGCGTCAGGTGCGCTCGCTTGTGTGCGTGCGGCGCCACCCGCAACACGTTACACACACAAACACGCTCTGTAGCCTCGTTGCATACTTATCACCGTCTCTGACAGACAAGTATACCACCAATGGAGTTGGTGATATGATAATGTTCAAAGTAACTTTTTAATTACTTGAGAAAACTGAAATCATAGACAAACTATAGGGATGAAAACTTCTTATAAAAACATTGATCAGCTGTTAGCTAACAAGCTAAAAGGATAAAAGTAAGATACAAAATGACCATGCAGCAGGCAGTGGTAGGAGAGACCACGAACCACGGTGACATTTTTGTACCTTCCTGTGTTATTTCAAAAAATTTTGATGCAATTATTAAAGAAGACTGAAAAAGATGAAATAGCGAACCTAATCCGTAAGTCTTGGAATATAAGATTGCCGATTTAAGATTTAAAATGAATATCTGTATAATTTAGGACGATACTCCAAAAAATTTCTTTGGGCCGATTGCGTGACCACAAGAAACGTTAACGTATTTACCAAAACCAAAGCAAACACCGTTTGGCAGTTACGGCGATCGGCATCCTGATTGGAATGCAAAAATGCATCAAACTCGTTCAAATGACCAATATAGTGATTTTGGGAGCTAATATCAATTGAATGCTGATCAAAACTGTATCTCACAACCTGTGTTTAGTGTTTATCCATACGATTGTTACAAATGCGAAAGTCTGTCTGTCTGTTACGCTTTCACGGCCAAACCGCTGAACGATTTGATGTTTGGTATGAATATAGTTGAAGACCCGGGGTCAATCAAACATAGGCTACTTTTTAACGCAAGCGAAGCTGCGGGAAAAAGCTAGTAATAAATAAATAATAAATAAGCCTTTATTTCTAAAACTTACAAAAATTAAATGTTACAAAAAAAAAAAAAATTTTTTCGTGTTTATAACGATTTATAACAATTTGTTTGATTTAAACGAAGTTTTGTTTTGTTGTTTTGGAATTATTTTAGTAAAAATGAACCTGTCATTGAATATCGATGATATTCCTTAAATGCCATTTTGTTTCAAATAATTCACGGGCTCTACTAGCAACATTGTGCGTTCCCGAGGGATGTAGGCCTTAAGGAAGACCACGATAAAGGTGGTGGGATGACTTAGACGGATGGATGGCAGCAAACGGCCAACGGTTGCGTAAAAATCTTGTGCGTACGTTGTTGCATGATAATTTTTACATGCATTCCTTCCACTGTCACGGTAAGCCAGAACTATTTGGCTTTACGCCCTTCTACTGGGACCTCAAAGTTGTATTAATTTTGCTAAACTTATTCGCACGAAGCTGGGTTTCCGTAAAATATGAGATCGTATCTCATAACAAATTAGGCAAAAAGGTTCTCGAATGGTGACCACGTACAGGCAAGCGCAGCGTTGGACATCCACCGACCAGTTGGTCAGACGATCTGAAGAAAGTCGCAGGCAAGCGCTGGATGCAGGCCGATTCCAACCGGTCATTTTGGAAATCGTTGGAGGAGGCCTATGCCCAGTAATGGACCTAATCAAGGATGGATCCTAAGACAAGTATACTTCGTTAAAGTTTCCAGTCAGCCTAAGAACTTATCTTAAAAGATATTTCAATGCTTTCGTAACTTTCGGTAGCTAAGCTATCTATCAAATTTGTCCCATAACAGTTTTAACACCAGGGTGTGTATGGTCAATTGGTCTAGTAATTCATAAGATATGAATTAATATGTCTCTGTGTAGTTTACTATTACTATAATTAGCAAGTATTTATTGTCGTCAAATGATGTATGACGTCAATATGGCTGTGGTATGGTCATCGTCATTGTCATTTCAAATTATTTAATGATTGATTTGTTGTTGTAACGAATTTGATGTCATTATTGTTTCCGGCCGTCTTTATTATATTTATTTTTTTAAATTATTTTTAAAAAAGAAACTAGCCTTTTAAGTCCGCTAATTTAAAAGGCTAGTTTCCAGGGTCAAAAGACTATCATCAAAATTAGTCCGTCATTTAGGGAATCAAAATATATTAGCGACGTATTTTTTCTTTTATCAATTGAGCGATAAATTATAAAGATATAACGCATCAAAGTTTAGGAGCCGTGACGTCACATATTGCGAAAAAGTAGCACACTGTGACTTCACACGGAACTTTAACGCGCCATCTTTACCATTCTTTGTAAAATTTTCAAAAGATAAAATACTTTTCAAATATTTTTTTATTATGTAAATGACGGAATAATTATATGTTTTTTTGGAAACTAGCCTATTGCCGGCTTAAAAATGGAAACAATATTTTTTTTGTATTAACGTGCTGCACTGTAGAATCTGCTAATCAGGGTTTTTGAAGCCACTGGTCAAATTTTTACAGTGTGTAAACTAAACCAATATCAATAAAAATAAATGAAAAAATAAGAAAAAATAATCGATCGAAATACAAATCTAGTAATCAGCTGACAGGATTTTGTATGGGAGATCCAAAATTTTCTTAGTTATGACTTATTTTTTGCTCCATAAGGCAAATTGTAACACTTTATGTATAAATTGCCAGTATTTTATACTTTCTGTTCAATCGTATCGTACTCGTTTAAATTTGCGCAATAGTCTTTATGTGAAATATAAAGATAAATTAATACTAATAGTAACAAAAAAGTAAAACAATTTTTTTGCATTAGCTATACTATTTAATAACCTATAAAATTTGATTAAATAAAATTAAAAATTGATATAACAATCTCGTAGCGTTGTTATGTCGTAGCACTCGTAGCACATGATTTATTTGCAAATTACTACGTGACGTTGCGTAGCGGATATCAGGGTTTCGTAGATGTGCTACGAGCTACGAATTATGTTTTTCGACGATGCAAGCATTCTGCAATTTTTTTTCTATTATGACCATTTTTATGGAATGGATTATATATTTCTACTTTCATTAAAAAATAATCTTAAATCTGAGATGAAAATTTATGTAAAAGAAGACGAAAACTTTGCGAGATGTTCATCTAAAATGTTTATATCCATTTCACGTCATATATTTATGATGGTACCTATCTATTCATTTGTTCAGCGGTAGATGGAAGCCAAAATTTAATTTAAGTGCTTATATATAATATTAAAAATGACCAGTTAAAAAGATTTATTTATAGATTTTTATACATATAAGATTAGATAATTTATAAATATATATATAATAACGTATTTTTATATTAATTTATTTGTTACTCTGAGGCAACATTACTATTAAGATTTTTTTAATTTAGTCCTATTTGTAGTAATTATCTACAATAATCGAAACATCCTATGTCATTAACAATAATAAATACTTTAAAAAATCCAAACAATACTTACCTTAATTACTCGCAAAATCCATTACAAAAACACACCAAAACATATCAACTTTTAAAACTATAAAAATTATTATTGTCATTTCTTTAAAACTATTTGCAAAGTTTCGCGCGCTTTTCCGCCATTTTCCAAGATGTCGCGCGTGTGTTCAACATAGCTACCGAACGGGAATGGCGGGAACAGATCCTGAATCTCGTATTTATGTCCGCGCATCCTGAAACTTGTGAATGGAAGACTTCAATGGACGTAGTAACTGAAAAGTTGTCAGATATCCGTTTTCTACTGTTTTGCTAAAGATACAGACAATTAATTTGCTATTAACAAAAAATATTGATTTATTATTTATATTTTTGAACACACTAGCAGCTCATATATTAGCTGATGCGTGTGCATCTTGAAGTTTGGAGAGTTTATAAAATTGTCCAATCTGTTTTTACAATATATAAAATCAAATATCTTCAAATATACATACATATTATACAAAAATAAGGCATGTATGCATAAATAATCAAAATTATTTGTACACTTTTTTTTTAAAAGGGATGTGTGTTCTACACATCTATAAATGTATAATCGACAATGTTTTTCTCGGATGAATTTTCATATTTCTGGGTGAAAATAATGATTAAAGTTTGCATGAAATATAACAACTGAAAACCTCGCTTTCTTTCAAAATGGCTACCCTTGTGAAATTCGTCGTGATGTTGACTTAAAAATGATAGTTTGACATTTGTATACAAAAAAAACATTCACTCGAATTGAGAACTTCCTTTTTGGAATAAGAACTTGTTAATATTATTTCATCTCATCTCATAATATTCTATTCTCACTTCTACTTTCTTCTCCTGCTACCCTCCCAGGTTATCTGGTCTATAATAATGATTTCTTACAAATCAACAAATTGATTGATTTACGTCATAATGACACCGGGGCCTGGCTTGCGTTTAAATAAATCTAATATTTTTTTTACTTTTTCAATGGTTTCAAAATAAATGTTTTATTTTTATCCAGCTTTTTCCCGCAGCTCCGCCTGCGTCTTAAAGTAGCCTATGTTTGACCCCGGATCTTCAAATATATTCATACAAAATTTCATCAAAATCCGTTCAGAGGTTTGTTGGCCGTAAGAGCTTACAGACAGACAGACAGACTTTCATACATACATACATACCATCAAGCCTTTTTCCCGTAGGGGTAGGCGGAGACTACGGATTTCCATTTGCTACGATCCTTACAGACTTTCCTCGCTTCTTCTACGTTTATCACTCTCGTCATACACGCTCGTCGATTACGGGTACTCCTGACATCTCCCTTTTATAATATGTCTGCGATTTGGTCCCAGTATGTTCTCCGAGGCCGGCCCTTACCGACTTTTCCTGTCACCTTTGATTTTCAGACAGACTTTCGCATTTATAATATTAGTATGGATTTGAAATATTAAATGCCAATGTGTTATACTGTATTAGGGAACTACCCTCTTATTCATAAAAATTTACGAACGTTCGTTAAGTCTAGTTTAGCTAAAATATGTTTAGTCACTTTATCTCTTACTAGTTGTTTCCCGCAGCTCCACATATAGCAGTATATAGCCTATGTTACTCAGGGTGAATGTAGCTTTTCAATGGTAAAAGAATTTTTGAAATCGGCACAGTAGTTTTTGAGTTTATTCATTACAAACTTACACAAAAATACAAATCTTTCCTCTTTATAATATTATAAGTGTAGATAGTGTAGATCAATAATTTGACATGAAAGAACAAGACACAGTATGTTTTGGTTAAAATGGGCTTAACAGACGTTTGGATTTTTTTATGAATAAGAGGGCGAGGGTACACAGAAATATGGAAATCAGTCGATATGGTGTTTATGCATGGTTTATGCATATATCCTATTAATAAGCTTTTGATATAATTATCCAATGTTTCATCACTTGTTTGTTTCATTGGCTTATTACTTTCCTCTAAGCGTGTTTTCGTGCTTCAGATTAAGGGTACAGGTTAAAGTTTAGATAGTCATGCTTCTAGATTTGTCGACATTTACAACAATAGTATATAAATTTAATGATTTCTAAGATTTTCGCGACAGATTAAATTAAACTATTTTTCAAACACTTTGCAGCGTTTATGGTCGCATGTAGACTAAAATAAAATATACTTAGTTTAATTTAATAAGTTAAATATAAATTAAATATGGGATTGTTTTTCTGTCTGGACTGTAGACTGTACTTTTACCTAATTAATATGACCTCTCAACCGAAACTATCGACGCCAAAAACGAATCGCACTTAACTCCAAAAGGTCGTTACTGTGTTTACCCCAAAACTAGTAGGTAATGAGCGTTACGTTTTCAGAATAATAAACTAACAAATAGGGTGTGTTGTAGTGTAGTCGGTTTTACTATCGATAGTTTGCGCCGGGAAATGCTATAATATCGATACTAGCGCATATCGCAAATTCATCGGAAATATCAATAGTGAAAAACTAAGTGCAATAACTAGTTTTATGAATGTGATGTCAAGCTATACATCAATTTTAGACCTGACCGAACCTGAGGACTCTGGGCTCCAAAGCAACCAGCATTGGATGAAACCAGGAGAATGCTAAGAAAGGAAGACACAACCAAATTCTACCATTCTAGGCGTAGTCTTGAACATAACTACACTATTACAAATTGATAAAATATCTACACTATTTCAAATTAAGTCAATAATATAGATCGATACTATCGATAGGATTCTCGCCAAGAATAGATCGATAATGTCGCAATTATTGCCTAGTTCTGGCGCCCTATTTGAAGACTCATTTGTGAAATGAATATCGTTCGATTCACCGTGAGTCGCACATTTTATAAATAGCACTCACAACTCAACAGAACTATTTCTAACATTGATAGGCTCGACAAACTTGCATTTTGCTAGCTATCGAAAGACTATCTAAGAACCATCGATAGTGGAATTTCGATCACAACACTATTGTGTTGGCATGGCTCTGGAGGTGAGCCGGCGGCGGGGCAGGCCGGCGCTCGTCGCGCCATCGCCGACGACGCCGCGGCGTCGCGCGTCGCTATCTCACCATAATGTGACCAGTGAGAAATTTCCCCACAGATTTAGGTATATTTTACTCTTGTTTTACATTTTCTCGCATACGATCGTTTTTATTACTGTCTATGTATAGGCAGTCAGTAATATACTTTTTTGGAAAGCTGATGATGATGAATTTACTTTTGTGCAAGGGGACCTTATGTCAGCCATGGAAAGTGCAACGGAAGTGACGCTTTTCTGGAGTAACAAGAAATAATGTTTTTTGACTTTCGACTCAAAACATGAAGAAGAAGTACATTTACTCGTTTATTAACTAACAATTAGAGTCTATTGTCATGGTATTTTACTGTTAACATTGAGGTATTTCTTGCTATGAAAGGCACATCATAGTTCCAAGAATATTTACAACTTCAATTTTGTAAAGACATCATACATGTACATGTCATCACACAAAAATGCGTGTGCTGCAAAAATTTTTTAAGGACTTGGGATGTTTTTACACGCATATTACTATGTACAAAACGGTTTTAAAAGTATTTATGTGTAAATGCACACTGAATCACATTGGTATCATAATGTTTTTAATTTACGTACCTGCATTCAAAGAGTAAACTGGCTAAATGACCCACCAGTTTGACAAAACACGTGTTAAACCATTTTTATTAAAATATTGGAATTTCTTAACCTTTGGCTCAGCACAACCAAATTTAGATATAAAACGCGAACTACGACTTCCTAAAATGAGTATTAAACTTACAATCAATAAATATGATAAAAATAAAAAATCAAGGGATATTTTTCCGGGTATTTTCTCACCGTTAGCGTTGCAACACTGATCGACGCCCGTCGCCTGCCGCTAGCTTGGCGCCCTAGCACCAGATCGGATATGCACTTCTTACATTTATTTTGGGGATATGGGGTGTGTTAATTTGAAGAGAAACTATTCTGATTGATCGTCAGCAATGACGAGAGGGCGACATCCCTCCAACTTTGATATTGTTTTTATGAATGAAAAGCAAAATGGATTTGTGATCATCTTTATGTTGGATGCAGATCGCTTCTAACCGGTAATTTTGGAAAACTTTGAGGGACTACGGCTGAAATGATGATAATCATCATCATCTCAAGCGGTTTACAAACTGCGGCCCCAAAGCCCAGAATTCGGAGGGTCCATTATAAATCCAATGTATTATTTTTTCTCCAATAAAATGAGATGCTACTTTTTTTTATGATGTTGACGTCAACCCTTCTTGGGAATGTTTTTGATAGTGAAATCGTCCACCATTCGCACTGAGGTTTTAATATCGTAATAATAAGGATTTTGATGTTTTGTGATTAAAATGGCCTATCCACACACGTTATGCATTAATGCCCAGATAAAGCCTCGCTTGTGAGATTGTGTCTACCTATGGCCACCATTTCGTATTGTATTCAAGTCCCTATCTGATTCAAAAAATATTACGATAAACTTTTGAATTCAATAATAAAAATAATTTAAAAACTTAAGAAAACTGAAAAGTTAGCAAATGATAAGGAAATGAAATCTTTTTAATATAGGATATAAATATCACTTATTGACGTCAATTTACTTATATTAAGTTTACCACCACTTCCAAAGCGCCAGTGGAGAAGAAGCGGCGCCACAAACTCCACTGCAGCATTTTCTTCAAAACGTCAATTTCCAAATAAGAAAAAAACTTTCCTTAATTAACTAGTAAAATAAACGAATTCACATGTTTGTCAACATTTTGCACAATATTTTATTGTGATTTCAAATTATTTAAATTAAATAAAAACTGAATAAAAATAATAATAATAATCAAATTTGAAATGTAAAAGCAGAATATATAATAAATAGTACGTCAATTGGTTGAGGACTCTGCACCAAGCTTAAGTTCAACATTCCTGTCATTAAGAAAATCACCAGTACTATATTAGGCCTTTTTACAAAGTAGATCTTTAACATGGGCTTTAAATTGTCCATCAGGCAAACTAGTGATTGATTCAGGAAGCTTATTGTAGAAGCGTATACAGGTTCTCACAAATGAGTCTTTAACCCTACACATACACAGTCTATAAAAAGGTAAATAATTTATCTTTATTGCGCAAAGGTAAAGTTATATCCGAGTTCTTTCTAAAAGTAGTAATATTTTTCCTAGTATAGATGATAACTTCAAATATATACTGTTAAGATATTAATTTCTTTAAACAACTCCCTAAGAGATTCCCTCGGGGCTAAACCATAGATGGCACGAATTGCTCGCTTTTGTAAGATAAATATTGTCTGTATGTCACTTGCCTTTCCCCAAAGCAGTAATCTATAGGACATTTAGCTATAAAAGTAACTAAAGTAGACTAGCTTAGCAGTTGCCACATCTGTTATTTGTCTGATTTTTTTGACAGCATATGCCGCAGAGCTAAGTTTTTTAGAGAGAGTTGAAATGTGTGAACCCCATTGCAATTTTGATTCCTAGAAAGGTGGTGTCATCTACAAGAACTAACTTTCCTCCATTTAACATTATATCCACTTGTGATTGTCTCACATTTGGTAGAGAAAATTTAATGCATTGGGTCTTATTAGTATTCAGCAATAAGTTATTGGTGGAGAACCAATTTGATATTGTGGACAATGCATCATTCACATGGTCGAAACTTCCGCTATGGCGATCCATTTTGAAAATCAAAGACGTATCGTCTGTAAATGAAACTATGCCAGCCTTTTTTTTTCAACCGCGTAAGGCAATAATGTTTTCTTATGTTTTCACGATTGTTATTCATTAAATTCGATAAAACCGTATTAAAATAATTTAATTTAACGCGTAAGGCAAGTCATTGACGTAAATCAAAAAGAGTAAGGGTCCTAGTATCGAGCCTTGGGGTACTATCTTTACTGTTGAACCGCCTGCCTAAACGTTATTTATGTCAACAGTCTCGTCAGTGACGCCTATCACTTAAATATGAAGTCAATAACTTTATTGCTTTAGCGTCAAAACCATAATGTACAAGCTTGAGCAGAAGTGTCTCATGATTAACACAGTCGAATGCCTTGGAAAGGTCACAGAACACTCCAATAGCATCCTGAGACTCCTCCCAGGCGGTGTAAGTATGAGTGATGACAGCCACTCCCTCATCAGTTGTTGATTTGCCATCAGTAAAACCAAACTGTTGGCTATGCAAGAGATCATAGGCTTTAAAGTGCCGCAGCATTTGATTGAGTAAAGTATTTTCGAATCGAATTTTTGAAATTATGAATTTTTTGATTTGTGACAGGTCTGCAAGTAATATTAACTTCAAGTACACGAGTATTTTTCTGTAAAGTTATCAATTGATCGCAATGGTCAGACGAAAAACCGATTTATTTAATGGTGTTTGGCTACAGAAAAAAGATATCAATACACTTAGCAGACGTATCAGTAAATCGAGTTAGATCAAAAAAAAAACATTCTCCAAATTGAATCTGCTAAAAAGGTTTAAAAATTGGGTACTTGTTGCCGAATGTACTAAGATGTCAATATTAAAGTCACCACAAATTGTTGTTCTTCTTCTTTGCGAGTCGACTCTGGCTGTTATCAAACTTCAGAGGACCGAAACTCCGCCACCGACAAGGCATTGTCGGTGGCTTCGTAGAGGTCCTTGAGCGTACAGATAGCCGGGCACGCAGGACAGGACAGGAGATGCGTCATGGTTTGGGGAGAGACACCGCACCGGCAGGCCACCTCCGAGCAGTAGCCCCACCTGAACATGTTTTCCTTGCTTCGGCCTACGAGAGTCCGGAGTCTGTTTAAAGACTTCCATGTAAGCCATGGCAGGTCATGTCCAGGAGGGAGGCACTCCGATAACGGCGGAGATGAGGCCGAAGGGTATCTCTCCGTCCAAATATCCACTCTAGACTGAGAGGCTTCGCCAGTTAGTGGTTTTGTTTCTTCGACTCTTCAGTCTTTGAGGGTGCACGGAAGGAGCCTCCTCGCGTGGCGCATTAATGTGATCATAGCGCCCGGCGCACCCTGGGCAACAGTCTGCGAGGACGGATAGTCGGTAACGCAGACTGGCCGATCCTTCCACCACGACTCAATGGCAAGACACAAATTGTTAATCCTTTAATACTTTTTGATGCTATTGATTAATAACATAAGTAAATACTTACCCTAAAATAATCTATTTTATAAAACAAAATGTATCTCTATTTCCAATAGTCATAGCATCACGCGTGAACGGATAGAACAATTTCGCTAATTATTTTTTTGTTGTGTTTATCAGTAGTATATTGTTAGGAGAAGGTTCTTATGAAAGAAAAAATCGTTGTTAAGATAGGACAACGTCTATTGGGTCAGCTAATTTTATATTAACATGGTCCCTGCGGCTTTGTGTCGAAGATGCTGGCAGCATTTCCTAACTGAATTGATATTGTAATAATTTGAATGTCACCTTTATTTATGCCTATTTTATTTGTGTGAATATGAACCCTCTATCCGCAGGGTTCAGTCCGGGGTTTCCATTGTTAGTTTCATTGATTAATCAAGATGAAATAGGACACGTGACATAAAAGAGCATATCTGATCATTCCCTGTCAGATATCTAAAAATAAAAAGAAAGATAAAGTATAAATTATATCCAACTAGTTTTAGACCCCAGCTTCGCACGCGTACTTTAATATCAATGGAACAGTGTGTAAGTAAACTCTGACACCAGGGTACACAGGGTCGATTGACTATGTCCATTTGATATTAATAAAGTAGGTAGTTAGTTCTTCTAAGTCCTGACTGGTATGTGTGTTGAGCGAGGTAGGACATTTTGTAAGGAGTAGTCCGTCCTCTGGGGAAGTACCTCCACCCTACAGAAGACCGCAGCCAAATAACACTGGGATGCAGTGTTGTGTTCCTGCTGGTGAGTAGGGTCGCCAGGCTCCAGAGGGGTCGCTGTGCTGATAGCGGACAGGTCGGCAACGCGCTCGTGACATATCCTGTGTTTCAGGCGTTCATAGGCTACGTTAACGATTTACCATCAGGTGGGCCGTACTCCTGTTTGAATACTTAGTTGTATAAAAAAAATGTGAAATTTCATGAAGATTGGTGCAGTTGATAAAGCGTAAAGTGGTAGCAAACAAATATACAATCAGACAAATGTCTAAGAGGTTATCTGTTAGACAATGCTCCTAGCATTAAGTTCGCCTTTTGTACTGTAAACATTGTATTATAGACCGTGAAATTTTAGTCGTTTTGGACCCATCGTCCAGTGACTCCATTCATGCAACTGAACAACTTTCCCCAAGATACATGAGTCGAAATATTGAGTAAATTTTTGGCCCTCCCATACAAAATATCTCATCACGAGACCTAACTTACTATGGAAAGTCCAAAATTGTTTTAAATGTTTCGAGCTATGTTCCTTGGGGATATTTTTTCGGTTGTATGAATGGAGTCACTGGACGATGGGTCCAAAACGAATAAAATTTCACGGTGTATTTTGTGCGATAAAGTATACATAAATAAATTCAAACTCACTTTTATATTAGGATTCAGTGTAACTGTAACACATTTACGTTGTTAACATACAATATATCTTTTGCTTGAGATAACAATATATTTTCCGGCAATAATTTACTCAGGAAATGGAGTGCGTGCCCCACGTCACTTGGAAGAATTATTAGGTGTTAGAGTTACAAGCTCTATTGTAAACAAAGAGGATGAAATGAAATGAAATCGTTTATTTTCAATATAGGATATAAATATCACTTATTGACGTCAATTTACTTATATTAAGTTTACCACCATTTCCAAAGCGCAAGTGGAGAAGAAGCGGCGCCACAAACTCCACTGCAGCATTTTCTTCAAAACGTCAATTTACAAATAAGAAAAAAACTTTCCTTAATTTACTAAACTAGTGTAGTAGTGCCGTACTACCAGTACTCACCAGCGCCAGTTCTCGAAAATGGTCGTGCTTTGCTTTACTGGGATCGATCTATTATCACGGATAGGACTATTGTAGCTAATAAGCCTGATATCGTGTTGGTCGATCGATCACAACGCCGTGCAGTGCTCGTTGATATTACCATCCCGCATGACGAGAATCTCGTTAAGGCCGAAAAAGATAAACTGTCAAAATATCTAGACTTGGCCCATGAGGTTACCGCCATGTGGGATGTTGATTCGACTTACATTGTGCCGATAGTAGTATCTGCGAACGGCCTAATAGCGAAGAGTCTAAATCAACACCTAGTTAGGCTCTCGCTAGGTGGTTGGATCAAGGGTCAGATACAGCAGGCGGTCTTCCTTGACACGGCACGGATTGTGAGGAGGTTCCTCCCTTTGGAGCCCTGACCACCGGCAGCTTGGGAATACTCCGCTGCTGATAGGTGCCTCCTTTTTTTATATATTTTTAAATGTTTTTTTTTTTATTAATATTTAAAAATGTATTTAAAAAGAAAATAGAATAAATAAAGAGATAATAATAAGTTTTGGCAGGAGCACAACATGACATCAACTTTTTCCAAAGGGCCTCTACGCGTTGGATCAATATCCCCGCGCAAGCCTCCCAAAGGACCGGGGCTACCCATGAATTCTAAAAGGAGATACAATAATAATAATAAAATGTCAAATGTAAAAACAGAATATTTAATGATATGTCAATTTGCTGAGGATTCTGTACCAAGCTTAAGTTCATGAAAAAAATTAAAACCACAGAGTTATTATTAGTTGGTAATATGTTAAATACAACTAAGTATTTTAATACGGATTATCACTTAAAACAAAAGATTAAGAAAGCATTAAAGTAAAACTTTCCTCAATGAAAGTATACAATTGAGACAATAAGAGAGAATAGGTAAACACAAATATATTTTAACCGTCAAAAAAATCTAATCCTATAGGTAAACGTAATATGATGAGAACCTCCATGGCCTATGGTTAGCTAGTTCGCTAAATCAGGAGGCTCTAGGTTAGCCCCCTTATTCATAAAACCTTTTTTTTTTTCGTTTTTGTTAACGGAGGGGAAATGCATTTACCCACTGAGTGTGGGACTCCCAGGCAAAGTGCCTGGACTACCCACTAAAACCCCTCCGGCGTTTCCGCACCGGCTGTTGAGGGCGCCATGGGGTCGCGTTAGCATTCTACCACGACGCCCTCCAGCCATGGCCTTTCGGCCCCGACCGTTGGCCTTTCGGCCACCCCCCCCAAACCAGACAGTGGCCCAAAAATGGACCACGCCCGTCCCCTAGACGCACATCCAATCGCGGTCTCATTATAGACGGCGGTGGAGTGGTCTGTTGGCAGAAATTGGCCGACAGTCAACAAGACCCCGACTACCAGGGAGTTATTAACTGTCACCCAGGGTGCACCGTCCCGAATCCCTTGTCAGCCCGCCCTCTCATCGGATCCTTGGGATCAAGTAAGAATGCAAAGCTTTCAAAGAACCGGGCACTCGAGGAGGTTCCCTGCCCTGCACCCCCCTTATTCATAAAACCTACTACATTAACTAAATTATGTTTAGTTCCTTTCAATCTTATCTATTTTTCTTTAATGTTTATCGCTTTCTGTATTTTTTTTTAAATCTTGAATTGCATTATCCATAGGACAAAAATCTCGAACTATGGCGTTTCAGTCTATGTGAGTTGTAATCACCCTGTATTTTTTTAACAATACATTTGTTTTTTCTTGATATATATAATACCCGGAACCTAAGTTAAGTACGTTTTACCCCTACTATTAATAAAAATAAATTATTTCAAAATTTTTACATTCCCAATACATAGAGAAGATGCTAATAAAGACTCATTATTTATTTTACACTTCTTTGCACACAGTAAAATAAAAATTAAGTATTATATGAATAGATAACGTTAAAAATACGTTTAATTGCAAATAATTGAGTAAAATAAAGTTTATTCTAACTTCTTACCGTTTAGAAAGAATGTAGGTACATGAATAAGGATTCAAACCCGATTACGAAGTCATAACATTAAGCGGCATGACATCCATCATGGCCGCTGATATTTTCGGATTCTCGTTCTACCTTCGATCATTAATAAACCATTGGTACATTTAAATATTTGATTTACGAGATCCCAAACGTATATGGGAATTTTGAGATGCATCGGGAAATATAATCATTCATTCATATCGTGGGTTACATAGTCAATCGACCCAATACACCCTGGTGTCAGAGTAGTGTGACTCAGGTGTAATTGGCGAGTCGAATGATTTTTCTTCGATAACATATAATTTTCGATGGTTTTCGATATCTTACGATTTTCATGCGACATCCATATCCATACTTTCTTATATCATATCATACTGATATTACGTGGGGCGCACTATAAGTTTCCGGAATGAATATGAAAAAATACTATTAAAGGTACAAAATTAATTTATTGTTTTTCAAAATAATCTCCCTTGGCGTCTATGCACTTTTTCATTCGATGAAACCAGTTTTGAAAACTTTTGTGCCACTCCTTTGTGGTGACCTCTGAAACGTGTTTTTCATACTCCTCGACAGCCTCTTCTGGTGATGAAAATCGTTGACCGCGTAATTGGTTCTTAATTTTTGGGAACAGAAAAAAGTCACAAGGTGCCAGGTCGGGACTGTATGCAGGATGACTCATGAGTTCTACATTTTTCGCCTTCAAAAAGTCGTTTGTCTGTCTGGCCGTGTGAGAACTAGCATTGTCGTGGTGCAGGATGATACGGCGTTTACGGTTATTTTTACGGAGTTCGTCAATAACTTCCGGCAAACAAATGGTCGTGTACCAGTCACTATTCACTGTACGACGATTCTCTAAAGCAACAGTAGCCACGTGTCCAGTTTTATTAAAAAAAGAAGCAATCATCCGCTTAGATGCACTTTTCACGCGCGCCACTTTGGTTGGTTTCGGCTTATCTTGAAAGACCCATACGCTCGATTGCTGCTTTGTTTTGGGATCGTAGCAATAAATCCATGTTTCGTCACCTGTTACTATGTCCCACACCAAATTTGACGCACCTTCGTTGAATCTGGTAAGCATGGCACTGCACCAAGTGACGCGGTCCGTTTTTTGAGCCTCGGTCAAGTTGTGTGGGATCCACCGCGAGCACAGCTTTCTCACACCCAAATGTTTGTGTAGGATTAATTGTATTTGACTCATGCCTATTTCTAAGGATGCGCGAATTTCATGGTAGGTCACATGCCTGTCTGTTTCAATCATACGGCGCACAGCATTGATGTTTTTGTTGGTCACAGCGGTGGACGGCCGACCATCGCGAGATTCGTCACTGAGATTGATACGACCACGCTTGAATTCTGCAAACCAGCTATAAACAGTTGTCTTGCATGGTGCTTCATTGCCAAAAGCTGTTTCAAGCCGAGCGATGCTCTGTTGAGCTGTCAAATTACACTTAAAATCGTAGAAAATCATACTACGAAAATTTTCCCGAGTTAAATCCATGTTGATGCAGACACACAATTTTTTAAATGGCGCCACAAGGTAAAAACAAAAGACAGTCAGATGAAACAAACTGCATTCTACAGCCAAAGAGTTCTATTTTCAAATGTTGCAATAAATTTTTAAATATTGTTTATGTAAGTGGCCAGTTCCGGAAACTTACAGTGCGCCCTATGTATAAGTGCTATCCGTGCTTCCGAAGGCACGTTAAGCTGTTGGTCCCGGCTGCCATATGGTGGTCGTTAAAGGAACCACGTCAGAGGCCGAGAGGCGGTTCCGCACAACTCTGACACCAGGGTGTACATGGTCGATTGACAATGTAACCTACACGAAATGATGATGATGAGTGCCAAAATCTGTCTGTCTGTCTGTTACGCTTTACCCGCTGAACGGATTTAGATGAAATTTGGTATGAATATAGTTAAAGACCCAGGGTAAAACATAGACTACTACTACGCAAGCGGAGCTGCGGGCAAAAGCTAGTATTATTATATGTCATACATTTTAAAAATAGGAATCACTTTGAAAATAGTGTAGGTGCATTCCCCACCAAATCCACTCGACCAGTGAATTCTCCAGTCTTTCAAATAATTTTAGTGATATCATTATCAAATTATTTAAATTACCTCAACCCAAAAACAAATGCCCCATGCAGGCGTCTCCAAACAAAAGAACCAAATTATCATCTAAAACAAATTAAGCTTAAAAAAACAAGAGAAAATTACACAAAACTGCAGCTATCGAGTTGATTATGGTAGCCAATCGGAATAATTTTTATTGTGTGTGTGACAAGGTGCTTCTTTGGCGCCAAAAACGTGGCGCCGGCTGCTCTTGGGCGCCAGATACTAGACGTAAACAATTCTAGCTATTGCTTATAATTCTTTGTGTGATTGATAGATGGACGACTAATGTCTAATTGGGGTAAATGTCTTTTGAATATGTCATTAATATCGACCCTTGTACGCCGTGGTGTCGGAGTTTTGCGGAACCGCCATTCGGCCTCTGACGTTATTTACACGAAATGAATGAATGATAGTCATTAGAAACATTAGGTACCTATCCGGGGTCCAGGTAAAACGAAAAAGGGATCCGTCTAGAATTAGGGATAGATCGATAATGATATTATGATGAAAATATTTAAGCCTAGCTCTTGAATATTATGATGAAAATAGAGATATTTTTTTCTGCCTCTAAGGCCCTGTGATTAAGGAGTTTGCCTGAATAGGATTCGATTCCCACGGGAAGCTTACTTTGCTGTTGTTTCCAAGGGGTCAATTCCGCTAATAAACTTTAAAAGACCATGCAACTGATATTCAATGACGACTCAATTACGATGCATTTTTGCTATGCTCAATATTTGTATTCTGCTAACACAATTTCGAATCGCAATTTAATTGCAAATAAAACTTAGTTGAATGGTAATAGTAGAAAAAATGTAAATAAAATAAATAAATAGAATAGCGATTATTGAAAGAATTTATGATTTTGATGTTTTTTTTATTAGCAAAATTTTCCAGTTGCAGTTCAATGGTATGCCAATGGATTACAATTGGTCTTAAAATTAGTAACAGAAAATCAGAAACGTCAAAAGTTGTTATTGGGACCCAATTACGACATAATTGTGCACTATGCAAAAAATAAAAAATAAAAAAATTGTCGCTCAGTTTGGTTAGGACATTGCAGGCTTGAATCACGTTGTATTGTCAGATAATAATGATGATTCCGTGCTTCGGAAGGCACGTAAAGCCGTTAGTCCTAATTGTTGTTTGAATGTTTGTAGAACATTGTCATTCCTGTTTCAGGGAAACAACATTAAACAGATTAACGGATGTCAGACGGCAGTCGCTCCATTGTGATAACCAGTATCGCCAAATCTAGCGCCAAGATCAAACGTATCCTACTGTGGCGATGCAACTGGTAAACACGCTTGGACGTAGACATATTTTTTCAGTAGCGCTAACTTCTCTTCTATGTTTTCCAGCAGATCTTATGATATTCTAAGTGCGAAAGTCTGTCTGGCTGTCACGGCGAAACCGCTGAACGGATTTTGATGAAATTTAGTATGAATAAAGTTAAAGACCCGGGGTCAAATATAGACTACTTTAGACTCAGACAGAGCTGCGGGAAAAAGCTAAAACGAAATAAATAGGTTATTATTATGAGTATTCAATCGACTTAAAACCACCAAAAAATCACTACGTAGTGTATTAAGCCAACCTTTTGTATTATAAAGGTTAAATAAATAAATTGTGCTCATATCCATATAAAAATTCGGCAACAGATACAAATATTCCTTGGTCGGAGTCAGATTGTCGGAAACGACTCGTGTTCCGGACGGTCAGGCGCGACGGCGAGGCGAGCTGTCGACGCGCGACTCCTTGGCGCGCCCTGTTCCAAGAGGGTAATGATTGGTTATGGTATGTTTATTTTTTTTATTTTGACATAAATACTACGCTATCTGGGCTAAGCTCGATAGATCACGCAAAATTGATGAGTCTATTGTTTTAATTGATTTAATAATATCGGTGAGTTAAATGATTTTCATTCGACATAATCGATGAGTTGAACGATTTTCATTGATTCACAGAATTTGTGTGCGTTTTTAAAAATAGGGCTCTAAAGACTTAATAAGTCCCACCACCCAGTCTTTTGACATGCACGATCGTTTCATACACGCATGCCTGCTAGGCTATCGAGCTCTATACTTACTCATGTATTTATATAGAAAATCTTAACCTACAGAAGACCGCAGCCAAATAACACTGTGATGCAGTGTTGTGTTCCTGCTGGTGAGTAGGGTCGCCAGGCTCCAGAGAGGTGGCTGTGCTGATAGCAGACAGGTCGGCAACGCGCTCGTGACATCTTCGGTGTTGCAGGCGTTCATAGGCTACGGTAACCACTTACCATCAGGTGGGCAGTACACCTGTTTGCCTACAAAAAAAAAATCAAGATTAATGAGATCATCTTTCTTATCGCAGACGATTCAAGCTTAACTCCAACGATACTTGTACAAATAATGTTTCCCTTGAGATTTGAACCCACAACCTCTAGTTAGATCGTAAAGCATCTACAAGACTAGACTACTTAAACAAGGGTAATTCATTATTTGGCCTATTTAAGCAAAATTTCGTCGAGTTACATTGACCACTTGACAAACTAGTCTCAGGTAACAAAGACATCAACGAAACCCCTCGAACCAAAACGAAGTGAGGTTAAGCTGAACTTTTAAAAGATTTGTAAATTTTATTTTTACATATTAACATTTATTTTAGAAATATTTTTATTAGAAGAAATTAAAAAGTTAGTATATAATCATACATATGAAATATTACATGTTGAAGAGAAAGGGTTAAAGCTTAACATTTTGGAGCAGTTAGAAATAAATAAACATAAAAATTTAAAAATTCCCTTAATTAATAAACAAACTGATTTAAATAATTCTCCATTACTTAACATGTTTCATAATCCCACCTCTTAGTGGTGGGGGTAGTAGTATAATAGGAAGGGTACGATGGTTTTGTGTCATTCGTCGTTTATACGTCGGACTATT
Organism: Euzophera pinguis; assembly: GCA_947363495.1. Classification (NCBI taxonomy): domain Eukaryota; kingdom Metazoa; phylum Arthropoda; class Insecta; order Lepidoptera; family Pyralidae; genus Euzophera; species Euzophera pinguis. The sequence goes on from OX376166.1 coordinate 861,650, forward strand.
AACAGCTTGGTCTAGTGCCTGAAGATGCCTCGCGTAGAGGCGAAACACGTGTTGCATGTGCAAGCTAGTGGTGGCGGGCATGTTGGGACTAATAGTAGTGGGTGGGTGCCGGCCGGCAATAGTTTGCATGAACTAACTGGTGGCGGAAGCACGCAAAATAATTTATTAAGTGCTAGTATATAATATTTAAGTAGTGAGTATAATAAGTATATGTATATCTGTATAATGTTAAACACATAGTAATATTACATTTATTACGTCCACGTCAGAGGCCGAAAGGCGGTTCCGATCAACTCTGACACCAGGGTGTACATAGTCGATAGACTATGTAACCTTTTTTTTATTTTTTTTTATTGATCTTAGGAAGATTGACAGCTTCTTTACAAATAGTATGATAAGTGTTAGCCTAATTGCCAATAACAAATCTCCACAATTATAAATACATGTTCTTTTGTTTTGCTACTTATCATCATCATTTAACGCACTAGCTAAATCGACACTTTACAATACATTTTGCTTTATTTATCTTTTAATTGAAAAAACAATTAGCTAATGTTCGCCACAAGCTGGGGATCGAGGTGCAAAACAGATCGAAATCATGCTCCACAATGTAATTGTTAAAAGTTGTACAACTACTTAAAATAAACGTATTGCTCCTATAATTAGTGGTGGCAAATGGGACAAATAACACTGGTCAACACGAAATGATGATGATGATTAAATTTATTTAACAAATCATCGACATCCTAGCGTGTATTACTAGTTGCGTCGTCAGCTTACGCTTCGGAGCCTAGGGTACGCTGTAAGTCATGGTCCTAGATTTGGCGGAACTAATTATTACAATGGAGCGACTGCCGTCTGACCTCCTTAACCCTTTTTACAGGGAAACCAGACCAACAGAAACATGACCCGAGGTGTGTTAGTGGGCAACACTGTCACAATTTTTCAGGCTGCCCCAAGGCATCTGACATAGCCTAACGACTGCTATCTATCGACAACAACCGGGACCAACGGCTTAACGTGCCTTCTGAAGCACGAAGGAGCTCAAGATAGAAAATACCACTAAATGGCGACCAATACAGTAGTGGTCGCGTCACGCCGTCGCTTGACACGCGCATTTGCTACGGATACGCGAGTCGCCCTCGACTATCGAGCTCCTCATTTTATTTCACAAATATATAAAGCTTATACTATATATATATAAGCACTATAGGCATTTCATTTAAATTTTCAATAATTAATTTTATATAAAAAATGTAAAAAAATCTAGTTAGTTATATCTTTTTAGGGTATCGTAAGTAACGTGTAAAAACAGGACCCTTTTACCACAGATTACAGGATATATATAAGTTATACAATTCTTAAAAAAAAATATTACTAAACCAGCAAAGGTCCTTCCGTTATAAAGCTGTATTTCATGAAATAAAGCAGGTGGAGAGTTGATTTTTGTACAGTTTTTAATAAGATTAGTAGAGATTTATAGAATGATGAATAAAATTTCCTAAAAGAACTTGATTATTAGGTACTTGTTTTTGAACTTAAAAATTTCTAAACATAAAATTATAGGATGAAGTGAGTTTTACTTATCTAATACAGTAATTTTATAGCTTTACTTATAATCTACACTAATATAATAGTTTAAAGCTGAAGAGTTTGTTTGAACGCGCTAATCTCAGGAACTACTGGTCCTATTTGAAAAATTCTTTCAGTATTGGATAGCCTATTTATCGAAAAAGGCGAAAACGGGACGGGCTGCTAGTTTTAATTATGTGGTGCGTTAATTCCAAAGTTAATTTAAACATTAAACCCTTTATTTGTGACCACCTTTATCATCTAAAGATTCTCAAAAACTGTTACGGAATCATCATACTCGAGAAGCCAACTCACGCTTTACAGATTTTTTTAATAATCTGCAGTGAATGGCTACCAAGTAGGTAATATGATGCACTGCCGGGCGCCCGCCGTCCGGCCGCGTCGTCGCCGCCCGGCTGCCGGCTAACATATCATCTGGCCGCATGCCGATCAAGGCATATCAAATCTTTACATGTTTTTAAGGAAGTGGAATAGGCTAGTTTCCTAAAAAAATATAATTTGTCCGTCAGTTAGATAATCAAAAATATTGGAGACGTATTTTTTCTTTTAAAAATTAAACAAAGAATCGTAAAGATATGGCGCGGTAAAGTTCCGTGTGACGTCACAGTGTGCTACACTTTTTCGCAATATGTGACGTCACGAGCCCCCGTTTCTAAACTTTGATGTGTTATTTCTTTATAATTTATCGCTCAATTGACAAAAGAAAAAATACGTCAGTAATATATTTTGATTCCATGAATGACGGACTAATTTGAATGTTAGTCTTTTGACCTGGAAATATTATTGTGATAACGGACGTTGTAACAGCTGGTAGAAGCCCTGGAACCCTATGTTTGACATATATGTCGAATAAAAAATCATTCAATATCAAACAAAATTATTCAATATGGAACAAAAATTATTCAATATCTAACAAAAATTATTCGACTCGCCAATTTTGCGTGAATCACACTTTTAATAAAATAACACTCCTGAAGGGTAAACGTGTTAATTGCAAATCACCTTAGTGTAATTACCAAACCCAACAACGAGCGCTATTTTTGAGTATGTAAAATGAATGAATGAATGAACACTTCAAAACCGTTCGACTCATCGATTAAGTCCAATGAAAATGATTCAACTCACCGGTTGGTCACGTGATTTGCAATTACCTTGAATCCTCCTAGGTTTACTAAGTCAAATTTACTCGACAACGAAAGTAGGGGGTAGGTACTCTAAAAATCACAATTTTCAACCGATTTCAAGTTCTAAGAAGGTGCAACATTTTTGCATAATAAAGTTGAACTTGAACCAAAAGTAGAAATACGGTTTGACCACGAAGTAACCAATGTTTGGCCCCGGGTCTTCAACTAAATTCATTCCAAATATCATCAAAATCCATTCAGCGGTTTGGCTGTGAAAGCGTAACAGACAGGCTTTCGCACTTATAAAATTGAAATAGATTTTTTTAGCAAACTCAAAAAACAAAAACAAATAGATTACTCAAAACAATGTATCAACAATCCCCTGAGAGGATAGCATCAATAACACTGTTATAACAACGTATATTTTCAGTATCTCTAAATTCGTTTATTAATATTAGTTTCTGGATCCACACTCGCTAAATTCTCGTAAATGAGAAGTAAGAGGCGACTGAAGGAAAACAAGATTTTTTTAGCAAAGTACTATCCAACCTCGGAGTACGACTTAAAATTGAGAATTGCATCCGCCAATTGTACGACCGCCGCACACAGAGTTGTTAATAACTACTGAAGCAAATTCATTAAACTGAAGAAATCTTCCTTATAGAGAATTTTAAAACTATCTAAGGTTTTTTTGTATTGAAGTTTGAAGAATTAGCCTTAATAGTCATTAAGACTCAGAGCGCCTCTAAATTCCATGTGGTATTTAATAAAATTCTATTAATTAATTATTATGTGTATAAACTTTGAAATTTCATTACTTGAGACAGTCACAGAACAATATATTAAAAGGTACTTAACGCAGTCTGCAACATGATTTTTAAACAACCAAAGTTTACGTCGATGTAGGATAATATCGAACACTGCTATCTACAAAACATCCCAATTACGAACATTATCAATAAAAACAATACAAAAGAAAGGTGCACATCCTTGCAACTCGCCGACAACCCCCCAGTTTCGGCGCCCATATTTCGGTGGGACCGCGGGGCGCCGCCGGCCGGCGCGGCACGGAGGCACCGTCGAGCGCAAATAGGCGCCAATCTTGTCTTTTCTCTTGAGTCTTGTCCAATGATGTCATGTTACTGAGGTAGGTTTGATTAAGTTTGCTACTTTGAAATATAGTTCTTGACTTACTTAAAAGGTAACATTTAGTGAACATTAAAATAAATGGTGCTTAAAAACGAATAAAAATAATACTTTGTTTGTCGGAAAGATTTAGCTTGGATATATTTTTTATTTAAATCTAGCAGAAGTAGGTATTTTTATGCTTTCAGCTGTTTAGGTAATAATTTTTGTTTTTGATGTGTTTTTTGATTTTCTCAAATCAAAAATATCATGATCTCAAATAATTGTTTATACTCGTAGCATTTATTCAAATCTATATAGGTCTTCAACGGTATAACATAAAGGGCGAAAACATGGATATCAAAAATTATTCAGATGGCCCTAAAAATGTTTTAATTTTGATAAGTCGGTGAGACCTCTGTTTGTCCTTATTTGACGACCTCTGTAAGTATGCCTGCTATTCTGAATTTCCCGGGTTCGATTCCCGGTCAGGTCTAGATAGAAAATGACCTAGGTCTTATGAATGTACTTGTCATAAAATATAATGTCGCACAATTTAAGTCTTGAACTTAATTTAGGGCTAACTCAATCGGTGTGCTTTGTCCCATGTTTGTCCCTTTAGATTTACTTAATTATCTGCCAAAAGCTGGAAAATAGACATGCAATACCTACCACAGGTACTTGCTTATCTTTCCGTTTGCTAAACTTTCAACTTTCCACCCACTGTACTGGAGCCCTATTTTTGAAATCTATGACATTTATGAATGAAAATCGTTCGATATCGGACAAAAATTTTGCGATTGACTCCTGATTCTTCTAAAGAAAGAAAGAAATTTATATATTTGTTTGAAGTGCGTCAACAATACATCGGAGCATGTTTCCTTTCACGTAAATTACTAACATAGCACAAGATATGCTTTAGATAATTATAATCCTTTTACTTGGAAACCATAGATCAATGGTCAAGACCGTCAGTCGTCTTTGAGACTAGCTAAAGGCATCCATCCATCCACACCACTATGAAATTTTATTGGCTCGGACGCTAGCGACTGCGTTTACTAGCTACTAATATCATAAAGAGGAAAGTTTTTGTGTGTATGTTTGTAATGAATAAACTCAAAAACTACTGTGCCGATTTCAAAAATTCTTTCACCATTGGAAAGCTACCATAGATTAAGAACTGGTCTCCGCTGCGCTACGACTAGATACCGTCGGCATACTACATAAATTCGCAACTAAAACCATGCCGGAACTGGCATGGTTGCGGCATACCCGCGTCAGTTATGCCGCGACCGATGAGTGAGTTGGATGTCTAGATAAATATAAAATTTAATGTAAAAGTAGACGCAAAATGTGCAGTTTGCGTAGTCAAACTGTGTAAGAATAATACTAAAAGAAATAAGGAAGATACTGGTATTACATACCATCAATAAGTATTGTAATATTTCGAAATATGGACATAAATTACTCACGAAAATAATATATCCCTAAAATATGGCGCGAAGTACCGCTCGGTACTCAATGTTGCCGTGTACATATTAAATAATCCCAAATTCCCCGAGGTTTCGATTTTTATTATTTAGATATTTTGTTTTTTAACTCCCGACCCCAAAAGAGAGATGTTGTTATTTTGACATTTTCTGACAATTTTGTCTGTCTTTAACATAAAGCGGGGTGCGTGCGTAATGTGTATGATAAGTGTTAGGCTATTGTGCTATGAGGCGGGATAATTCAATAAAGTCAATATGTAATTTAACACTATAATTAAAAGTTCAGCACAATTAAATAGAACAAATACAATACAAGCACACCGACAACTTAAAGATTAACAGAAGGTCATAAGCACAAAATACAGGTGAGAAAAGTGAAGGAACGGATCAAGCGGGAAATGAGTTTACGTAAGCGCGCGAATGCGAGCGCAAGCAACGTGCGTTCAGTCTCAAGATGGTATTCGGACTGGCGAGCCCGAGCCGGCGAGACGCACGGATCGCCGTGGCGTGGGCTGCGCGCGCATCGTCCGAGCCGATCGCAGCGGCTGACATGCATGCGCGCGCATCGCATTCGCTATCTATATAAAACAACAACACTTGTCCGCTTGTTCGTTGACATTAAAAATATACAAATTTTTAAGTTAAATTATCTAAAATTAACAAGTTTTAGTATTGCAGTTTATTTAAAATATTTACAAGTAATTATCAAAATAAAAAACTTATAATACTAATACTATACAACTTAATAAAACTATAGCTTCCTTTTTAATTAAAAGACGTGGACGCACGCCACAAACATCTTATTTCTTTAATGCTGATCTGGGAGAAAAGTAAATACGTGGAATGTACTACTGCTTCTCTTCCCGCGCAGACCATATAAGCCGGCCGAGGAAGTGGGCGAAAATCGAAGAACCATACCTATCAGTAGGCGATGCGACTAGCAACCTATCACTATTTTGATTCCATTTCCACTTTACGCCGACCAACATTCTAAATATGGCCTTTAGGTAGTTGGTACCCCGTAGGATATTGTTGCCGGATAATTGATTAATCGAATTTGGTCTTTTTTTTTAATAATCTATGATATCGAAAGTATTGATATAATTAATTTAATCGAATTTTGACAATTAATCGATTATTAACTGCAATATCAAACAATTAGTCGATTATTGAAATGGGTTGATATAAATTATATCGATTTAATCAACAAAGGTAATCGTTCATATCAATGGTTATTAATCGATTATGTATCTGTAGTATCGATATAATCTAATCTGTAGTATTGATTTTTGAGAATTTATGAAAAATAATCGATTAATGGATTAACAACAATACCAAGCATTTCAGGCACCGATACTATACAGATATACCGGAACTCGGCGGCGGGATGTACAGCGGGCATAACACAAATCATCGTCATTCAACTCATACAGAAAAAAATATTGTACTTACAGAAATATATTATCAATAGTATCAATATCGATACTATCGATATATGATCACTATCGATACCTTAGATTATATTTTCAACTATCAAAGAATCGATTATTATTCGATGTGTAATGTATTTTCCGGCAACACTACTGTATGGAAAAAGTGTAATATCTACTCGTATGTACAAGATGTTTACCGCAGCTCCGCCTGCGTCAAAAGGTAGCCTATGTTTGACTCCGGGTCTTGAACTATATCCATACCAAATTTCATGAAAATCAATTCAGCGGTTTAGTTGTGAAAGAGTAACAAACATCCATTAATACTTACAAACTTTCGCGTTTATAATATTAATAGGATGTGTATGTCTATTTATTTATCTGTATTTAAACCCGGGTTACAACTAAAAAGAGGTCAGTTATCAATTAGCTCCAAGCTAAATAGAAAATTAAAGTAACGTTTAACATACTGTACTGTGTAATAATAAATCAAAAGAAAGTTTTTCTGCAATTTTAGGATTCAATATTAGAATTATAAAATAAAGTAGACAAAAACTAACCATTTCCCCTACCTTATCTCCGAAACTATCGATTCCAGAATTTCGATTCATAAATTACAGGAAAACCTATGAGATATTTTTAAATTTGTTTAGGAGGTCCAAATAGAGAAAAATAAAAAATAGTACAGAACCCTCTACACGCGAGCCGACTCACACTTGGCCAGTTTCATTTAATTTCATTTTAAAGGTTTTTCTGAGCTACTTTTTATAATACGTAAAAAGACCGCAGCAATTAATAATTTTCCCATTGGTCGGGCACCAGTCAAGTAGCTGGCAACACCATAATCGACGCTAGTGTGCGTCTTTGCACATTGTTTTACACACACTTTCCTATTAAGTGGCCGCATTCTGGAAACTGATTTTTCTTCACAGCGCGGTATCTAGTCGAGCGCGCGAGACCAATTATTAATCTATGAAAAGCTACATTCACCCTGATTAACATAGGCTATATACCGCAGGTGAAGCTGCGGGAAACAGCTAGTTTTTGATGAAATAAACCCTAGCCTCGTCTCCAGGGTTTGAGTATAATTTAAGTAGGTATTTTTCTTTTTGAAGCGCCCACATACATCAAATAGGGGAATGGGATTTCTTAGGCAATAGGACCTCATGCTAATATCTAGCCAGTGTAAAGCGCACGCAAAACCGATAGCTAGAAAGCGAGCGGTGGGGAGCATCATCATAATTTCAGCCGCAACAGTCAAGTCTACTTCTTCTTAGCGTGTCGACTCTAGCTAAATATTTTTGAAGACCAAAATTCCGTCACTGACATGCGACCAAAATTCCGTCACTGACAAGGCATTGTCAGTGGCTACGTAAAGGTCTTAGAGTGCAGGTGGCTGGGCACTTAGGGCAAGACAAAAGATGTGCCATAATCTGTCCTCTGGTGGATACAGATATACTGCTCTCTCAAGTTTTGACCTGCATCCAGCGCTTGCCTGCAACCTTCTTCGGCTCATCTGACTGTCGGATGGAGGAGCATTGTTTCCTAGCACCTCTTGCTTTGAAATTGTAGAAATGTTTATACCATAGACGAAGAACAAGATCCCTCTAGAGACCGATCTTTAATCTATAGTTTTAGTTTGTATGAATGCAATTACAAAATGTCTTGCGAGTTATCCAAAAAATGTATTGCTCAAGAAGCAATAACTAGGAGATGGCATATCGAGAGCTTCCTTAGAAATATTGTGTGAGGCTACGCGGGGCGGAATACAGACGTGCGGGGAGCTCGGTTTGGTCGTGGCTCCGCCCCCTATTGACGATCCCCTCTACTTATTGATAGATTTCGCTAGCAAATCGAAGATTTCAATTAATTACAGATATTTTTAAAATTAAAATCATATGTATATATTTCGTGTAACACTAAATCAATCAAATAAATTCGAAAATAGTTTAAAATATTTTACAAAATATTCTAAGCTGAAACGAAACGTAAATAAGAAAAACGTAAGAGCTCGCTCCACGTCACACATCGTTCTCAGTTAACGAAAAATGATGTTAACTCCGCCCCCTTTTTCTACGTCACTGCGCCAATAACCGTAACGGTGTACCAGTCGACACGCCGTCTCCTCTCGCTCCATGATATTTCTACTTTAACTGTAGGATAACAAACGTACTAATAAAACAAATGTTTAGTATGTAATACAATTTATTAAAGTAAAAAGTATCCTAAAATAACGTTCACATATACATAATGTACTGCGGGCAATATAAAGTGCATTTATTGCATTACTGAGATGTCCCGTCATTCATAAAAAAAATAATTAAGCCCATTTTAGTCAAAATAGGCTTTGATAACTTTTATGAATAAAACGGTACATAGGTATTTAGTCAACTTCATATTTATTTCTAAATATTTAGGTCAACGAATCTTAAAATTTAAACAGAGACCGCACGATCAACATAAAATATATTTATATAGAAAATAATGTGGATTGGACCCTGCTGCGTTGGCATTTATTAAAAAAATCAACATTTTCGAAAGATAAAAATATTTAATTACGTGAATTTGGAGCGCGCGTCACAGTGATGTGAGATTCAGCCTAAAAAAGTACAGAATAATCTGAACTAAGTTTAGAATAATGTGATGGAATTGCGTGCAAATCTATTAAATAATTAAAAACTGTTGATTATGTAGGCAAATATAATTTAATATACCATTCAAAAAACTATTCTTAGCCTGGCGAAATAAAAGAAGAATAATGACTTCATCGAACTTGGTAAAATTTAATGAACAAGACACAATTTTAAATAAAAAAACTGAACGCTTTTCTGGTGCAATAAGTATCTGTCAAATATATATTGTAGTCATCTATACTTATTCAAAAAATTCGTTAAGCCAATTTAACTAAAATCTGTTTTGTCTCGTTCTTTCACATCAAACATCGATAAGAGTGAAAAGGGCTAATCATATTTTACTTGTGCATATTTTAATAAAAAACATTGTTACAATACCTAACGAGCGTTAGTTAATTTTTAAAAATATGAAAAAATCTCAATGTGCATGTTTAACCTAACTAAGCACAGTATCATAAATGATATACAATGTATGACTTTTGATGCCTTCAACAATTTAATTTCAATATATTTTCTATGCTAAATTGACAACATCAGTAACTTATTATATTATGCTAAGTACAAATACTATAAAATTCGGGCGCGCTCAGCAGATTTTAGTAGCCAATACAGAAAAAATGCTGGCTAAACTCAGCAGTGAGCGACGATGGACTGAAGAAGAGAAGAAAAAAAAAAATATGGACCCACGTCACAGTGTAAAAACCGCGCGAAGTGGAATAGAAAAAGAAGGGAAAACCCCAGTTTTATTTTCGAATGAGGTTCAATAGACGTAAACGGTGAGTCGAACGATTTTTATTCGACTCACCGGTCTCGAGTCGTGGATCTCGAAAATAGCACTCCTGGGCTTGGAAGCAACGAAACGAGAAGAGAAACGGAAAAAATTATACTAGTAGATGACAATAATTTAAGTACACAAGAAATACAAAGTATTGTATATAAAAATCTGCCTAACTCACCTAGTTAAATCTTAATATTTTCGACGTTTTATGCTTTAATTTCAATATAACTAATACAGCTGGTGTCCAGTGGTTACCGTTTTACACTATTTATAACTGTTGTAATATAGACCATGCCATTTTCAGTTCATTTAATGTTAAAATTTAAATAAATTGATTTTATTTATAAGTTCCAAACTTACTTTGGGGTCTGATTCTCGGCTTAAATGTCGCGTTTCGATAAATCTTTACTCTAGTCTCGACAACAATGAAATATTTTTTTGTTTTAAAAAAAAGCTTATTCTCGATACTGCCAGAGAAAAATGTCGTATGGAGTTGGGAGTAGATAAATTTCACTCGAAAGATTGCTCAGAATAAAAGTAACTACTCGTGGTTTTCAGTAGACATCCATCAAGTCTTTCGAAATATCTCGAATTCGACTTTATCATCAAAGGCATGAGAATCGACCCCTCTAAGCCCTATTTTGTAAATACATGACTCATATGTCGAAAGAAAAAAGTTCGACTCACCAATTATGATGAATGAAAAACATTTCATATGGAATCTAATATTATAAAGAGGAAAGATTTGTATTTTTGTAATAAATAAACTCAAAAACTACTGTGCCGATTTCAATTCTTTCACCATTGGAAAGCTACATTCACCCTGAGTAACATAGGCTATATACCGCAATATATATAGGTGCTAAAATAGCACTTCTGTAGTTATTATCTAACCCTTTAAACCGAAACACGATACAAGCCGCTATTTGTTAGCAGAAATGATGAGTGTTGGATTTAATCAACTAAAAGTGATACAGATCATCATTTATTACTTTTCCAGTTGACCATTGTAAAGTATATAGAAATGTCCGTACGAAAGTTGACTAGCCAACTTGAAAAAAAAAATTAAATCTGCTTCGTACGAGTCTTCAGAATTTTTTTAAATAAATGAGTCTTTGCGCAGCGCTCACTGCTTATCTGAAAAGAAAAATATCAGTTATCTACTTTTCCGGGGCAAAATCTAATGCGGATCCATATTTATTATACTTTTCTGAGGCAAAATCTATAAAATTCTGGAATAAATGAACTTTATTGCTTTAAACATGGTGTGAACAGTTGATGAACAAAAATTACTTGTATATAAGTATCACATATTTAGACATGCTCCTCATTTGTAACTGTTTTCTAATCGAATCAGATCAAATCATTTATTTGCATTTAAAGTGAAGTTTTCAAGTGAAAAATCTGCAAAGGACTTTATTTATGACACTTACATAACTTATGTTACTATAAGTGATCGGATAATCGGGCGCTAATGTACCTAAACTTAATTTTTATTCTCACGAAAGAATAATATTAAGTTACTTATAGTTGTTTTTCGAAATTGTTCAATCCCAGGAAATGCGGGTTACTTATTAATACAGGAAGGAATATCCATATTATTCTTTCATTCTTTCAAGGAAAGAAGTTTATAGATCACTAAACATAAGGTACAAATAAATAATTTTAATCAAAATTACCTTACACAACGTCTAAAAGTTGTTTCTGAAGCTCTTGTTTGGCTTGAACCCGCCGCCGCCGCCTCCGGAGGACGAGTTGAGGAATAATTCGATGTAGCGGTGGTCCATGTTGTTTTTGTCGCGACGCATCGCCTGTTCAAATTAATTGACAATTAGCTTTTTGTCAATTCATTACTAACAGTCGCGCTCAGAGTCGTTAATGACTATTAAAGCAAATTCTTCAAACTCAAATTATAAATACTTGTTGGATGGGAGGAGTGGTGGATTGGCTATTTGATGGTGGGCAATGATTGTTTGCCTTATTGTCGGGATGATGGCTTAGAGCAAAACTTCAACAGTGTAACTTTACATAGTGCTTATCATAAAGATCAAGCGAGGGCATAGTGTCTCGACAGGGAGACGTATCCATCCCTTATTTCATGGTAAAAGCAGACGCCCAACACACCCCGCGTCATAACCAATCTACTTGGATCCCTCCCATGCTATCTCATGAAACACCAACATCAATTGGGTAAACAAGGGTCAAGGGTACACAAACACTTGCGCATCTCAGGGCCTCTTAGAACTCCCAAGCACAAAGCCCATTAGACAACAAGGGTTAGCTAGCTTCACATAGTCACGAACACGTATTATCACAATACAAAACACCACTGGCCACCGTGCACGCTTTCACGTCCCAAGTCAAATTAAAAGAACGTTCTCGAATCTTAACTGTCAACGTAACATTTAGTGTTGCCACAAAGTGTGACCATCTTCCGTGCCGAATACATTCAAATCGATTTAGATTTTAATCTACGACATACTCATTAGTAAAGATTTACATAAGCATTTGCGTTTCATCTCTAATTCAATTCATTTCTTGATTCACTTCTGGATTGAGTGTTACCATTGCAATAATATAAACAGATTTTAATATTTTAATTGTTTATAATTATATAGTTAATGTAAGATAGTAAATAAACATTATTGTTTAGACATATTATAAAACCAAAAAAATCATAAAAATGCGCTCGCTATGCAAACCACAAATATTATAAGGTAAAGCAATTCACGAAAAGTAAGCCATTTTGCAACTTTCCGTCTTAACTTTATGAAGCCACTGGCGATGCCTTGTCAGTGGCGGATAATTGATATTCACTAATAAAGGGGTTTTCAACAAGAACTTTGTTTTTCAATTGGGGCAACACCAACAGCATGACAGTTTTGACATTTAGTTTTTTGACATATTCGTAGTAGATGCTCTGGCAATTGTTACAATGAATTCAATTACGCGCGAAAATCGCATTAAAATAATTAAAATCCACTATGAAAATGGTGGTTCTGTTAAAGTTACATTTCGTAAAATTCGTGATATTTTTGGACAACATAATCGTTCTTCTGAAACCGCTATTAAGAATTTGGTAGCTAAATTTGAGTCGACAGGCTCAGTAAAAAATGTAACACGTATTAGACCGAGTCGTTCAACTAAAAAAAATAGCACCCGTGAGCCACAGTGTTCAAGAAGATCAAAATGTGTCTATTCCTCGTCGTTCTCAACAATTGGGGTTATCCAAAACCACCACATGGCGAATTTTGCGTAAAAATTTGGCTTTGAAGCCTTACAAGGTTCAACTGGTGCAGGAATTGAAGCCGACCGACCAATCACATCGCCGTAAATTTGCTCAATTAATTCAGAAGCAACCCGCTGGTTTTTCTGAAAAAATCATTTTTCCAGACGAAGCCCATTTTCACTTGTCAGGGTACGTCAACAAGAAAAATTGCCGCATTTGGGCTTCTGAAAATCCAAGAGCATTTATTGAGAAGCCTTTGCATGCTCAACGTGTAATTGTATGGTGCGCTATGTGGTCTGGAGGCGTGATTGGGCCGTTTTTTTTTCGAAGATGAGGCTGGAAATGCGGTAACGGTCAATAAATCACGCTATCGCGAGATGTTAACAACTCAATTTTGGCATATTATTGATGACATGGATATCACTGGCATGTGGTTTCAACAGGACGGTAGCACATGTCACACAGCCAATGATTCACTGCAAACGAAATTTCCCGATCACATAATTTCACGATATTCAGCGGTTAAGTGGCCAGCCAGATCGTGTGATTTAACAACATTGGATTATTTGTTGTGGGGCTATGTTAAGGACAGAGTCTATACGGAGCCAATCGAATCGATTGCAGCCTTAAAACTCAAAATCCGTGATGTGATTAACGAAATAGACCCGCCATTTTGCCAAAAAGTGATTAAAAACTTTGATGAAAGAATCTCGACATCTGTCAGCGTGCTCGTGGTGGACATTTGCCAGATATCATTTTTCATTCATAATTGCCAAACTTTTCTCTTCGTGTTACAATAAAAATTTGAATCATCTTCATCTAAATTCTTAGTTTAATTTTGTTTTAGAAAAAAAAGTTTTTGTTGAAAAACCCTTTATAATCTAGCCAGAGTCGACTCGCTAAGAATAATATCAAATGTTGTAAACATACCCTCATCGCATCGTCGTGGCATTCGAATTCTACGTCAGCCTCCCCGGACGGCCTTCCACTGTTATCGTACTGGATGTTGATGTTAATAGGCCGAATCGGCTTGAAGAACTGTGAAAAAATTGACGAATAAGTTATAACACACGTAAAATATATATATATATATAAATAAATAACATCGCTTTGGTGTGTAAAACTGTAAATATGTTATAATTTCAAGTAATCCGAGGAAACTTAATTGGTTTAAGTGTTACTGTAAATGTAATACGTATATCGACTACAAAACCGTATGTTTCACAAATTTAAATAAATAAAAAGAATGATTTCGCGATTGTTACAAGTTAAAATAAATTATTTAATAGTTTAATTTAATATGGTTTGTATCGTGTTTATTATTCTTTTACACGTTTCGTACACTTTGGAGCGTTTGTGTAAATAAAATTAAAAATTAGAATAAGTTAGGTGTTAATAAATAACCGTAGTAATATTTATCACATATATTTAGCTTTAGCTCTAATACTTAAACAGTAAGCTGCCGATTTAGATGTAAATAAACAGACGTTTAAAATTTAAACACGGGTTACTGAAAATGAATTTATTAACGATCGTTCACACTGACGCGAATCCTCTCGCCTGGCGAGACGCCCACAGAAATAAGAATATTTATGGTGAATTTAAATTAAATACAAATACTTTCACGGCTAAATAATTAAGCCATTTATAAAACAAATTTATGTTCGTTTCATAAATTTTCACACGCCAGTTTTCGGGAAAAACAAACTTTTATGTTTTACTGAATATTGTAACGTACCATTATTTTCTATGTAAAATGGTTTATTTTTTCTGACAATAGACATAATGATATAGATCGGTTGACAATTTAATTTTTATGTCAACAAAACGTCAATACTGCTATGGGAAACCCTACGGGGATCCTATTTAATGAAACCCAATGAAATGAAATGAAATGAAATGAAATGAAATGAAATGAAATGAAATATAAATGAAATGAAATATTTATTTTGCTAAAACATGGTAACAGTAATTTTATGTTAGATGTAATAAGTAGTGAAGGATCTACATGTTTCACCATTACTGGCATGCAAAATTTTTTTTTTTAATGTTGTAATTATAAATGACTTTACGGAGTAATTCAACAATGTACGAGCAGATGATCAATTTTGTTCGTGATTACAATTTAATTAATGTCAGTTTATAATGCCTAGATAAAATAATGTCAATGTTATATTTGATAAAAGTCAATTTTTATTTATTTATTTTTTACCTTGCACAAAATACCAGTTGCATTGAAATGTCATTTTATTATTTAAATTAAATAGATTAAGTAGTTATCATGTCAATTTTTATCATAATTTATAAATTCATTAATGCTGTAAAAACAACCCTTTACCAACCAATTTTTAAGTTTGTATTTAAATTCGTCGTCTGGCAATTCTCTTAATTCGACTGGAATTTTGTTATAAATATTTGATGTCATTGCATAACAATTCTTTTTGAAAAGGGCACTACTATGTGTCGGTGCTTTTATTCGATGTACATCTAATGGTCGGAGTTTTTGACATCTTTCTAATTTCTCAAAAAATGTGGGATGGTCCCTTACAAAATATGCAATGTCCAGTATATACAGTCCAGTTAATGTTAAAATATTTAATTTTTTGAAAAGAGGACGACATGTATCTATTGGCCCTACTCCACATATAGCTCGTACGCATTTCTTTTGAACAATAAATACATCATTCACTTCTGTTGAATTTCCCCATATTATTATTCCGTATCTTAGCACGGACGACACATAACCATAATAGGCTGTGAGTGCTGTCTTTTCACCAGCAATATTACGAAGGCGTCGGAGTGCATAAACAAATCTGCTTAATCTACTACAAATATCATTTACATGAGACTTCCAATTACAATATCGGTCCAAAACTATCCCCAAAAACTTAGTTTCAGCAGCCTCTTTTAGTTTTTTATCTTGACAAATAATTTCTGGATTAAGCCTTTTGGATCTGAAGTTAGAAAACTGTATAAAATTCGTTTTATCTACATTGAATTTTAAACCATTCTCTCCTAGCCATTTATCAACACTATCTACAACTTCATTTAAGCATCTATTATAGTCTACTATGTTATTATTCGGTATGACAACAGAAATGTCATCTGCAAACAATATTGTTTGGCATGTCATTGAACTCGGCAAATCATTGATATAAATCAAAAACAAAAGTGGACCCATTATACTGCCTTGTGGAACTCCTGAATTGTTAGTTAAAAAGGAAGATCTATATTTAACCACTTCCCTTTTTTCATTAGTTTTACTAATCTCAACACATTGCTCTCTATTAGCCAGATAACTAGTAAGCCATTCCAAAGCTGGTCCTCTGATTCCATACTTTTCACACTTGGCTAACAGTTTATCATGTTGTACAAGGTCAAAAGCACTACTCATGTCAAAGAATATGGTGACTACAGGGACCTTCCTATCAATATATTCAGTAACAGATTTTATTAGAGAGTAAGCTGCTAGTGTGGTAGATTTATTTTTCTGAAATCCATTCTGTTCATTAGCTATAACGTTATTTTTATCAAGGAATATCGTTAATCTATTTGTCATTGGTTTTTCAAATATTTTTGCGAATATAGAGCCCAAAGTAATAGGACGAAAGTTTTTTAGGTCACGTTTGTCATTTTTTTTGTATAACGGTTTTACAATTGACTTTTTTAGTGCTTCTGGAAATTTTCCATGTAAAAACGATAAATTTATCAGAAATGTCAAGACAGGGGCGAGTATATCTATGCTCGTTTTTATCAAAAATGTGGGAATCGAATCTATACCAACCGACTTTGTGTTATTGAGAGATTTCACTATCTGTTTAACCTCTGATTCTGTGCAAGGAGTTAAAAATATACTGTCTTTTACAGAGTCAATCTTATATTTATATTTACTGGTACCTACTTTTTGGTCATTAATTTTGTTAAGATTAATAAAATGTCTGTTGAATAAGTTTGCAATGTCATTTGGATTAGTAATTGTATTATTGTTACTATTGATAATGTCAATTTCTTCATGTTCTTTTAAACTGCCAGCTTTGTCCCCTATTATGTCCCAAGTGGCTTTACATTTATTTTTTGCATTAGATATATATTTTTTGTTGTGTATGAACTGTGATTTATTTACACATTTTCGAAGTAATTTGGTATATTGCTTAAATTTCACTTTACCCTCATGTGTTTTATCTGATAAGTATTTTGATCTCAACGAGCGTTTTTTTGCGCATGACACTTTTATTCCTTTAGTTATCCACTTTAATTTAGAATTATTACAATTAACTTTAATCCGTTTAATTGGAAAACAGAGTTCGAAAAATAAAGAAATATCTTCGTAAAAACTATTAAAGGCAAGATCCAGATTGGTTTCCTTACTGTGGACGTCGCTCCAACCTATGCTCGAGATACATTTTTTAAATGTATTTACATTAAGTTCATTGAAATCTCTAACCATTAATAATTTATATTTGTTTTCGTTTTCACGCACCGTAACAGTAAATTCAAGACTTTGCCCGGTATCGTGATCAGATAGATGCAACATATGAACACTCCCTTCTGCGTGATTTATATTACTAGCAAAGTGATCAATGCACGATAGTAACCTAGTAGGGGTGTTAATATGTAATTTCAGGTTGTAGTTCTGCAGTAACATTCTCAAATTTCTGGAATCATTTTTATCCACCAAAGTGTTTATATTTAAATCGCCAGCCAGTATTATTGACTTTTTCTTGTTCACCGTTAATTTACGCAAAAGGTTATCTAAAGATGTCATGAATTGGTATAAATTTGATTTAAGCGGTATTCTATAAACGCACAATATAATACAATTGTATATAGGAATTTCAATGGCACAAGACTCAAACGTTTTTTCAATCGAGAACTCAGAGCATATATGCAAGACTCTAAAATTCAATGATTTTTTCACCATTATGCAAGTTCCACCTCGTTTCTTAGTAGTCCTACAAAAAGATGAAGCAAGTTTAAAATGTTTCAACTTCACATTACTTTCGCTACCTTTTTTAACAAATGTTTCAGTAAAACACAGAATGTCAAATGATTTTCCATTTTCTGTAAATTCACTTAGACATATCTCCAAAGTATCTAACTTATTTAGAAGTCCTTGTATGTTCTGATGGAACACTTTCACAGTGGTAAATTTATTTTTAGATTTAGGAACGAAAAAGATCATCTGTGCTTTGGACGTCATTGTGTTGTATACAGGTTTTCGAAAAGTAATCTAATATTAATTTTTGTCTTATTGCATGCACTTTATTTCTATTGCTATTACGAGAAACTGCGCTTTTTTCAGTACTCCGTGAAAGTCTAACAATATTTTTGGGGTCTAGATAAATTGCGGTGTACTCATCACCGTCAATGCCTGCATTAATTTTTTTACATACATGGACTAAATATTCATTTTCATCATTGAAATAAATCGGATTTATGTTCAAGTAATGACAATTAGGAAATATTTTTGCACATATCATTATTCTATTATTTAGCAATTTACTATTTAAATATTTACTACGATATACTGGGACAATATATACAGTTACACGTTTTAACTTGTCTAGGGTGATGTGGAGACCTGATTCAAATTTTATAAGATCTTCATCATGTGCACCAGCACCAAGCACAACAACATCATTCTCAGTCAATGAGTTGATAAAGGATTCATCGCATTTAGCAAATATTTGTGAACTGGGACCATCTCGTACAATTTCCGCAGTAGGCTTATATTTGTCATTCCATTTGTTTTTTCTAGACTTCATAATGGAAGCTGACAACCCACAGAGATATTCATCACCTAGTATTTGTATTTTCCTATGTTTTGAACTATTTTCATTACAAGTTGTCTGTTTCTCACTCTTATCTTCGTCGTTTAGCTTATTTTCTTTATCGTATGTGCTTAAAATGGAAAAATCAGTGATGCTCGTAGATGTTTCATCGGTATTTTTCTTTTTTCGATTTTTGGAATGAGGTGTTTTCCTTGTGGAACCACAAATTTTAGTCAGTTGAGTGATTTTGCGATCCTTTTTGGCAATATTGTCTTTAAGTTGACTATTTTCTGAAACTAGATTTGCTATCTCAAAATCTGCCGATAACAATCTTTCTGTTAATGTTGCAATTTTTAGCTTTAAGTCTTGAATGATTTCAGGGTCATTTAAAGTTTTAGGTTCAGGAAGGCTTCTATTTAATTTTATGTTTGAATCTGGTGATGAAATTATCGTATCTTCCTCTTCTTCATCCACAGAAAGTGAGTCAAAAGAGTTTTGTGTAGGAACATCATTATTTAAGTTTTTGGCTTGCATTTTATTAATATTATTATTATTAGATTGCACGATAATAGGTGTCATAATAAGATTTTGCACAGAATTCAGCTCATTATCTTTTGTAGGTGTTATATTGCTATTATTAATTGTTCTCTCTTTTGGCGTACTTTGATATGTAGAGCAACTAGGTTCAGCAATTGGTTGTGGTATATTTCTGTTAGTATCTTTGTTTTGTTTGGTCGCTTTTTTAGCGTTACGGTCTTTTTCTATACAAACTTGACATGACCAACAACTTTTGTGTTCTGTTGTTAAAGTGTTGTAAAAACGCTGTACGGAGACATTTGCGCAATCCAAATCATATAAAAGCTTACATTTTGTACATGTCATATATTCTTTTTTATTAACTATAGTGCGACTACACTTAGAACATTTAATTCTTCTAGTGGTAGGAGGAGTCATCTTCATGTAATAGTTATATAATTAATAATTCAATAATTCAATTGTCCTGTAATAATCTACTCTCAAAGTTCTATTTCATTAATTTGCCTTTATTATTATCATATTGCCATATATGCAATGTAATACGTTCTACCTAACGGGTCTACCGGCCTTGGGTACGAACTCTTTAAGGCTTCATGTCACATAAACGTCAATGTCATTTATATATCAATGTCAAAACACGGAGCTGTCACTTCAATTTCAAATAATTTCAATGTCAATGTTATTTTCCTATGTCGATGGTGATGGGTAGGTTTTACGTTGTTGTGATCGGTATTAATGTTAGTCAATATTTCACTCTCATTGGTCGAAAAAACTTAAAAACAGTCAGATAATCTTCAAAAAATATCGGTTATTATAAGTCCAAGAAATTAAAATCCATTTTGTGATGTGTTTGATGTGTCTGGGTGTTAAAATAATTGTCGTACCTTTGCAGCTGTAGATTGAGGTTAGTGTATACACCACTTTTACACTTAGAATTTGTTAAAACTGATAAAAATTTAATATATTACTCAGAGGACGAATAGTACGTCTTATTTATTTGACACTCGCTGACAGTTGACAGACAAAAATAAGACTTACAAATATAATGCACAACAGGATACATTAGAGTTTCCACATAAGAAATACACAGAAGAAAGAAAGGCTTAGAAAGAAAGGCTTAGAAAGAAAGGCTTAGAAAGAAAGGCTTAGAAAGAAAGGCTTACAAAGAAAGGCTTACAAAGAAATGCTTACAAAGAAATGCTTAGAAAGAAAGACACCAGAAAGAAAGATCACAAGAAAGAAAGCAAATTTAGACAGAGAAAATTATTTTGATATATACGTAAAAATAGTATAGCGGGCAAGCGAGTAAGCTGGAGTGCGATCGAGCGTGCGTTCGACGTGGTTACCGATTTCCGACTGTCGCGACAGACCGATGTTGAATGCCGTCTGCGCGGGCGCTAGGACCGGTCCATGAGAACAAAAGGACAACTAAGTCAGCGCGGTCAAGCACGAGCGATTTTGCTATACAAGCTACGCACACTCGGTTTCACTCGTACATTTCCATCTAAGGTTCGTAAAATAACATTTAGATTGTATTTGATAATGATAGTTATTGTGTTAATAACCCCTTTTACGTTAAAATATGATTACGATGTGAATACATTTCATTAGTGACATTTAGTGTTAATAAATGTTTTAACGTTGATGTATGTATTTGATTTATAAATTAATTAAACGATATCCTATAAATCTGAGAGGTTTACATCAGTAATAATTAAGATATCCTGTAGTGGTTTAAATTTTTTGTTTAACTTCTATTTTGCTGGAAATACTAGCAGAAGTTGTAATACTCATCTTGTCTCTGTCTATCACAAACGGAATGAGGAAAATAGCAAATAAGTTCCATTCAAACGTAGTCGGGGGAGAGGGCATTGATAAATTGTTACGATGAATAAGTTTTTTAGTGGGCCTTCAGGTAATTTTGTCAGGAATATTGAACAAAAAAACTCGCGTGTAGTATTTTAAAATTTTGCTCTTAGTACTTTTTATTGGCCTTAACAAACCATCCCTCAAAATATTTACACTTAATAAAAATCCAAATTATATTGAAGTGTCATTAGGAGGCCAGTTAACTTTTTCATACGCTACGGCACTTCTATTGATTCTTATTTCTATTGGCGTCCCGCCAGTCGCGCGAGATTTGCGTCAGTTTGAACGGTCCTTTATTCAATAGGTTACGTACAGCAGAGTTACCAACTCTCAAAAATATTTATCCCTAAAGTTGGTGTCAAATACCCCTAAAATCGCCTTAATTTTTTAGTTGTCCCCCTAAAAAATATATAAATATAAATTCATAATGATTTAGAAATAATATGCTGTAATATGTTTCAAAGGTCTTTTTATTATAAGTTATTTAATACATAAAATATTTCATCTTCATCTGAAGATTCAGATTTTTTGAAATCATACATGTTGACATTGAATAAATTTAACATTTTATTGTATGGATTAAATGTTATACAAGATCTACCATTTCGATTTAATGTAAATCGGACCATCATGATGCTTTGCATAAATATTAATATTATCAATTTAAAAATATTAAAGAGTCAAAAAAATCCCTGACAATACCCCCAAAAATTTCAGACCCCTAAAAAAATCCCATTTCACTTATTTACCCCCTAAATCTGGGGGGAAAACCCCTAAGTTGGGAACCGTGACGTACAGTAAAGGTCACTTTAAGACCTTAAAAAAATTGCGGTACGAAAACCGCGGGGTCAGCTACTTTAAAACGAATTGTAAATGTTAGTCTGTCTGACTGTACCGTTCCTAAAGAGTACTTTACGTTATAACTTTTGAGATGAACGAAACCATAGCGCGTTTTATTTCAGAACAGCGCCATCTAGTCCAGGGAATTAGCAACTGTTGTTTGGACCAGCTTGCCACAGAATTATTAATAGTATAGCCCGACAGCCTTTGCCATATGCGGAAAGCTATTACAAAGAATTTCTTTTACTAGGTATTCAAGTAACATTCCGTCATCTCAATGTCATCTGCCAAAAATATTTTATGAAAATGGTAAAAATAATATATAGTAATTAGAGAAGTGATATAAATCAAATCATTTATTTCGGATGTCAAAGATCCATAAAATAACAATACAACATTAGAATTTAAACAAATAGACATAAAATTATAATGTAAACGTAAAATAAAAACAAAAACAAAAAAAGATGTTATCATATTTGATGCCAATGAAAACGATGGAACAATGAAACGATTTCTATTTCATTAAATGACATTGCCAATTTTGTTGTTGGCATGACAGATACATACAACACGTTGCCATCTAAAGATGATCAGTAGCGACGCCAATGCAGGGTTTTTATTTTCCTGGTCGGGCTATACCTTGCACAAATCAGAACTGGATATTTTAATGACGGACGGACAGCAAAGGCTTAATAATAGGGCCTCGTTTTACCCTTTGGG
The DNA here is from genome assembly GCA_947363495.1 of Euzophera pinguis. Taxonomy (NCBI): domain Eukaryota; kingdom Metazoa; phylum Arthropoda; class Insecta; order Lepidoptera; family Pyralidae; genus Euzophera; species Euzophera pinguis. The sequence goes on from OX376166.1 coordinate 884,789, forward strand.
TGCGGATTCCTAAAAATGATGCAGTTCAGATCACACAAATAGTTCAACTCTGAATTCCTCGGGCCAGTAACGTGCACAGATATGTCAAATAGGGTAGACAAACCTAGCTACACGTTTTTTATAAGGGTTCTGTAGTAAACACAAGGAACTCTTATAGTTTCATCATGTATGTATGTTTTATAGATTTTAAAATTTTTGATTGTTAAAATATTGTGTGAAATAGTTTTTATTAGGCAATAGGACATCGTGTCATAAACACAGATTACATAATACATGCTATACAGATTTTTAACCCCCATACGTGGTAACGCGCCGGCTTTCTTGGTTACCCCTTGAGCATTTTTATACACGGTCACCGTTACGCCATCTATCAAAAACATGAGAAGTTGTCTTTCTTTAAATTTTATAACTTTTTAAATACAGAACTAAAACAAGTTCTGATAGACATTCGGTACGCAAAAAAATAATAATTAAAGAATTCAGTTCTTTCTTCCCTCCCTTATGTCTAAAATAACGATCAGTAACTAATTTAAATATTTGCATTTTGAAGCGCCATCTTTTAACCGATAGGAGAACTAATAGGCTAGTTTCCTAAAAAAAATATAAGTAGTCCGTCAGTTAGATAATCAAAAAATATTGGTGACGTATCTTTTCTTTTGAAAATTAAACAAAGAATGTTAAAGATATGGCGCGTTAAAGTTCCGTGTGACGTCACAGTGTGCTACACTTTTTCGCAATATGTGAGCCACGAGCCTCCACTCTAAACTTTGAGGCGTTTCATCTTTATAATTTATCGATTAAATGACAAAACAAAAAATATGCCACTAATATATTTTAATTCCCTAAATGACAGACTAATTTTAATGATAGTCTTTTGACCCTGGAAACTAGCCTATTCTTTTTCTTAGGCTATTCTGGAAGGGAAGTCTTGTGTCGTTTCGGCTCGCTGAGCTAATGGAGTAAGTTTTGTTATTTTGCCCGGGATTTATTCAATCCTGTGGGCGCTTGCTTACAATTTATATTCCTGATATTTGATACAGGATTTAGATGGAACAATTAGTTTGAGTTACATGCTTTAATCGCCCGGATAATATTTTTAATGCGACTTATGTAACTATTAATGGTTGATTGTTTGGAACAGATTCTCATGAGGTTATCCGGATCAATATCAATTTTTTTTGCAACAAAGTCGCGAAAGTTTTATCTAGTTTTCTGAAATCTTGGACAGTGTTTAATTATGTGTTCGAAAGTTTATAAAATAAATAATAACAGTAGAAAAGTATAGTAACATTGTCTCATCGTTGTTAATAACTTTAAAACGTTTTATATGTTGCTTGTGGTGGCCATGGTTCGTTAATTTTTGTATTAGTTCGAATGACGGGTACAAGTGTAATGAATTTGTGTAGTAAGTCTCTTAAAAAAATCTTATAAAATTCACCAGGAAGAAAAACAAAATACCATCTAATTACAAAATAAATGGAATTGTATTAGACGAAGTGGAACAGATTCGGGATCTGGGCTTGACCCTGGACAGCAGGTTGAGCTTCAATCCTCACTGTGATGCAATAGTATCTAAGTCTTTTCAAATGCTCGGTTTTATAAAATGCAATACTGCTGACTTTAAGAATAATGAAACCTTAATAACACTTTACAACGCGCTAGTCAGAAGCCATCTCGAATTCGGAGTAATGGTCTGGAATCCCAGTTATAAAAAGCACGTAGACCGTGTGGAGCGCGTACAAAAGGCATTTACTAGACACCTGGCTTACAAAACTCGTAACTTCAGCAACAGAAGTGAATATAGTGATCGCTTATCAAGATTTAAAATGACAGCTCTTAATGACCGACGCGAGTTGCTGGACCTCGTGTTTCTATATAAGCTGACAACACCCAGTCTGGGTTCATGTGGCCACAAAAGTTGTCTTTAAAGTCCATTCAATATGACGCGAATCCCGCGCGACTAGAGGGACGCCAACAGAATTAGGAATCGGTAGAAGTGCCGTAGCGTGTGCCAAAGTTAACTGGCCAGCTAATGGCATTTCTATATGTTCTAATTTCTGTGGGCGCCCGCAAGTCACGCGGCATTCGCGTCAAATTGAATAGAGCTTAACTCCATTTAGTCACTTAATTTACATGTAAGCGAGAGATAAATAAATGCTAGGTGGATTGCGATGGCTCAGGACAGGGATGGTTGGCGTCACAGAACATAAAAAAACAGTAGAAATCGTATGATGACCTGTTAGTAAAAAAACCTTTGTCGCCAAACTCACACATGTAAAGCAAAATGTTAACGTGTCACGTAGCGTGTGCCAAAGTTAACTGGCCAGCTAATGGCATTTCTATATGTTCTAATTTCTGTGGGCGCCCGCAAGTCACGCGGCATTCGCGTCAAATTGAATAGAGCTTAACTCCATTTAGTCACTTAATTTACATGTAAGCGAGAGATAAATAAATGCTAGGTGGATTGCGATGGCTCAGGACAGGGATGGTTGGCGTCACAGAACATAAAAAAACAGTAGAAATCGTATGATGACCTGTTAGTAAAAAAACCTTTGTCGCCAAACTCACACATGTAAAGCAAAATGTTAACGTGTCACTACATGAATGTTTGAGCTGTTATTGATCTAAAAATACTGTAAAAAAAAAAAATTTACATATGTATAAAAATATGTTAATATAAATTCGATTTTATGCAGTTAAAACACGGTTCACAAACAATTTAATCCCGAACGAGCAACTAGTGAGCAATAGCTGTACTTCTTACTAAGCTAGATTTTAAACAGTACAGCTTTATCGACGCAAGGTGGCGTTACTAATATTAATTTTAATATTACTTCTTTCCTTGCAAAATATTGAGAAATATTACTCTTACCAATGGTATAAAATGCCAGCATTACACACATTATTATTGCTACTATTATTTTTAGATGATAATATGGCATAAGAATAGTAACATTATTGCAAAGGCAGCGAAATAGGCAATTGCAGGTCGATTATGAGTTCAATGATACTAGACAGGCAATTGCCATTTCGGCCGAGGCATATACATATAGTGCTTTTCTTAAAAAAATGCAAGGAAATAAAAAAGGGCCTTTTACATAATAAATTTATTTTATTTTACATTTTGTGCCGAAAGGTAAACGCATCTGTGGCTATACAGCCACGAGATCGCAATGTGTACGATAGATAAAAGAGTTCTAAATTCAAACAGCACACCGTTTCACACAACATTGCCGGCGCGCTCTTCGTTCCAAATTCAAAGAACGCGCCGGGAAGTGATTTGATTTTCAGTCTACGTAAATATGTTACTTCGCGTGTTCTTTATTCAAAAGTAATGACAATATTTCCGCGCAAGTTCAAGAATAGCATTTATGTAATTTTTCGGGTTTTTTTGCTACAATTGTTTCCGCGGCAGTGACAAAAGTCGACTAAGGTACGCGACGATCGAGATATGCCAAAATGAAGTATGTTTACCTACGCGGGTAACGCACACTTACTATTTCTACCGTTTTTTATATTCTGTTGGCGTAGACAGAGGGAGGCATATGCCTAGCAGTGGGTTATGGAAAGCTGATGATGATCATCATCATCTCAACGCCTTCCCGGTTGCATCCTCAGCTGTTTGCTACGGAGCCCAGGGTCCGCTTTCCTACTTTAACGTCTCCACTTCGCCCGGTCTTCGCCATCCCTGACAGATAGTCAGTTATCACGCATATCCCGCTTTGTTCGAGCCAGCTCTTTTTGGGCGCGCTCCTTCTACCAGGCCCCGGCTGCTTGAAGGAGGCTGCATGGCCATACATGTTCCCAAAAGCTGATGATGATGAAGAATAAATGATAATGTGACTCACGTAAGCAATGTCCTGGGGCGAGGCTTTGAACGGCAGCCCTCGCATGTGCACGCAGTGACACCCACCACCGCCGCGACCGCGGAACCCGCCGCGACCGCCTCCGTAACCACCACCTAATTCAATCCATACTAATATTATAAATGCAAAAGTCTGTCTGTTTTTCTATTTGTCTTTCTGTCTGTTACGCTTTCACGGCCAAACCGCTGAACGGATTTTGATGAAATTTGGTATGAATATAGTTGAAGACCCGGGGTCAAACATAGGTTACTTTTTGAAACAGCTAGTATGCAATAAATTACAAAAATCCCGGTCAAGTGCGAGTCGGACTCGCGCTATAACAGATATAGATCATGTGTGAAAATTTCAAATGTCTATTTATTTATTTATATAACATTCTTTGCCCACAGTACAATAAAAAAAAAGTATAAATTACACAAAACAGTTTGTACACATAAGGCGGCCTTGTCGCATAAGCAATCTCTTGCAGGCAACCTTAGGGTAGTTTGAAATATAAAAGAAGGGAGAGATAAGGATATGGTGCAAAAATAATAGAACAGCGTTAGGCAGAATAACAAAAATACACGATACATAAACTACTTAAAATAAAACTGAATAATAATAACGGTCCTTGAGATACATCCTGGTGACAGACGGACAGACAAGTCCCTAAAAATTAAGATAGATCATAAAGGTAGCCAACCCAGATATTCATCAACAACTTTTGGGTGCGTTTGTGTCTTAAAAAAAATTTACACATTTACATTAATTATTCAATTTAAGACTTTTCGATGGTTTGGTTATGTGTGAAAAGTGATAGCAACATATTTTTTGAGTCGTCCAGTAAAATATTTACAAATAACAAATAGACAGGAAGGCATATTGGATTTTTTTACAGCAAGTCACAACAAATGAATGCTACAGCGTGTCGAAGAAGACTGGCCATAGATAACATCTATAGCCCGACCAGAAAAATAGCAGCCTTGGCCATATTAAGTTAAAATATTAGAACTAATTTCTTTTACTGGCAACTAGGTATTTAAGTAACATTCCGTCATCTCAATGTCATCTGCCAAAAAAAGACAGAGCTGGATGTTGTGTATTTTGTGAGAGTGGGCTCTGCGGCCTAATTTAGCTCGAGCGGTTTACTTCTATATTTTAACTTGGCAGGTTAATTTAATTATATAAATAGGTTAATTTAATTATATAAATAATACATTTAATTATACAATTAATCAAGTGTTACGTACAGCACGAAAACCTGCCAAGTTCAAATTTAGACGTATTATAATTTATATATTTTTAACCAAGTACCTACGTATTTGTACGTAAGTTGGTTGTATGGTAAAGTGAATTTCGGCCAGATGGACCGTTGACGTGAATAAGGTGGCGGGTTGTGGCTGGATGCGGAAGGCGGAGGACTGGGTGTGGTGGCGAGTCTTGGGAATGGCAAATGTTTACCAGTGGATCAGGCTGTTGATGAAGATAATTATGATCGATTTTAAAATGCATCTAAACTTGGCATTGGATTGGATTTCAACCCTTTTTTAGGCGAACAATTAGCTAATATGAACTTGGCCCCTTTTTAACAGGTATGTTTTTGGTGGGGTTACTATTTCATTAAATGACATTGTCAATTTTGTGGTTGACATGACACATGCATGTTGCCACCTAAAGGCGATCAGTAGCGAAGCCAATGCAGGGTTTTTTATTTTCCTGGTCGGGCTATAACTACACCGTCATGCAGGATACTAGTTTCTGCCTTACTTTTATTCTAGAGTACATCATTTTCTATGTAAATAAGTAAGTTGTTTTTTGCTGAGCGTATGTTGTGATGATTTAAATATGTACTGAGCGAAGTGAGCGATTTAAAGGCATAACTATAATGATGAATGGATGATGTTGACAAGCTATTCTACTTTATTATTCATGTCACAAATTTGAGTACCTGAATTCGAAAACAAAAAGATTTTTTGAATCCGTTCAATATTAAATATGTTATAAAAGCCTTTGAAATCTTGTGGAAGGGTAAACTGTCAAGAAACAAGATAAGAACGCACTTAATGGTGGAGTGACGTCACTGCCACTTGATTTCGTACGTACAAAAGAGATACAAAACTTTAAATGCTTATTACTGCTTTGATTAATTACCAATTTTTTTGTATTGTCATAAATCTTGTCAAAATGTGAACACAGTGAAGTAACCTATTCTCAAAAGACAAGACTTACCGCCCCTTCCTCTAGATCCAAATCGTCCACCGCCAGAGAAGCGATCGTGCCTGTCGTAGGGCGTGGGCCGGTGCCCGCGGTTTGACCTAAACCCTCCTTCCATTTTAGCGCCGTACGCTCTCACCTCGTCCGCTGAGCTTATGAACACTTCTATGTATCTGTGGACAGTAATAAACTAATATATAATTATGTATGAATATAGATACGTTATTCCTATTTTTTGACGTCTCAAAGACACATGTCAGAGTATAGTCTTTATAATTATGATTTAAGGGTTCAAATAAAATTGCAACTGATGAATTTTATAACGAACCATTTTGTTACGAAATACGTAGATAAAATAATAATATGCTACTTGACTCATATCAATAATGCCTAAAATGTGTATTTGTAGCATTTAACTCGCGCAACCTAAAAATAGATTCAGTTAATAAAAATGCGATACGGCTGCATAATTTCAATTTAAGTTGAATTTTTTTTTATATCAATTTCGCAACACTGAAAACACTGCGAGCCATCATGTGTCGTCATCCGTTTAGTGCTTTCTCCCTCTCTCTACGGTGCTGATCGTAGCAACCTGTGATGACAACTGACATTGATAAGTCTACCTTTTGCTTTCGATTACAAACTAAAACATAGAAATGCCCTAACCAAGTTATCCGCGTGCCTTCCGGTGGTAACAAATAGCGGATGGAAATCTCTTTCTAAAGACATATGTCAGACAAGGACAACACTATAAATACAACACATACAAACACATATATGACAGCATGTCTACTCCCTATTGTCCTTACCATTACAATGTTAATATATTTTCACTTCAATACCATTTTCGTTTTATGTTCATATTACGTCACCATCATAGTCTAAAATAGCCTACGGCGTTTTGGCTCGTTTTACAAAATGATTTTTTTAAATAAAGTTTTGTTGGTTTTTAGTACTAGAGCGCGCCTTTCACTGACAACTAGCGAAGCCTGACACGGTCGCGAGTTGTCAAAGTATGGCGCGCGCTACGCTTGTGAGTGCATCGTTCACGACAAGTTAGTTGTATGAACCTTAACTTTTGTAAATAATTTACATATTATGTGCCCTATGGCTCCTAAGCCTTAGGATATAGGCGGAAAACGAAATGATCATGATTTACAGGTAACTTCGTAATTTTCAATTGCGAAAACGAAAATCAAATTTGACACATTTTGAGCAACGCTTGGATGATGATTTATTTATTTTTATATATTTATTTCCACTTACACATCTACCATTATGGATAAGTCCATTGCGATAGAGTAGCACTATTTAAATATACATTTACAATACATATATTTTATTATTATTTTACATATTTTTATTATCATGAAGATACCACAAATTTTATAAAACTTTTAAACTAACGTTCCTAATTGAAAATACCAATAATACCACCCAAAGTACAACAATATAAGTTGACCATCTTCTCAATTCTTCGTCCCCGCTCCCCCGGCGTTCGCCCCGTCCCGCACCCCTCACTTCGCCCCGCGGTCGCCCAACCTTTGTAAACTCAACAACCAATCACTAATGCATTTTCAAACGCTACCTTAAGGCTTTAGTCTCACGAACTTAATTTGTTTGCACTTTACTGCGCTTTCAATTTGGTGCGTTCAAACTTGAGGGTTTACCATGATCTTTTATTCCATCCAAATGCGAGTAAGTACACGAGTGGCAGCAATGCGGGATGCAAAGCGACATCTCGGTTACTCACTCGCATTTGGATTGAAGAGAACACGATAATCCACCTAAGTAGCGAATTGTAAATTGGCCAATCACGCTTGAATATAATTTTCGAGCATTTTGATTGGTCATTTTACAGTCCGTTGAACGCACAGTTCCGCGTCAGTGGAATCGTAACCTTACAACAAAATTAACACGAACAGAATGTATTTTTTTTGTTTTTATGTGTTTTCATTGTACATCACTTAAGTACACCACCAACATTGTGGTATACCATAGTATTCCATACAGCATAAAAAATAATTGGTTCCGTACGCGTCGAATTAGGCCCAATGAAAGCGCAGCTTTAAGCATCAATTTAACATAGCTATAGTTGGGCTACATCAAAAAGATGTTTACTAAGCGCATTGTTACTAAGTTCGTTTGAACTGAGCATAACGGATTCATTTGTAAACAATCACACAAACAATTTTCATTCAAAAAATGCTTTTATACGAAAATTCAAGTGCAATTTTCGCAAATGAAGCCTTGATAAATTGTAGAATGCTTAAATCATTTTTTTTTTCTTTTAAATTGGAATGCAATAAACAATATCATTTATGAACGTAATTAGGTTAATAAATTGTCATTTATTACATATCTTTGTATGACAAAAGCAAATTACAATTTGAAGTAGTGTTGTAAAAATGCAGGAATTTAACTTTTTATTATAAACATTCCCTTAATTTACTAGGATAGTCCCAATAACTAAAAGCCCGCCGTATTGTCATTGGTCGTTACGATCTATAGGCGAAATTAAAAATAAATTTGTTTTTTTTTTTTTTCTTAACCCAGCATAGACTTCGCAAACAATAGAGTAGCCACAGTTGAATTGTATTAGAACATTTATTTTCTCTATGTTGTTTATGCAAATCTATATGATATGGTGGTCCTTTTCTGCACTGTTTAGTCGGCTCTTCGGGAGGCTGGTCGCATACATTGACGATTGAAGTGACTTTTCTAACACCATTACTAACAATAAGTGCCCAAATAAATATATGTATGTTAATGGACACAAAAGAATAACATACATTTAATGTCACATTATGTTGTTTATGGTCATCATGTTATGTTGTGATTGCTTTCAGAATAATTATCATTTTTCAAGCAACTTCCAAAATCCAAAAAAAGGAGTAAAGTCTAAATTTGAATCATTTCTTTTGTCAGACATTATGTGAATAAAATAAAATAAAACAAAACAATAAGTACCCAAGATTAAATGTATCACTGTAAAAAAGAATTATTGTCTAATAAGGTTTGTTTTAAATTCTGTGGACTATCTATTATTTCAGTCTATGATTCCCATTAAACATTAGTATATTTAAACCAATGACAAAGGAGGTCCCAGACTTATCCCACTACACCAAAGATTATTCGCCGTGTCTTTTATTTGTGCCGCAGTGATTATCTCAAATTAATCAAACCAATTCATCTTTTTTATATCATGCATTCTCAGGACTGTTTAAATATTCATTTTTCTTAAAAAACGTTATAAACAAACGAAAATCCCAAATTTTCCTACAATAACAAAATGCCAGTTCTATTTACAACGACGTCTATAAACTTAAAATACCTCATTGATACTTTACTTAGGCAAAACTCCTAAAAAATGTTTTCCATAGATCGTCACTGCGGCAAAACACGGCCCATGTCATGTCAAATTTCCCCCACCTGTGTCCTATTTTCTCCCTGTCCCTGTTGAGAGCTTCCTGTGCACTCCCCTTGTCAACGAAGTGAACGAACGCTTCTCCCGATGCCCGCCCACTGTAGTCCAAGAGTAAGTGCACCCCATCCGGTGCAATGGTCAACCCTGGCCCACCCGTGCAAAAAGATCATTATTAAGTCAAGATTGTGGTGTCACTGTGGTTAATATTTCATTTCGACTTTAGTTTGTAAATTAATAAACCTTTGATTTTACTTTCCTTCTAACAATAAAATAACTTTCTTTTATGTTTGAGATGATAAGGAGTGAGAAGACAAAGTTAATCAAAATGTGAATTAATATTTGTAATATCGGTCAAGTCAAGGGTCGTTTTCAATTATTAATTTCCTTTATAATAAAGTGAAGTGGAATATCTCAAAAGGGGACTTTAATTAATCAAGAACTAGCTGACATATAACAATTTTGAGCAAAATTTATGATTTACGTAGCATGCAATTAGTTTTACGAGCTAATTTTCATCTATTTAAACCACAGTGTCGCAACACAATCAACCTAACCCCAAAACATTTTTAACAACTTTCAGTAACTTTTTTATAAGCTTTAAATAAGATTCTTACCATCAAAGAATTGGATAACCTCCTCCTTGGAACACCCAAACGGGAGACCTCGGAGCTTGACGATGCCCATGTCGTCAGTAAAATTGGGCAAGCTGTCAAAGCCGTTCTCGCTTTGGCGCATCGCATTCAAAGCCCACTCCATGTCTTGGCGGTCTGTTGAAAATACTGTAAGGGAAATGTATAAAGATTTAAGCTCTATTTAAACGTAGAAGTGTCATAGGCAGACCAGTTAACCTTGGCACACGCTAAGGCACTTCTACTGAATCTTGTTGACTCGCTACTTTGGTTTTTATATGATACTAGCTGTTTCCCGCACCTCTGTCTGCGTCAGAAAGTAGCCTATATTTGACCACGGGTCTTCAACTATATTCATACCAAATTTCATAAAAACCCGTTCAGCGGTTTGGCCGTGAAAGTGTAACAGACAGACAGACAGACTTTCGCATTTATGATATTAGTATGGATGGTGTCTGTCAATGCTCAATACATATCCTAGAGCCTAGGATGATTTAAGCTAGAAATTGTTAAATACATTTCCAGACTTAAAGATAAATAAAATATTTATATTTCAGCTCTGGTCCATAAATATTAGTAACAATGATCTTAACCTATCTTATAAATAAATCGATAACCATTAGGGACTTAATGCTAGTGTAACAGTGCCATCCAAACAATGCCGCATCTATATTCATGCCCCTCTTGTCCGGTTAGCTGCACAAAACAAGACCTAATATCAGCCAGGGAAACAGGCATGTAGTTGGCATGTTTCTGGAAAAACAATGACTGAGTTTGAGCTCATCGACACGAAATGAAGAAGAATTAAGAACCTGAGCTATGAAGTGTATACAGATGTGATCCTCTAAGGATATGAAGAGAAGGAATGGTGTAAGTCAGAGACCATACATGTGGTGGTGGGGTGGGCCACATAAAAAGGATTCCATTTTACCCTTACAACTGAGCTGTGGCTTCTTAAAAACATTGTCTTCTGCAGGATTTCCACAAAATGGCTTAATTTCCACACAGTCTGTTTCCATGTCTATGTATAAAAATATCAAAATCAAAGACGTCGTACCTTCAATGTACCTCTTCCCCATGTTCTCCTTATCCTTCTTGAGGGCTGCATCCACATCTTCCTGGCTCTCCACCTCCACAAAACATTCACCAGAAGGCCGTCCTGGATGGATCTCAGTCAAGTGAACACCTAAAACATTCATTCATATAGAGTAGGTTACATAGTCAATCCATCCTGTGCACGCTGGTGTCACAGTTTTTCGGAACTGCCTTTCTGCCTCTGACGAATTTCTTTTAACCACCAGCAGCCCCAACTAGGTTTATTTTTAAAGATTATGTTAACAGGCAAACCCCACCCCCTAGAGATGTGATATTGAAAAACCATGACTTTATGTTAAAAGCATTCTACTCGTCCAGAAATGTTATTATAAATTAGATGAATTTTTAAAAGACAAGCTCGTTTGAATCTTATTACGAATGAATCCTATCACAAGTGAAATATTGTTATTTCTTGTAAATGTGTACGCCAATCTGGCAGAATCAGAGTACCTACTTATTTATTAATTGCACTAAATACTTATTTATAAATCACAAATAAAGATGATTTGATTTGATTTGATTCAGATTTCAACAGACATGACCATATATCTCAGGCTATATGATCACATTAACAGTTTTAAAGACCAGATCTGTACTCAACATCAGGTGGAATCATGGTCAATCACTGGACATTTCAACATAAAAAAAATATGTGGCTCACAATTGCCATTTTTTAATTTTTCTCCAAACTTAAAATTCTAGCATGTTTGTTGTGAATAACTACCATACATTACATTACTTAGCTAATTATGTGACAAATAATTGGCTAGGCTATTAGTGTGTGATTTTATTATTGTATGAATATGTACAGTATACAAATTATTCAGGTGTAAGACTAAAAACAAAGGACTTTTAAAGAGCAGGGCATGAGCAGTATCTAAGCTCACGGTAGTGGGCAGGCCAAGTTCCAGCAACATGCCGCGTGCATGCCGTGCACTATTTACACAAACCGTTTCGACCCACTTTTGACCCCCCCCCCTGTAGCTCAGTGCCTATTGCAAGTACAGAGATAAAATTGTACCTACGTAATCATATACTAGTACTAAAGCAGTATGCCTTTCATAGATATAGCATCAGTAGATCCTGAAATATGACCCTGTGAAAATAGCTAATTTTGGCACTGACTCACTCACTAACACACTGTATAGCTTAGGCTAAGGGAGCTGTTTCGACCTGATTTACCCAAATTATCGTATAAAAAACGTAGGTCAAAAAAGTTCCTGACCGGGAGTGAGCTTTGCCCAATTTAGCTCGGGCTCAAATTTCGGACGACTGTTGACGTGAATAAGGTGGCGGGTAGTGGCTGGATGCGGAAGGAGGAGGACTGGGTGTGGTGGCGAGTCTTGGGAATGGCAAATGTTCACCAGTGAATCAGGCTGTTGTTGAAGATGATGATTATGATCGATTTTTAAGTGCATCTAAACTTAGCATTGGATTGGATTTCAACCCTTTTTTAGGCGAACAATTAGCCGATAGGAACTTGGCCCTCTTTTTAACAGGTATGTTTTTGATGGGATATAATACACAGATATAGAAAAAACGACATCTATGATATACAAGACCCTGGATATACGTGAATAAATATATAGGTAAGAAATTACCTTCTTTCCCATTCACAACATTGACGTCAGTCAAAAAATTTAGGACATCTTCAACAGTCGTGGAGAAAGGTAAACCACGCAGTTTCACGATGTGGCTGCTATCTCCCGAACCCAACATGCTTGTAAAAATTGACACCGCTTAAGCCAAAGGAACAAGCACGATGTTACGTTATTTGCAAAAATCAAATGATAAATATTTACACCGTGGATTGCAAACGAAACTACACAAATTCAGAAAAACGACGCAGAGCGAAGCGAAGCTCTTTTTTTTTAATTTTTTGACCATTAAATTTTGGCATTGACAGATTAGAGTTGTTGCGATAACGATAACCTATCGATAGTATCACGTTACTATCGTGGCCCCTCGAAAATCATTTGAATTATGTTTTGGCACAAGAATGGAATTTCTTTAGTAAAAAAAACTTAAATTCTTGAATATATGTGTAATTTCGAAAAAAGGATATTCACAATATAAATGACAAGCTCAAAGTGATTTTTTATAAATCTACCGCGTACATGATCTCACGGTTATTACGGAGCAAGATAGGGCAAATAAATGTTGCCTATTGTTTCATTCAGGCGCTTGAACATAATCTCCCCCCGTTGAAAGGTGTAGACTTTCAAGCACAGAGACAATCTTCATACGTAGGCAGAGGACACAGGCGAACCAGGGGACGGCGAAGGCAGCCACGCGTTGTATCAACATCGGCGACTCGAGATATACCATCTTGTCCGGGAAACAACCGTAGAACTCGACCAAGACGCCAATTCAGTGGAGGCACATTATCTTCTTGTAAGAGGACCAAATCTCCGACATTTAGTGTTGTCTTATCAGTCTTCCACTTAATGCGCTGTTGCAGTTCGAAAATATATTCCTTTTGCCATCTTTTCCAAAAGTGCTGGCGAATTTTTTCAATACGTGCGTATCGTTGAAGATTGTTTTCGTTGTTATTTTCTAAGTTTGGAACTGGCAATGCGTTAAGAGGTCTCCCAATAATAAAGTGCCCAGGAGATAAGGGGTGGAAATCTTTAGGAGAGGATGACATGGGGCATATGGGACGGCTATTTAAAATTGCCTCCACTTGTGCGAAGAGAGTAGAGAGTTCTTCATAAGTTAAATGGGAATTTCCCATGACGCGCTTAATATGGTGTTTGGCGGACTTAATGCCGGCCTCCCAAATGCCACCGAAGTGGGGAGCGTAGGCCGGTATGAAAAAAAATTTAATTCCTTTCGCAGAAGCGTAGTCAGATAGAGGTTCATTAATGCTCTTTAGAAAAATACCGATATCTTTAGCGGCGGCTACAAAGTTTCGACCATTATCTGAATATATCTCGCTTGGTTTTCCGCGACGAGCAACGAACCGACGAAGTGTCATTATAAAGGCTTCTTTTGTTAAATCACCGACGGCTTCTAAATGCACGCATTTGAAACGCAGACAAACAAATAAACACAAATAACATTTTATTAATTTAGCTCCGGGTCCTTTTCGATTTAGTATAAGAAATGGACCTGCATAGTCCACTCCCACTGATTTAAAGGGGAAGTCGACAGAGATCCGATTAGACGGTAAGTTACCCATTTTTGGATTTAGTGTTTGACCGCGAACACGCACACAAGTAACACACTTATTGACTACACGTCTCGCAAGCTTCCTTCCGTTTATGGGCCATATGATTTCTCTAACAGCTGATAAAGTCAACTGAGGACCAGAATGCAGATTGCGAACGTGTTCACGTTCAAAGTAAAGTTTAGTTACATGATGAACAGAATCCAGCAGAATAGGATGCTTTTTCTCAAAAGAATAATTAGATAAATCCAATCTCCCGCCAACTCTTATCAATTTTGTAGTCTCTTCATAAAATGGCGATAAATTCAGTATTTTAGATTTTGGTCCTAATGGTTTGTTTTGTTTAAGATTTTTATAGTCAATAGTAAAACTTTGATTTTGGGCAACACGACAAATAAAATTTAAGGAATCCTTTAGTTCATCAACTGTTAAAATACCTGTGCGTTTAGCATTTTTGGAATTTGCATTATGTAAAAAGCGTAAAATGTATGCGAAAGTACGTTGCAATCTGTTGAAACTTGAAAACCTGGTAAAATCAAAATTGGATTCAGGTATAGAAACAGCAATTACTTTTAGCTCCGGTAAATCAGTAACAAGATCATCCTTACATTTTGGCCAATGTAATTCATCATCACGAAGGTATGAGGGACCTTGCCACCAAAATGAATTTTTGATAATTTGGTTTGCATTAATACCCCTAGAAATTAGGTCTGCTGGATTAAAATTTGTAGGCACATAGCGCCATGATTGTGGATTAGTGAGCTCCAAGATTTCAACTATCCTATTTGCTACAAAAGTTTTTAAGTTCCTGGGATCATTTTTAATCCAACATAGTACAATTTTGGAGTCACACCAATATATTACACGTGTGGGAGAGTATCTGATAGATTCACAAACTGCTCCACATAATCTAGCCGACATTAGAGCCGCACAAAGTTCCAGGCGCGGTATTGTAGTAGGTTTTAAAGGAGCAACTTTAGACTTTGCACACAATAATTGAATTGTCACCTCATTTTGCGCATTTATTGATTTTGTATAAATGCAGGCGCCGTATGCACACTGCGATGCATCGCTAAATGCATGCATCTCTATAATTTCTGAATTGTTACCTAAAACTCTGCGGGGAATCTGAAGATCGGTAAGGGAAGGCAAGTTTTCAGAGATTTCTAGCCAATTTTGCCTTATATCATCTGGCACAACTTCATCCCAGTCGATCCCTTTAAGCCAAAGTTTTTGTATTAGAATTTTGGGTTGTATTATACAGGGACTTAGTAAGCCCAATGGATCAAAAATACGAAATGAATGAGACATAATTGACCTCTTAGTAATTACACCATCTTCAACCGGAATTTTTACTGGAAAATGAAGTTTATCATTGGATGGATCCCAGCCCAACCCGAGAGTGCTCGACGATTACACCTGTATTTTGAAAAAGTGACGACAAATTAGTTTTGTATTTTCTTAGCGGAAAGCAGGCAGAATTTAGAGCATTAGAAATAGAATTTTGTATATATTTCATTTGAATTTCATCGTCACATCCGGTTATCAAATCATCGACATAAAAATCGTTTTGAATAATGGTTTTAATTAATTGATCTTCGCATTCCTCCCCCACCTGCCACAGACATCTAGTACTAAGATAACTCGCACTTGCGGTGCCGTAAGTGACGGTATCTAATCGTAACATTCTGATAGGATGAAACTCATCTTCTCTCCAAAGAATCAACTGTAGATTGCAGTCATTTTCATCAACTTTAACTTGCCTGTACATTTTAGCTATGTCTCCAGTCAAAATAAATTTGTACTGTCTTGCTCTGATTAAGATGGAGAAAAGAGAGTTCTGCATGTTTGGACCTACCATTAAAATGTCATTAACTGAATAGCCAGAGGATGTAGGAGCGGATCCATCAAACACTACTCGGATTCGGGTGGATTCACTCTCTTCCTTGAAAACCGCATGATGGCAAAGAAAATATGATGGATTTGGAACAATTCCAGGACCCACAGAAAACTCCGAGAGATGTCCCAAATCTTTATATTCACGTATAAACTCCAAATATTGTCTTTTTAAATCAGGAGTTTTTCGGAATCGTTTTTCGAGATTTTGCAAACGTTTTTTCGCTAGTATATAAGAATCCCCGAGGCAGTCAGGGGAGTCCTTTAGGGGCAACCGCACACAAAACCGACCCGAAGATAATCTAATTGTATTTTTTATGAAATGTTTTTCGCATTCAGTGTCATTTAGGCCTTGAAACTTCCTTTGTGGAAGTTCTTCAAGCTCCCAAAATTTAATTACTGTATAATCAATATTAGGAGTTGAAAAAATTGCATTATTGCAATGAATATTGTTTTTAGTATTTTTTGTACCAATAGGACCGCCTATGATCCAACCGAATTTAGAGCTATGCAATTTAGGATTGTTGGGACCCAAGGAGACTTGCTCGCAGCCAAGGATATCCCAAAAAAGGTCAGCACCGATTAATAAATCAACAGGTGCAGGATCGTTAAAATTTGGATCAGCTAGTTTTAGATGTTCTGGTATCTGAAGATTTTGCACGTCAATGGCAGACTTTGGCAAGTCTCCAGTGAGATCATCAAGGATGTAACATGATAGAGAAACACTGTAGTTATTTTGCATAGATTTTAGTAGGACAACACAACTTTCAATTATTTGATTAGTACAGCTATTACCAATACCTATTATATTTATGGCATCAATCAAAGTACACTTAAGATCTAGTTTTTGTTGGAGAGATTTGGATATGAGGGTAGTTTGACTACCACTATCTAAAACTGCGCGAATAATTTCTGTTTGGTTATTTAAAGGATTACAAATTTGTATTATTACTGTCGACAGCAGCACTTGACTTATTTGATGTGTAAAGGCAACAACTGAACCATTATTTTCCTTTTTAGGATCATGAAGAAGTGTGTTATGCTTCTCAGTGCAAAGACGACAAGGACCCATACGACAATCATATTACAGGGTGTCCCTGCCTCAAGCAGTTTTGGCATAATTTGTATTTAGTGACAAAAGACAACTTTTCTGTAATTGATTTAGATTTAAAAGTTGCGCAATCGTATATTTTGTGATTTCCGTTGCAGATTATACAAAGAAAATTACTCGATGAATTTTGATTGTTAGTTGACACAAATGAGTTAACATTCTGGGAACGATTTAAAATATTGTTATTTTTGTTTAGAGCTGTATGGTGTTGTGTGCTTAAACGTGGAGGTTGTTTATTTAAATTATTATTGCTATGATTTCCAAATTTATTTCGATTGAGTGTATCCAAAACGTCAGCACGATCTATCAGAAATTTATTAAATTGCTCCAAAGTAGGAACATCCTGTAACGTATTACGATATTCTTCCCATTTAAGAAGAGTACGGCTGTCTAATTTGGAAGATGACATATATATAATTAACAAATCCCAATGATCTGTAGGCTGACCAAGACTTGATAATGCTCGTAAGTTCTTAGTCACGTGATCAACTAGGAACCGTAGCGATTTCTCTGACTCGCGAGTTATCGGTTGGATGTTGAACAATGAATCTAAGTGATGATTGATAAGAGTTCTTTTGTTATCATATCTTTCGCATAATATGGACCAAGCCTTACGGTAATTCATACTAGAAACCTCGAGGTTTGATATAACGCGTGCCGCATCGCCTTCAAGGTATGACAACAAATAATGAAATTTGTGAACGTCAGAAATGCGCTCATTTAAATGAACTAAGTTTGAAAAAGTGTCACGGAACTCTAGCCATTGAAAATGAGAACCGTTAAATTTTGAAATTTGTATTTGAGGTAATTTAAACCCTATATTTTGATGATCGCAGGTCGCATTGGAAGTGGATTTTCGGCGTTTTTCATCAGTACCAATTAAAGTTTTTGCTCTGGCAATATTAGTGATAATTTCATTTTCAATGCGCTCACGTTCATCAAGTTCCGAATATATAGCTTCAGCATTAAGAACCTCGATCTCAGTCTGAATATCATCAAACTTTGTTGATAAGCATTCCAATTTGTTAAGTTTTAATGTTAATTCAGCAATTTGTTCATTAGAAAATTCGACTACATTACTAATTTTATCTAAATAATTCTTAAGTTTTGTAACTTGCCCTTTAATGGAACTTCTTTTAGAAATAAGATCCTTTAGAGCTTGCTTAACTATATCGTCTGGCATTTTGTAACTTTATAGAAAAGGAAACTTATATACCTATCTATATATAAAAATGTATATCAACAAAGCCTGAGTATAATATATATAATATATAAAATGAAATAATAAACGAAATGATCTCACGCTCCCCGCGTCGATGGACAGCACAGGAACCCAGACGTGTTGTCCACCAACACCGCAACCCGCAGATAACTGATAACAGCCCGAGGAGGCCGAAACTGATAAGGACCCTAATAAGTAGTGTAGCACGCAGGAAAAGCCTGAAATTGTTCAGCGAAATCGGGTCAATATCTATTACTAAATAGATACATTAATTTGGATATATATTATGCTAAATAAATTATCTATGTAGATATATTTTTGTAATGACCTAGCACTTAATAAATTTTGTGAAAACAAATTAAATGTTGAATTCCACAAATGTTTATGAATGCAACTTTTCGGATGTACTTATGTAATTAAATAATGCATAATACTGAACAATACAGGTCGAGTACAACCTGAAATAGAACCTAGGATTCTCCAAATTCCTACAGGAGTGAATTCTATGCGCATAGATATTAGTCTTTGTTATTGTACCTAAATATCAATTCGTAGGATATATGTTTGAATACCAAAAATTGCACAAGTGGATGGTTATTCAAACAGTTACGTCGAACTTGAAGAATTCTATTGGTTACATACGAGGGAAATAATGGAATTTAGTCTGGATATGAAGACAAAGGAATAGCACTTAACTTTCTGTTTTTGAAGAAAATACGCAGTTGTCCGGCACAATCTTTTGTTGATTAGTTGACCAGGCTGACAAATTGATCTTCTATCACCATAAGCACCTCCAATCTTCTTGATGTATAGTAGACAAAGAAGTCCAAAGGTCACGGTATGATACGAACTTTCTTTGTTCGTTATTTATCGTTTGCATCAATGACCGTTGATTTTTCTTGATTTTCGTCCTGACATCGGTCGCCAATTTCTTGTTTTGGCACAAGAATGGAATTTCTTTAGTAAAAAAAACTTAAATTCTTGAATATACGTGTAATTTCGAAAAAAGGATATTCACAATATAAATGACAAGCTCAAAGTGATTTTTTATAAATCTACCGCGTACATGATCTCACGGTTATTACGGAGCAAGATAGGGCAAATAAATGTTGCCTATTGTTTCATTCAGGCGCTTGAACAATAGGGCTATCGAAGCTATCAAAAATTTACGATAGTTTCTATAGGTGTGTTATTCCTGATGGTTCAATTACTTCATCGTTTATGAGATTTTGAATTTCTTGCTTAATGAATGTTTCTTCTTCGTGACTATACCGTCTTGACTTAACTGCAACAGGTTTTATGTCAGGAGATAAATTAATGAAAACTGACATCGCTGGGACTAATGCTTGCATAACATTGCATATCTTAAGGCTTTCTCTTTTTCCACCAAAATGTAATTCTAATGAAGAATGATCCTTGAATATGTCATGTCCAATTATTGACATCTGCACATAAGTTACTCACTTTATGCATAGGTTTGTTCTTGTAAATATTTTTATTAAACATTAACTGTGAAAACTGTATGTGTTTGTACAATAAAGTTTACAGAGCTTCCAGTATCAAAAAGTGCATCAGCTTGTTTGTTATTTATTATTATGGAAACCGTAGCCTTTTGTAGACTAGACGGAGAAGCAGCTAATATTCCAGATAAATTCTCTTCCGTTTCTGTTTGGCTAGTAAACTTTTTCATGAAAATGTCTAATTCGTAAACCATTTCGAGGAATAGGCTTAGGGAACAGATTACATTAATCAGATCTTTAGATATGCAAGTATTTTTTAAGAAAATCGCAGAAACCCCAATGACTTTCATTTTTTAGCAAGGTTGACGTATGACGTAGCCGGATAACTTCCGGCTATTCACATTTAATTTTTTAGGTTGGCAGCACAGCGTAGTGAATAAATATTTTTTGTTTGGTAGCGCTAATTAAGCGCTTCACGTACTTGTCACCCATGTCAAATGTCATATCTGTTCAAGTAAACATAACCCTTATATAACCTAATTACATCTTCATTACATTCATTCATACATTATAATGAAGAATCGGTGGTTTTTACCAGAAAAAGATCTGTTCCTCTTTTAACCATTAACATAGATGGTGATCCTATCCCTATTAAGGACTCCGTTAAATTCCTAGGCGTCACTTTAGATTCAAAATTAACTGGAATTCCTCATTTAAATAATGTTGTGAAAAAGGCAGAAAAAGGAGTAAATGTATTGAGGGCTCTCTCTGGAGTTCACTGGGGTTCTCACCCCTACAACCAAAAGTTACTTTATCATGCCATTGTGCGTAGCCACTTAGACTATGGTAGCTTTCTTTTGGAACCCTGTAACAAATTAGCTCTTACCAAACTAGACAAAATACAATACAAATGTCTTCGTATAATAACCGGAGCCATGAAGTCATCCCCATCCAACGCTCTCCAAGTGGAATGTTTGGATCCGCCTCTGTTTCTAAGAAGACATGTTCTAGCCGATAGATTTCTATATAAAACTGCTCAAGTTTTTTCTCATCCACTTTTGGATACCTTACGGCCTTTATCTAATGCTTGTTCATTATCTCCTTATTGGACCAACAAAGACCTTCCTCTACTAGTCAAAAGTTATAATTATTTGCAGAATCTTCCCTATCCCATAAAACAAACTTCCAAATACCCCATTTTCGAAATAGATTTCGACTCATTGATTTTTCATCCTCAAATTCTTCTCTCCTTTGGTATATCTAAAGATACCCCTGGATCTGATAAGCTCTTCAATGAGATTATTGACTAGAAATGGTCGGACTGGAATCTCATTTATACAGATGCCTCTAAATTATCCCATAACTCTAATGTTGGAGCTGCTGTCTGGATTCCCACATTTAATTTACTTCTAAGTTTTAAATGTCCACCTCAAGCTTCAGTCTTCACGGGCGAAGCTATTGCTCTTCTTGAAGCTGTCTTATTTGTTCAGACTCACGGTCTTAAAAATTCCCTTATCCTATCTGACTCCCTGAGCTGTCTTCAAGACATACTAAGGCGACCGTTTCATTCTAGAGACAATTTTTCCATTACCCTCAAGATTAGAGACCTTTTATATAAATGCCACATTGCCGGACTTAATGTTGTGTTAGCCTGGATTCCTGGTCACTCGGGTATCAGAGGAAATGAAACTGTTGACATGTGGGCCAAACAAGCGTCTAATTTGGGCTCCGAGGTTTATAATGACCTCCATCCTAGAGATCTTCGCCTTCTCGCAAAACCAACAATGACTCAGAAATGGTCAAATCTATGGCAGACAACCAGACAACATAAAGGCGTTTGGTACGGAAACCTTCAACCGAACATTCCCAACTGTCCTTGGTTTTCTCGCCATCGTAATTTGGATAAAAGGATCACGTCTGTCATTATTCGCCTTCGTCTAGGACACGCATGTACACCTATCTTCCTCGCCAAACTCCGAATACGAGATAGTTCGATCTGCGAATGCGGCCTTGATGAGGGCTCTTTAAATCACATCTTTTTCAATTGCCCTAAGCTTTCCATTAATCTTCGTGATATACTTCCTTCCACTCTACTTCAAAAGCAAATTGATGTTCCGTTCCTCCTTAACTTAGTTCATAGTCAATATTACTACATCCTTGCAAAATTTTTGTCAAAAAATTCACTCAGGTTCTGATTTCAAGTACGTTTATGTTTTTCCGAATATTTTTTTATACCACCTGCATAATTTTTTTTTATTTTTTATTTTTAACTAACACTTTTCTTTTCTACTAATCTTAAATGTCGTGTTGTGACTTTATGTTTGTGACATTGTTTTTCCTTTTCCCTTCAGATCGTCCGTCCCGTAACGTGAATATCAACAATTAGCACATCGTGATCTTCAAATGTGTCTCTTCAAACCATGACATTGGCAGAATCACCGAAATATCGGTGGAAGCCATAATTTAAAATAATAAAGAAAGAAAGAAACCTAATTATATTCATTCATACATTATAATGAAGAAGCGGTGTCCAATTATTGAAAAATCAGATGTAAACGGATGAAGAGACTGCAGTAAAGTCCAATAAACAGGCCAATATGCAATAGATACGAGAAATGGGGTACCTAAATATTTGGCGATTGTAAACAAACAAAAAACCAACTCGAGGATCGCGGCTCGCGGTCCATCTTGACTTTGACATTTGACACTGACATATAAAATTTTTTTAATACCTTAGTAATTTTTGCTTTCTTGCAGTTCGAAATGGCCATTATAGCTGCGTGACGTCATCACTATAAAATCTTTAAAATTAAATAACAAAATAAATATAATTTTAAGAATTTTTTCGTTTAAATTGTATCTCCGAAATAGTCTATTCTATCAATAAAATATATAATATACACAATTTATTTTTTAGTTGACTAGCCAATTGAATTAGCAGTAAGTTTTTCAAACATTAGCAAAATGTCCTTTCTTTGAACATAATTGACAATTTGAATTGGAAGCAGGGCATTTAATTCGCTGGTGTACACTTCCTCCACAGAAGTAGTATCTTCGTTGTGTGTGGTTTTTATTGTTGTTAAAGATTGCAAATATTCTTATTATTCAAAACAATTGTTCAAAATAATTTCAATAGTATTACATGCAAAACAGCTATCGACACTATCAATAAGGCCTATCGATACTATTGTTTTTGCCTGACTATCGATAGCCTATTGTTAGCATGGACTTAATATATTTAACAGGACTGAGCTCTTTGATCTAAAACCCAAGCAGAAAAAGATAGAAATAGTGGAGGAATCTATCTCTTTTTGATAGGGTAACCATGATAATGTTCTTAATTGGGATAATCCAAGAAACAATTTTAAACTTCGTAAATACTGCACGTAAGTAGATAGCTTAGCGGGACGTGATTGTTGGTGACGATTACGCGAGTTAGGCAACAGCAGGTGCGACCTAACTTGAAGTGGACAACACTTGGCGTATTTTCTTCGGAAACTTTACTAGTGTCCTTGGCTTGACTAGACAAGCACTAAAGGCTGAACGTAATACGCCAAGTATTGTCCACTCCAAGTTAGGTCGCACCTGCTGTTGCCTAACTCGCGTAATCGTTACCAACAATCACTTCCCGCTAAGCTATCTACTTACGTGCAGTATTTACGAAGTTTAAAATTGTTTCTTGGATTGTCCCAATTAAGAACATTATCATGGTCCTATCAAAAAGAGACAGGTTCCTCCACTATTTCTATCTTTTTCTGCTTGGGTTTTAGGTCAAAGAGCTCAGTCCTGATAAATAATCCATGATCTACACATATAGATCAAAATGGATAGCGCGCTTGCATACAATAGGCTGATGTCAAAAATTTGACATGAATGCATTTTGTTACCCACCTCTCTCTTTCTAACTCGTGATGTGTTAGCGTGTTTCCTTCACAGCACTTTATAACAACCCCAAAAGTTGGAAAAAATGATAAACAATTACGTAGCAATATAATCTTTATTTTGCTGTAGATTTTTATTAAAAAATGAAAAATAATAAATTTATACTTGTTTTTGGTATAGAAATTGTATTATATTAAGCAAACTGTAATTTTTATTCTACTGTATTTCTGTTAAGGCAAAATTTTTGAAGTTATGGTAATATTTTGGGGGAAAACAGAGGTTACTCCAAGTCAAATTTTGCTGGAACCAGCCTTTTGTATGCCTGCTTTAATATCGATAGCCTATCGATACTATTTTTTTTCCCAACTATCGGTAGTCGACTATCGATTATTTGATTTTAGTCTACTAGTCGATAATCGAATCACAACACTAGCTCACGCACACGAAACGAAAACGGATTGACGATTTCTGTATTTCGGATTTTTGATTTGGTTTCATTTTCGTGATTTCTCAATTTGTAATTTGCCTTTGTTCACTTACTAAGTTTAGTATCTATCTACACGTTTTGTACGTGAAAATAGGTTTTCGTTTGTGATATTGGCTTTCCAAAATGACGGTCGACGGCGATGATAAGCCGCCTAATGATCGTGTATTTATGGACATTGCTATCGGTGGGCTGCCTTCTGGACGTATAGTTTTCGAACTATACAACGATGTGGCGCCTAAAACTGCTGAGAATTTCCGCGCCCTGTGCGCAGGGGACGCTGGAGTTGGTAAAGTTACTGGGAAACCGCTGACATACAAGGTTGGTAATCGTAACCTATAAATCGTACTAGTCCCAAGCTAATATGAAGTTATCTGCGTACCGCATGCGTATCTTTGGATCAAAAGAATTGTTGAAATTGAAACAATGAAAATCAACATAATACAATCTCACACAATCAACCCTTAACCGGAGAGCTGTGGGTATTGGTGGTTCCTTGCACCTATTTCAAGGGTTAGGGTTCTGGAGCAATAGGAGACATTTAATTAAATTACCGGCGTGTTGTGCATCTCTTAAGGCATGTGCAAATATATTTTCCGGTGATGTAGGACAGGCAGGAAAGTGATAATAATGTTTTTATGGAAGCACTATGGGATAATGTTTCCTTTATATAAATGATGAAAATGTATTCATTGACCAGCCAAATAGTTCTGAGCTTAGATAGTGGCCGCAGCGAGCTGCTGCTCTTGACAAGATAATTAAATTGCAAGATAGAAATAAATGTTTATATCAGAGGGAATAAATATCGCTCTTACAATTTCAATTACATTTACTTCTTTCATGTCAATGGAGAAACCTAAATACATTCGGCTAATGCCAGTAGATGTCCATTGATTGCAAATTAGACCAAACCGCAAACTATACCAATTTTGTTGTTATTTTTGGAATCTGTTACTTTATAGTGTATTGTTGAGAACTGAACCTTTTTATTAGTAAATACTCTGTCTAATATATATATTTTTTTGTTGGTTGTTATAGAAACAATTAATAAACAGTCATATCAAGTACTCAAAAAATATCTACGTGTTTTATTTTCCAGCCTTAATATTAGTCCACAAAATATTAGTTTTCTACATTTTTTGGTCCTTCGATTGCATTTCAAATAATAGATTTCAAAATTTCCTCAAAAATGATTACACGTAGTGGAAAAAATCGTGGTGAACATAGTCCTGTAATAAATCAACAGAGCGGAACTAGCGAGCCTTGCGGTACTGTACAGGTAACACGTGCTGATACTCATAGTTGTAGCACTAATCAATCCTCAGCTTCGTCTAGGACGGTGCGCAAACTTGCCCTCCAAGCAGAGCACGCGCGCCGATTGGCTAATATGGAGGCTGAGCGAGAACGTGTAGCCATGGAGCGAGAACGTGTAGCCATGGAGCGCGAGCGCGCTGTGTCTGCCTTAGAGTTAGAAGCTCAAATAGCAGAACTGGATGACTGCAACACTAGCAGGCACAGTACTACGAGTAGACTTTCTAGAGGTGCTAGATCCGTACGAAACGAATTTACAGAGCCAGTTCAGGATGCTCACCCTAATAAATCTAAAATTATACATGATTGGCTTATCCAGTGTCCTACTTTACCTAATGTTTCGCAGAGTCAGGAGTTATTTGTTTCCGAAATACCTAACGTGAGCACAGCCTCCGGCCTTCCTGTGGTCGTGAGTACGGAAGCACAAGCTGCCTTCACGACGGCGCCGGTGAGTTCTCTTCGGCCCACAACAGCAATCCACATTGAAGTTGTTAATAGCCTCTCCGCAGATTCTGCTGTTATGGCACTTCGCCGTTTTATAGCAAGACGTGGTACACCATCAGAGATTTGGAGTGATAATGGCACCTCATTTGTCGGGGCAAACAATGAGCTACGACAATTTTTTGAAGCTCCCATAACTATATTTGCAGCTAATAATAATATCAAATGGTGCTTTATCCCACCGAGAGCCCCTTTTATGGGTGGATGCTGGGAGAGACTGGTACGGTCGGTTAAGACTGCCCTTAAAGTAACTTTACCTTCTGCGAAAAGTAATCGCGAAGAAATACTCATCACAGTACTTGCCGAAGCTGAAGCTATAATAAATTCTCGACCACTTACCTTTGTAGCCGTTGAAGCAGACGAAGAAGCTCTTACGCCTAATCATTTTATCCTTGGATCTGGTTCTACAGCAGCACATCCTTTAAAACTAGATGATCGAGATTTAGCAAGTAGGAAAAATTGGATAAGAGCTATACGCCTAGCTGATATATTTTGGAAGAAGTGGATTCATGAATATCTCCCGTCTCTATCACCTCGACTTGTGAACACACCCGATTATAAAAATCTAGCAGTGGGGGATGTCGTGGTAATAGTTGATGAGAACCTCCCTCGAGGAATGTGGCCCAAAGGACGTATATTAAAAGTATACCCAGCTAAAGATGGCATAGTACGCGTGGCCGACGTGAATACTGAAGGAGGTGTACTGAGAAGACCTGCTAGAAAGCTAGTGCGGTTACCAGTATTAGATAATGCTTAGCTTTAGTATAACCTATACTTTCAAATAATTCATAACTTAGTTAAGGGGGGGGAGAGTGTTGAGAACTGAACCTTTTTATTAGTAAATACTCTGTCTAATATATATATTTTTTTGTTGGTTGTTATAGAAACAATTAATAAACAGTCATATCAAGTACTCAAAAAATATCTACGTGTTTTATTTTCCAGCCTTAATATTAGTCCACAAAATATTAGTTTTCTACATGTATACTAGCTGTTTTCCCCAAGTCAAAAAGTAGCCTATGTTTGACCCAGGTCATACTATATTCATACCAAATTTCATCAAAATCCGTTTAGTGGTTTGGCTGAGAGAATGTAACAGTCAGTCATACAAACTTTTACAATTATAATATTATTATGGATAATATAAGTATGGATTTTGTTTCATTTTACAACATTTTTATCAAGTTTGAACACAGTCAAGTTGCCTATTAGAACGACTGACAATTGATATCTGTTACAGGGCATGCTGTTCCATCGAGTTGTCAAAGATTTCATGATTCAGGGAGGAGACTTCACTAATGCAAATGGAACAGGTGGGGAATCCATTTATGGTGGCACCTTTGAAGGTAAGTGCTTAAAATCATTGTAAATCTTGTCTCAAACATTATTTTATTCGTTATTTCTTATCTTTCTTATTATATCTTAGATATATCACAAGAATCATAAATAGAACTTGAACTTCATATAAAAATAAAATTAGTTTCATACAGTTTTATTATTTTTATTACTTGTTAATAATTTTACACTGGTATGTGTATAACAAACCAACACTTATGCATAAAATTATGTGGAAATTAATTCTGGGAATGAAAGAGAGATTGGATTGAAACTGATAAACTTAAAAGAAGACAACATATTTTTGTAAGACTGATGTACAATCTCTGTGAATTTAATAAAATTTTTTTATCTTTTAGCTTTAGCCTGTTAGCTATTGCCTTTCCGCATGAAGGCAGATTAAAAAGAAGCCCTAGTATCCCACATATTTAGCTTTAATATGAATAGGTACCCCAATTATTTTTATTTGCCAATCACCAGTGCGATGTCAAACGCCATTAGTGTTAGCAAAAGGATAAGTTATTTTTTCCATTCCAATCCGATGTTTTTTTTTCAGATGAGACGTTTGAGTTGAAGCATGACAGACCATATTTGTTGTCTATGGCCAATAGAGGCAAGGATACCAACGGATCTCAGTTCTTCATGTAAGTTACGAGATGGATGTGGTAAGCGCAGGAATAAGAGAAATTCTCATGGTATATTTTTTTTATCAGCATTTCTAATTCAGTCCCCATTACTTTACTTACTTTTTGGGAATTTTTTTGCTAGTTTTGAAAGTGCGACTCATGTTAAATTGGCAAGTTGAATAATTTTTTGGAGGACACCTTAAGGAATTCCTCGAACTTTCCTTGAAAACGACATTCCCAGTTGGTTGCTTAAGCAAACTCCAATGAGGAACGACACAGGTTATTATAACAATTTAAAGCACCAAAATTAAAAAATACAAAAGAATAGAGTAAAACTTAAACAAGCAGTAGTAACAAAGAAAGTAGTAAAGCAAGGGGAAAAGTGACAAAATCTGATTTAATAAGGAAACTCCTTAAGTCAAGGAAGCTAGTGACAACTAATCATACCAATTATTTGGAGTATAAGGTTAAGTCGAGTTTCAGCAAACATTTAAGAATATGGGTGTGTGAGGCTGATAGGTAGGCCTAGTCACAATTCATCTACTTAACCAATCTTCCTGAAATAGTCCCTAACTAGTAGCGTACCTCCTGTCCAAGAAACAAAAGTACTGTTCCCATTGTATTGTTGGGATGTAAGTAAGTTGGGAGCGCTTATCTTTGAGAATTAACGCTCACTTAAAGCTGGCGAGTTCTTTTAACAACCACCAAATGGCATCTGCTTAACGTGCCTTCCGATACATGGATTCGTCATTTTCATCAGACAATCAGGTGTTTCAAGCCTGCAATGTTCTAACGAAACTAGAAACAATTACTTTGTTTAATTGTTTCTAAACAAAGCATGCTTCCTGTGGGAATCAAACGATCTCCAGGTCTAATACGATCGTGTTAACCACTGGCAGTGGCGTGCATACCATAAAGACGTTTAGACATTGTCTACCCTGTGGAATTGTACCCTATGGAGTAGTAACTATAATTTATTTCTTATACAAAAAATATTACTTTTTCAACCTATTTCAACAGATAAACATTCGTAAGGTTTTATATTTAGGTAATAAGTACCTAAAGAAAATAATAAAAAGTAAAGAGCTCTTGAATTTTTTTCTGCCTACCCACCCTATGGAAAATCTCTAAGCACGTCACTGACCACTGGTGCCTTCCTATCATCTCTAATAGCAAGGCAGAAACGAGTAAGCGAGTCGCCTTGCACCTTGTATTTCGCCATCTCGTTTACTCATTCGTTTCAGCCATGCTTTTAGAGGTGATAGTCTTCCTCTTCATGTGTTTAAAGCAGTGATTCCCAAAGTGGTCCAGGTGGACCCCCAGGGGTCCACGGGAGACTTGCTGGGGGTCTACGTAGGCGTGAACAAAAAATGGGGGTCCATAAGATGTTAATGGGGGTCCACGAAAATTTATCTGCTTTTGATAGTAAAGAGCAAAAATGTAAGCATAGTTTTTATAAGGGCCTACCTACATTGTTTTAAGTACCTATCTAAGCAGATAATATTTTAATAAGGCAAGCGACTGTTACTTGTCCAAACTTGTGTATTCGATATTACGTACAATTTCGTGTACAGACTTGCAAAGCGCTATCCGCCCGACAATGCTTAATGCTTGTTCAGACATGAACTTGATCAACACTATAAATACTTGATGCCAAAGGCAACCAAACGCATTCATTTGTTTCCGGAATTTCGAAAACAAGGCGGAATTTGGAAAAAAGTTGTGAGAAAATTTATATCTGTGTTTGCTAGTGCCGGAGAAAAGTAAGTAACCTACCTTTTTTTGTTATAGTACTTAAGTATTTTGTTTACGTGTACTAGTCGGTTGATCACAACGGCCTGTATAGATAGGTAACTTAGTAACTTACAGATATTTTAATTGTCCTCTTTCGATTTGAAGACAAACACAGCACGTTTTATTCAATTGTTTTTTCACGAGAGAAGCACTGCCTCTCTAAAAAGGCCGAATAAGCAATATTGCAGAGCAATTAATTTTGTAATTTTTCTTGCAAATAACTACTAATTTTATAAAACAGTAATTTCATAATCATGTTAAATTGATTTTGAAGTAACTATTTTATCAAAACTATTCCTTTTCGGAAAGAGCGAGCGGTGCGCGGGCGACGGGAAAAGGGCGGGGCTTGAACTTCGATGCCTGTTTGTCACGTTTTAACAATGAAGCCGCAGACAAAAAATACGCAAATACACGGAGCGCGTGAACTCATTGATTTAATAAAATGTTAGTTATCGTTTTTATGGACAATTTTGGGATTTCGACGTTTATTTTTTCCTACACAAATATGATCAGTATTCGATACTGAGTACACTAATTTTTATTTATACTATTAAAAATTAGTGGTAAATTATGTACTTTAAAATTGATACCGTTTTGTGAAAACGTTTGTATTTGTCTCAGCGGTTTATTAGTTGGTCCCTTTACAAGCCGTAATTCTATTTCCGCGTGCTGACAAAGGCTGCGGTGTGATACCTATATTCAGAAAAAAACTTGGTTACTAAAACATTTTTTTTACAGGTAAGGTAACTGACACGAAACATGGCTACAGCAAAGAAAAAATGTCGACAATATAGTGTCGATTATTTGAAATATGGTTTTGTTCCATCAGAGGCAGACAAACAATTGCCCATGTGCCTATTATGCAACAAAGTTTTGAGCAATGACTCTATGAAACCATCAAAGCTCGAAGATCATCTAAAAAGGTGTCATACTGATAAAATAGGTAAAGATTTAAAATATTTTCAAACATTGAAAGAAAAATATGGAAAGAGACCCACCATGCACAGTATGTTCGCTTCAACATCTCAAAGTAACGATGATGGCTTGCGGGCATCTTACAATATCTCATTACTTATAGCAAAATCTGGAAAACCGCACACTATCGGAGAACAATTAATTTTACCCGCTGTTGAAGAGGTTTTAAAAACTGTTTTGCACAAATCTCCATTTGACGTACTAAAAAGAATTCCATTAAGTAACAATACTGTACAAAGACGCATTGATGAAATGAGCTCTGATATCAAAAGCTTTTTGTGCAATCATCTGCAAAAAACTCATTTTTCTATACAACTGGACGAGTCAACGTTACCCAGTAATGAAGCATTACTATTGGCATATGTCCGATTTATTGTTGAGGAAGAAATTCACGAAGAATTGCTATTTGCCAGAACTTTGGAGACTGACACTAAAGGCGAATCAATATTTAATGTCCTGAGTAATTTTTTTACGGAAAAATCGATCCCATTTACAAACATTATTTCAGTGGCAACAGACGGAGCTCCTGCAATGGTCGGGCGATATCGTGGGTTTATAAGTCATCTCAAAAGAATTATACCAGGACTTACAGCTATTCATTGCGTAATCCACCGACAACATCTTGTGGCAAAACATTTAAGTGACAGGTTGAACCAATCTCTTCATTTTGTAATAAAAGCTGTCAACAAAATCAGAAGCAATGCATTGAATACACGTTTATTTGCTCAATTGTGCGACGAAAATGATGAAGACTTCCAACGACTGCTCTTACATACTGAAGTACGCTGGTTGTCGAAAGGTGCATGCTTAACGAGATTTTACTCTGTTTTCGATTCCATATTAGAGTTCTTAGAAAGTAGAGATCCAGATTTAAAAGAAAACTTGATCAAATTCAAAGCAGACATTGCGTATTTGACAGATTTGTTTAAAAAATTTAATGATATTAACTTGCAGTTACAAGGGGACAGCCTGAATTTAATAAAAACAAAGGGGATAATTTCGGCTTTTCTTGGGAAATTAAAATTTATGAAGCAAAACATTAGTCGGCGCGAATTCTCTCAATTTCCAAACTTGTCGCAGGTAGAATGTATTGATGAGGATATCCATACCTACAGTCAACATTTAAGTGCCCTGCATGATGACTTCAAAACCAGGTTTGAAGATATACTGACGATGGATATACCACCATGGATAATAAATCCATTTGATGAAACGGAAGTGGCCAATGTTGTATTACAAGAGGAGCTGCTCGAGCTAAGCACTAATGAGGAGCTGAAGGTGAAATTTAGAAAAGGCTACCCAACATTTTGGCTGCAAGCAGAAATACCCGAAAAATATCCTGGACTGTGGGAAATCGCAAGGAAATTTTTAATAGCTTTTCCCTCGTCATATCTTGTCGAAAGGAGTTTTAGTGCCGTTACAAACCTCTTAACAAAAAAAAGGAGCAAATTAAACATCACAGAGCGGGGGGATTTGCGGTTATTGCTCACAAAAATAAAGCCAAACATTGATCGTTTGCTGACACTCCATCAGATACATCCTTCCCATTAATTAAAATTATGACCTGAACCTATATTACCTTAATATTTTTTTCTTGTAATTCTATTCTTTTAATAAATAAAGTGATATAAAATGTACCATTTTTCGTTTTTATTTTACATATCGAAATATAGGGACAGAACTCAGAAGTGACACAATTTTTATTTTTTGGCGACTTTAAGAATGTGGTAGAAATGTAGCAGCAGGGGGTCCACCGAAACCAGTAAAATTTTGAAAGTGGTCCACGAGAAAAATAAGTTTGGGAACTACTGGTTTAAAGTCTCATCGACACGAAGAAGAGATGATAGTTAGGCCCCTGGAGCACGGAGGCAGTTAGTTATATAAGTTGATGAGAATTATATGTGTGTAGCGCTGAGGGTGCCGGCGCGTCGCGCTCCGCCCGCTATCATTCTTGTTCTGTTCTGTGTGTTGTAGAACAACACAGCCGGCGCCGCATCTCGACAAGTAAGTATAATTATATATTTTTAAAAGAGAAAGTGAATTTGCTTATAAAGGTCTTTCTTATTTGAAATATTTAGAAGTGTAACTTTATTAAAATTAGATATAATTTGAGCAATATTAATGTGTTTTATTAGTGAGTATTTTGTTGCTAGTGTCTGTAATTTAAATCGCTCAATTAGCTCGGTAGCTTATATTAGAATCACTCGGTAGGCTCTTGATTAAATCTTGAGAAAAAAGCTTGTATACACGTAAAACGCAAAAATCATAAAAAATTTAATATTGATTAAAAAAACAGATTTTCTGCCTAGTTTGGAGTCTATAAATTTTATACAACCTTTTTGTCATTGCTTTTCTGATAATATCTTTCTCTAAAAAATGTTTTGTCGCAAGTATTTGTATTTTTCTTAAAATGTACAATGCAATTCTCCCTTGTCCCCAGTGTGCACGTAGTGTTCGGACACGTGATCGTCGGAGCTGGTCTCGTGCGACAGCTGGAGGCGCTGCCGGTGGATCGCAACGCTCGCCCGCTGCAAGACGTCACGGTCGCCAACTGCGGTCAGCTGGTCAAGGTCAAAGCAGGTCAGTGTCTGATATGCCTTTAAATGTCTCGTATCCTCCGTGTCTTTAGGTAAACTAGGTTTTGAGCTCGACAAATGTAGATAGATGAATGTGACTGAGGCGCTGCCGTTAAACCAGAGCTTTGTTCTGTCGTTGGCCGCTTTAAATCCTCAACCTTGCCGGAATCTGAACAATTGGAACACTGAGATGAGCCATTGACTGAATTGAACAGTCCGGCAGTCTCAAAGGTTTTTAGATAAACACCCCCACCTCATTCTGTTTTGCCGGCATCTCGCCAACACCAGCCCGGAGTCTGAAACTGTCCAGGTGACATCGCCACTGGGAGGGAGTGTTTGACCAGGAGAGAGGATGGATTAATGAGACTATGGTAAACCCCTCGGTCACAACTAGTGATAGTTCTATTTCGAGCTTCTCTGTGCTTCAGAAGGCACGTTAATCCGTTAGTCCCTCCTAGATGCTAATCGCTAGATGGTAAAAAAAAATTCAAAAGCATACTGCGATGAGGATTTTGGCTTTTGACACAAGTTCTCCACAGTTCCCTATTTAGCTCAACTTCATGTCAATCCAAAGCATAAAATTCACGTAATTTACGTTTTGTTTTAGGAAAAAAGCGTAAGCAAGAAAAGGAGAAAGGCAAGGATGATAGTGATGCCGAATCCGAGAAGGGGCATAAGAAGGATAAGAAAAAGAAGAGAGACAAGAAGGAGAAAAAGAAGAAAAGGTGCGTATAGACCGCTTTAAGTTAAATTAGAGGCGGCAATTAGTGGAACTAGATAATTTTTTTCGTAGCGTAATTAGGCTTTGTATAAAAAGTCGAAAAAATAAATTCGGCTTTCACAAACTTTTTATTAAAAGTGATTAACTTTCACATACTAAACACTGTAAAAGTTACGCTGGTGTTTAAATAATCAAACACATAAGAATAGAAAAATAAGAAACGAGAGCAAGTTTGAGAATTCAACAATTTTTTTAAACATATTAAAGTTAAAAGTCGTTAGAAGTTAAAAGTTAAATGAAACAAATTATAGTTTGTTCAAATTCAGGAATATTTTAATTCAATGAATGAAATATATCTTTTTTACGCTAGGGTTTTACGCCAGTACGCTACGCTTGTCGTAATGGCGATACGCGTTTCTTACGATACGCTGCAACAACGCTGTTTGAACATGTATGCGCTCGTACTACTCTCGTAGTGCGTAGTCTGCTAATCTGGAGGTTTTGGGTACAATCCACAGTCAAGTCTTGGAAAATTACCGTTTTCTTATATTTTAATAAATAGATGTTTCTCTAAGTGATTAATTAAGCAATATCAAGTCGTTTACATGGCCCATCGACCCTGCACATCATGGTGTCAAAGTTTTTCTGAAACGCCATTGGCCTCTTGACATGGTTCTTTTAACGACCAACAGATGGCAGCCGGCATTCTTACGAAGTACGGAATCATTATTATCATACAATCAGGTGATTCAAGCCTGCAATGTCCTCAGAAAACTGGAAACAACTAAGCAAAGTATGCTTCCCATAGGAATCGAAGGTCGAATCCATCCATAGCATCCGGGTCTTAGGCAAAACTCATTTTATGATAGTTATAAAAACTTGAAGAACATATTGCGACCAAATCGCAGAAATAAATAAAAACGGGAGATGTCAGCAGTACCCGTAATCGACGAGCGTGTATGACGAGAGTGATGAGCGAACCGAGGGAAGTCTGTAAGGATCGTAGCAAATGGAAATCCGTAGTCTCTGCCTACCCCTACGGGAAAAAGGCGTGATGGTATGTTTGTATGTATAAAAACTTGTTTGCAGGCATCACTCAGGTCCATCTGGAGGAGAAGAAGAAGAAGAGCCACAAGAACCGGCTCATCCGCTGATAATGACCTCTAAAATTGACCCCAGGGAGATCCCAGACGTGCCCACTAACAGGTTTCTGATGAGAGGGGGCGGTGAACAGGACCCTAGGAGGGATAGGGAGAGGTATGTTTTTTAAAATCTATCTAAAGTGTCATAGACAGGGAAACCTTTTATTGGCTTTATTTTAGAATAAGTTTATAATTGAAAATTTATACATATGTAACGCTGTTGGTTTTCTTAATAAACTTAAATAAATAAATAAAAACTACTAAACTAACTAACTATAGTTGAGTTCGATAATCTTTTAGTTAAACTATCGATAGGCCTATATAATAGTATTGTTTTCGACTATTGCATATACTATCGATAGTCTATTGATAACCGACTATCGATAGTCAACTATCGAGCTGAAACACTCGTGGGTTATGTAAAATAAGTTTTTTTTTTTTATTACTTCACAAGGTACGAGGATTTTTTTTTTCAGTAGCGTCTAATTCGGCATAAAAAGTTATTTCGTTTGTATTGTAATGCCATATTTTAGATTCGTGTGGATATTTTAATGTCTTTTTTAATACCTTACAGCTTTAGTCAATTCTTGATGTAAGTAAATCGAACATTTTTTGCGATTTCTAAGTTAAGTAATAACCGGTTTATTTGGTACCTATGTTTTAATTCAATTTAAAAAATCCTCTCTTGTCAGTTGAGTTTCATTCGTTAGCCTTTTTTACTTCAGGGGGGAGTTACTATCACGTCAAATAAGGCATACACGACTTCAGCTTTTCTAAAAATCTCAATCTCGATCGATAATTACATCTGTTGTTAAAAAATACTTTTTCTCGATACTGTAATAGAAAAATGTTGTAGACTACGCAAATGTATATCCCAGTTTTGAAGTTAGATCAATTCTAACGATTATGACACCAGTCGTATTTAATCTGTGTGATTTATATATTTATTGTGTACCTTTATTGATCGTTAAACAAAATGGTTGGAAACGATTTCTGATTCAGAATGCGTTACCGAGAAAGGGACAGACATTCATACACACGGAGCGGCAGAATCATCAAGGGGAGGGGAGTTTTTGTAAGTGTTTTTTAAATTTATATACTTGTCTATACTTTTCCATTTTATATGTCTGGATATTGACTACGAGGGGCATGCCAAAAGAAATAAGATACTCTTTACTCTATATTTAATACTGGCATGTTATAAACCTTGATAATTTAGTGATAAATTTACATACAAAACATAATAGGGTGGGGAATAAGTTTCTTCGCATTTTTAAGAAAATTCGAAACAAATTTTATTATACATTTAACTAAAGTATGTAGGTGCTATTTTGTTTGATTACTTCTTGCCATCTTGTAGGTAGGGACATAATCCCATTGCTATAGAAATTTTGAGGCTTCTGATCAAATTACCGCGACAAGAGGCTTTGGCAGTCTTCTCATGATGTTAACCTGACACTGCCTAAAGAATACTGAAGAGACCGAAACAGGTGGAAATCTGAAGGTGCAACGTCAGGACTATACGGCGGATGCATTAACACCTCCCAGCCAAACTCTCTTAATTTTTGCTGAGTGGCTAAAGATGTTTGAGGTCTAGCGTTATCATGATGAAAAACCACACCTTATCTGTTGATTAATTCTGGCCGCTTTCTTTCAACTTCTTGCTACGAGGGTCAAACTGAAAGTTCCTAGAAAATTGAAAACTGAGCACACTAGCAAGTTATTCCTTTTAGTACATCTTTTCAAAATAGTGCCCTTTCACGTCAATACATCTCTGCATCCGATGGAACCACTGAGAAAAGCACTTTGCCCACTCGTCTTTAGGGGTCTCTTCGACGGCGTTTTGAAACGCAGCCACTGCTTCCTCGGCGTCCATAAAACGTTTTCCTCGAAGTTTTTCTTTTATTTTCGGGAATAAATAAAAATCGCAAGGTGCGAGGTCGGGGCTATATGGCGGGTGACCTAGTAATTCCACGTTTGATGTCGCCAAATAGTCGATCGTTCGCCTGGCGGTGTGCGACAAGGCGTTGTCGTGGTGAAGGAGGATCCTACTGCGAGGTCGTTTCTCCCGAACTTTTTCTAAGCCAAGTGGCAAACAATTGTTAGTATACCACTCTGCAGTAACTGTTTTTCGATCCTCTAAAATAATTGTCGCGTAATGTCCGGTCCTTCCGAATAACAAGGCCACCATCTTTTTTCCCACGCTTCGACCTCAATTCACTTTAGTTGGCAACTCCTCGGAAGGAAACACCTACTGAGCAGACTGTCTTTTGGTTTCGGGATCATAACAGTAAATTCAGCTTTCGTCACCCGTAAACAAGTATGTCAAACACAGCATTTGAGTCACCTCCGTTAAATCTTTGAACCATTTCACGGCACCAATCAACACGACGGATTTTTTGGGCCTCGGTCAAATCGTGAGGTATCCACCGGGCACAAAGCTTCCTGACCGCTAAATGTTCATGCAGCATTTGTGCACTTGGCTCATACCGATGCCTAAACTTGCCCGAATCTGCTGATAGGTCACTCTTTTGATAGTCTCTATCATACGCCGCACAACACTGATGTTATCTTCAGTCGTCGCCGTAGAAGGCCGTCCCTCACGCAGATCATCGGTGATATTAGTGCGACCACGTTTGAACTCATTAAACCAGTTGTAAACAGTGGCACGAGATGGGGCTTCATCGTGAAAGGCCAATCGAAGTCTATCATAACTTTCTTGTTGACTTAAATGACAACGAAAGTCATTAAAAGTCATTGCACGAAAATTTTCTCGCGTTAAATTCATGCTGACGTGACACAGACAATTTTCAATTTGCCGCCAAATCGTAAAACAAATGACAAATTAATAAAATACATACTCAATAATATTGGCAAAGAGTTCCATTTTCAAAATTTAAACTTATTTTTTTATTATACTGTTTACAAGTGGTCAGTTCTAAAGACTTTCAGTGTCGCCCTCGTATAATCTCATCAGTTGTTCGCAGTAGAGTTTAGAATCGATGGTTCTGCCTGGTGGTAACAGCTCATAATGAATAATGCCCTTCCGATCCCACCACCTTGTTGCGAGTTAACCTGGGTTACGCCACAGTGTGTGAAGCCTTTGACCACGACCTTTTTCGCACGTTTTTGTCGTACGTGATCCACATTTCATCACCAATTATCAGCTTCTTTAAAAATGTTTCGGTTTCATCGGTTTCATTCGGTCGTAATAAATAATCACAAATGAGTACAGGGTTCATTAGGTTTCTTTCAGTGAGCTCGTGAAGTACCGTAATATCGAGCTTTTTTGTGTACATACCCAGTTTTTTTTCAAATGCGCCAAAACTGATTTGTGGTAAATTCCCATTTCTTCAGCTACGTCGTAACTACTGATTTGTCGATTTTGCTCCACTTTTTCAAAAATGGCATCCATTTTATCCGTAATAGGGCGACCAGAGCGACGTGCATCTTCATCAAACCAAATTTGTGCTACTCTCATAGACACTGCCGACGTCTGACGCTGCTTGCGTTGCATTTTTCCCTTTTTGTAGTTAAATTTTAAAATGTATCGAATTTCTTCATTAGATTCACTCATCTTGACAGTAAGAAAAAAAAATTAAAATCACACATTTTCCTAAATTGAATCTGGAATTATATTCTTTAAAATTTTAACTTTTAATGATACCAAACCAGCCAGATACAAAGAGTATAGCCAAAGACATTTTATTACAAGTTCATACATACTATGTGCGAAGAGACTACTTCCCCAACCTAATAATTAAGTTAAATATGGCAAGGTAAATATGATGGCAGGAATTTATGATCATTCTAATCTTCTAAATTCTTCTAATAGGTCAAATTGTATTGTGCGAAGAAGATTAATTCCAGTTTAGCGACATCGGTTTTCATAGTACTGACCTTTCTACTTTAATCTCACATCTATGGTTATAGCTATAAAATAATGTAAAATTAAATGTCACTAGTTTCACAAATAAAATAATGTTCTTGAGTTTAAATTGGCTAAATGAATTGAAGGAACTACTGAGTTTTTTTTTGTCTCAGTAGTTCCTTCAGAGAGACTGATATGTGAATGTATTGCCAGCGTTACCGCACTCCGTCTCGCTCGCGCTCTCGTTCGCGGTCAGTGACCCCGCCGCACTGGAGGCAAGCGCAAAGGAGGATCATCAAGCTCTCGGAAGTTGAGGTAAATATCATCTCTCTCTCTCTTCTAGCCTTGCTCTACCACGAGGGCACACCCCGTGCACTCCATACCACTACTACGATTCGGTCGCGTCAATGTGTGTGTTACTCGCAGAGTTGGTTATTTATCGTATCTGCGTCATAGCATATGGAGTACTGCTGTCACCTCTATGGGCGGGAGCGCCTGAATGCCAGTTAAAGCCATTCGACTCGATACAGAGACGAGCAGTTAGGGTTGTCAACGATCCCAAGATTACAAGTGGTATTGAGCCATTAAGTCTAAGGAGAGACTTTGCATCCTTGTGTGTGTTCTACCGCTTATACAACGGGTTGTGCTCAGAGGAATTGTTCGACATGATGCCATCACCTTCTATCATCGCACCTCTCACCATCGGCAGGGAGTTCATCCTCATACCCTTGACCCTAAAGTGTCGTGGACAGTACGCTTTAAAAGAAATTGTCTACCGCGTACGCTAGATTTTGGAATGAACTCCCTGCCTCGGTTTTTCCCAACATGAGGGCCTTTAAAAGGGGTGTGCATAAATTTCTTCAGGGTCGGCAACGCGCCCGTTATACTTCTGGTATTGCAGGCGTCCATAAGCTACGGTAACCACTTACCATCAGGTGGGCCGCGTGCCTGTTTGCCTACTAAATTGTATTAAAAAAAATAGATGTCGCATGGCCTCCCGCCTGAAGTGCCATTCTTGCGTTGTTTTGCTCTCGATGTTTCCCCTAAATCTGCACGGCTCGGTGCGGTATCTGTTTCGGATGGGAATTTGAGTGCCCGTTATGGGCCCTTACTATCACCTCTAAACGCAGGGCAGAATCGAGTGAGTGAGCGAGATGGCGCAATACAAGGTTTAAGGCGACATCTCGCTTGCTCACTCGTTTCTGCCCTGCTATAAGATATGGTGGTAAGGGCCCTGTACGTTAGTACTATTATTAATTTTGTGACGAGGGTGTAGGCCTTCAGTCCATGCCATTTTTCTCTGTCTTGGGATATCCCAATCCACTTCTTATCTGCTGTTCTTCTCATATCGTCAGCCCATCGCATCTGTGGTCTTACTTGTGGGCGAAAGGGTGATGTAAAAAATACGATCTACACCATATTCAATAGAGTATTAATAACAAGTGGATGTATCTATAAACTTTATTGAAATTATAGCCTGATCAGAAAAGTAAAAACCTTGCATTGGCGTCGCTACTGATCGCCTTTAGGTGGCAACATGTTGTATGTGACATGTCAGCAACGAAGTTTACTACGTTATTTGATAAATATAAATCTATCCTTCGTTTTTATTCGCGTCAAATATGATAACATTTATCACTGTATATCACTTTTCTCTCATTACTATGAATTATATTTCACTTGATAAATACACGTACACTCCTGTCTCT
This sequence comes from Euzophera pinguis, assembly GCA_947363495.1. Classification (NCBI taxonomy): domain Eukaryota; kingdom Metazoa; phylum Arthropoda; class Insecta; order Lepidoptera; family Pyralidae; genus Euzophera; species Euzophera pinguis. Next base: position 925,784 of record OX376166.1, read on the forward strand.
TTTTGGCATATGACGTTGAGATGACGGAATGTTACAATGAATGTCTAGTTGCCAGTAAAAGATTTTAGTTCCAATATTTTTCCGCAATATGGCGAAGGTTGCTATTTTTTTACTGGTCGGGCTATAATATTTCGCAATTAATAAGTGAAATACAGTTGTTATTTTAATATTCAGTTCAGTTAAAGACAGGTAGGACATTATGTAAGAAGTCCGTTTGGGGAAGTACGGTCTTCTGTAAGACCCTACAGAAGACCGTAGCCATATAACAATTCAGTGTTGTATTCCTGCTGGTGAGTAGGGTCGCCAGGCTCCAGACAGCGGACAGGTCGGCAACGCGCTCGTGACATCTCCGGTGTTGCAGGCGTTCATAGGCTACGGTAACCACTTACCATCAGGTGGGCCGTACGCCTGTTTGCCTACTTAGTTGTATAAAAAAAAAGTTCAGTTAATTTCAAGCTATCTAGGATTTGTAACGGTATTTTTTTTATATATTCTTTAACTAGTACTCTTTATCTTAAAATAATAAAATCAACTAAATATTTCTAACTAAATGTCTTCTTTCGTTTCGGTGCGGTTGTGAGACTACGTACGCAGTTTGTAATTATGAAGCCTCCGTGGTGGTTCTTGCTCTATGATCAAGGGCCTCTGCGAACTGTGAAAAAGGATGTTGGCATTGCTTGTCAGCGACTGAAAATTTTCGCATCTCTCTTGTAAAAGAAAATTATTATTTCGATTTATTATTGCTCAGCTCTACATAAGTATATTAATTTCGTAAATTTTCCCGAATTCCATTCCCTCTGGTTCCGGATAACAATTAGACAATACTGGACGTTTTATTTGAACACTTTAACTCTGGAGGTTCCTGTGTTTCCTGTGTTGTCATACTATTTGTTCTACACTGCGGGTCGTCACTTCACGCCTGCACTTCTGACAACTGCGCTTTTGACGAGGACAGTGTGGTTGGCTATTTAACTTCTGATAGCGCACTGATGCGATAATTAAAATACTCACTCCCTTTAATTTTGTCATGTTCTGTTATTGTTTTTTTTTAAATAAATTATGTTTAATTTTGATTAAATTGTTACCTTATATACTTTTTTTATTTTATGTTACCCGATTCTCTAAGACGGTACAGATTATAAAATAGCTAATTGTTTGATATTACAGCGTGTGGAGCATGAACGCGAACATGAAGATGCCCAAAGGCCCAAATCCAGCGGCAGAAAGATCAGCGGTGAGAACTACTCTCTTGATGATTATTATAGATGAGGTTCTAAAATTATGATTCTGGAGATTTACTTTGACATGATGCAATATAGACTTAACATTATGTTGTTGTTGATTGTGTTTGAAATTATTTAATTTAGATTTTGTGATTACTACAATTTATTATAATATGACAAAGTGTTGTGTTTTTTGTGAAGTTACTTTTAGAGTTATAGTTTTTTAAAAAAACCTAAAAATATAGCCTATGTTTGACTCCGGGTCTTCATCTATATTTATACCAAATTTCATCAAAATTTGGCCGGAAAAGCGTAACAAGATGACTGACTTTCGCATTTATACGCTTCGTCTAAGCGTATTTTCTTAGTTGCGTCGTCAGCTTACGCTTCGGAGCGTAGGAAACGCGGTAAGTCATGGTCCTTGATTTGGCGGCACTGGTTATTACAATGGAGCGACTGCCTTCTTTTTACAGGGAAACCAGACCGACAGGAACATGACCCGAGGTGTGTTAGTGGCCAACACTGTCAGAATTTTTTAGGCTGCCCTAAGGCCTCTGACACAGCCTCACGACTGCTATATTAATAACAACCGGGACCAACGGCTTAACGTGCCTTCCGAAGCACGGAGGAGCTCAAGATAGAAAACGCCACTAAATGGTGCCACCAATCCAATAGTGGTCGCGTCACGTAGTCGCTTGACACGCGCATTCGCTACCGATACGCGGCTCGCGTTCGACTAACGAGCTGCTGTTATTTGATATTTAATAATAATTCTTGATTTAACAGGAGATGCGGAAGGCGGTACTCCTGAGCAACCCCCTGAAAAGGAAGAGGGCGAATGTGATACCACTTTGGGTATGTATTTATAACAAAAACTGTATTGGAAAATTTCATACGTTTTCACAAGTCGGACGCAGAATGTGCACTTCGCAAAATGTGCACTCACCTAAAGATGTTCATTTCTCAAAATGACTGCGCCAATAGGGTGATGTTTTTCGAAAGTATGTATGTATGTGTGTAGGTATGTATGTATGTGTGTAGGTATGTATGTATGTGTGTAGGTATGTATGTATGTGTGTAGGTATGTATGTATAATTGTTTGGCACGCTTTGCAGCCTGATTGGCTCGATGGGTTTTAGCTTGAGAGGTGTCGTTAGATTCGTATTTAACGTGAGAGGACACTGGGTATATCAAAATAATACAAAACAAAATGGCAGTATTTTTTTGGCTGTATCCATTTTTAAATTTTTCAGAAACGCAGTCGGATATTAAAAATTTTTTAGTTTACAATTTATAATTACTTTTAAGGTGTAGAATTCGCGAAAACATAGGAAATCATTAAATCTTTCCACTTTGGATTGTAAATGATTGATCCCGATCAAATAATATAAAAAATATTAAAAGTGTATTGAAAATGTGGAAAATGTCATTTCTTATTTGCAGAAAAATCAAAGGTGGATTACAACGCTCTGGATTTTGAAGAGGATATAGAACACGAAGGTATGTTACATTACTTTGATTCATTTCAATTTAATGACATAATTGCATGAAAATAAAATTGGAATTTTTCGAGAATCGAGGGACACGGATCAGGAGGCCGATTATAGTGAGTTTAAAGTCGAATGCAAGATTTGTCGAAAAAAAATGGCGGACGTATAGGGTTTTCTGCAGTTAGCCGCCACGTATGCCGAGAAATCTCGAATTTGATTTATCTCTAGGTGTTTTCTAAAATTACTTTACGGCCCTGGATACAAGTATCACAAAGCCTTCAAGATTTGTTTGAGACGTCACGGACCGAGCCAAATTTTTTAGTTACTTTCTATCCATTTTATCAAATGTTACTATTTTTAATGAAATTGGTTATTAGAGTCTGTAATAAAGAAGGTATGAATATAAAACTAGGTATTGACTTTATCTTTAAATTTATAGATGAAGCTGCCCCTCATAAGCGCCGCGGTGAAGTTCGAGCAGAGCGTCGTAGAGAGCGATCCGAGCGAGTCGCGAGCGAGCGAGCGGGAAAAGCGGAAAGACTCGAGCGTCCCGCGGAAAGCAGGGCCGATATGCTCGCTATGGCTTTGGGAGTTAATCCTAAACATGATCAACAGTAAGTCATTTTCTAATTACGTCCGAATTTTAAATTTTCTGTCGCACTAAAATAGAAGTTTAGAATCCCAAAAATCGTGTCAGAATAAACAGGTTGACCTGATACGATATTTCAAAGTGAAAACTTAATATTTATAAAAATTGTATCGTACTCGAAATCACACATTTATAAAGCTCCATACAAACTGCTGCGAATCCCGCGCGTCTCGCCCAAAGAAATAAGAATACGTAGAAGTTTCTTAAGCAGGCCAGTTCATTTTGGCACTCGCGTCGGCACTTGTACCGATTCTTATTACTGTGGGCGTATGGAGCTTAAATACCATATTTATTTAGGGACATGAGAGAAACCCGAGATATTAGACGTCGCGACGGTCCACAGTCGTCAGTACATTCGGCACCAAAGATATCTTCCACTGTGACCGTGACTGAACAAAAGCAGGACGACGCTGGAGGGTACGACCCCTTCTCAATGCTGAGGAGCACTTTCAATAGGGACAAGAATGTCAATCGGAAGGATTTAAGGTAAGATTAGTAAATAAACAACACAATATTATTATAATACAGATTTTAAGGCATGTAGCTCTAAGACTTATCCAGGTTTTAGCCTAATAAGTATCGATTCATTTCTTTAATTGAGCCCAGATTTCGCTAAATCGCAGTTTTATATCGATTAAGCTTCATTGTATCTTATTCATCGTAATAGGCTACTTGACTGGATTTACATTTTGACAAAATACATACACTAAAAAGTAACCGATTCCGAGAACAACAACAAAATTGGTAATTAATTAAAGCAGTTATTAGCATTTAAAGTTTTCTAATGAAGAGTGACAGCGTGGTGGGGACGTCTTGTTATCTCTTTTGTACGTACGAAATCAAGTGGCAGTGACGTCACTCACCATTAAGTACGTCCTTTTCTTGTTTCTTGACAGTTTCCCCTTCCACAGGATTTCAAAGGCTTCTAACTTATTTAATATTGAACGGATTCAAAAAAATCTTTCTGTTCTCTTTGTTCGAATTTACGGACTCAAATTTGTTATATGAAATATTTAAAAAAATTTAGTCAAGTAGCCTTTTTTTTTACATTTCATTCACTTCACTTAGTCTGATTCTTCTGATTAGACTTGACTATCGACTAGACTTTTTGACTTGACTAGGACTTGACGAAACCACACTGTAGGACTAAAAAGATAAAAGAATTAAGAAGGGCTGTAAAAGACTTGTATCCATGGCCTTAAAACCCATTACTAAAAAAACATAAATAGTCTGTTCCTCTCTCGAGTTAGGAATAAATAAATCTTATATTCAGGAAGTAACATGTTAAATAGAAACATGACACAAGATTGAAAAAAATTGCGACAAACAATTAAACGTACACCATATTTTTTTTTTGACTAATCTCGAACCACTTCATATACTCGATAGGATAGGAAAGTGCTTTTAAATAGGTGCCTATAATTTTATTTATAGTTGTTTTGTCCACGACATCATATTGTATATTAAAAGTTCTTTACAGAAACGAAGATCTTCGCTCGGAACTTAACCGAAGAAATGAAAGGAACCGCGTCGATAACCGCGAAAGAGATGAACCGCGCGAGAAAGAGACGGAAAACGACAAGCCAGATCGCCACAAGAGCGAGAGGGAAGATCGTGCTCGCTATAAGAGTGAGCGAGACAGAGAAAGGCGCGATAAAGACCGTGAAAGGAAACATTCGGATAGTCAAAGAGAAAAATCTAAAGAACGTGTAAGCGAGAAACGTGACAGATCTTTCGATAAAAGTGACGAAAAATCACAAAAGTCCAAAGAAAGTTATAGAGATACCGAACGTGATAATTCAAAAGATGATGCGAAACGCTCCCGTGATGAGGAACGTGATAAATCCAAAGATAGAAACAGGGAGAGCGAGAAACGTGACGTGTCGCGCGAGAAGCGTGATAGATCTCGTGAAAAACGTGACAGATCACATGAGAAACGTGAGAGTACAAACGAGAATCGTGACAGATCCCGCGAGAAACGAGACAGATCACACGAAAAACGTCACAGATCTTACGAGAAACGTGAAAGGTCTCACGAGAAACGTGAAAGGTCCCGCGAGAAACGTGACAGATCCCAAGAGAAACGTGATAGGTCCCGCGAAAAACGTGGCAGATCTCGCGAGAAACGCGACAGATCACGCGAAACACGTGATAGGTCTCACGAGAAACGTGACAGGTCTAATGAAATGTACAAGGATAGATCCGAAAGGCGGAGGGATAGTGAGAAACGGGAGAGATCTAAAGAAAGAGTGAGTGATAAACGCAAGGATGAGAGGAGCAAGACAAGAGAAGATGAAAGAGATAAGGAGAAGAGGCGTTCGAGGTCAAGAAGCAGGGACAGGTATGTACTTTTGTTATGTTTTAACCCCCGACGAAAAATGGCGTGTTTTATGTTTGACGTGTCTTTGTGTGGCATCATAGTGTTTAAACGGAAAAGCTGATTTTGATGATTTTTTTTAAGGAAAGCTTATTTGACCGTAATGGTTCTTAGCTATAGTTTATGGAGAATCGATTCAGTCACTTGAAAATTAACATTTCATTTGATACTAGTCCATAGGTATTTCAACAACTTTTAGGGATCAGATAGTTTTGAAAGGGGAAAGGAACCTCTTCATACACACGTGGGCCTAGGATTATACAAATCAAAGATACTTTTTAATTAATAACAAGTCCTCACTGTAATTTTAGTTAAAGTTGGCTATGTACAAATAGAGATTTTATTACAAGCGAGCGAAAAGTTCCTTAAAAAAAACTCGTCGGTTGTCCACTTAAAATCAAATTCATGTCAAATTCTTTCGATTCGACAACTTTTTGTTTACAAATTTTCATAATCAATTACAAAATATTAAGATCAGCCTAAGGTTGGCTGGAAGAATATGCATTAGGCAGACCTATCGCATTGCGATAGGTCTGCCTTTGTACCCATTTAGTTGTATTGGATTTAAATATGTGTTTCTTTTGTTTGCAAATGGTGCTATAAAGTGTTCATTCATTCAAAATATTACTATAGGCACTTAATGTTGTAATTTAATGTTTTGAATATGAAGTGCGTTTGTTTAAAAATTTGGTTTGATTTAGCTATTCAATTTTTGATGACGACGACTTTATTGTGTGTGTTGTGTAGGTCTCGATCGCCCAGAAGACATGATCGCAAACGTTCGGAGTCCGAGAATAAAGACAAGGGGAACAAATCCCCAGACGAGGACGAGAAGAAAAAGGTAAACTTTTTTTTTATATACAGCTAAGTAACAGGCGTACGGCCCACCTGATGGTAAGTGGTTACCGTAGCCTATGAACGCCTGCAACACCGGAGATGTCACGAGCGCGCACCTGATGGTAAGTGGTTACCGTAGCCTATGAACGCCTGCAACACCGGAGATGTCACGAGCGCATTGCCGACCTGTCCGCTATCAGCACAGCGACTAGGGTGGAGGTTTTTTTAAACGTATAAAAAATACTTCATACAAAATACTACTTTTTGCAGATGAACATTTGTCAAATACAAGCAAACAATGCAAGAATAACCGTAACCGGCAAGCGCAGCGTTGGACATCTACGAACAGATTGTTAGATCACCTGAAAAAGGTTGCAGGCAAACGCTGGACGCAGGTCGCTTACAACCGGTCACTTTGTTAAGTATTAGGAGAGGCCTATGTCCAGCAGTGGACTGATTGTGGCGGAAATGATGATAAAAAAACATGTCTTTTGCGTCTTATCGTAATAGCAATTTCTTCCAGGCAACCTTCCGGTAAAATTCACCTCCTATTAAACTCAGTAAAAACACTAAACATTACTTATGATAAAAATGTCTATAATTGTCATTCTAGTTCTACTGGATCCACCCTCACGTTATCACTGACAACCAAAGGTTGGCTGGAAGAGCTATTAAATCGTACAAAAACACCAATAATAAAACTATAATTAAATAATTAATTTTAATAAGGTTTTTTCAATTTGGCTCTTACTTTCGTATTTAGCCAGTAACAAGTACAATTTTTTTGAAGAAAGTTATTTAATCAAACAAGTATAAAGTCAAGTCAGTAGTTAAGTCATAATCAAATCGAGTCAGAAGAGTCAGGCTAAGTTGTAAAATAACAGCATTTAGCGATTTCCAGGGGCTTTTGGCAACAAGCAAGGAAATCACATACATCGAACACTGTATCACTTCCCAACACTCACGCTTGTTCTTGGACACTTTGCGAATAATAATCCACCATTATTAAGCACAAACACTCAAAAAAACACAAATTTTGGAAAATAAAATACGCACCTGCGAAATACTTCCCGCCGAAAGTCCATCGTGTTTTTTACTTATTTAATTACATCTAAAGTTTCAAACATTTTGCAACGTTCATGGTTACAAGTAGACGTAAGTCAACATTTGTCTGTAATGTTAAAAGTACAAAACTCATTATTTATAGAAAACTATCACCGATTCACGCAGTATTGGCTCACAGTATCCAAGGGTCTATAACAGACAAATGTTAACTTAGTCCGTCTGCTACCATAAACGCTGTAAAGAGTTTGAAATGTTAGCTGTAAATTAATAAGTAATAATCGCGTTAAAAATTCTTATTAAAAAAGTTAATGGAATACATTCCATCTTAAAGTTCGTGCCTGAAAATAGTTAATCACCAGGGCGTGTGATTTAAATTGCGACTAGAGATGAGCAGCGGGAAGAAATTAAAAAGGGAAGAAATGGAAAGGAAAGAAAGGAAAGGGAGAAAATAATTAATTCCCATTTATTGCCGGAAGTTTTTCAAAATTTCCTTTAGTATTTATACAAAATTTACTTTATATCTTATAGATTTTATTCTCTGGGATGGAAGTAAAGTTTTGGGTATTTCGGTTCTTTTAATTAATAAGAACTCATTAAAAATTGACTAAATCAATGTATGTTGAGTGGCGGTACGGTACGATTGTCAGTTAATTTTCGGAGACATACCAATGATGAAATTGACTAAATCAATGTATGTTGAGTGGCGGTACGGTACGATTGTCAGTTAATTTTCGGAGACATACCAATGATGAAGTCAAGTCACATTGAGAAGTTTTCATTAACTGAGCGAGTCCAAAATGTGTGCACGTACCTGCTTTTTAAATAAAAATTGTGTTGATAATTTGTTATACTGAAACTTCAAGTTTTTTTTTTTAATGTAAATGTATATTTCGGTGTAGATAAAAAGGTTTCTTTTCTTTTTGGAATAAATAACGATTGGGAGGGGATAAATGGGTATAAATGGAAATATTTCCAGAGGTCGGAAATTTTCCGGGAAAGCGCCCATCTCTAATTGCGACCATTAATTCAACTATATTTTCAGGAGGAAGAACGTTTGGAAGCCAAGAAAGAATTGATGGAGATAGTCCGTCTTATCAAACTAAGACAGCGGGACAGAGAAAAGGCAGCGGGTGAGAACCATTTCATTTCTTCATCTTTTCGAGTCAAAATGGCTATTGAATAAAATTTGCCCGATACTTTTGCCAGCCGATGATTCGCACTATTTAAGTAGGTGCAATAAAGTGATCATTCATTCATTCATTCATGACAGGAGATGAGCCATTGATTGCACACATCCACAGGAACGTTGTAACTCTATAAATGTATGTGTCGTGGGTTCGATTCATACGGAAAGCATACTTTGTTTAGTTGTTACCAAGTTGGTAAGGATATTGCTTTACTAGAGGAGCTCGTTAGTCTGCGAATGCGCGTGTGCGACGGCGTGACGTGACCGCTATTGGATTGGTCGCCATTTAGTGGCATTTTCTATCTTGAGCTCCTCCGCGCTTCGGAAGGCACTTTAAGCCGTTGGTCACGGTTGTTGTCGATAGATAGCAGTCGTGAAGCTGTGTCAGAGGTCTTAGGGCAGCCTGAAAAATTCTGACAGTGTTGGCCACTAACACACCTCGGGTCATGTTCCTGTTGGTCTGGTTTCCCTTTAGAAAGGATTACGGAGGTCAGACGGCACTCGCTCAATTATAGTAACCAGTTCCGCCAAATCTAGGACCATGACTTCAGCGTACCCTAGGCTCCGAAGCGTAAGCTGACGACGCAACTAGGAATACACGCTAGGATGATGAGTTTGGTTAGGATATTGCAATCAAAAATCACGTTATGTGCTTGGGAAGGCATGTTATCCTTTGATTTCGACTGCCAATTTAGTGGTTGTTAAAGGAACCACATCAGAGGCCGAAAGGCGGTTGCGAAAAACTCTGACCAACTAACGAAAGGGTGTAAAGATATATTTTTAATTTATTTATTTAATTTTGGTACACCAACAGGTTACATGTACGTGGAAAATATCTAGGTCGCATTTCGAATTGATAACCCACATTTAAGATCTTTGCTTTACCCAAAGGTTGGCTGTGAGATAACGCTTTTAGCATTAAGTCCGCCTATTGTGACGTACAATTGTATATTTGTACAAGTATTTTTTTGCGTATAAGTCTGGCGATACAAAGGGAAAACGCAGCCAGTATTCTGGCGCGTTGGGACACTATTTTATTTGTGATTTGTATGTTTTTTTTTTTGGAAATTCGATTTGTATGTTTTTTTTTGTAAATTTGACTGTTTTTTTAAAAAATAAATAAATAATATGTCTATTGATCAAGTAATCCACTCGATATAAATGAATATCTTGCCGTATTATTGTTTTAATATACCTATGTGTAACAGAAGCCAAGAAGAAGCGGGGTTCGTCTGCCAGTTCGTCGGGCTCGGACCGCGAACGTTCGCGGCGACGTTCGCCTGCTCGCGATCGCAAGCGCAGCTCTAGCAGGTAAGAATATTATACAGAAATATTAAAATCTATACAAATATATATATATATATATACTTTTAAAAAATTAGAAGAAGCGAGGGAAGTCTGTAAGGATCTTAGCAAATGGAAATCCGTAGTCTCTGCCTACCCCAACAGAAAAGTGGTGATGGTATGTATGTATGTATACTTATTAATATACTTAATCCATTTTCATGCAATCCATACTAATATTATAAATGCGAAAGTCTGTCTGTCTGTTACGCTTTCACGACGGCTGAACGGATTTTAATGAAATCAGGTATGAATATAGTTGAAGACCCGGGGTCAAACATGAGCTATTTTTTGACAGGCGGAGCTGCGGGAAACAGTTAGTCTAGTAATATTATAAAGCTGAAGAGTTTGTTTGAACGCGTTAATTTCAGAAACCGCTGGTCTGATTTGAAAAATTCTTTCAGTTTTGGACAGCCTATTCATCGTGGAAGGCTTATAGCCTAGGACGAAGTCGAGACGGGCTGCTAGTTTAACTATAAAATTATAAAAAAAACGGTTTTACTTACCTTTAAAAAAATCTCTCCGTACCACGACTTGATTGACTGGTAGTAAGTATTTGGCTTTAACTCTGCCCTTCACACATCCCATACAAATCTAATGAGCATGATTCAATTTATTTTAATGATTTCTTATGTTTTCGCGATTGTAACGCATTTAATTAAACTGACCCATAATAGGCTACTTGACTGTATTCATACTTGGGCAATATTTGCATACGAAACAATATGTACACTAAAAAGTAACCGATTCTGAAAACAACAACAAAATTGGTTGTTAATTGAGGCAGTAATTGGATTTTAAAGTTTTTTTCAAGAAGAAAATTGTGAGCGTGGGGGGGGGGTGGCGTCTTACGAAACCAAGTGGCAGTGCACACACAGTGCATCCTTTTCTTGATTTTTGACAGTTTCCCCTTCCACTGAAATTCAAAGGCTTATAACTTGCTTATTTAAGAACGAATTTAAAAAATGTTTCTGTTTTCTGGTAGTAAAATGTTTCATATGAATGATAAAAATAAATTGAATAGATTACCCAATTATGGGCGGTTGTATTCTTATGACATCACAGACAAATGTCAACTTGTCTGCCTGCGACCATGAACGCTGTAAAGTGTTTGAAACTTTAGGTGGTAAACACAGTTGAATTTAAATTTATTTTACGTATATACTTTGTTTCACAGAGGTCGCTCTCGTCGCTCGCGCAGCTCGTCTCGTAGATCGCCACGACGCCGTTCCTCTTCACGTTAACCTTCTACGTCTTATATAGGTATCGATTTCCAGCTTTAAATAATGCGCATTTACTTTTCGAAACACTGAAGCAGCCATTTACGGCTTTTTTTAAGCGTACACAAAAGTGTTTATAATTGTCTCTTATAAAGTCTTAATTATTTGTGTTATTATTAGCTGCTTACGATTCTGCCACCTGCCGCACTCAGAGCAGTTAATTACTACTTAGCAAATTCTTCAAATTAATAAAATAATCTTCCTCAGAGAGAAATTTTTAAATCTGTACTAGAGTTACTTTATGTATGAGTAAATTTAAAAATTCCATTTTTTTTTTTATTATTGAAGAGTTTACTAATAGTAGTCATTAACGGCTCTGAGTGCGGCTGTAGAGAGGGCGGTCTATTCTTAAGCCGGTAGACTTATCTCTAAAAGTCTATATGCATTATTTATTGTCAGGAATCATAGTTTTCACTTTATTGACATTAAATTATGTAATATTGAATTTTTTTTAGATCCCTCCTCGTAATCTTACTCAAAAATTGCCTAATTTTTATTTTATCAACTGAATTAGGTTTTTTTTTTATGAGTTCTTTAACTAAAGTGTGTTTTGTCTTGTATTTTCACGTTAAATGTGGGTGGGGGATAAAGGGACAACATATTTTGGTTATAATGAGCGTATCAAAACATTTTGTTAATTTTTGAGTGAGTAATAAATGGTATATATTTTAAAATCTATCGTGTTCAAATAAAAACACAGGTTGCCTAGGACCCAGCACCTAAATAAATGATACCAACCAATACACTTCAATGCATTGAGGATTTGCCTTTGCCTTCCTGGAGGTCGTGGGTTCGATTCCCACGAAAAGCATACTTTGTTGTTTCCAGTTTGGTTAGGACATTGCAAGCTTGAATTACCTGATCGTCTGATAATAAAGATGATTGCGTGCTTCGGAAGGCACGTTAAGCCGTCGGTCCCGGCTGCCGTTGAGGGAACCACGGCAGAGGTCCAAAGGCGGTTTCGAAAATTTACACTAGGGCACCCAAGATCGATTTACCATGCTTACTCGGTGTTAACGAATGAATTGTAAAGAACGGATGTTAATTTTGAATTAGATTGGAATCTGTCGGTTTCGCCTTACGAACAGCTTGCATTATAGATACAAATTTACATACTAGACAATTATACATATCTACGATCAGAATGACTAAAAATATTAATATCTACCAAGAAAAATGTCCAAATTAGAGATTTTTAACTTCAGTCGCGTTCGACGACTTCAAACAGAATATTTTTGAAGACTTTTGTACTTTGTTCGCCTTTTACGGAAAAATGAAAGAAGCCGAATCCCACAGATTTAACTATTTATATATTAGTTTGTAATATTAAAGGTCAAGAGCCAAGCTTACCCGACACTATACGGAAGATATCCCGGACATCAGCCTGTACGAGATTAGGATTGCCCTTAAACAGCTCAAGAACAACAAGGCGCCGGGCGAAGACGGAATCACAGCAGAGCTTCTGAAAGCGGGCGGAACGCCGGTACTGAAAATCCTTCAGAAGCTCTTTAATTCCGTTTTGCTCGAGGGCGTGACGCCAGAGGCGTGGAACAGGGGCGTGGTGGTTTTGTTCTTCAAAAAAGGTGACAATACCCTATTGAAGAACTATAGACCCATCACGCTCCTGAGCCACATCTATAAGCTGTTTTCGAGGGTAATCACGAATCGTCTCGCGAACAGGCTCGATGCCTTCCAGCCTCCCGAACAAGCCGGTTTCCGAAAAGGGTTTAGTACCATAGACCACATCCATACGCTTCGGCAGGTTATACAGAAGGCCAAAGAGTATAACCGGCCACTATGCCTAGCGTTTGTGGACTATGAGAAGGCCTTCGATTCGATCGAAATGTGGGCGGTGCTTCAGTCTCTCCAGCGGTGCCGCATAGACTATCGGTACATCGAAGTGTTGAAGTGTTTATACAGCAACGCCACCATGTCAGTCCGAGTACAGGAGCAGAGCACGAGGGCTATTCCATTGCAGAGAGGTGTAAGACAGGGAGACGTCATTTCTCCGAAACTGTTTACCGCTGCTCTGGAAGATGCCTTCAAACTCCTGGAATGGGAAGGACTTGGCATCAACATCAATGGCGAGTATATCACTCACCTTCGTTTTGCCGACGATATCGTGGTTATGGCGGAATCGCTGGAGGACTTAAGTACCATGCTCAGCGACCTCAACGTGGTCTCCCAACAGGTGGGCCTTAAAATGAACATGGACAAAACCAAGGCAATGTGTAATGTCCATGTTACGCCATCACCGGTTTCAGTCGGGAACCACACCCTTGAAGTTGTAGACCAGTATGTCTACCTGGGTCAGATGATCCAGGCTGGCAACTCCAGCTTCGAGGACGAGGTCTTTCGTCGAATCCGACTCGGATGGGCGGCGTTCGGGAAGCTACGTAGCGTCTTCTCGTCTAAAATACCTCAGTCCCTTAAAACGAAGGTATTCGACCAGTGTGTGTTACCAGTGATGACATACGGGTCCGAAACGTGGTCTTTGACTATGGGCCTCATAAGAAAGCTCAAGGTCGCCCAGAGAGCTATGGAGAGGGCGATGCTCGGTGTTTCCCTACGAGATCGAATCAGAAATGAAGAGATCCGTAGGAGAACAAAAGTCACCGACATAGCCCAGCGGATTAGTTCTTTGAAGTGGCAGTGGGCGGGGCACATAGCGCGGAGAACCGATGGCCGATGGGGCAGAAAGGTTCTCGAATGGCGACCACGTACCGGTAAGCGCAGCGTTGGACATCCGCCGACCAGATGGTCAGATGACCTGAAAAGGGTCGCAGGCAGACGCTGGATGCAGACTGCTGCCAACCGATCATTTTGGAAATCATTGGGAGAGGCCTATGTCCAGCAGTGGACTGACTGCGGCTGAAATGATGATGATGATGATGATTAAAGGTATATTTATTTTTGTGTATTCAGTTCCTAAGTTGCTTGCAATAAACCCATGTTTACAATAGAAATAGTTTTGTTCAATACTTGTGTATGGTGTCTGATTTCGTCAATAAAGTTTACTTATTATTTTTTTGCGTTTTATTCAATCAACATCAGCCCTCAGGCACAAAATAAATAAATTATCTACAGAAGTGTAACGCACGCGTCACACTGAAAACTATCGGGCGTACAGACTGGATACAGGTTTCTCTAGTTGTCTGCGCTATCTATATAGAGTGAACCTTGTCTTCTGTATATAATATTTATTCTGTTCTGTGGCTAGTATGAATTGATTCATACTTAGAGTTTCAACAGACCTTCCTGCCCCTGCACAATCTAGGTTGAAGCAGTCTTGGGAAAATTTTGCCGTCTATTTTTGCTTGGAGTAAGATTGCGGCAATATCGTGTCGTTTCTACACAATTGCTAGACAATTTCCCGTCTGACAGCGAATTGGTCCAACCACGCTACAGATGCTGTGTCGTGCAGGCCGGCTGGGGCAATCTAGGAAGCAAGCGCGGTTGGCCGATATTAGGCCAGCAGCAGGGGCACCACGCTGCAAGCCTACACACGACCAAATCTAGTATACTAGATAGTCCCTGCAACATCAAGGTGAGTAGAGCCCTGTGGATCTAAAATGGCCACTTTGCACGAATTAACAATATGATCACATTAAGAATCATTTGAAATCTTAAAATAGCCACATTTTGGCAGTTCATAAAATGAATCATTTCATGGCAATTCTGCTGTTTGACGGAAAGTCGCAAAATGGCTTACTTTTCGTGAATTGCTTTACCTTATTGCCAGGCGTAAAAATAATCTTTATTTTTGCTTAGCGTGCGTACTTTTAAGATTTTTTTAGTTAAATAAGTTTTTCTAACCAATAATGTTGATTTACTATCATAAATTAACTGTAGAATTACTATAAGTTAATTATTATAAATATCAATAAAAATATTAAAATTTTAAAATCTATTTTTATTTTATTACTATATTAATACTTACAGGAGAAGTAATTCAGAAATGAATCACGAAAGGAATTGAATTAGAGTTGAAACGTCAATGTCAAAATTTGCAGAATTGCTAAGCTTCGTAATTCATGAAATGATTTGTTTTGATGAATTGTTCTAAGTCGTCATTTTAGATCTGCTGTGCTTTACTACTTATTGCCTTGGTTAACCGACCCAAAGTGGATCTTGGCACGAGGATCCTCTCCTCCCTGTTACCCTTGCCACATTATGTAATTGCTTTTAGATGCCCCTAATAATTGAATCATATGCCCTTCGTATATTTCCTTACGCTCGCTGGACTTACATCCTTTAAACTAATTTATCACAATGCATCATGGAACCAAAGTTCCACAAACCAGTTTTTCTTTGCTAAAAGACGCATTTAAATTTGTTTAACCGTATTTAATAAAGCCACCACAAAGCAAATATACGGTAGAGTTGTTTATTAAAACTCTCCTTTTTGACCGCGGGTTGAATGTTGATCCAGCTGTAGATTTTATCTATACCGTTTGGCTTTTACCTCACGGCTTCTCCTGTGTTTGTCCTTTTTTTTATTATTATATTTTACTAGCTGTTTCCCGCCACTCCGCCTGCATCAAAAGTAACCAATGTTTGACCCCGGGTCTTCAACTTTATTCATACCAAATTCATCAAAAATCCGTTCAGCGGTTTGGCGTTAAAATCTTAACAGACTTTCGCACTTATTTTATAGTTATTGACTTATAGACTTATTCATCTTAAAGCAGACTTATAGAAGTTTTGATTAAAACCACATATCTTATAAATGATTAAAAACACATATCATTTATCTATTGCACTACAAGAATTTTAGATCCTATTGAAATATCTTATTAGACTATTTACGCTACAAGTACTTTCATTTCAATCCATTATGTAGTCTCATAATCGTTTACATGGCTTAATTATAAGATTCTTATAAGTGTATATTATAAAAATAAAAAGCAAAGCATCTGTAAGTTTTCTATAAATGCATTTAATAACACTATTTATTCTTGTTAAGGTTTTGTTTATTCTACTAGAAATGTTCTGCTGTCAATGTTTTGGGTATTTAAGTTTACTAATAATATTTCTGTGACTTAAGTATACTACAGCTTGCCTTGTGAGCTCCATCCAAAACGGCTTATGCTTATGTCATAAATAATTAGAAATCGAACGAAAATTATTCAACTTATGTACCGATTTTGCATGATTCAAAGATACTTTTTTAAAAATAGCATTCCTGTCAAGTACTGAAGAAAATGGGTCATTTGTCCAGCAGTGGAACAATTTACTTTCGGCCACTTTAGCAACTGGATTCGCAAGCAGTTGCTAAAAAAGGGTTAATAAAAAAAAACTACACTCACATACTTACCTACATCTCTACCATATCTACATTTCAAAATAGGTCCTTCGTCGGGTCGGTCATTTTATTTCAGCATATCCGTACTTGGTTCCATTGATACTAATTCTCAGAATTACTTACTAACTCCTCTACTTACCTCTTCTTCATACTAGCGTGTATTCCTAGTTGCGTTGTCAGCTTACGCTTCGGAGCTCAGGGTAAGCTTTAATCATGGTCCTAGATTTGGTATTACTGGTTATTACATTAGAGCTAATGCTGTCTGACCTCTGCATTCCTTTTTAATAGGGAAACCAGATCAACAGGATCATGATGTTTTTTAACGGTCACTAAATGGCACTCGGAACCAACGGCTTAACGTGCTTTCCGAAGCACGGAATCATCTTTATTATCAGACAATAAGGTGATTCAAGCCTGCAATGTCCTAACCAAACTGGAAACAACACACATCTTATTTCTTCAATGCTGGTCTGGGAGAAAAGTAAAAACGTGGAATATACTAGCTGCTTCTCTTTCCGCGCAGACCATATACAAGCCGGCCGAGGGAGTGGGCGAAAATCGAAGAAATCATACCTATCAGTAGGCGATGCGACTAGCTAGCTATCACTAATTTGATTCCATTTTCCACCTTTACAGTCCACCAACATGCTAAATGTGGCCTTTGGGTAATTGTTACCCCGTAGGGTAGTGTTGCCGGATAATCGATTAATTTATTTTGTTTTGTTTAAATAATCTAGGGTATCGATAGAATTGATCATATAATCAATGATTTTGACAATTAATCGAAAATAATCGATTATTAATTGCAATACCAAGCAATTAATCGATGGTTGAAATGGATCGATATAATCGGTTATATAGATTTAATCGACATAGGTAATCGTTTATTTCGATGGTTATGTATCGATTATGTATCGGCTATGTATCGGTTATGTATCAGTTATGCATCGGTTATGTATCGATTACGTATTGATTATGTATCGATGTAATATGTAGTATTGATTTTTGATAATTTACCTAAAATAAGTACTGGTACTATGTAGATATACCGGAGCTCGGAAGCGGATCATCGTCATTCAACTCATACTGATTAAAATATTATACTTACACAAATATATTATCGATGGTATCAATATCGATATTATCGATACATGATCACTATCGATACCTTAGATTATTATTCAACTATCAAAGAATCGATTTTCCTGCAACACTACTATATGGAAAAAGGCCGTGATAATATGTATGTATGTTTATGTCTATTTATTTATTCGTATTTAAACTCTGGTCACAACTAAAAAGGGGTCAGTAATCAATTAGCTCCAATCCAAGCTAAATAGAAAATTAATAGTAAACGTTTAACGTACTGTACTGTGTAATAATAAATCAAATGAAAGTTCTTGTTGCAATTTTTAGGATTCTATATTAAAATTATTAAATAAAGTAGACAAAAATTAACCATTTCCCCTACCTTAGCTCAGAAACTATCGATTCCAGAATTTCGATGTATAAATTACAGGAAAATCTATGAGATAATTTTAAATTTGTTCTGAGGTCCAAATGGAGAAAAAAAAACGTACAGAACGCTCTCCACGCGAGCCGACTCACACTTGGCCAGTTTTATTAATTTTTTTTAAAGGATTTTCTGAGCTTCATTTTATAATCCGTAACAAGACCACAGCTATTAATAATTTTCCTATTGGTCGGGCACCAGTCAAGTAGCTGGCAACACCATAATCGATGCTAGTGTGCGTCTTTGCATATTGTTTTACACACACTGCCCTAATAAGTTGCCGCATTCTGGAAACTAATTTTTGTCCACAGCGCGGTATCTAGTCGTAGCGCCCGCCGCCGAGACCAATTATTAATCTAAGGGTAAATCTATACCTACTTTGTAATTAGATCTAAGTCTAACTTTCAGAAAGTTTAGGACAGTCTTTGACATCGACAACTAAAAGAGTTATAAAGCTCTTTTCGACAAAAACGGGCCGACTACAGTAAGAGATTGAATTTAGGATTTTATTTCTCAAACCACCTATAAACATACACAGTCAGTTTGCAACCATATTTATCACTGTTTATTTAGTGAAACTAAATCATTTTCATTGACAAAATATGTAAAATCCGAGAAAATTTATTTTACCTACCATACTGATACAAATCCTGTGACTAAAACATTATACTATAGGATTATGGAAGTGTGTATAACACTCCGCCATTGTAACACGGTGCGACGTCGGAAGTATTCGTATTTTACGAACTTAATCCTGTTAAACTTTAGAAGGCCTAGACGTTTAGGAGTGGATGAATTGGGCGCTGATAAAGGAAATCGTACCTATTCAAAAAATAAAACTAATTTTTAATAAGGACGTAAGTGTCTACATAAATATTTAGATAGGTGTTACTAATTAAAGAAGTCTTCACGACCGGCTATCGTGCGTGCTTCATTCTACTACGCAATACTACGTAAGTACTTCCGCGTTAATCTTGACCTACCCGCTACCTACCGCAAACCGAGTCGCGTAAAATGCGCGAATTAAATTATTTAGGAGTTCGACCCCGCTTGCATCATATGCATTTATCGGTGGACATCCCGGTGACATACTTCAGTTCAGATGCATCGCGCGTGCGGACCGGAAGTTTAATGCGATTATCGATTTACTTATGACAGAAAATGCGTTGAATGAACAAGGATGGCGCGCGGGGACTGGCACGCGTGGAGGGGGCAGCACGTATGCCCCCCACTCCCGTGCCTCCATCGGACCGCTTCAGTGCGCCGTGGGCTGCGGGCTGCGCGGTCGTTTTTACGCAGCCCGCCATCGCGATTTCCGAGTGCGGTGCAAATGCTTGTGTTTTTATGGCGTTCATATTACTACGACTGTTGTTGCTGGGAGTGATTGCGGCAGCGGCCGAGGGTGCGTTTCTTAAGTGCTATGTTGTCTTAGTGTCCCCACGTGTTCGCTGGAGATGTGTTTACGGCGGCCGGCGCATGCGCCTCCCTTGTTTGCGACATGCACGGGTCAAACACCGGTCTAACCTACGAATATTATACGTAGCTATGACGGTTTGTCAAGTAAGTCTAGAATATAGATCAGGAGTGATGCTGCAGCCTGCGTTGGATCGATCCGCGTGCACTGCGACCGTCGCCTCAGATCCAAACAAGTTTTTGCCTCCCCCGAACGTCTCTACGTTACTCGCTGATGTCGTACCGTGTTTGCTCGCAGTTTTCTTGTTGTTTATCTCTTTTTGATGAATAAATTACTCACTTCCCGATGGGAACGAAAGGAAAACATCCAAGTTTACTGTGGACAGAAAATCAATTGGATGGATGTTTCGAGTTACCGAGTCGTTTCTTTATCCTGTTTACACTAGTTCGATACTCCAATTCGACGCGCTATGTTTACTATTCAGTTTCGAATAAGACGCCAACTTGAAACCTGTTTAGGAGGTTTCTAACAATCTAAAAAGTTTGAAACAAAATCTTGACAGTTATCATGAAGTTACGTTGCTAATTGTCCCATATTTTTAGCTTATCGCTTCTGGGTATGTTATGGCACTTCCCGAAGGAGTTTGTAGGAGTGGGCCGCCAAGGTCGTATCATATTCAATGACTATAAATATTAAACACAGGAAAAATAGCCTATTGTTTTTTACATCGAGGTCAGGTTATACGAAATAGAAGAACCTAATTAGGTATAGGTAGACGGAAGTAGCTAGATTCCTAGGAATCATCGGTTCCGTTATAGATATATTAATTCTAATAATTAGATAACTTCCTGCCCGTTTCTGATTAGGATTAAGCTTTTTATTTAGGAAGAAAATCTTCTATTTAGCTTTGCACGATTTTCTAATTGAATTAAAAATCGACAGATACTCAATCTTTCTTATATTTAAATATGTCTGCTCTTTTCCAGAGTTCAACAAAATAACCTTCCCTCTTCGTTGTATCATTGTCTAGGATCTTACCCACCAAATCTAATCTTCCTGGTGAATCCTAAACAACCATTACTCATCACTTGCATAATTATCTATTCTATAATGTCTAGACCTGAGACACGGAATAGGTGATAGTACTTACAAGAGCGTTTTATCTTTGTAAATATACGGCAGACATATTCAATATGTTGATGTTATTTCCATTTGTATTGTTCAAACAGGCTTCCAAATTCTATTTGTAACAGGTTGATTTGATAGTCGATTATCCACGTCGTCGTAATACCTACATTTATTGTATCTTGGTCTAACCGTTCTGTCTCATTTCATAATTATTTCATTGGAATCATTACTACTTGATTTCTCAATGTTAAAAACCTCGATCACTATTTTGTGTTATTGATTGTAACACGTTTTTTGGTATGTTTAATGAAGCTTTGTTATTTGTAAAGACGTAGTTTAAACAGCCTTTAATATTGTTGATCAAAATTAAGTGTTACTCAATATTACTATCGAATGTCTAATCTCTCAGAAAAATGTGGTGGTCATCAGTACTTAAGTTTTTATTTGTAGGTATCTTCGCTCTGACTTCTTGGGAATTCCTGTCGGGTCAAGCGCCGAAAACGAATTCATTAGAAATCTATTTTAATGTAGTATGTCATTGTGTAATATTTGTTTATCTTTTGAGACGTAATCATTTTTGCCATAGTTACTAATTGATGGATAAATGACTGCGTTGCGTAAAGAAATCGATAGATCATTTAAACATCTATGAGATAGTCAACTTCACTTTACCCACCAAATTTATTGTATTTTACTAGAATACCGTTAAGCTTTAGGAGAAGACATGCCTATGGGCCCCGCGGCAGTAATATATTTTATTTATGATCATCCAAAATATGTTACAGAATTATCTCTTATACTTAGATCAGCTAATCTTCAGTTTCCAATCCTTTTTTCCCCAAGTCCCTGAAGTTCGATGTGTACAATACAATACAAATATTGTAATGTGTATTGTTTTGTTTTCAACAGATACATCATTGTATTTACTATGTAGTTTTATTTTCCCTTTCTGCCCTTCTTCTAACTTTTTCGTGTCATAAACATGAAAAAAATATTTTTATTGACTTTTCACACAATCACTACTTCGTCTGCATTGTATGTTAAATTTGAATTTGTGATGATACATCAAATAAATCGACATAATATTTTATGTGCTGACAAATAATGATTTCGAAGAAAAAAACTCTGTAACTGAAAGAAATGATAAAATTAAAACTCATTTAAAAATTTGATTTCTTGTTTATCTATAACCCAGTAGTTAGTTTCATTAATAAATATATTATGCCTTTGAATATCTATTTATTTCAAACATAAAAGATAGAATATCATCAAGATGATTAAAACAACGTACATAATAGACGGATATCGTTACAGACATTATCGACTATTAAGATCAAAGTCACCCCAGAACTCTCGAAGCAAGATTGGTTCAACAAATTCGGAAATAAGCTAAAATCTTTATCTTTACATGATAAGCCGAAACAGATTTTTCAAGTAAACGAGCAAATAAAGCTGATTACATTCAAATTGGAAAGATTTATATTCCTCTGAACTTTTAGATCTTATATTCGGAGGCAAATTCTTAGATAAACGTTTTGAAGTGATCATGACCCCCCGAAGAATATTGTGTTAAGTCAAAAGAGCCCTTGACCACAGAATACTTATAGGTGCCTTGACATTCGAGCTCAGAGCGTAGAGGTCACGGGCTGTTATTTAACAGGGCTTCTGCTATATTGATGTTCAGAATGTAAATTGTCTTGGCAAACCTTTGTAAAGAAATAAAAATGTACAAAAGTATGGTTTTCATTTATGCCTGAAATTAACTGAATATAAGTTCATTTTCACATGTTTTTAATCAACTTTAGGTTTGACTTATTATTATTTTTCTGCTCGACTTTTCTTCGCTCATCAATTTCTGGCCTTAAAAGACTTGCGTTGCGGCAAAACGTTAGTATTTCGGGTCTCCTTTCAGTTGACTTATAGTAAGTTAAAAAATATTTTTAAATGAATTTTAATTTTAAAAGAAATGATTTTAGTAGCTTACAAATAATCAAGTTTAAATCGAGTACCGGAACTGCACTGGAATTAATAAAGCAATCTATTTCTCATCTTGACTTCAATAAATATTGATGAACATTCTCATTGGTCAGTAGTGCCTACTGATCGCATTCATTGAATTATTGTGGTAAGTACCCTACAAACAACATTGATATTTATTGACAATAAGCATATATCGACGATTGTTTCGTGCTTCACCGTTAGACATTCCGAAACTGCTGAATAAACAATTTTTGTCCTTATAACAACGTTTCCAATTCGTTCGACATGAGAATTATTTTTTCTACTACTCAAGAACCAAATTACTTACGGCTTTTTCTACAAATTCAACTCATGTATTCGGAATAGACAAAAGCCAAATGAAAGATGATTGTACTACGTTAGAGACTTTGAAAACAAATTGGCAAGTTACAGCGAAGTTGGTGGGTTACATTATATTTTAGGAAGTAGATTATGAGGGATTACTTATAACTTTTGGATCCCAAATACTTATTAATCATTATTTACGCCTGAAAAACATTGACTGATTTATTGTAAATATGTTAAAAAAATGTGATACTAGAAAATATCTAAATGTAAACTTGTAAGATTTTCGAGCTTAATTCTCAGAATTTAATCGGATTTGACAAGATTTTCACGAAAATTTTGTACTCCTGAAGCGTGGAAAAATACAGGTTGCCCAAATGAAAATGTGTTCTAATTATCTGAAAAGTGAAAACAAAAACAAAAGAAGCTTGATGCCCGCTTAAAATTTATATGAAGGGTACGATAAACATAATAAATAGAATCGGACCCTTTTAAATCAGAATATAAAAAGGAGATGTGAAGCTAGCTGGTACTTTTTCATTTGTAACAATAATGTGTATTAAGCAACACAGAGTTTGGCTGCTTTTTCTTAGGGTGTCGTTACATTTGTTTCGTGGGTAATGTTATGACGTTCTCCGTGCTTTTGAAGGCTCGCTTGTCTCTCTACCATTTGCTAAATAATTTCACATAAAATTTGTATAGCATAATTGTTATAACTAGCAACATTAGTTTAGTGTTTTTGTTCTATCTGTGATACTAGATTTTGGTAACACTGTGTGTCAACTCTCTCTCTCTGTACAGCTGCCCGAATAAATACATCGCCTTGAAGCCAGCATTTTTAATATTTCACCCCAACGTCGGCCCTTGACCAAAACCAGCCGAAAACACAGTGTCCACCTTGCACAATCATAGCCTAGAACCAACACGGAAATTTTTATTGCTATATGTTCTTTCATTACATCCCTGAAAAGCTAAAAATAGACATTTGTTTTTAAGACGGAAGCAATAATGACAAATACCAATAAATGGTCATAAAATATTAAAACTGAAAAGAAATTTGTATTCTACCAATTCAATATCTTCATATTAAAATGTTACCAATCAATAGAAGTCAGCTGCTCAAATAAACATAAAAATTAGGTAAGCAAGGTCACAAACATACAAGAAGCCACCGAGCGACGGTAATTTGTCTGGTCTAGTCACGGAGATGAAAGAAATCCAATATTGCGATATAAGAAATTCATTAAAAGTTAGATATATATTTCGACGAAGCACCATGGGGCCTCTTTTTGTACATGAAAGTTGTGTACTAGATTTTGCTGCTGTTAATGTGATAATGTAATTTTTATATATATTTTTATAGAACTTGCTGTTGATCCTTTGTATTGAAAAAGATAACATAAAAAAATATTTATAGGTAGCAGGAATGAGTTGACTTAATTGAGTTCCTTCCACTCACACTTGTGTCTACTTATATGCCTTGTATTATAAAATATGTTGGAGAGGTCAGTAGAGAAATTCCTGAAAGTGGAAACCTTTTTTCTGGTATCAGATTAAACTGTACGTGGTTTTTTATGAGCACTCTTATATACTTTTCCTCCACTTTTTTTATAATCTGACAATGAACTGTTGGGCCGAAAACAGGGCCCTTGTGGAACACCACACTGTAAAACTTGGTACTATCCGCAATATTAACAAGGCACGTGACAACTTTTAGTTTTAACACTTTATGCCTTGGCTTTTGGAGGTACGGTTTCCATAGGCGTTTGAATGTAATAGTTACTTGGAATGATTTGCGCTAGAGTAGATCAAAAGCCTTCGTTATATCTAAGCTGGCTGTTAATTCCTCACCTTAACTCTAGTGTGAAAGAAATACGCATCGACGCACCGGTATACCAGACGTAAACATTGACGATCTACACAAATCATATTCATGTATTCATTTATGCCATGTTTAATTATTAATATTATTAAAGGACATTGAAGAAACTCGGAGAATTTAAACAAGACGAAGATCAAACTAAACATTTTTTGGAGTGATCCCGTACAATCGTGATAAATATACAAATTCTACGACGAAAACAAACCATGTCTTATGTTTAAGGTATGAGCTGAAATCATTTGTGATTTGACTGTCTGATATGAAGTGCCAATTCTAATGTCTTATTGAAAGATTTGGACTGCTCCAATGAAAAATGTCAAGATAACAGATCTATGTAAGTAGTAAGGTCTGTAATATTAATTTCTTACAATACCACCTCATACATCGCTACGATTCACTTCATATCCTTTTATCAGATACAGTTACAAGCAACCTGTGTTATGGAATACATTTCTTATCCAAGTTGAATAATATTCGTAGCGTAGGTGCTTCGAGAAAAATATATTTTCCCTTTTACCCAGCTCGCGATATGAATATGTAATTGGAAATATCGAATTACATCGTCATACAACAGAATTTCTATGAAGCATACCTATTGTTTTAAATTGTTGCCTAAAGTTACTTCAGAGTTCATAAGAGGCCCTCAGTCACATGAAGTTTTTTACATGGAAGTGTTGTAATAAAGATTTTACATAAAAACATTTTGTTTTTCTCACATTTTTTTCTTGTATGTAATAGAACGGAAGTATATCTAAAACACCACACCACATGAGTTTTGGGAGTTAAATTGAAATGAAAAGAACAGAATAAATTGGGTCTTTTACGAGTAACACAGTAGCCTTTAAATATTTAGAAATATTTGTATGTGTAGAGTAGCCCTAAACTTCCTGGAGTACAACATAAAATATCATTTTTATAATCGGGTAACGAGGGCATCAAATTGATGTAAGAGCACCGCTTCCAAGGCTAAGCAAATTTAGGAATTTCGTATAAATGGAATCAAGGTGTGATACATTATTTACACACACGTGGTTTTTCCTGATTTCTGAGAATTCAAGGTTACATCGAATGCTAGCACAAATGTATGCATAATGCAGCGAAAAATTTGGATACTGCCAGTACCTTGGCTTCTTACTAATGCTGTCCATTTTTTTTTGATTTCACTTCCCCATCAAGCCATGTAGGTATCATCATGATGCTATTGGTCCGGTTTTTATCAGTCAATCAATCATTTATCTTAAAAGGGTTAGGGAGTTTAGACAACAGCAGCTCCATAGTGATGATCTGTACCGCCAAATCTAGTAACATGATTAAGAAAACGCACCCTGGGCTCTGAAGCGAAAACTGCAGATGCAACCGAGAATCAAATTCGAGAGGAGAATCATTATTAAAGGAAAAATTCTTCCATGTTTTATTCTTCCATATATTCCTGAGTTAGAAAGAACCCATAGGTTCCTCTTGCTCAGATATCGCGTTAAATGCATAATTCAGTGTTGTGGGCGATTTTTAAGAAGGAAAGTTGAATAAAGAAATGGATGCCTTAAGAGAAGCATTGTCAAAAAAGGTAACGGCATTTGGAACAAAATGAGAAAACGTAACGATTTGTGGCCGAAGTTTATAGCTCCACTTGGCATTTTGCCAATTGCCTAACTTCGATGTAATGCCTTTGGGCAAAATCCAATCCTAAAAGTATCTGTTGTGTTGACATTAAGATCAATTGATTGGTGTCTAGCAATATATATGTCTTTGCATTTTCTAAACATTCGTAATTATTTATTAGAGATGTGAATCTCTATTTGTCTCGGTCAGGCCATAACTTGAGTACCTTTATTGATTTGAGCTGTTTTAAATCTCTGCTAAATGCGTTGAATAAGGTTCTTATGGAAAGAAAAAAAGGAAATTGGAAAATTGTATTAAAAATATGTCCCTCTTCCTAAATTGTCCTTGTAATCAATAAAATACGGCATTATTTTTATAACAACAATGTGAGAATGCTGTTGATCGTGGAATCTGAGACCTTAGCTAAAGGGTCATACAATGAAACATGAAACAAACGGTCATAACACGAAACAAAGTGTAGATATCGACAAAATATGTTTGTTTATATTCCCTTTGTCGCTTCCCACGATATCTCGGGAAGAGAGGGGGTGATAGGTATATTTGTAGGTAAGCCAGAAACAATGTGACAATGTGAAATAACAAGTGAAAGTAGGTCTTCTAATGTGCAAATATTACATAACTTTGTAATAAATTTCGACAGTTTTGGCAATAAAAAATATACAAACATACGTGGTAACCGCTAATTCATTGGCCGCTGTTAGTTTGACCCTATGCTCTATGACGATAGGCCGTATGACTAAGACTTAAGGAAGTCGGTGACCCATACAAAAATATTCATCTCTATGGTTTACCTAAACATCAGATAAAACTAATTTTACGACCTGTTTAAATCTTATATAGTATTGAAATATACAAGTGCAATAAAATGTGAAACGTTTTGGCTACAAAGTAATATATATATATATACATTCATCGCTCGAAGAGCATAACTCTCCTTCAAACATTGGTTAAAAATATCTATAAAAGACGTAACATGATATTAGTTATGTTATTTGAACCTAATAATGATAATATAAACGCATGTAAATTGTATTCAAGTGAGACGTATAATGAAATAATAGAAAATATAAATTTCAAATTATTGAAAATGTAATGTGATAAGCATCGTCAGTATAGATAACTAGCGTTAGTTGTGCACGCCAACGTTTTTGGCTATAGAAGGAAAAAGATGGATTTGGGCATCTATAAATATTAATTAATAAATAGAGACTAATCTCACAGATCGAATTAGCCCCAAAGTAAGTTTGTGACTTGCGTTATGATACTAACGAAATTTTATTTAATAACAAACTAGCTTTTTCCGGCTGCTTTGTGTCAAAAAGTAGGCAATATTTGACCCCGTGTCAGCGGTTTTGCCGCGTAAGCGTAAGAGACAGACAGACTTTCACACTTATAATATTATAGTATGGATAGATACATTTTAGATAACCCGTGGCCAATCAGAAAAAGATCATTTGCCATCTTGACCTGACCGGGGATCGAACCCAGGATCTCTTGAGTAGGGTCGTCAAATCTTATCTAATCTGAGAAAGATTATGTCCCGTCGTATGCTTTTGTATGATGAAAATAAATTTGTAAACAAGTTAAAATCTTCTATTGATTGTTTGGACCCCATACAATATTCGACAACAAACGTATAGATTTACCAATTATTAATCTATGGTATTTACCTATAAAGTTGCCGTTAAATAGAAAAAATACAAATGACACAAATAAACTGCCATTGCGTTGATAAGATGCGTCGATTGCATGGGCTAATCGCCTTTAAATAACAGAAATAAGAAGTTTGAAAAAATTACTTTTAACTTATAAAAGTACCGTAAAAGCGTAACAGACAGACAAACGACAGACTTTCGCATTTATAATATTAAGTACTAGCTATTTCCCGCAGCTTCGCCTGCGTTAAAAAGTAGCCTATGTTTGACCCCGGGTCTTCAACTATATTCATACCAAATTTCATCAAAATCCGTTTAGCGGTTTGGCCGTGAAAGCGTAACAGACAGACAGACAGACTTTCGCATTTATAATTTTAGTATGGAAGTATGGATGATTAGTTCAAATTTTGTAGTAAACTTTTCACACTTAACAAGCCTAATACATACTCGTCGTAAGTCAACGAGAAGTGTCAAAACAGCAGAATTTCGGTTCCGACACAACAAACGTAACACTAAGATGAGAGAGTAGATTTAAATCTTAAAGTTTTGAGTTATTCATTCATTTCGAGTGGGTTACCGCCATTCGGCCTCTGACGTGGTTCCTTTATCAACAACCAAATGGGAGCCGGGACCAATGTCTTAACGTGCCTTCCGAAGCACGGATTCATCATTACTATCAGCAATGATATTAGAATAAACAAGAAACAGATATGTTATAGGCGCAGACTCAAATACGTCCCAATTGGGACGTCTTTAGTTAGTCTGCATCGAGCGCTATCAGGAGCACTCTGTGTCCTTGCCAAAATAAAACAAAAATGGCGTCCTATGTATTTCGATCGTGTACCATTTATGACTAAAGTAAACGAAATACAAAGAATCTTACTGCCTGTGAGTATGCAAAAATACTTTGATTAATTGAAATGATTCGAAAATTGATGATTTGAAAAATATAACAAGAACAGACGCAAAGGCGCCATGATCAGATTATGAAAGAGAGGGCGATCTAATTTTGACGCGAGAGCGATAAGGATGCGTGCACTGCGGGCATAGATTATTAGTGCAGAATCGTATACTGATTCAATGCCTACAATTAGTTATCAGTTGTTCTGTATTCTTGTTTATTATAATGATCTGGTATATATTCAGTGAAACACAACAATACAAGCCTATTGTTGGGTTTCACTGAATTTGTTTTTCTATTCTAATACAGTACATACAGTGTTTAGATATTAAAATGTCATGGTAGTGCACTGTTAGCGAGGTCTACTGTTCACAGAACCACCAGTGGATTATTTTGTTCAAATCCATACTTCAGTCCATACTTCCATACTATCTCCATACTGCCATACTATCTCCATACTTAATATTATAAAGGCGAAAGTGTCTCTGTCTTTCTGTTACGCTTTTATTAAATTATTTGTGATGAAATTTGGTATAAATATAGTTGAAGACCCGGGGTTAAACATAGGCTACTATTTGACGCAGGTGGAGCTGCAGAATACAGCTAGTTTCCAATAAATATAATTTTCTTTTAAAAGATGTTTTATTTTTCACCCATGCACTTACTCTTGAATTAAGTGTACACTCTACAACAATAAATGTTACTCTATGCACAAGAAACATTTGAAGTGGAATTATTACAAATTATAGCTATCTCCTTCATTTGCATGCCGTTTCGTATCTTTTGTTTTACTCATCAGTAAAACTTTTCGATGTGTGCAGATCTGTATTGCTGGGAACTAGAGATGGGTAGCTGGAAGAAAATCAAGAGGGAAAAATTAAATGCAAGGGGAAGTAAAGGGCAAAAATAATTAATTACCATTTATTTTTAAAAATTCCCGGGAACAAATGGAAAAAATAATTCCTGGAAGGCGCCCATCTCTACTCGGAACAGATTTAAAACTTAAATTACTATGAACGTAACATATCTGTAGTTTATAATATTATTGATTATCAAACAATCAAGAGATTCAAGCCTGCAATGTCCTAACGAAACTGGAAACCACTAAACACAGTATGCTTCCCATGGGAATCGAACCTATGACCTCCGGGTCTAAGGCAAACACTTTAACCAATGAACCACGAAGGCAGTTTTGATTAAGTATAGATTTTTGCAATGCTTTAGTTCATGGTCGAAATCCTCGCGAAACTTGTAGCGACGTAAGATTAAATTTGTGGAAATCAAAGTATTGTTAGCTTGGTGGGGAGAGGTGGAGTGGGGGGTATGCGCGCGCGCAAGGTCAGGGGCCCCTAGGCTAGCGGCGTTCGCCTTATTGACCGAAAGTGGTACTGAGTAACTGATAGGTTTTGGCGGTTCCGTACGTAATACAATGCAATAATTTTTAGGGTCCCAAAAGGTAAAACGGGGCCCTGTTACTAAGACTCCGCAGTTAGTATATGAACCGTGAGAATTAAACAGTTGAAATTTTCACAGATGATGTATTTCTGTTGCGTTGCAAACAACAAATACAAAAAAAAAAACAAAAAAAAATATTTAAGGGGCTATTTTTTTAAATTTTTTTTTGCGTTTTTTTATAGATATAATGGTGCGAATCCGACTCGCTCTTGGCCGGTTTTGTTTTTATACTAGTTGGTAGGTAAACAAGCATGTAGCATGTAGCATGATTGATGGAAAACGATTAACAAAGCCTTTAAATGCTTGCAACACTAAAGGTTTCGTTAATATCATTTCTGCAGGAGTCAGTCCACTGCTGGACATATGCCTTCCTCAAGGATTTCCAGATGAATGGTCGGAAGCGGCCTATATCCACGGATTATAGCACATATATAGAATTTCATAAGCTTATGTATTTTTAAACGAATTAAAAGTAATTCAGTTTCCCGTACTGAAATTTACGATTTCAATAATATTAATCGAGTAGAATACCCTAATGCTGACGTCGCTGCGTCATACTCGTACTGCGTTAAACATCTCTAATAGAGTCAAAGAACTCTTGTTCAGTGAATCCGACTCACGCTAGACCGGTATTAAATCGCTCTCACTTCATTGTCACCAAAGTGGTCGCCACGTATTGCCCTTAGCTGAACTGTCACAGTTAAAACTAGATTTCTTATTAATTTTTTTTGTGACAATCTGTCTTACCGATTTTCCGTTTCAGTATCGAATTACAAGCTTTTTGTGTTTGGATGTTATTGTCAGTGTCAAGTGTTGAGGAAATTTTTAATAGTAATCGCGGATAATCCAAACGAAGGACCAACAATATTATTGTAAAACTGTCTATTTGAAAAAAAAGAAACACTGGCCACTAAAATTTATATTAGAAACATAAATTGTTTGGTGACACTTCGTTTTTGAATGTTTTTCCCATTCTGAAGATGTGAGAAAGATCTTAAAGAGCTCGTGTTTAGGGCGGTTACAAATTACAAAAAGTAGCATTGAGATTTTCCCGCTTTTTATAGATATAAATGCATTTTTTTGGACTTTTGGCGGGAAGCTGAAAATAGAAGTACAAGTAAAATTTGTGTTTTTTTGAGTGTTTATGTATAATAATGGTGGATTATTATTCGCAAAGTGTTCGAGAATAAGCGTGAGTGTTGGGAAGTGATACAGTGTTCAATTTATGTGATTTTCTTGTTTATTGCCAAAAGCACCTCAAAATCGCTAAGTGCAGTTTTTCTACTACTTCACTTAACCTGACTCTTCTGACTCGACTTGACTTAACTACCGACCTGACTTCAGACTTACTTGACTAAATAACTTTACTAAAAAATTTTACTTGTTACTGGCTAAATATGAAAGTAAGAGCCATATTGAAAGAAAAAAAAAATGCATTTTTTATTGTTAGATTGAAAAGAATGCATGCATTTTTGAAACGAACAAAACCACCTATTGAGCCGTCTGTCACGCACTTTATCTATCTTGTACCTTCGCTTGTAAGACCTTTCCTTTTAGTGATGGATCTATCAATAAAGTTATTCTATTCTATATTCTTAACACACAATAAGTCAATATAAGCATGGATTTTATATCAAGGAAACATTAATATCAAAAATTTGTAGTACCGTTGTAATTTTAATTTTTAAATCGACTAACCGTCTTCTTTTAACGTCTGGAACACACAATAACAAATTAGCCATACCACCTGTTAATCTTGATTTGAAAGATCATAAACACGTGAGGTCCGAGGTAGTAGTTAAATTCGCAAAAAATGTTTTTGATCCCAACGCGTCTCGTACGAACACGACAAAAAATGACGCAAAAAAACTCGATCGCCGATGGTATTACGTATTTTATTTCGCTGGACTGGCGATCGAACGTTATTGCTCAATAGACAGTTAACTCGTTTATTTTATTTGTCAAAGACGTGGAAAATCCAGCACCATTCTGAAACTAAGTGGCTGAAGAAAAAAATACCTTTAATGTTATTTTTTGCATCGCAGGATTATAATTATAACACTAATGTTTTTTTTTGGATTCTCATCTATTAGCTGAAATACTATAATAAATAGATTATGACAAAATCTATATAACAATATGGATATCGAGCCTAGAGAGCGCTATAGAACAGACAGGCATAATCTACAACTATCTTGATTATGAACCGCGGCAGAATCATCTAATAAAAACAATTTGACCCTAGTTCCTATTACTATTGTTCCCCTTTGGTGGCTTAAGGATAAATTCTGAGTTTATATGTAGAGATATTTCTTTTACAAATACGGAATTATCCCGTGGATGGCGAAACTCAATCGTGTAAACTGCGTTTAATTGATATTTGCAAACATACTAGCAGAGATCGACATTCCGTCTGTTTGAAGATACGCTTTATTTGATGAAAAATCCGACGAGTTTTCTATTAGGATATAACTCTATTTTTCTTTTTGTGGCTGTTGACAGAACACTATGAAAAGGACTGAAAGGCAAATAATGTTAAAATTGAAGGCTGTGTGAGCATGGAATTGTTGAGATGGATATGGCTAGAGATAGAAAAAGTGGAAAAGTTGATACACTGTGCCGATCCCACATAACACAATGGGTTAAGGTGAAGGAGAAGAAGAAGGATTGATGCAAAAAGACACGGAGAGCCGACCTGAATTGAAATGGGATTAGGCTAGGATTGATGATGAAAATGGGTATCTGAAAATCGATAAAATTTGTTGGGTGAAGAAATACTTTAAATTTTTTTCCAAGGATTCAATTTTACTTTACATATACATCGGACTCGTAAAATTTTCTATTTCTCTTTTTGTAATATGTATGAGTAGAAATCTGGATTTATCATACATCCATTCATTACAGACATATCACAATAACATGAAATCATCATCATCATTTCAGTCGCAGTCAGTCCACTACTGGACATAGGCCTCTCCCAATGATTTCCAAAATGATCGGTTGGCAGCAGTCTGCATCCAGCGTTATAACATGGAATATCTCAATATAATTCTATTAGTATCCGTCGCACTCAGTTTGTCTATTTTGCGATCCTTTATCTAATTTGTAAAATCTGATTTGTTTAGTGTACAGGATTTATGTGTATATTTTTTCACATCTAGGTTAGTTTTCGTCCTACCTCTTCGTGGAAATTTCGAGATAATCATCTTACATCTTGTTATAGACAAATATTATATGTATATATTTATAACAACAAACAATTATACAAGAGATGAAAATGTAAAATGTATGTAATTTCTATAGTGCAATAAAAGATTTTTACTTACACAACTGGCCCCTATCTTGTCCTTTTACAGCCGATTAAGAATAATTTAATCTCGACAAAAATGACACCATATAAGGACTTTTACAGTAAGCAATACATTTTATTTTGTAGATATATTTGTATGTCTTATCAACCCTCTAATTCATATTCCTCCTTCACATAGAACTTTTGATGGGAAAGACATTTGGGGTAAGCTGTACGAACGAAAGTATCCCGCGGCGTAGGGAGCTTATGACGAAGTTTATAACTGTAACTCCGATTACATACTGTGGTACTCTTTTATCGTAACTTTTTTCGGGTTGCATCTTGAGATGAATTGCTTCAAAGCCTAACGCTTTCACGGCCAAACCGCTTAATGGATTTTGATGAAATTTGGTATGAATATAGTTGAAGATCCGAGGTCAAACATAGGCTACTTTTTGACGCAGGCGGAGCTGCGGGAAAAGCTAGTATATATCATGAAAATATCGTAGGATAATACCAAAATAAAATAACATAAAAATTTATTCATAAGAATTGGTCGTAAAAACTTATTAGATTTACATTCTCAAGCCCTAACAAACTGGTTTTTACTTGAAAAGACTAAACTTTTAACCCGTCCGACCATTGTGCCTGACCTTCCCTAACACTAAAGCTCTCATCGGAGGGTCCCTCGGAGCTTTTGAGATGCGTCTTAAGAAATAGCCTGTTTGTTGTTGTTTTGAAAGGGAACTTTTAAAAGCTGGTTCAAGTTCAAGCTCTAAGCGTTAGTATGATGT
This sequence comes from Euzophera pinguis, assembly GCA_947363495.1. NCBI lineage: Eukaryota > Metazoa > Arthropoda > Insecta > Lepidoptera > Pyralidae > Euzophera > Euzophera pinguis. The sequence continues at coordinate 960,495 of OX376166.1, forward strand.
CTTAGAGAGCTTTTCTGTTTGAGTACAGAGTTGGCACTTTTAGCTATCAGATTAAATCGAATTGAATGTGATCCTGCATTCAGATGAATAGCAGTTTCGTAAAATTTTGTATATTTTTTTGGAAAATGTTTAAAAAAAAAATGAAATACGTTTTTTAATGAATTTAAGTCGACTTTTAAACAGGTTGACTTCTTTTATGCTCTCGCAATCAGTTGTTTCATAACTGTTAATTCTAACACAAGCTTATTTAATGCATTCTTTTAAAAAATATCAAAGAAAGTCAATATCAAATAGAAATCTATTTCATGATATTATAAATTACTTTGAGATGATTTTTATTTGAATATACACATTGGGAAATTAATTTTCGGATTGAATAAAATTAAACTAATAAAAACCTAAAACTACCACAAATTGTACAGTCTCGTTAAAGTCGCGCTTTGCGGTAGCGTACCAAGAAGGCTGGCAGCATTGCCATATTGAATGGCAATGCTTATTTGAGATGATTTTATATGAAATAAAAAAACACTACTTGGTGACGTATTATCAAAAGATTGAACATCTTTTAATAGTTGTAATCTCTGGTAAAACTCTGTAATCTAAATAATAATTTAATTAAATATTTACTCAAGTCCTTAGTCCTCTTACGAAATAAATGGAAAGAAACCTGTTTTATACGAAGGGCGTCTATAACCACCATGACCATGACACATGTGTAGTAAACGGCACAGACAAAAAGATTCATACAACTGCGCAGTACAGATCTAGAAAGACTGAAATAAATGAATGGATGCAGGCCGCTTCCAAACGGCAATTCTTTCGGTTATTTTCTTGGGGGAGGCCTATGTGAGTGGACATGATAAAATGATTAGAAAATTAATGAGAAAATGCCACACGGCAGATCCACTGCGGTTTTTCTACGTACACGGGCCGATTTCACCAGAGTCGGATAAGTTTTCCCAAGATTAATATTATGCGAAATAAAATGATTGAAGATTTACTCTTGTATAATGAAGTTTACAATTTCACCAAACAGTAAACCCGACAATATACTGTTAATCCACGTCTAACTCCGGTACAAGGACTTCTTTAGAATAAACATGTCTGCCATCTAGTTTTTAGGTTTTTAGGCCTGTCTGTCCTACGTTTTTCTCAGAGACTATTAGACCTAGTGAGCTAAAATTAGGTATGCCTATGCATATTACAACTGTGAGATAAAATGTGAAAAATATTTTTTTTGGGGTACCTCCCCTACATGTAAAGTGGGGCTTGAAATTTAATTAATTTATTTATTTAATATTTATACATGCAATATCATTACAGGATACACCCAATGCGATACAGCAGACAAAAGAAATTTTAAAATAATAATATAACATTACCAATTAATTACTTATTTCCTTAATACAATTAAATAAAACATGCTTAATTTCAATAATCAACACAATATCACAAATAATTTAAATCACATCCAACTTGATTTAAACAAAAACATTTAAAAAAATAATAAATAAAAATTAGTAAAATTTTTAAAAATTTAATTATTTTTTCTACTTTCTATTTGTGTGGGGTATCAGTGTCATTTTATAAGGTCTCTATAAACAATATGAGTACCTACTCTCAAAGTGTTTTTAGATTAACGGTTTCGTTTATGCGATATATAGCTATAACGTTGAAAAAAAATCAGAGGTGAGTGTCCCCAACCACTTTTAAGAAACCGTTGTATTTGAACACCTGAAAAAACTCATGACAGGAGTAAATAAAATGAATTTCAAAGGAAAATTATCACTGACGTAAGGCTTATAATAGTTTACGAGTTATAATTAATTAAAAAACATGTAATATTCCAATCCATTGAAATAAGCATCACACGTAAGCAGATAGTTTGACATATTTTGATATTTGACATTTCCGATATCAAGATGGCGCTGTTTATGAAATTTGCCGTGATTTCGTTTCAGATTTGTTTTAACATGAAAATAAAATTTTGTAGTAGGTTTTATGACTAACACCATTTGGGACCATTCACACTCTTAGCAGGCCCTTCAGCCGCCATACTGTCGGCCCTATGGCATCGAACGTTTGTGCCTCTCTGCGAGTTTGCATTTCTCTAATTGTTCAAAATATGAAGCTTGTATCTATTGACCTTGAATTTGTTAGTTACTACTTTTTACTCGAAAACTCGACCAACAGGAACATAGGTGTCCAAAACTGTCAGATTTTTTCAGGCTGCCTAAGGGCTTTTGACGCAGCCTAATGATTGTTATCTATCGACAACATCAAATGACTTAACGTGTAAAGCACGGAGGATGTCGAGATAGAATATGCTACTAATGGTGACCAATCCAATACGGGTCTCGTTTCGTCTCACCGTCGCGTAGTTTGACACGCGCATTAGCTACTCGTACTTCGGATACGCGCGCCGCGCTTGGTTAACGAGCTTCTTGTTAAAGGACATTATGTAGGTGTGCTTTAGGTTTAAATTCTTTATTATTGGGACTACTACTACGGAACCCTACATTGCGCGTGGTTTGTCACGGCACTTGACCACTGATTATGCTTAGATTAATTACTCTTGGATAGGAATCATGTTGGTGAAATCGGATAAACTGCCAGGTTGTGTTGACAATACCTCTACGAGCGTTATTTTTATGATCGGCTTAATGTAGCATCCTTTTGAATGCTGCTTTTGGTGGAATCGGTCACTGGCTAGACTTTATGTCGCTTTTAGAAAGAAAAGAAAGAAAGAAAACATTTAGTCACTTTTTATAATATCCACCAGTGGATAAAACAGGAAAATAAGATAGAGGCAGGTCTACTCTTAACCTCGACACCACAGGGCCATTACAGCGCAGTTGTATAAAGCTTTCGCTCTGTCTCTTTATTTATGCATGCTGACATGAGTCATGCATGGAAAGTACGTGTATGATTGTTTGGAGATTCAAGTGGTATCGTTCTAGTTTGGTCTAATTTTTATTAAAAGCAATTTGATTGCCTCAAAAGATATTTATGTTATTTTTGGTCAATTTTTTTTTATCGTTAACATCTGGACCAAAAAATAGAACTGGTCAAGCTCGAGTCAAATTTGCACACCAAGGGTCCCTCAGCACCTTTTTAGAATCCTTAATCATTTTTGTGTGAAACCAATTTTCCAAATCCTTTCTTTAATAAAATAAATTTGTATGACAACGAGGACTATCAGGTGGAAATTGTAATCCATTTTTTGTTTGTTGTGCAATATTAGAAACTACCGTTAGCACGATGTCAAACCATTCCGAGCAGCTGATCTAAGAAACGGTAGACTTTTCACAAAATTACTTCAATTAGCACTTTCAAAATTATCCTCCGACTTAATGGGACCTCTTTGAATGGATGATGACGGTAAACAGCATGTACAGTGGGCTACAAGAAAAGTTTACCACCTTAGGTGTCAATGTAAGTTAACGTGGTATAATTTTCTCTTAGGCCTATTGTACTTAGCGTTGCGTTATTTACGAATTCGTGAATGGGGGAAAACGGTTACCACGGCCTATGGATTTCTGCAATATCCCCATACAGTATAAATAGAATTTAGGTATTTTTATGTAATTTTTGTAATAACCTACATTGTCCCTCTGCTGGGCAAAGGTTTCCCCCATTCTCCTCCACTCATATCGTTCTACAGTGACTGTCTCCCATCCACTGTTAAATCTCGTCAAATCACGCACCAACGAAAATTTGGTCTACAATACAATATTAGTCTAGATCAGTAGTTCCCAAACTTATTTTTCTCGTGGACCACTTTCAAAATTTTACTGGTTTCGGTGGACCCCCTGCTGCTACATTTCTACCACATTCTTAAAGTCGCCAAAAAATAAAAATTGTGTCACTTCTGAGTTCTGTCCCTATATTTCGATATGTAAAATAAAAACGAAAAATGGTACATTTTATATCACTTTATTTATTAAAAGAATAGAATTACAAGAAAAAAATATTAAGGTAATATAGGTTCAGGTCATAATTTTAATTAATGGGAAGGATGTATCTGATGGAGTGTCAGCAAACGATCAATGTTTGGCTTTATTTTTGTGAGCAATAACCGCAAATCCCCCCGCTCTGTGATGTTTAATTTGCTCCTTTTTTTTGTTAAGAGGTTTGTAACGGCACTAAAACTCCTTTCGACAAGATATGACGAGGGAAAAGCTATTAAAAATTTCCTTGCGATTTCCCACAGTCCAGGATATTTTTCGGGTATTTCTGCTTGCAGCCAAAATGTTGGGTAGCCTTTTCTAAATTTCACCTTCAGCTCCTCATTAGTGCTTAGCTCGAGCAGCTCCTCTTGTAATACAACATTGGCCACTTCCGTTTCATCAAATGGATTTATTATCCATGGTGGTATATCCATCGTCAGTATATCTTCAAACCTGGTTTTGAAGTCATCATGCAGGGCACTTAAATGTTGACTGTAGGTATGGATATCCTCATCAATACATTCTACCTGCGACAAGTTTGGAAATTGAGAGAATTCGCGCCGACTAATGTTTTGCTTCATAAATTTCAATTTCCCAAGAAAAGCCGAAATTATCCCCTTTGTTTTTATTAAATTCAGGCTGTCCCCTTGTAACTGCAAGTTAATATCATTAAATTTTTTAAACAAATCTGTCAAATACGCAATGTCTGCTTTGAATTTGATAAAGTTTTCTTTTAAATCTGGATCTCTACTTTCTAAGAACTCTAATATGGAATCGAAAACAGAGTAAAATCTCGTTAAGCATGCACCTTTCGACAACCAGCGTACTTCAGTATGTAAGAGCAGTCGTTGGAAGTCTTCATCATTTTCGTCGCACAATTGAGCAAATAAACGTGTATTCAATGCATTGCTTCTGATTTTGTTGACAGCTTTTATTACAAAATGAAGAGATTGGTTCAACCTGTCACTTAAATGTTTTGCCACAAGATGTTGTCGGTGGATTACGCAATGAATAGCTGTAAGTCCTGGTATAATTCTTTTGAGATGACTTATAAACCCACGATATCGCCCGACCATTGCAGGAGCTCCGTCTGTTGCCACTGAAATAATGTTTGTAAATGGGATCGATTTTTCCGTAAAAAAATTACTCAGGACATTAAATATTGATTCGCCTTTAGTGTCAGTCTCCAAAGTTCTGGCAAATAGCAATTCTTCGTGAATTTCTTCCTCAACAATAAATCGGACATATGCCAATAGTAATGCTTCATTACTGGGTAACGTTGACTCGTCCAGTTGTATAGAAAAATGAGTTTTTTGCAGATGATTGCACAAAAAGCTTTCGATATCAGAGCTCATTTCATCAATGCGTCTTTGTACAGTATTGTTACTTAATGGAATTCTTTTTAGTACGTCAAATGGAGATTTGTGCAAAACAGTTTTTAAAACCTCTTCAACAGCGGGTAAAATTAATTGTTCTCCGATAGTGTGCGGTTTTCCAGATTTTGCTATAAGTAATGAGATATTGTAAGATGCCCGCAAGCCATCATCGTTACTTTGAGATGTTGAAGCGAACATACTGTGCATGGTGGGTCTCTTTCCATATTTTTCTTTCAATGTTTGAAAATATTTTAAATCTTTACCTATTTTATCAGTATGACACCTTTTTAGATGATCTTCGAGCTTTGATGGTTTCATAGAGTCATTGCTCAAAACTTTGTTGCATAATAGGCACATGGGCAATTGTTTGTCTGCCTCTGATGGAACAAAACCATATTTCAAATAATCGACACTATATTGTCGACATTTTTTCTTTGCCATGTTTCGTGTCAGTTACCTTACCTGTAAAAAAAATGTTTTAGTAACCAAGTTTTTTTCTGAATATAGGTATCACACCGCAGCCTTTGTCAGCACGCGGAAATAGAATTACGGCTTGTAAAGGGACCAACTAATAAACCGCTGAGACAAATACAAACGTTTTCACAAAACGGTATCAATTTTAAAGTACATAATTTACCACTAATTTTTAATAGTATAAATAAAAATTTGTGTACTCAGTATCGAATACTGATCATATTTGTGTAGGAAAAAATAAACGTCGAAATCCCAAAATTGTCCATAAAAACGATAACTAACATTTTATTAAATCAATGAGTTCACGCGCTCCGTGTATTTGCGTATTTTTTGTCTGCGGCTTCATTGTTAAAACGTGACAAACAGGCATCGAAGTTCAAGCCCCGCCCTTTTCCCGTCGCCCGCGCACCGCTCGCTCTTTCCGAAAAGGAATAGTTTTGATAAAATAGTTACTTCAAAATCAATTTAACATGATTATGAAATTACTGTTTTATAAAATTAGTAGTTATTTGCAAGAAAAATTACAAAATTAATTGCTCTGCAATATTGCTTATTCGGCCTTTTTAGAGAGGCAGTGCTTCTCTCGTGAAAAAACAATTGAATAAAACGTGCTGTGTTTGTCTTCAAATCGAAAGAGGACAATTAAAATATCTGTAAGTTACTAAGTTACCTATCTATACAGGCCGTTGTGATCAACCGACTAGTACACGTAAACAAAATACTTAAGTACTATAACAAAAAAAGGTAGGTTACTTACTTTTCTCCGGCACTAGCAAACACAGATATAAATTTTCTCACAACTTTTTTCCAAATTCCGCCTTGTTTTCGAAATTCCGGAAACAAATGAATGCGTTTGGTTGCCTTTGGCATCAAGTATTTATAGTGTTGATCAAGTTCATGTCTGAACAAGCATTAAGCATTGTCGGGCGGATAGCGCTTTGCAAGTCTGTACACGAAATTGTACGTAATATCGAATACACAAGTTTGGACAAGTAACAGTCGCTTGCCTTATTAAAATATTATCTGCTTAGATAGGTACTTAAAACAATGTAGGTAGGCCCTTATAAAAACTATGCTTACATTTTTGCTCTTTACTATCAAAAGCAGATAAATTTTCGTGGACCCCCATTAACATCTTATGGACCCCCATTTTTTGTTCACGCCTACGTAGACCCCCAGCAAGTCTCCCGTGGACCCCTGGGGGTCCACCTGGACCACTTTGGGAATCACTGGTCTAGATAATAAACGACCAATACAATACAATACATAACTCTTCATTGCATAGCAAGGAAACATTTACCTCTACCTCATCCCGATCTACCTCTTTTTATTTATTTATTTAGATGCATGTAACAGGTTACAATCATCAAAGTTACAATATCGAATACAAAATGAAATGTCATACTGCAACCTAAAACGTATCTCTTTATTATACAACTCTCAGACTTTCCTCTGTTATAGTGGTTGACTGGAAAAGATCCCTCATAGGGATTAAGTCCGCCATTGTACATTAATATTTAAGCATTTTTTTTCTCTTGATGTTGTATTAACTATTTTTTTTTATGTACAATAAAGAATTTTACATACATAGGTACATATATGCTCTTTATTGCACCAAAACAAAAATTTCATTAAGTCTGTCAATAGTTAAATTTATTTAAATTTCTTTCAAAATTTCTTCAATGACTTCAACAGATTGACTGTTTTAAAACTGATCTTTAAAAATCGCGACTTTTGTTTCGTTTCATGTTAATTCAGGAGAAATTTAATATTTTAAGGGCAACGTTGTTTGTACGATCCTCTGTTGGCTAAATAAGAAGATATCTTCATCAACAAATATTTCTCATTTGTTGAGTAAACAAGTAATCAAGCAAATCTCGCAGAGTGAGCATCGCAAAGTAAGTTGTGGGATACTACTTTGAGTTAGTAGCCCATGACTACAAATACCTATATATAAAATAGATTTCGAAAGGCCAAGTATATAATTATGTACTAGAAGATACATCAAAATCGGTCAACTGCGAGTCGGACTCGCGCTCCATTATCTCTGAAAACCGCAAACTGACCAGGTTCATGAGATACAGTCTGGTGACAGACGGACAGCGAAGTCTTAGTAATAGGGTTCGGTTTTGCCCTTTGGGCACGGAATCCTAAAACATTAGTAGTAAATCCAACATTAGAATAAAAAAGAAATAAATTTTGAAATTTGATAAAAACTATTCTGAGCTATAATTGACTTATAAATTTACAAACAATCCTTTTCTTATTAATGGCGATTAAAGGCTAATCGTCTTAAAAATACATTTAACATCAATAGAAAATGGAGCCCACGCCAAAGGATAGGGGCATTTTTTCTTTGTAGAGCAAAATTAATATTTTAATCGAAAGCTTTAACAGCCTGGCCACGGGGGAAAACGCCACGGCGAATTTCGCCACGATGTCACCGGCGACTAAAATAAATACATACCAAATGCACTAAAAAGCCACGGGAACTGGTGACTGCTGAAACTGGAGGGTAATCGCGCTATTGCGAATGAAAATCATTAGACGCGCTGGTTTTGTATTCTCAAAAAAATCCCTCGCGGTTTTCTTTTGGTAATTACGTTAACATGAATTTCAATATGCGCCATTGCCCTCCTGGTGTTGGGAGAGGCCAGAAAAACAGCGTAAAACTAAGTAAATTAACTAAAGTACTAGATATTCATAAAAATAAATAAAGTTTTCTTAGGCTTATTTTAACTACGAGTAAAATGTGTTCATGCACGACTAGAGATGGGCGCCTTCCCGAAAAATTTCCCATTTACTCCCCGAATTTGTAAAATTTCCCGGGAATAAATGGGAACTTATAAGTTTTTCCCTTTACTACTCTTTGCATTTCATTTTTTCCCTCTTGAATTTCTTCCAGCTGGCCATCTCTATGCACGTATAGTTAAGACACACACACAAATATAGTTAAGAGAGAAAGATAACATTTAGTTAAAATAAGCTTAATATTATTTTTTTTATGAATTAAACAATAGATAGATTTTTAAGTAAATGAGTACTCATGCAGTCCCAATAGATTATCAATCATATCAATGACCTCTTTGATCACTTGGTTTGAGGAATTTGCAAATTAAAATCTTAATAGCGCTTCACACCTTTTTAAAAAATTCGTATCGTGAGAATAGAGTCATTATGTGATTTGCAACGGCCACTTCGAAATCATTTAGCGAAAGATTAGTCAAAGACAAAAGGTAAGGCACGTGAGTAGAGAACGGAACAGACAACACTTTGTAACAGCGAGAAAGAGATGACTGTTTCTTTACGTATTCATATGCTCGACCAATGTGAGTGTGTGCGCATTACGGTGAGATGTAGGTTAACTAAACTCTTTTTTTCATTTCATGAGACGAAATGTAAAAATATTAAAAAATGTTTAGTAGAGAAACATAAGTTTCTACTGGCTTTAAATGAAATCTTACCCCATGAAAATATTAACAAATTCTGTGATTCTCAAACGTTTCAAAAATTTTAAGACTAGGTACCAAACAAATTTAGCTTTGACAGACTTGACAGATACCAATTGCAATATGGCCGTATTACATCCCGTAAAGATTTAATTTATTATAGTATTTTTTTTTTATACAATTTAGTAGGCAAACAGGCACGCGGCCCACCTGATGGTATGTGGTTACCGCAGCCTATGGACGCCTGCAATATCAGAAGTATCACAGTATCATATTAATTAAATATGTTTTTTAAATTTTTATCTGTTATTATCTTATGAATAAAGTCCCATATTTACAATATTTATGATAATGAATATAGTATACCTATAGCTGTATAAAACTTTCTCTCTGTTTCATTATTTACTTTTTAATTTAAAAAATATTCTGCAAAGTATGCAATTTAAATACATTGCATGGATAATCGCAATATTATTGGGTATATTATTAGAATTGCGTAACTACTAAAATTTTATCTTTATTGACTTGCTAGTGTTGAAAGGTCAATCGACCCTTTACACGCTGGCTAAGAATACCTCAACCATGAGATTTTTGTAACTTTTGTTTAGTTATTGTAGAAAGTCACGCTTTACATATTTGATACTAGCTGTTTCACGCAGCACCGCCTGCGTCAAAAAATAGCCTATGTTTGACCCTGGGTCTTCAACTATATCCATACCAAATTTCACCAAAATCTGTTCAGCGGTTTGGCCTTGAAAGCGTAACAGACAGACAGACAGAAACAGAAAGACAGACAGACTTTCGCATTTATAATATTAGTATAAATATAATACAAAATTGTTCCCATGTAAAAGGTATTGTATTTATTAATTTTATGAACGTATTCGTGGATCCATAAAATACCTACATTTGAAAGACAACATTTAACAAAAAGTGCTGGAAAAAAAGCGCTGTTATTTCTGCTAAACTTCTTTTATGAAGTGGCTCCATTTTCTAAGCATGAAACCATTATTCTGTGGGTAAAAATAATTCAAAGTCCTACCCTGGTGGAAAGCAATATAATAGCTGCGGTGACCGTGTAATTTGCCTTTAATAAAGCAATTAAAGGAGTATTTGTAACGCTCAATGTGTTTTATTGTTTTAGTTAACTGATATTTTAAGCTTATGCTAGTTAAAAACTAGCAAACCCTGGTTTTAGTTGTTTATCAGAAAATTTAGGAATTATTTGAGTGGTAGTGTCATATTATGTTAAAAGCCTATTTTAACCGAATAAAAAAATAGAGGTGTTACTTCATTCTATTGTATGTATTTTTTTGAGCATGTAAAATTCGGTACGTATTCATTTAGTACCACAAAAGAAATTAACAATTAAAACAAACATTAAATATAAAATAAAATCTACCAACAGTATTACCAACGAAATTTAAAATATTTTTTTCACAGGTTATATAAGAAAATATTTCTTTTTCCAATGGTTTCAAATACAACCTATTAAACGTAATACATAATACATAAACGCATTATGTAAAAACTATGTTGTAAAACGGAATATCATTGAAATTGTGTAAAACCGGTCACCTCTGGGGTTCAAAGATAATCACTGAGAAGGGTTGACAGGAGGACTAAAGACTAGTAGAAGGCTAGTCTAGCATTCTGTAATCTGTGGTTATACTATCAGCGTGATTGATGAATCCTATAGGTACTTATGAATGATGATTTTTACAAAAAGGGCATCAATAAACTGCCATTGCGTTCGCAGGTATCATCAATTGCATCTACAATCTACACTCGTCACAATCCTCCTCCAGCCAATCCTCAGTGCTACTTTTGAAAAGTGTGAATCACGTGAAATCGGCGAGTCGAATAATTTTTGTTTGATATCAAACTATTTTCATTCGACATATGTATATGCCATACAATTCAAAAATAGGGTTATCCTGAGCTAAGTGCTTTTATCCTTGCAAAATTCGTTTGACCAAGGATTGATCCTTTAGACAACCCAAAAATGTAGATACTCATATTTAACAAATATCATTTATATATCAGTAAAGAAGATACAGCAATATCAATTCCCCAAAATACGAAAGCATTGTTTGGAAGTCCTTTGAAGGCATCAATCACGATAGACAGACAAACAAACGGATTTGATATGAATAACGTTATAATATAGCCAAGGACACAGGGTACGCTGCCATTCAGTTTAATTCAAACGATCTGTGTAATAGTGATGCGGCATTTGCATATCGATAAAATAATGAAATAGTTTTGCTTAAATTAACTTTTCCACTTCCAAAGCGCAAGTGGAGAAGAAGCAACGCCACAAACTTCACTGCAGCATTTTCTTTAAATATAACTAAATGGAGCAAACATTAACTTGTCACTACGATTCAAAATATTTTATTGTTCTAAGAGATTATTTAAGTGAAGATATTAATAAAATTTAATTTTGGCAACGCTGAGTGTACCTCTCATATCCAAAGATTCGCGATTTTTACCGACCGTTCTAGAACATAGCCCTAGGGCTTTGTCCTATAAAAGTGCATGACATCCAAAATTTTACAGAAAATACTAGAACTTAATTGAAAAATTAAGTCAATATTTCAAACCTATTCCGGCAGAAATGGGCAGCGCGGCGTTATGATTATTACTAATATAATAAAGTTTAACAGATTACGAAAAATCGTACTATTTAAAAGTGTCTTTTATAAATGTTTACTTCTAAAATAATTTCATACTTCGTTCCACTTCTAGGTAAAGAACTTACAAACAGTCATAAATAACAAAAACGGTGTTTTTAAATTCAACATATGTTAATTATATCATGTGTTGACGTAACTTTTAGTTCGTTAATTCACTTAAATTTAATATATTTTTAACGACGATGGGTCTAAATCTTGTCTAATAATTTGTAATATATTTGGCTTCTTAGAAATGGTAAAATTCTCAGATATTTTTCTTCATTACTTTGTTAATTGCTATATCAATATCAATTAAAATTTATCGATAGAATCCTATTAAATACTTTTTTTTTTCTTTGTGCTTTCATTCTTCATGGAGATCGCTTGCCACCCAAGGTATATTTATATTTCCTTTTTGTTATTACAAAAAAATCCAGCTTGCGTCCTATTTATTTTGTTTCAGTTAAATGTAAAACTAACATTACGAACATTTTTCCTCATACAATCTTACCAGTACTTGCTCTCTTGTTTAATTAAGAAAGCGACATGAAAAATCACTGCCATTGTCCTTATTTCGTTATACTATTCCAGTTTATTGCTCTTTGCTTCTAATACACACTTTATCTATTTTAAATTTTTTTTTGTACAACCAATTGTTGAATACACGTCAAATTTACTTCAAATCATTTAGGAATGTTAAAAAGGCTATTTTTATCTAATTATCTTCTAAGTTATGGTTATTACTAAATAAGTGTTGCTCTAACGCATTCTGGTCAAGTAATTACTCGTGAATTTGTGTTTGTTATACATTTGGCAAATTAATTAGAACATTTGTAAATTTAGGTTGTTAATTCAAGTTGTTTTCAATTGTAAGAGATTGTATTTTGGAATTTTCTTATAACTCCGTAATTATAAATTTCTAAATGTTAGATACAAAAGTTTGCAACTATTTGTTTCAATGTAAACGGAAAGGAAATGTTAACCCTCAAAATTTTAAAATTTCTTTATTTTCAATTACATTGTTAAATAGCAACAATTCGTGTTTATTAAAAATCTCTATCCGTAACTGACTTAATTAAGACTAGTTTTTAAAAAGTTCCCATCTTTATTCAGCATTCTATTTATGGCTAACAATTAAAATATCGATATTTTTTTCCACCAATGCCACACACTATGCGTCAGACAGACTGGTTCTTGCTTTGGGACAGGATTCGAATCTGGTTGGACAAGTCCGCGCCTATTGAATTTGAATTAGAAAATCTATGGGAACTAAAAATCGTTTGCTAATGATGTAGGGTGGGTGCAGAAAGAAATAATCGTAGAATTTTAAGAACTTCCTAAACTTACTTCTCGAGCATGCTTAAACTAGCATGCTTCATTTTTAGTCTAAAATTGTACAAAAGAGGTGTTAAATCAAATCAAATCATCTTTATTTGTGAAAACATTGTGTTCATTGAGTTAGTGAGGCCTGCATGATCGTTACTTTCGTGCGTGTCAAGCAACGGCAAGTGTTGTCTGATTTGGATTGGTTGCAACATTTTTTTTAAGTCGAGCTTCTTCCTGCTTCGGAATTTTGGAATGCACTGTATTTATTTAGGTTATTTATTTTATACAAGTAAAAAATAAACGGCGGTCTGAATGCTTAAAGCATTCTCTACCATTAAACTACTTTAATACGGGCTTTTCGCATTTTCACGGCTTTTTTTCGGTAAATTGTGATGATGTGAATAAATAATTAATGAACGCAATCAAACCGTATTAAAATAGTTGATTTAATCGATATCCATACTTCCATACTAATATTATAAATGCGAAAATCTGTCTGTCTGTCTGTTACACTTTCACTTCCAAACCGCTGAACGGATTTTGATGAAATTTGGTATGAATATAGTTGAAGACCTGGGTCAAACATAGACTACTTTTTGGGAAACAGCTAGTCTGTAATAATCGCGAAAACATAAAAAAATCATTCTCTACCTGTCGTTCGTATTGTTTTGCATGATTTTATTTAGATGACGCCACTGACTTCACTTTTGTATGCCTAGTAGGCTAAATGTGTATGTGCTTAATATTTTCAATGTAACATCTTGAATTCAACATGTTTACAAAAGAATAAATGATTATTGATTATTGGTTATCCAATGGAGATACAGATAATTTGCTGTAATAAAATCTTTGCTTTTACGTGTAGCTTCGAAAAAGTTCAGTTAAAAAAACGTATCGAAGAAAAGGATAGAGTTGATAATACACAAACTGAAATTTCCCAAAAGGGATACAATACTTCCTCGTGGAATCAATCATTAGGCGGCCTTGAACCTTACCCCATTGCAGGAAGTGTTTAAAGCTACCCCCCTTGGCCGTCGTGGTACATGAGTAGATATAGCGAACATAGGGAAAGCTTACTATGAATAAGATATTCTTAATACCCACTTGACGATCTCTGTTTAACCCAAAGGTTGGTGCTTCACTACGTATATAGTGATAAATGAAGAACCGCTCGACCGATTTTGTGCAAACTTCACATAAACCATCTACTAAATAGTCCGAACAAAGCCTAAACATTTGGTTTGGATAGGTAAGCCCGTTCTTGAGTTATAAAATTACAACAAAAAGTGACATTGATTTTTATATCTATTATTGTCTCCCTATTTGAAATCGAAGAATATTAAATTATATAAAAAATATTTCAACATCATCATCATTTCGTTTAGGTTACATTGACAATCGACCATGTACACCCTGGTGTCAGAGTTGTGCGGAACCGCCTCAACGATGAAATATTTTAACGATTCCAAAAAAGTATAACAAAAGTTTGGAGGTTGGCAACTTTGGTATCGATCCCACTGTTAAATGAAGTTTCAACTCTATTGCTGTATATTTGCTCATGTGACCATAGGTCACCCCCACCCGGCTTTTTAGGGACACCAACAGTTTGATAACAAAAACAAGTGGTTTAGAGGTACAAATTAGTTTGGAGGTACAAAACTGAATTTTAGAATCACTGATGAAAGAATTTCAATATTCCTGCTGTACATTAATAAATAATAAACGTCATAAATGTAAACATAAAGTCTATTCCCTTGTGCAAGAAATTCTATATCAATTAAATTCCATTCTTATTGGAAAGGATCCGTGAAAGTGTAAAAAAACCTAGGAAGTGACCGTGACTTGGATGGGTTGCCGAGTAACATGAGATTCACTGGAAGGCAATTACGGCTGATTGTCCCAAAAGATATAGGTAGATTGTGATTACACAAAGTCAGATCCAGGCAGCTTGAAAAATGAAACTAGTGTTAGTCTTTGTTGTACAAAAATCCCCGACAATTCGAAATAAGTCGTAGGAAATTTAGATGTCCTAGTTCGACAACCGAACTACGCGAACTTTAGATTTAGATCAATCGAACCAACAGGAAATAAAAACCACCATCAAAAAGTCGGTCCACGTGGCGTTAGGGTCTCGTAGCAATGATACTCCAAAAACATACATATCAACCAAAGATGTAACTCTTTTGTACACTCATTTATTTCATGTCTTCTTTTTTATAAGAAAAGTTCGTCACCCCTGCCTTTCCAAATCGATTATCCTCTTCCCCCCTCCCCAGTAATAAGCATGACGCACAAAAATAACAAACACCCACGCATATGTACCAATTTTCAGGAAAAACATTCAAATGTTTTTTTTTCATTAAAATAGATTAATAGGCGTGAGGCCCTTATATTTATATAAATTAAAGATATTCAGTAGATAACGTGTGGTGAGGTTGCAAATAAAGATGGGCAGCGGGAAGAAATTCAAGAGGGCAAGAATGAAACGTAAGGGGAAGAAAAGGAAGGAGTAAATGGGAAATTTTCCGGGAAGGCGCCCATCTCTAGTTGCAAACATACATGCAAACTCACTCACTTTCGTATTTATATTATTAGTTTGGATCCCAAGCTTGCACTTCAGATCCCAGGGGTATGCTAAAAACATAAGTTAACCTATGTATGTAGCGTACCTTAGGCCTATATCCTGAAATTTTCCATACACATTAGTAAGATTACTGAAAATAGTTTAAAATACAGATAGTTTGATAGAAACTGAAAGTGATTTGAATTCTGTAAGTGTTTGTATTCAATATATAAATATATAGAGATGAAAGGATAGAAAAGCGTGAACAGAAGAGAAACTAGAAAATTCTTAACTAACCGTACTTTAGTGGATTATCCCGAGTCTCTACCAAATATAAAACGAAGGAGACTATATCGATGGCACAATTAAAAATATTGTAGCGTAGCTAACTGGATAAAACATTGAATATCTGCGCCCGCGCAGAACAATTAGCTTATCACTCAATTCGCTCATGTTAAATACTACGTATTTACTGATTTCGCGCGTGTACGGTGCGTAGTAGCATTGTCTATGTTAAATATTGATATGTGTTTTGTTTCTCTTTCTCTCTTTAGTCTCTCTCGAGTAGCCCCAGTCTATGCCATTCCTCTCTGTCTTGGACAATCTCAATCTACTTCATACCTGCTGTTCTAATATCATCAGCCCATCGCATCTGTGGTCTTCCTTGTTTTTCATCTCAAGGACTCCACTCCACCAGAGACTTGCCCCATGAGTCCCTTTTCTAGGTGACATGGCCAGCCATTACCATACTCTCAATACGCCCGAATCAAGACAATTTATTTTTGTTTCATATATGCGCGACAATATTTATAGGCACCTTGTTTGTATATCCTTAAGTACCTATAAATACTTTATTTTTTACTTTGGAAATTGTTATTCTGTTATTATTTATTCCCCTAGCGTGTGTGTGTTATGACACATCGCATGCTCCCCAGGGTTAGATATACCAAATGGTAATGGTATCTTTCCTCACTTATCATAATGAATGTGCCCAAATACAGTACGTTACTTAAATATTTTATTACTGTACAAACTTTATCCCTCGGCTTATCTGTAAATTCTATGGTAAAAATCTTAAATCATCTGTTCGAAAAAAAAAAAATTTAGAGCCAAAACATCTCTTTGACAATCTGAATAGGTCCTAATCAGTCCGAGAAAGTAATGAAAATGTGTTATTAAAAAGAAATAGAAAAAAGAAGTTCCTTAAAGTGTTATTCTCAGGTTAAAAACAGAAATCAAGTTATATTTACAGTGTTACTAACTCATCGCATATATGGTTGCTAACTCATCACCTATTTATAAGGTTCCCTTTCTGTGCAAGCTTTTACTGAGTATCTGCTTCAATTTCATCTAAAAATATCTATGCTAACATTGTAATGAAAAAGTCAAACTTTTTTCTTTGAAAGTAAGTAATCTTATTTTTATTTATTCTTTTAGTTGGCTATCAAGTACTGGATCCGCGGATATGCGCGCGGTCATCGTAGCAGTTTCGTAGCGGTTACGGCGTAGCCGATAGACTAAATGACAACTCGAGGTACCTGCCTAGGATATTTTTAATTAATTTCATTGTTCTTTTGTAATGAATGGATTTATTAACTATTGTCGATTCCGCGACTTGATTTCCAACATCTTTTTGTTAAGTCGAATTTCAACTCACTACTTTTTTCTGATCTCGTCCCCACTCTAAATGTCTGTACAGAAACGCAAGCTCAAATTAAGCTTTTAGGAAATTATTTAACCACTCACATTTTTATGAGCCAACTTCGTGCCCATAGAAAATTAAAAATTTAACTTATATATTTTAACAATATATTGGTTGTAAATATTTATAATTAGGGCGATATTAAAGAGATTAAATAAACAAACATAGATAAGCTTATCTAAATCAAAAAATATCCTATTTCTCGTTTCTAACAGTTAACCCGTTCAAAACAAAAACAAAAGAAGATACTAGACACGACCTCGTACAAAGTTTATTACAAGAAATGTTTTCATAGAAATACGGCGTAGTTGCGTGGCCATGGCGCGGCCGCACAGGGCCCTTTCTCCCTTTAGTGCCCCTTACGCGGCCGAATTAAAAATACACATGCCACGTAACACGGCGAGCTGTTTTGCAACAACTAAATTCGTCTAGGCTGCTTTTTCAAGGTCATATTGTCTAATACGTTCGTGCGTAAGACACCAGAAAAAAACTTCATTAACGATCGCTGGCGTGACGTATGGCCACAGATCATGAAACTCGCAGATGTTACTATTAACGGCTAAGTTTAATGCCTTCAGGCAGCAATATATCAGGACACAAGTGTTGGTTATTCTCTACGCTTGATAAAAAAGAAAGGTAATTTGTTTATATTGGTTGTAGACTTGTAGGTAAATTATAACCATGCAAAAATTTTGGTTTTCATAATGCTTTTTTCTGAACTGGGAGGCCCTATTAGGGTGTCTTAGAGAACAATAGGTAATATTTTTTATTATGTACTTACCTTTCTTTTTATTAAAATCAATCTTCTAAATCACTTTACAAATTTGAATGCGATTTCCACCATTATCAACGTAAGAATATGAAGCTGGGTCAGGTAACAGGTAAATTTTACATTCATATCATTTGCCAAACTAAATATTAAAGGACAAATTAGGTATTTATATTAAATGAATCATCATAAGTACCACCTGATTCCAATCGTGCACAATATTATATTTATGAACAAACGACGAAATTAAATACCGGAATACGTTTCAATGTCATCGAAATTGGCCGCAATTTCCCAACAATAGTAAATACCTATAGTATAGCGTATATTACTAATCTGCGTACGATAAAGGGGGGAATTTCTGTGTTTATTAGTGTGTATTCGGTGTTAGCATTAGCTAAATATTTAACTCACAGAATTATACATAACAATATAATAAAACCTTTGACTAATAAGCATTTTCATAGAAACTTGAAATACTTACATACTTAAACATGGCGTTATGAATTTTCGTATAGATGGCGTTTTAAATAAATTAAAAACAACTGCGCAATAACTGAAATGATTGCTTTGTTGCATATAGATATAGTCGTTAGTATACAAATATCTCAGAAATACATGTTATTAAAACTCTATGCTAAAACTATATGTACTTTAATTATCGTACGCTTAAATGAAAGTATAGAGTTATATGTTAATTTGTTAACAAACTTTATTTAGGTACTCTCATTTTTCACCCTTCTTAACACAAAATTTAAACTTTTAACCTAACGCACTGCATATTTATGAATGAATGAATGAATTTATTTTCAAGTAACAAAGACTCATTTTGTTAGTATGGATTACAGGCTATGTTAGTAAGGATAGCAAATAATATAAGTACTTTAAAAATTAAAGTGGCCATTCCTGCACCTACATTTATATCATAAAATTCATATTTTTTGATCATCTTATCCCACAAATTTTAAAAAATCCTATAAACCGTTGTCTTTTATAAGTATATTTTTTTAAATTGTGCAAACGATAGTGTTGTGTTCGCGGAAAAACCACGCATATTTTTTAGTCTATGGCCTTCGGGTCAACGGCCGGGGCCTCCGAATCGCGCGGGTTTCAAACTGAAGCGCGAATTTGTCGCACGCTTTGTATGGCAAAATAACTCGTAAGCGATTAGGAAAAATTAATGTTCAAATCGTGATTATCCGTTTCGAATTTTCGATGTTTCGAGAGTATGCGCGTTTATATTACCAATGAAGCAAGATTCCCATATGAGGAATTAGAATTCAGCGCGTTTAGGTCAATTTGTGGTTTTTGTGAATTTGTTTTCAATAAAAAAAAAGCATTAGGGATACCGACATGTTTGTTGGGAGTTTATAAATTCCAACACGCATTCAAATAAGTAAAGGCATTTTGTCAATTAATTTTAAAATATTTTTTGTTTTATTAAACTGTCGAAATATACACCAAAAAGTGTTATAAATCTCATGAAAGATTAATTTCATTACATTATCGCTTGACGACCGCTTTTAGCAAAAATTTCTTGGTTTGTTTGAATGTGCTAATCTCCAGAACTACAGGTAAGTTTTTCGCATTCGATGGCCCAATTCTTGAGGAAGGTTAGTTAGTAGAGTTGTATTTTTAGCCGCGTGTCCCACTTTTGGGCAAAAGCCTTTTCCTATGAATTTATAATTATTTAGTTTCTGATCTGTTATTTATTTAAAATTTTATTACTTACCTAAAATGGTAAAATTAAGTGTCACAGAATTGGTGTATTTGTGTGAGTGAAACTTGTACGTGACAGACGAAACGTTAAGAGCTTAGATGTTTTTTGTGTCGTATGTAAGATTACATCTATACAACACAATACAAATACTTTTGTTGCACCAAAATAAAAAATATTTAATACTAATAATTTGCAGTGTGTGCAGTGTGCGATTTGTAATAACTTATTACAATAAATTATTTATTTATAAATCTTTATTGTACCACAAGCAAAAAAGAAAAAAAAACTTTTACAATTACAATATGTGTATCTTATGTCTTATTACTAGGAATAATTGTCATATTTTTCGACCTAAAAGGCTGATAGACTTTTGGTGGGAAGCTGAAAAGAGCAGTATCGGCGCTGTATGTATTTTATTTTCCTAAATTTATGTTTTTTTGAGTGTTTCTTTTTATTAATGGTGGATTATTATTCTCAAAGTGTTCGATAACAAGCGTGAGTGTTGGGAAGTGATACAGAGTTTGATCTATGTGATTTTCATGCTTGTTGCCAAAAGTTCCTAGTAATCGCTAAGTGCATTTTGTCTACCACTTCACTTAGCCTGATTCTTCTGACTAGACATGACTGCCGACTAGACTTTTAGACTTGACTAGGACTTGACGAAACCACACTGTAGGACTGAAGAAGATAGAAAAAATATGAAGGGCTATAAATAACTTGTATCCATGGCAGTAAAACACATTATTAAAAAATATAATACTGAAACACGGAGTAGCTCATTAATGCTACTAGTGACGACTAATCTAAGTCAGGGCAGACTCGCCATCGCTTGACACGACACCGCTGGGCATAGCTGAAAAAAAGAGGTATGTTTTTATTCAAAGTATGTTATGTTTGCGCACCTCTGTTATGGTTTGTGCTGTAAATGCTATCATGACGATGTAAATAATCCTATAGAGGCCTCTTTTATTCGAGGATGTTGACTCAAACGCATGTTTATATTTAGCGTATTAGTACCTATGTGTTATATTATGTACTAGCTGTAGCGCCTCGCGCGATGTACTATTTTCTTCTTAAGGTTTTTTTTTTATATTTACATCTATTGGGCAAAGGTTTCCCTCGTTTTTCTTTACATGTCTATTTAGGGCTTAATTAAAAAAAAAATAAAAGCTACGTAGTTAGATTTCGTTTATTAATCACTTTTTTGACACTGTTTAATTCCACCGTGTCCCTGGTGATACGGGGTTAAAACCATTGGACAAATATTTAACATGGTTCTTGAAACTAACCGAATTGACTTTTAGGCTACAGTTACCCACTTATCGTCAGGTACGCATGTTTGCCTACAAAGTTGTAAAAAAAAATTTGAAAAAAAAATATGAGAAAAATGTGACCTCTCTCGTACAAAATCATGACAGTGATAGTGATCAATAGAGATTTAGGGATGTCGAAAAAAAAACTTTTGTCGGTTTTCACTTAATTTGACCAGTGGTTTCAAAATATCCCTGTATATAATGAAGTTTAAAGACAACCTCCACCATTATCCAATATCATGTGTATTTTTTAAATTCAAAAAAAGGTTATCTTTTCTCGTTAGGGGCTAATAAGTTTTTATTTAGTTCATCAATTACCCTTTGGAACTGGAATCCTATGAGGTCCCTGCGGAACCAATTATTTTCAGCCGATTTTGGAATTACTCAAGAAATGACAAAATTATAAACTTTAATGAGCAGATGTCACGCACAGGACCGTAAATTAGAACTTCTGCAACTTTAGGGTTTAGCCCAGACTGACGGCCTAAATTATTTTACACTGAAATAGATGTAGATAATTATATGTAGTGTTGCCGAACTATCGATAGTTTGGCTATCGATAGTTGACCTCGGAAATCATCTACAACATCGATAGGCCTATCGATACTATCGACAGTATCGATAGCTCAGTTTGGTTAATTAGTATTAGTATACTGCAATACTATCGATAGTAGCGATAGTATTGAAGCTCAATATAAAAATTACAATTGATAGTATTGCTGTGTGTCGATAGTATTTAAGCTTACGGGGCAATCGATGCGATCGATAGTATCGACAGTATCGATTTGCCTATCGATACTATTGCTTTTGCCCAACTATCGATAGTCTATCGATATATCGAGCGGCAACACTAATTTCTATAATAATAGGTTAGGTAAGATATATGGAAAATTCAACTGCTTGTTATAAATCAGTACCGCCAAATCAAGAGCCATGTCTTACAGCGTACTTTAGGACCTGGGCTCTGAAGAGTTGGTAAGCTGAGGTCGCAATAGGCTACTTGACTGTGTTCACATTTTGACAAGATTTTTATACGGAACAATATATATATATATATATATATTTATTAAAAAGTAACTGATCATACCGAAAATAACAACAAAATTGGTAATTCTCTCTTTTGTACGCACGAAATCAAGTGGCAGTGACGTCACTCCACCATTAAGTGCGTCCTTTTCTTATTTTTTGTCAGTTTTCCCTTCCACTGGATTTCAAAGGCTTATAACTTATTTAATATTGATCGGATTCAAAAAAATATTTTTGTTTTCAAATTCAAGGCCTTATATTTGTGATACAAAATAAAAAAAAAACAAATGAGTAGAATATAGCCTATTAGTAAAGCACGCTTGGAAGAAAAAAGGATTGAAAATAAAAGTGCCTCCGTGGTCCAGTGGAAAAGACGTTTGCTCGATGGTCGTGGGTTAGATTTCCACAGGAAGTATACTTTGTTTCTAGTTTGGTTGGACATTGTCTGTTAATTATGATGATTCCAAGCTTTGGAAGCCGTTGGCCCCGGCTGCTATTTGGTGGTCGTAAAAGAACTCAAGTCAGAGTCTCTAAGGCGGTTTCGAAAAATCTAACACCAGGGTCTATAGGATATTGACCATGTAACTCAATATGAATGAATAAATAGGTACTATTATATATTTATATACTAGCTGTTTCCCGCAGCTCCACCTGCGGTATATAGCCTATGTTACTCAGGGTGAATGTAGCTTTCCAATGGTGAAAGAATTTTTTAAATCGGCACAGTTGTTTTTGAGTTTATTCATTACAAACATACACACAAAAATACAAATCTTTCCTCTTTATAATATTAGTGTAGATAAATAGATGGTATGATATTATAAGTGTGAAAGTCTGACTCTCTTTTTGTAACGCTTTCACGGCCAAACCGCTGAACGGATTTTGATGAAATTTGGTAAGAATATAGTTAAAGACAGAACAGCTAGTTCCTGATAAAGCGATTTTAAGTCAGTACAGCAGTACTCTGCCCCCACTTGGCAATTCTAATTCAACCTAGATTGCACTGAAGCCAAACAATGTGAAAAAAGATCTAGGGTAATATATTCCATGAATCTGGTGTATCGTATCTCAAATAAAAGTGGCCAAGCGCGAGTTGGCTTTTGTGGCCTATTTGCGTTTTGAAATCTAACGTAGTGGAAGATCTAGTGTACAAGGTGGATTGATCCTTTAAGATATCAATTACTGAACAATCATGAATGAATTTATGAATCGCGATAAACTTCAGCAAATCCAATATTATATCAGGAAAGCCCAGCATATAAAGAAGTTTTGAAAATAACCTCTTAATTCACAATAATTAACAAAAGTATGTTATCAACCAATTTCCGAAATCAGAAAAGTATTTGTTATGTTTATTACCGCATAACTTCGTCATTTCTGAACAGATTTTGAAAATATATTTTTTTAGATCGAAAGGATCTGCTTTCAATTTGTTCCCGTAGAAATTTTATTAAAATCGGTTTCGCCGGGTCAGTAACAAAAATGAAGATGGCCGAATACGAAATATACAGTCATATACTACACTTATATCTCTATATCTTCTCTATATGTTATTCAATTCACACGCACAACTAATTACAGTGCAATAAATATGCGAAAAACATATTTATCTATCATCTCGATTTGATATCAACTAAGTATTCTTTTTACTGCCGCCACAAGATCATTGCTTAGTAAAACTACCTAGTAATTTTACGAGCTTGTCATAAAAACATACGAATGAACCGCTTTTTATTACTTGCTTTACTATACTAGTGATCCGCCTGGTTTCGTGCGGTTTTCAATTAATCTTATTCTATTTTGACACGGAGTAATAACAAAGAGGAGATGGCGTATCGAGAGCTTCCTTACAAACATTGAGTGAGGCTACGCGGGGCGGAAGGCAGACGTGAGGGGAGCTCGGTTTGGCCGAGCGGAGCCCTTTTGACGATCCCCTCTACTTACCAACTACATCTAATCGCTAGCAAATCGAAAATTTCAACATAAAAATATATATATACTTATACTTCATTATATTGCAGATATTTTGAACATTAAAAACATGTTATTTACTTACGTTTATTGTGATCACATAACAGTACAGCATTGAAACACATAGTTTAAAATATTTTACAAAATATTCTAAGCTGAAACGAAACGTAAATTAGAAAAATAAGAAAAACACTACAGCTCGCTCCACGCCACGCATCGTTCACATTTGAACGAAAAATAACGTAAGCCACGCCCATTTCCGACGTCACTGCGCCAATGACCGTAACGGCGCACCAGTCTCCTCAGTCTTCCTGAAGTTTTATCGATAAATAAACACACACAGTTAGGCTTCATTTACACCTGCAATAAAACTTCAAGGAACTTGCAAAGGAAAAAACATCGTTGACTTGCAAGCAAAGGACATGAAACAGCACACGGTGAAGAGTTTCTTTCTCAATGCTTGCAAGTTGCTGTCAAAAAGACTGTCAAATAGCAATTTGCAGAAGTTTTCTTGCATGTAAATAAAGTCATAGGACCACGAAGAAGGAAATAGGACACCATTTATACTGAAAAAAGTACTGATTCCGTGGGATTGAAGAACGCGCGTCTTTTTCAAAGTTATTTATATTGCTTATTTATATAAGACGACATGAAGACTGTAAAAAACAGTAGTATCTATTTTGTTGTGATTTATTTTGCAAATCTGCCAGTAGATCTTTGGATTCGCTAATGAGTAATTCAGTTAGCATTGTTTTCCTTTAGCGAAGCCACAAATCGAATAATTTTTTTTTTTTTTTCTAAAATGGTTCACCTTTGGATAAATTTAATCAATTCCAAAACATTACCTGCAACCCCCTGCGAGGCTATCCTCGTAATCTATATATCATTTATATTTATTCAAGTATTAATTACGTCAAATCCGTAAGTGTAACGGTCGTGACCACCTCAGTATCGAAGTTATGCACCGTTTTCCTGTTGATATCATCTTTGTTACATAGCCTTTTGCGAAAGAATCATCACCATTCCTAAACGAACAAAACATTCGCCCTAAATTCTTAGAAAATTGTGTTGTAAATAAAAGTAAAATGTAAATTTATTTTTTAGAGTTCCGTCCTCAAAAGATTGAAAACGGAATCCAGTTATTGACTTCTGCTATTCGTGTGAGGTTTAGTGAGGCTTAGGAGGGCTCTATATAATTGACCGTTAAATATAATAAAACAATTTATAACTAACTAGCTGTTTTCCGCAGCTCCGCCTGCGTCAAAAAGTAGCCTATGTTTGACGCCGGGTCTTCAACTATAATCATACCAAATTTTATCAAAATCCGTTGAGCGGTTTGGCCTTGAAAGTGTCACAGACAGACTTACGCATTTATAATATTACTAGCTGTTTCCCGCAGCTCCGCCTGCGTCAAAAAGTAGCCTATGTTTGACGCCGGGTCTTCAACGGTTTGGCCGTGAAAGCGTAACAGACAGATTTTTGCATTTATAATATTAGTATGGATTAAGTCCTAAACTTGGAAATAACAAATGAAGCACAATTCAATAAGCAAAATATGCAGGTGGGAATCGAACCCACGACCTACACTTCTTTCGTCAAATACCCTAACTACATGCAAGTTATTTAAGAATGTATATTTATCTAATAAACTTTTTACAATACCTAAACGTATTGCAGTATTGTTGCGGTTAAAATATGAAATTAAAACAAATGCTTCACCATACATTTCACGTTTTATTTCACTTAGTAATCAAAGGCTTTCGAAATCAAACGTTTACCCCGTAGCATTCTCGTAAGTAATAATTATATTTAGATGTCCTGAAAATTGAGACATTCAAAAGATAATTAGGCCTCTGATCAAAGTACTTGCGAGCCTTTACTGAGAATTTATTAGAACTAATTAAGGCAATAGTGCATGAACAGTTTCCGCTCGAAGAACGACAAAACAAAGCGAGGTTAGAAGTGACAACGTTTATTTACGTAACTGAGTGGAACATGCGGATCCGTAAAAATTGCGTCAAATGACGGCGAGCTTCAATCTTAAGCTTCTCTATGCTTCAAAGATATGCTTAGATAAATTCTATTGTTTTATTTTCGCTTGTGTGCGCCTTAGATGTGCCAGATACCTGAAAAATCAGACAGTGTCGATGATCATGGCCACTAACACTTTTCTGAAATCTTTCATAATAGATCATCTTTCTATTGGATTGGTTTTCTGTGTAAAATCTTTTTTTTTTAAACAGGAGGATTTCTTATATTTCTTTGCGTGTTGACTAAATGCGCTGTAATAATATGCATGACTTATACTTTACTCAATAGCTTAGTTACGTAGTCTTTCATCATCATTTCGTGTAGGTTACATTGTCAATCAACCATGTACACCCTAGTGTCAGAGTTGTGCGGAACCGCCTCTCGGCCTTTGACGTGGTTCCATTAACGACCACCAGATGGCGTCCGGGACGTCCGGTCCTGGTCCTGGTCCTTTCGAAGCACGTATTCATCTTTATTATCAGACAATCAGGTGATTTAAGCCTGCAACGCAACGTAGCCTTTGATTGCTGAAAATGCAACTTGTACGGCACAATAGTAAGTAGCTATAAAATGACAAAATACATAGTTGTTCTTCTGCAATTATTATAATTTTGGTCCAAATTGGCTAACAAGCTGCTAAGTTTTGTAATCGCTGAATTGTGTAAAATCGGCCCTATTCAGTTATTTTTGCGTGTTTTCCTCTATAATTGGAAAGTAGTATAGGGGTAATGGAGTAATTACAAAGTGGAGATGCCGTAATATGCGTTTTGTAAGTAAGTGTTTGTGAGGCTACACGGGGCTCAAGGCAGACGTGCGGGGTGCTTGGTTTCGGCCGTGGCTCCAATCATGGAGCACGAGCAATGACAAGCTCCGTCATTATTACTGCGCCATTACAAACGGCATCTCCTCTTTGTAATTGCTCCATGAATGGTTTAGTTCACGGTAGGCTTTATACAGCGACTTCTAACATGTGATCATGACATTTAGGTACTTATAGAATTATAACCGACTAGATGTATGCCGCAGTTCCGCCTGCATCAAAAAGTTGCCAATTTATCCCCGGGTCTCCAACTATATTCATACCAAATTTCGTCAAAATCCGTTAAGCGGTTTGGCCGTGAAAGCGAAACAGACAGTAATACTTTTGCATTTATAATATTACTTACTTACTTATTATATTAAAGTATAAATAAGATTATTCTTAGTAAATGTAAATAAAGTACCTAGTCAAGGTTTAGTACGAAATCGGTCAGTTAACTGCCGGAAATACCAATAACAGGATAAAGTTGAACTTGTTCATGCTTGGCTGCTTTTATTATGAGTCATAAGAATTTCCGATCTCTTATAAAATCTATCTACATAATGATTGACTTTTTAAACACCAGCCATATTATTGAAGTATGTTCAGTAGGTAAAACTGAACAGCTTTTAATTAAAAAAAAGAGAAAATTTGGACCTTACCTCTCATACAAAATCCTGTCAGCCTGATCACTAGTTTGAATGGGAGATTAAAATTTCTGGTTGTTATTTTGTCCATCATTTGGAGGTTGTTGCCATACTCGCCACGCTTGGAAGGCGGGTTGGCGAGCGCAGTTTTTGCGGCTTGCTGTACTTCCGACGCTGCTGCCCATCGAAATTATTAAAAGCTAGGAAAGGATAGGATTTAGTTGGAATACTGACTCGGACGGATTTGGGTTGAGTGAGTAGCAACTCGGGTAAGTCGGTATCGCGTACCCGTGTGCCATATTTCAATATAATAAAATATAGTTGACTAAAAATTAATACCCCTGTTTCTTTCATTTTAACATATGAGTCCGAAACGTGGTCCTTGACTATGGGCCTCATAAGAAAGCTCAAGGTGGCCCAGAGAGCTATGGAGAGGGCGATGCTCGGTGTTTCCCTACCAGATCGAATCAGAAATGAGAACATCCCTAGGAGAACAAAAGTTACCGACATAGCCCTGCTGGGCTAGTTCTTGCCGATGGGACAGAAATGTCTCAACCCCGAACCGGCAAGCGCAGCGTTGGACATCCACCGACCAGATAGTCAGATGACCTGAAAAAGTTCGCAGGCAAACGATGGACGCAGACCGTTTACAACCGGTCATTTTAGAAATCATTAGATGTCCAGCAGTGGACCGACTGTGGATGAAATGATGATGATGATTGAAATTTCTGTTATTTTTTTATTGAAAGTGTTTCGATATAACATCGTACTTTCTGTTTGGTCTTATGGTTGACTGGTAGCGAATACCATATGCCATTAAGACCACTATTTTTTCATTTTATTGGAATATACGGAATAAAGTTTAAATAAATAAATCAAATCTATAATAACTATATAATAATGGCGAAGAACTTGTTTGAAAGCGTTTAAGTTTAGAATACCAACGGATTTGAAGAATTTTGCGTGTAATCCCTCAGTCAAACTCTACAATAAACAGAAAAGTTTTGTGCGATAAAAGCTAACTGAACTTTGAGAATTACTGTGCAACAATGTTAAGTGTGAATTTAATTTAAATATTAATCTATATTAAAATGTTAATCTAAATATATGTAAACACACCTATAAGTTTTGAACATATATATATATATTTTTACATATAGATAAAAAGCGTTTTAGGATACTGATAGTGGATAAAATGATTTCAGGATCATGAAGATAAAAAGATTAATCATTGAAATTATTAAATTATTTCATACTAGCTATTTCCCAAATCAAAAATTTGCCTGTGTTTGACCCCGGATCTTCAAATATATCCATGCCAAATTTGATCAAAATCGGTCCAAATTAGTGTAAATGTAAATAATCATACTAATATTATAAATGTGAAAGTGTGTTTGTTTGTTTGTCCTTTCACGTTAGAACGGATCAACGGAGCAACGTAGTGATGTGATTTTTTGTGTGGAGATAGTTGGAGACCTGGAGAGGCTACTTTTTTCCGTGACACAAACGGAATACCACGCGGGCACAGCTAGATAGATTATATTTTTACAGACTTAAGAATTTACCTAATATCTCACAGAATTGTAATTACAAGGAAAATTAATAACTTAGAGTTTTAAAAGAAACTAATTATTCGGTTAGACACAGTTGTAAAGAGAACCATACAGAGCGGTCAATGAACTAACTTTCACTAGGTTACCTAGACCAGAGATATAACTAGGTATATTAACAACATGCTTAAGTAACTCTCTAATAGTCTGTTATATTTTAACTCCTACAATTATGGAACTAAACTATACTGAAAGTTTAAATAATATAAAACTCCTTACAAAAAATATGTTTCTATCAAAAATAAAAGTTGATTTATTTAGAGACTTAGCTGTTGTTACATAATCTGTGAATATTTCAAATTTGTCGATTACCGTTTATGAGATAAGGCCCCCTGACTGACAGCGGAGGCTTAGTTATGCCCCAAAAAGGTTTTTAGGACGAGATAAAATTATTATAAACGAATAGTGAATTCATGCCATGTGACATTCTCTACTAGTCAACCATTGTACCAAATAGAAAGTTCGATTGTCGCCAAAAAAGGAACTGAATGTTAACTACATTCCGTCTTTTTTTTTAATATAACTAAGTAGGCAAACAGGCGTACGGCCCACCTGATGGTAAGAGGTTACCGTAGCCTATGAACGCCTGCAACACCGGAGATGTTGCGAGCGCGTTGCCGACCCTGAAGGAATTTTTTCACGCCCTTTTCTGAAGGCTCCCATGTTATAGTCACTTGAGAAAACCATGGCAGGGAATTCATTCCATAATCGCAGTGTACGAGGGAGGAAATTTCGTTTGAAGCTGACGAAGTTACTACAAAAAGTTATACATCTGTTCAACACGTGTCTAAAAAAATGAAAATGAAAATTACGTTTATTTATTACCTAACTAGCTGTATCCCGCAGCTCCGCCTGCGTCAAAAAGTAGCCTATGTTTGACCCCGGGTCTTCAACTATGTTCATACCAAATTTCATCAAAATCCGTTCAGCGGTTTGGCCGTGAAAGCGTAACAGACAGACAGACAAACAGACTTTCGCATTTATAAAATTAGTATGGAAGTACTCTTAGACTACATTTTACCAAAGCTTAAAACTATGTCTATAGAAAAACGTAGTTTAATGGTAGTTGGTTTTTTTAAACACATGTTGTACAGTTGTCTAACTTTTTTTGTTGTAAAACGGATAATTTATGATTTATCTAAACAATTGCAAACAAAAATGAATATTCATTTACTTTTCATATCTATACTTCCATACTAATATTATAAATGCGAAAGTCTGTCTGTCTGTTACGCTTTCACAGCCAAACCGCTGTACGTATTTTGATGAAATTTAGTATGAATATAGTTGAAGACCCGGGGTCAAACATAGGCTACTTTTTGTCGCAGGCGGAGCTGCTGGAAAAAGCTAGTTAATATTATAAGTGCGAAAGTCGTAATCACTTTCACGGCTAAACTGTTAAACAGATTTTGATAAAATTTAGTATGAATATAGATGAAGACATGGGGTCCAACATAGGCTACTCTTTGACGCAGGCGGAGCTACGGGAAACAGCTAGTTAAACATGCGATTTTAAATCAGGGAACTCAGTAAAAGCATCATGAGTTGCAAAAATAAAAAAAAATTACACATATTGTGTAGGCGCGTACAAATGAATGAATCATGGTAAGGTAAACCTACACTTATTTATGAATGAATAATTAAAATGAGTTTTATAAAACCACCAGTGCTTTTAACTTTAGTGACGTAATTTACATCTTTTTTATTAAGTATATGAATGAGAAGTTTCATGAAAGGGTCGATGAACTTTTGACTTTCAAGATGGCGGTTGCTGGCACTTATAACGATTGCCTCTCCACAATTTTTTATGAAAACCGCAGTGGTTTTAGTTATTGTTCGACAAAGTTTGCGGGATTTTTATTATTTATTTCTTTTGAATCCTAGATTGTTATAATATATTGAGATACAATTGGATTTGTTACAGTTGCATTGAAAAATATAATTCTGAAATGCTATTTTATACCTGTTATTAAAGTATTACACAACGGGAGTTAAAATGCCTTATACAGTAGTAGTATAAGGTCCTTCAAAAAGGGTGTGAAAAAATTCCTTCGGGTCCGCAACGCGCTCGTGACATCTCCAGTGTTGCAGGCGTTCATAGGCTACGGTAACCACTTACCACCAGGTGGGCCGTGCGCCTGTTTGCCTACTTAGTTGCATAAAAAAAGGTCATCGTTAGGTAATAATACTTAATAATAAAAAAAAATCCATTCCAATTTTAATTCCAATAATTTTATCAATTTAATATATAATTTATAATCTTAATATAAATATAATTTTAATCTTAATATAATAATTTTAATTTATAAATTTTTCGGCATTCGCGGAAGACCAACGTCGTGGCTCGTACCACGATCCACGACATCATGCTGAGCGAAGACCGTTTTGGTGCATGTCAAATGTGTTAAGTTTATTGGAACAAATGAAAACTTTCTTTCTTTCTTTCATACAAAAACAAGTACTCAAAAATATGTTAAGTATAACTACTTTTTTTATTTTCAATAGGCTACTTGACTGTATTCATACTTGAGCAAATTTTGCATACGAAACAATTTGTACATTAAAAAGTAACCGATTCTGAAAACACCAACCAAATTGGTGGCTAATTAAGGCAGTAATTGAATTTTAAAGTTTTCTCAAGAAGAAAAGTCGGAGCGTGGTGGGGACGTCTTGCTATCTCTTTTGTACGTACGAAACCAAGTGGCAGTGTCGTCACTGCACACCACAGTGCATATTTTTCTTGTTTTTTGACAGTTTCCCCTTCCACCGAATTTCAAAGGCTTATAATTTATTTATTTAAGAATGGATTTAAAAAAATCTTTCTGTTACTAGTAGTGAAAAATTTGATATGAATAATAAAAAAAAATTAGTAGAATACCCAACTGAAGTTCTTAGTCACTACGAAAGTTTAAGGTTATATTTGTACTAAAGTGAAGTCTTATCGTAGCTTATTTTTATTGGCCAGTATAAACTTTTGTTAACTGTTTTTTTTTAGGTTCTACTGCTGGGCAAAATCCTCCCATCTCCGTTTCCATAACTCTCTCTCTATTCATTGATATTACTTTCCACTCTTTGTCAAAATCTTTTAGATCGTATCTCCATCTCTTTCTAGGTCTGACTCTTTTCCTTCGGCGTTCCGGAGATTTTTTTTTAATTTGATAATTTTTTTTTTATTTGATCTTCACAATTCACAATACAAATTGATTTCGGCAAATACATTTTTAGTGGCCATTATTCAAAAATACGAATCAGTGGTAGGTAGATGGCATTTTGCCTTTGGCTTTGTTTGATGCCGTTTGTGTGTTTAATTGGAAAATGGAAGCTCGTGAACTAACCGAATCAGTTTGTTTGGAAACAAACGTGAAATTCAATGTCTTTTGTTTACTATACATTATATATACATTATATATATATTTACAGTAACATACAACGTAAATATGTCGAATGTTCGGCAACTAAATTAGTTAAATTTTTTGTGTATGAATAGGTTGCTTTGTCCTTTATTTTTTATAGGAAAAATACGGTTTTCCTTTCGTTCATCGTGTATTATTATAACATTTTCTCGTCTCTTATAAGGATATCATTAAGGGAAAATCATTCCGGTTATTTTTTTTATCGTTAACGGACTAGATTTTCGGTTAGTTAGGTAACATTTTAGAAGACTCGAAGTTTGGGAAAACTTTTTTTGTCAAAAATAGCTAGCACAGAGTGTTTTACGTTCGATATTTTAAGAAAAAGAAAAAATAAGTTAAAAGAATATTGTTTTTGTCAATAATAGTTAGCACCAAGTGTTTTAAGTTTCAGCAGTTAAAACAGATAAGTAAATGGAGGAGCTCGTTATTCGAGCGCGACCCGCGTATCCGTAGCGAATGCGCGTGTCAAGCGACTACGCGACGCGACCACTATTGAAATGGTCGCCTTTTTAGTGGCATTTTCTATCTTGAGCTCCTCCATGTTTCGGAAGGCACATTAAGCCGTTGGCCCCGGTTGTATAGATAGCAGTCGTGAGGCTGTGTCAGAAGCCTTAGGGCAGCCTGAAAAATTCTGACAGTGTTGGCCACTAACACACCTCAGGTCATGTTCCTGTTGGTCTGGTTTCCCTGTTAAAAGGATTACGGAGGTCAGACAGCAGTCGCTCCATTGTAATTACCAGTTCCGCCAAATCTAGGACCATGACTTACAGCGTACCCTAGGCTTCGAAGGGTAAACTGACGACGCAACTAGCGATCTGCGACTCTACTATAAAATTTTGCAAAAGCAATCATAAAAAAGACGCAGTAGGAACATGTAACATGTATATAATGGATAATGACGAGATATTACACTATGAGGAAGGTTGACAAGGTTTATTAAATTAAACACTAGCCATTTCCCTTAGCTTTGCCTGCGTCAAAACGTAGCCTATGTTTGACTCCGGGGCTTTTACTATATTCATACCAAATTTGGCCGTGACAGCGTAACAGATAGAAAGGCAGACAGACATACAGACTTTCGCATTTACAATATTACTATGGATTATTGTAC
Organism: Euzophera pinguis; assembly: GCA_947363495.1. Classification (NCBI taxonomy): domain Eukaryota; kingdom Metazoa; phylum Arthropoda; class Insecta; order Lepidoptera; family Pyralidae; genus Euzophera; species Euzophera pinguis. The sequence continues at coordinate 994,423 of OX376166.1, forward strand.
CACAAGTAAACATGCTTAAACAATAGACGGACCTAATGCTAAAAGCATTCACTACCAGTCAATTTAATGTAAAACAGAAAATTTGTGCGGCTCAAAAAGTATACTAACTTATGAAAATCTATACTTATACTCATAAAATATTATAAGTGCATAAGTCTGTCTGTCTATGAAGCTTTCACGGCCAAACTGCTGAACGGGTTTCGATGAAATTTGGTATAAATATAGTTAAAGCCCAGGGGTCAAACATAGACTACGTTTTGACGCAGGCGAAGCTGCGGGAAATGGCTAGTAAGGAATAAATCCAAATTGAAGAAATTGTAGGTAGGTTTAGTTAATCGACTTCTAGTTAACATAGGGATAAACAGACACCTCAGACACACAATATTAGTATGGATTAGCAATAGTGGTCAACGGACATTCACCCTAGGCTTTGCATGCTCTCGGGCAGGTATTTCCGGAGGGGCGGGCGAAGCGGGTGGAGTAGGGTGACCACATTAGTATCAAGTATAAGGGAAAAAAGTAAAAACTTTTGAACAGGTAAAAACTTTTAAACCGAGGACACCAACATAAAATTAAAATTCACGAAAATTTAATTAAAATCAAATCCATAATTAAAGCAAATTATTATTTTTATTTTTAATTCTACTGGGCCCACCCTTACATCATGTTCTCTTATTGTACAAATGTTGGATGGAAGAGATTGCTTAGCAATAAGTCCGCCTTTGCTCCATATTGTTAACAATGTTGTAATTTCAATTTTGTGATTTCCCAGATGTGCGCAATAAAGTTATATTATATTGTTGTGTCGTTCAACTTTTGGTTTGTGGAAAACAAATAGAGAAGATACTAAGTTATAGAAAAAAAATACTAGCCTATGAACCAAAGTTACTTCTCTCACTCCCACTCAGACTCAGAACACAGAACAGTCAGAATGAAGAACAGGGCACAGATAGCATCAAGTAATATTTATTACCTATTTTTAATTATTCTTATTAATAATTTTCCTTTTAAGGCACATAAAAACTATCGAAGACTCCTACTGTTATTTATAATTAAGTCCATATGATAATTAATGACTATGCTATGGTAAGCAAGCAAGGTTTTTCACACTGGCTAATAACTATTTTGACTTCCTAATAAATTAAATTATTAATGATTTACGTGTTTTTAAAAGTTTTTGTATATTTATTTACTTAACATTATTTTCGCGATTATTACTCATATAATTAACTATACTATTAATTAATGAACGGGATAAAACCGAATTAAGTTATCTAATTCTATTCACCTTATTTTTTTAACGAGTTAAAAAAATAATATTTTTCATCTTTCTAAAGTTTGCGTTTATAATCATATTTTTTTAAATATCAATTTTTGTTTATATAAAATGTGCATTATATTCTCGTTCCAGTGAATACTGTTGTCATGTTATAAAATCTACAATTTTTATCTCACGCATTAATAGACCGTTTCATGTAAGCATTACCCTGGATGTGGAGCTAGTAGGTATCTTCGTCGATCGGAATTTTGTCTTGAAAAAAAAGGCCATTGGCTGCCAGAATTTTTATAACAACTGATAATTAATTGTTATCTGGACTGATTCGTGCCAAATCGGTTGAAAGGTTAATTGCCACGGGACATCTCACGTAAAACGTATACAGACATGAGGCATGTTATAATTATATTATATGCATAGATATTAATTTAGAATAAAAACTCATGTAACAGTAAAGTGATCCTAAAATAGATTCCAAAATGGAAATTAGGAATGTTTCACGTCCTTTTAACAAATTTCCAAGTAATGTGGTTTTCAATTCGACGCTAATAGCCTTTATAACACGTCCTTAATGCTTTTTGTTCCCAGATTTTACTTAATTTACCTGTCTGGGGTTGGCGTGGCTGTGTATTCTGATATTATATATATATATATTTTAATAAAACTTCTAAGTTAAACTATTTTAATACGGTTTTTATCGCGGTAATAAACGCGATAAAAACCGTATTAAAATAGTTTAATTTAAATATAACAATCGCGAAAACATAAGAAATCATTAAAACTTCTAAGATTAATATGATCTAAAATAATTTTGTGATGTACTGTTGTAAATTTGTTAATTTAAGTCTATAAATTATTGCAAAATACTTATCTGACATAGGTATTTAGTTAGAAACGGTTGATAAGGTTCCAAACGGGTAGACGATCTTTTTTTAAAAAAGAATTACGTAAATTTAAAATATTTATTGCTGTACCGTATAAGTCACACAGATCTTCCTTCATCATTATACTTTAAGACGCAGTGTGTAACTTTTAGAGCATTTTTCTCTCATATTGCAAGGCATTGAAATACTTATCATCAATAAAATCAGTAAAAAAATAAATTTCGCGAATTTCGCCAAATCATTGTCACTCTACAGCGGTATCGTGGGAGAGCCTCACTCCGGAATGTTGGTCGCAGCATTGCATACATTGGTATGTAACGGCAATCGTCCTTGCACTTAGCATACTACATAAAACACAATTCTCGACCTTAAAACAAGAACAATAGAACTCATTTTAAATAAAACACAATAACTGACCACTGCAAAATAGGGATTCGCCGTACTATAATCAATTTAATGAATATTAAACTCTAAGAATACAAATTTAGAATGCATTTTTGCGTAGCCATTGCTAAATAGGAATTACATTGACTGGATGACTCATATGACTATTTGCTGGGAATTTTTGAAATTCTTTAACAAGTTGTTAATTCTCTTTAGGAATGTTGTTCTGTGGAGTTTGTCGTGCGGTTGTAATAGAGACGATGTCTTGATTGCCTTTTTGATGTGAATCATCTTTTAGCGCTTTTGCATCTAAATGCACATAGTTAAATCCAACTGGTCTATCTTCATGACAAAAAAAAAAATATGGATTTCAACTGGAATACATAAGTTTTGGGCTTAAAATTGTTATTCTGGGATTCAAGAGTGGATTCGAACGAAAATATAAATGGCTGCGTTACTTTATGGTCTCTATCATATAGTTTGAATAAAGAATTATTTTAAATTTCGTATTTACCAAAAGTAGTCGACTTGCAACATGACTGCAATTTTGTTTAAATTTTTAATGCGTTTTTCCATTTACGGCCAGCTGCACTACTTTATTTGAATATGTTTTCTTTTCGTAGTTTGACGGCCAGTATTAGATGATGAACATGAATTGTTACGTTTTTTTTTTGTTTTGTTTTTTTTTAGCCTCTTATTAAATATATAGAAGTGTGTTTCACATGTATGAATATTTTCAACAGTTTTTAAGCTAAATCACCTTGATCAATACGGATATTTCTAAAAAACATAATCATACTAAATTTGTAGCACGCAGCTCAAGATAGTATCTAGCAAAAGGGATCGTAAAATTTCAATCCCTACATATTATAAGGCCATAATGTTGGCTTATACCAGTAACAGACTTACAGAACAATAAAATGTACTTTTACGACTGAGCAATAGTGAGCCAGTACATTTGCATTTTAACTGAAAATTAACAAGAAGTGAGTTTCAGATGACCTGAAAAAGGTCGCAGGCAAACACTGGATGCAGACTGCTGCCAACCGATCATTTTGGAAATCATTGAGAGAGGCCTATGTCCAGCAGTGGATTGACTGCGGCTAAAATGATGATGATGATGATGAAACAAGAAGTGCGGGTTGTATGTGTTTTCAAAGTGTATTTAAAGTAAATTATTTTCGATACAACTAAAAATGTAAAATTTTTATAGAAAAGATTTTTACTTGGCTTTTTTGCTATTTATCTGTCGATAGCAGCAACGTTACACTCCTGGTGTTGCAGGCGTCCATAGGCTACGGTAACCGCTTCCCATCAGGTGAGCCGTACACCTGTTTGCCTTCTAAATAGTAAAAAATGGAGGTGGCTAGGAATTGTGGAGATTTGTTTATTGACCGAGCGAGCGAAGCGAACGAGGTCTCCGTTCCAACTTGGCCAAAAATGGTTTGGTATGTCTGTGTGTTCTCCTCTAGAGGTCGCATTTCTCATTCCCGTGAAATTTTGGGAGCAGGTTAAACATATGAAAATCGATAGTCGAGCCAATTTTGGAATTTTTAGAAAATGATAGAGTTGGCACAATTATCAAGATTTTAATATTCAATGAAAAACATATGGTATGAAAAGTTCCTTCGATCTGCAATCTCTATAAGCTCTATAGCTTACAGAGCCACTAGTATAATTTTGTTTTAGTATCACTTGTTCCGTGACTCCTCTTGATTGTTGTGTAAGGATGATGAGTTTTAATATTTTATTACTGTACCGCCTTTGTTTGTTTTCACTTTTTATCCTATCTACCTTAAGGTTGGCTGGAAGAAATTGCAATAGCGATAAGTCCGCCTTTGTACTCAATATTCTAAATGTATTACTTTTAATTTTAATTTTGTGATTGGTACAATAAAGTGTATATCTATCTATCTATCTATCTTCTCAGAAGGTGGTGGCTGAAAATCAGTGCTAGTCATGCCTGCATGTCTAGCGTATCACTGAGTCGCCACCTATTGAGACGTCTGTCACGTACATTATAAACATTTAGCATAAGTTTATAAGACCTTTGCTGTACCTACGTGATAGCTTTCTCAAAAAAGATTTTTTCTATTCTATTCTATTCTAATAGATAAATACTACTAATGTTATCTTTTGACTCTTTCATGGTCTCTATGTGTCTTCTCCAAAAAATCAAACTATGCATACAGCGTGCAGAAATATTTTTTTTAATCTGCCCAGTAGTTACAAGCGTAGAAACAAACTCTTCTGTTTTTTATATTAGTATAGATTATACAGCTTGATGAATTCAAAGCCCTCATGTAATATTCACACCGGAAACTGACGCAGCACAGAGGGGAGGGTAGGGGAGGGTGGTGGAAGGTTCCCGTGAAGTTTTGTACGAAATCATGTTATCCTTCCAAACTTATGTAGTCCTGGCTGTTTCCCGCAGTTTGTGTCTAAAAGCTGTCTATGTTTGACCCCAACTTATTTATTCTTTCTTCATATATATATTCTTCTTTCAACATCTTTATTTACACCAAATTTCATCAAAATCCATTCAGTGGTTTGTCAGTGAAAGCGTAACAGGCAGACAGACAGACTTTTATACTTCTCTTAATAAAAATAGGTTCAGTCCCATTTGATTTTTGATTCCCCAATATTGTAGAAGGATATTAATATTAAGTACTAGCTTTTTCCCGCAGCTCCGCCTGCCTCAAAAAGTAGCCTATGTTTGACCCCGGGTCTTCAACTATATTCATACCAAATTTCATCAAAATCCGTTCAGCCGTTTAGCCGTGAAAGCGTAATAGACATACAGACTTTCGCATTTACAATATTGGTAGGGATGGTTAAGGAACTCGTATGGATATTTTTAGAAGTTCCTGATGGACTTTGACTACGGAATACTTTGACTATATTGTGTAACCTTAAAGTATCTATATTGTGTTTGTTCGTATGTTCATAACACCTATTAATTTGAGGTATTATGATGTTTTACCAGTAAAATAAAATCTCTTTCTCAAACAAAATAAGACATTCTTTAAACAAGTGAAGTTTCAGGCGAGAAAGTGAAAAAATACGGATTTCCCTGGTTTTTATTTGGTTCTCTATTTCATGATTTGTACTTTGTTAGATTCTTATTCGGATTTTATTGGTCAGTTTATTAGTACAGAAAAATATTTATATACTAGCTGATCCGGCAAACTTCGTACCGCCTCCGAATATATTCACCTTTAAAACCTACCTTGGACTTCTACAGTTAATTAAAAACCAAAAACAGTCAAATCGGTCCAGCCGTTCTCGAGTTTTAGCGAGACTAACGAACAGCAATTGATTTTTATATACATATATAGATTTAGTTAGAATAAGTTAATTTTTGATTTTGTACAAAATATTTTTTGCACATTCATATTTTATTGGTAATCCTAATATGTTTCCAATTAAAAAACAAGTCAAGCGCGAGTCGGACTCGCGCACGATGGGTTTCGTACCATCCATACGAATATTATAAATGCGAAAGTCTATCTGTCTGTCTGTTCGCTTTCACGGCCAAACCGCTGCACGGATTTTGATGAAGTTTGGTATGAATATAGTTGAAGACCCGGGGTCAAACACTGGCTACTTTTTGACGCAGGCGGAGCTGCGGGAAACAGCTAGTTATCCATAAAAACTGCAAAAACATATGTCTGTTCTACGAGCATTTGTTTTAAAAATAAAACAAATGCTTGTAGAACAGACATGATTTTTTTTAACTAAAAAGTTAATTTTATTTTTAAAATGATCCATCTAATAAATAAATATATAAGATGGATCAATATTTTGAATAAATTAAATAAACCAATGTGTTGCTCGGAAATTAAATTATCAAAGTTTTATTCAGTAATAAAAGTACAAAATACATCGACTAAATTCAATCACTATTATTTTGTATGTACTACATACCTGAAATTAAATTATCAAAGAAACAAAATTTACGTTTATTATTTCCTATTCTCTATTTTAATAGTTTCTTTGAATAATATAAATGAAATGCAATTCTCACCATACTTTTTATTTTTACTTTGACAGATTTTCAGTATGCTGTCAATCCAATTCAAATCTCTTTACCTCTGCTATTGACTAAAAAGTATTTAAAGATTTTGTGAATATTTCAAGCGTCTAGCTCGTTTTTGAAAAAAATCACGTTTGTTGTATGGTTACGTAAATTAATATTAAAGGGAGCTATAAATATAAGGTTTTTATAGGCGTTTAGCTAAAAAAGTCCTGTAAAAGTAACAAATGGCAACATTTGCAACCCCAGCCCGTAAGTAAGAGGTCATCGAACCCACTCCAATTACCGCCCTCCGCCACTAAACTCATTTTTATTGTAAGAGTCAATAGGTGTAAACCCCACGCTATATTAATGTAGGTAGCGTAGAAGATAGATAGCGGATGGGGCAACATGGTCGGAAAATACATCATCCATACTAATATCATAAATGCGAAAGTCTATCTGTTCCGCTTTCACGGCCAAACCGCTGAACGGATTTTATGAAATTTGGTATGAATATAGTTGAAGACCCGGCGTCAAACATAGGCTACTTTTTGACGTAAGCGTAGCTGAGGGATACAGCTAGTTAAAATATAAATTGGATTCCATGCCGTATGGCGTCGAATAAGATAAAATCAAATCTAAATTCTTTATTGTGAAACACAGGTAAAAAGTTGTTTAGATAATAAATTTGGATTGTTCCACTGTGATCTGCCAAAAAAACACGTACAATAATTAAAATTGAAGACGATAGATAGTAAACAGATACACCTACACTTCATAACGAGTGAGCTACATAGTCAATGGACTCTGTACATGTACTCCCTGGCGTCAGAAATTTTCGAAACCATCTATCGGCCTTTGACGTGGTTCTTTTTACGACTACCAAATGACAGCCAGGACCAACTCCAAAGCATTATATTATCAGACAATCAGGTGAATCAAGCCTGATATGTCCTAACCGAAGTGGAAAGAACTAAATAAAGTATTTTTTCCGTGGGAAACGAACCTACGGCCTCCTTTCTTTTGATTTCTAACAATAATCATATGCTTTTGTTATTGTACAATCATTTGTTTCTGTATGTGAGCAATGAAGATATATTGGATTATATTACTCGTATTTGACAAATGTTTCCTTGTTGTACAACTAAGATTTTTGTATTGTATTGTATACAAAAAAAACTGAAGATAATCTAAAGACAAACCAATCAAGAATTTTAGACTTGAAGAAATCACGCCTCTCGCTGCCAATATGCGATGTCCTTATAAAAAGAAAGTTGCACCAACCGACTAAAAGGTTACTATACTTGTAATACTATCTCATAATGAACGTAGCCATTTTGTTATCGAATTATTCATTACAATACAATACAAAATATATGAATATTGTACAAAAAGATAATTTCTGAAACAAAAAACATGCGCAAAAGGCGGCTTTACATTTAATTTTATCATTATTTTTATACGGGTTTAATGACTGGGTCCGAAATGTAATCTGGTCAGTTACGTTATCCGAAAATTCATTCATTCATTCATATCGGATGGGTTACATGGCCAATCGACCTTGTGCACTCTGGTGCCAGTTTTTCGGAACAGTTTTTCTGCCTATGACTTTCGTTTCCGAAAATTATAGGCACTAAATTATATCAGGTATCATTGAATTCCTAATATATTACGTTACATTTCATGATATTAATAGCTACTCGTATTTCCCGCAGTGAAAGCGTAACAGGCTGACAGACAGACTTAAAGTCTTATCTTTATTAAAGTAGGTTCAGTCCCATTTGATTTTTGATTCCCCAACATTATAAAAGGATATTAATATTAAGTACTAGCTTTTTCCCGCAGCTTCGCCTGCGTCCAAAAGTAGCCTATGTTTGACTCCGGGTCTTCAACTATATTCATACAAAATTTTAGAATCCGTTCAGCGGTTTGGCCGTGAAAGCGCACAGACAGACAGACTTTCGCATTTATAATATTAGTATGGATATGGATATTAGTACGGATAGCATGGACTACACTAAAAGAAATAAAAATAATAATTAACTTATACTCTAAAACTGTATTTAATATTAATAATAATAAATAATAAAATTCTTTATTGTCTTGAATATATATATATATATATATATATATATATATATATATATATATATAAATATAAAATGTATTAGCTCCCATAAAATAGATAATAACTCGGAAATATTGAGAAAAACTGCGGGCGTCCATGGGCTGAGGTGACCGCTTACCATCAGGTAGGTTGCATGCCTTTTCGCCTACTTAATTGTATAAAAAATTACTAATTCTCGGATGGGAACTGAAATTACTTAGTAAGTAATTATTCAATATTTTGATACAAGTGAAGCAAAACCTTGTTAATTACCGATAAATCTAACCAACAGTTAATCGCACAGTTAAAGGCAGGTGTTTGTACATCTGCCAGTTAGCATTAACCGTTATTGGGTTAGTTAATTATACTAAAAGTAATCTGATTCTATTAGCCCGAATCAAGTTTTTAATCATTTTTACTGATAAATTTATAAAATTAGTCAAGTATTAAAGTACATTAGATTTCTAAAAAGTTTAAAAGAAACTATTTCACTAGAAATAAACAAAAGGAACTTTTTTTTTTTAAATTACTTATTAATTATATAACCAAATCGCAGACATATTATAAAAGGGAGATGTCAGGAGTACCCATTATCGACGAGCGTGTATGACGCGAGTGATGAGCGTAGAAGAAGCGAGGAAAGTCTGTAAGGATCGTAGCAAATGAAAATCCGTAGTATCTGCCTACCCTTACGGGAAAAAGGGGTGATAATATGTATGTAATAATATAAGTATGAATATAATAAAAATAAGGAAAAATACTAAAAAAAACCTGAAAATAATTATAAACTTACGGCTGTTTCGCGCGGCAAACATTCATCCCACCAATGCAGTCTTTTGAGGTTGATTTTGACCCTCCCCTGTTTTGATGCAAAGTCTTCAAATACTTTCTATATATATATTAGTATAGATTAATAGGATGGATATATAAATTGCCAACTTCGCTGCTGTCTGTACGTAAGATACCTATTACTCTCTTTAATAATAATAATAATAATTTATTTTCTTTAAACAAGTATCCAAGACTCATTACAATATGTTAGTAAATCTTAATTAAATGTGTTAGTAGTAAAAAGTACAAATTGATAGTAAAGAGTCATTGCTACGGCATACCTGTTGATATGACGCAACAATGAGCCAGGTACCGGTAGTCTAGCCTGCTCGCAATCATGCTCAGGATACTGTTCGCGCTCCCCTTTCCCTCTGTCCCTTATCTACTCATGCGCAGGTACCTGTGACAGGAAAACATAACACTTGTAACCCCATGCGGTATTTTCCTAGCTGCGAACATGAGCACAGGATACATGACCCCTAATTATTACAACGGGTTATAACAGAGGTGGCATTGTATTTAATGTACGATATGGGTAATAAACTACTATTTTTATCGATTCACACGGAGTTGACATCGACCGCCGGGGGAGAATGGTCGGCGGATATTTTCTTGGTTCATAGTCTGGTAGGACGTTGATGGAACTACCAGATTGTCTGTTAAGAGATGTTTCAGCTTCGGAAGGCATGATCAGTCGTGTCGACTCTTTCGATTACCTTTCGTCTTTAGGTGTCTCTCATTTTGACTAATCTCATTTTTGCGCGATGGAACATGCTTTATTGATTATCATGTACAGAAGTAGGTTCTACAAAGATGTAGACAAGTTATCTCTTAAGTCTAAAATAGAAAAGAATATATCTTTATTGAGAAAGCTATCACGTAGGTACAGCAAAGGTCTTATAAACTTATGCTAAATGTTTATAATGTACGTGACAGACGTCTCAATAGGTGGTGGCTCAGTGATACGCTAGACATGCAAGCATGACTAGCACTGATTTTCAGCCACCACCTTCTGAGGAGTCACGGAACAAGTGATCCTAAAACAAAGATTTAAACCTAAACTTAGTGAATATAATCCTTGACTGGTGTCTAACTACCATCTCACACCCCCATCCAAATCTGAGATCCAAATTCAAGCAAGTGAGGGAGATATCGTCTTACACACCATATTGCAAATCCCACCCACCCATAGCACTGAGCATAGTCTCAAAAAGTTCTTATAAATCTTCTTATATCGTGTGGGTTACATGGTCAGTCGACTATGTGCAATCTGGTGTCAGAGTTAGTTGATGTTGTTGATATCTACTCGTAAATCTTCTATCGACCCTGTATGCCCAAATCACTGTTTCATTGAGGTTGATGAGGTATTTCACACAAATAAAAAAATCTTTGTTTCCTGTATTATCAGAGCAAACGAATGTACTGTACTGTGGTAAACTTTATGATATTTAATTGATTCAAGATTTACTTTGCGGAAGTTAAAGTTACAAGCACTTACCAAATTATTTTGCGTGCTTCTACCACTAGTTAGATGTTGGGACTAATAGGAGTGGGCGGGTGCCGGCCGGCAATAGTTTGCATGAACTAACTGGTGGCGGAAGCACGCATAATAATTTGATAAGTGCTTGTAAACATTATGCATTGAATTCCTGCCGGCAAAGGAAAATATGTGGTATTTAGTGTTTTTAATAAAATATATATTGTAAAGTTATGTATTTCGATCTATCGGAAACATTAATAAGTTTTTAAAGTGAATTCTCGTCGTGTGCCGATCTGGCAGCCATTGTTATGGAACGGAACTTCCGTATCCGCTATTTGGGCCGTACAGTCAAAAACACACTAGATTATCAAGGTCGTCCCATTTTTCTTCTTTATTTTTATTTATTCATGTACATACACACAATATAACAATAAATTTTGAGGAGCTCGTTAAAATTTTGTCGAGCGCGTCTCGCGTATCCGTAGCCAATGCCCATGTCAAGCGACGGCGTGATGCGACCACTATTGGATTGGTCGCCAGTTAGTGGCATTTTCTATCTTGAGCTCCTCCGTGCTTCGTAAGGCACGTTAAGCCGTCGGTCCCGGTTGTTGTCGATAGATAGCAGTCGTTAGGCTGTGTCAGATGCTTTGGGGCAGCCTGAAAAAGGTTTAGCCGTGAAATCGTAACAAACATACATTCCCATTTATAATTGTACACTATGGATTGTTTGAAACTCTTAATCGAATTCCCTACTCACATTTCGAAGCATAAAATTTTCCGCTCGATTGTACAACTTGTAAATTACTTACAATTCAACCCGCGTGCTGTCTGCGTCAAGTCTAGTTCTATGAATGATACTGCATTTCCTACAGCAATTTAAAGCCTTATATGGTTTGCAAATGCGCCGCCCATCCGTGGGCATCCAATGGAATTCCGGTGGCTTTTGTTCGAATGATAGAAAAACATATGGTAAAGTAACTATAGTTATTAACAAGAAGCTCGTTTTATCTAGTAATTAGTAGCGAGTTTGACAGTAATACCATTTGTTATTCGATGGTTAGAGTAAGGTAGTTTCTACAATATTTAATTATTGGTAATTATTGTTACAAAACGGACAAGAGATTATTATTTATAAATCTGTGCTAGCGCTGAAATTAATAATTATTGCACAATATTAAACCAAAAAAAGGAAAACATTACGAGTATATTAGGTTGGGGAAAAAGTCTTTTCGCATATAGTATGTATGAACTTGTAATAAAATATCTTTGGCTATACTATTTGTATCTGACTGGTTTTGGTATCATTTAAAGTTTAAATTTTAAAGAAGATAATTCCAAATTCGAATTAGGAAAATGTGTGATTTTCATTTGTTTTTCTCACTGTCAAGATGAGTGAATCTAATGAAGAAATTCGATACATTTTAAAATTTTATTACAAAAAAAGTATAAATGCAACGCAAGCCGCGAAAAAAATTTGAGATGTTTATGGACCTAGTGCAGTGTCTGTAAGAGTAGTACAAATTTGGTTTAAGCGTTTTCAATCCGGAAATTTTGACGTCAAAGATGCACGTCGCTCTGGTCGCCCTATTACGGATAAAATGGATGCCATTTTTGGAAAAGTGGAGCAAGATCGGCATATCAGTAGTTACGAAATAGCTGAAGAACTAGGAATTGACCACTAAACAGTTTTGGCGCATTTGAAAAAAACTGGGTACACAAAAAAGCTCGATATTTGGTATATACCGATACCTCACGAGCTCACTGAAAGAATAAAGCAAGAAGTTGAAAGAAAGCGGCCGGAATTAATCAACAGAAAGGGTGTGGTTTTTCATCATGATAACGCTAGACCTCACACATCTTTAGCCACTCAGCAAATATTAAGAGAGTTTGGTCGGGAGGTGTTAATGCATTTGCTGTATAGTCCTGACCTTGCACCTTCAGATTTCCACCTGTTTCGGTTTCTTCAGAATTCTTTAGGCAGTGTGAGGTTAACATCACGAGAGGACTGCCGAAACCACTTGTCGCGGTGTTTTGATGAGAAACCTCAAAATTTCTATAGCAATGGGATCATGTTCCTACCTACAAGATGGCAAAAAGTAATCGAACAAAATAGTACCTACATACTTTAGTTAAATGTAAATAAACTACCTATATTAAAAAAAATTTTGAATTTTCTTAATAAATGTGAAGTAACTTTTCCCCCAACCTATTAGAAACATATCAACATAAAACTATAAGTAATGTTTATATTTGGTCCTTACATATGAGATTGGCGTTTTGTATGGGAGGAACAAAATGTCGAATATTTTTAATATAATATATTTATTTAATCAAAGTATGAACCATTGTTATCTATGCACTTTTGCAATCTCATAGGTAGTTCATTGATCTCTTTACTAAAAAAAACCATTCGGACGGGAATCAATAAAATCTTTGAAGGCGGTTTGGACTGCCCCATCGGAGTTGAATTTTTCCCATGGAAGAAGTTTTAAAAATTAAAAAAAAAATGGTAATCTGTTGGAGCAAGGTCCAGGGAGTACGGTGGGTGTTTCCAATTGAAGATCTTCTAATTTGGTAGCCGTCTGTTGTGCAGTGTGTGGTGTAGCGTTGTCGTGAAGCAGCAGTGGTGTAGAGCGATTGCCCAGCCTCGGTTGTTTAGCAGCTAGCTTATCTATCATGGTTTTTCATTTTCGTCCTCTTTTGAAAATTTACAGACAAAAAAATGGGATTTCAATAAAAGTTGAAGGGTATTTATGTGATATTTTTAAAATTTCGAACTGGTTTTTACGAATCGAATTATGAAGGATTCCCCCGTTCTTCTTAAAACGTTTCTAAATCAATGAATTTTTAATTATTGAAAAAAAACATACCCGAATATAATTATCAACATTTTCAGAAACCGTATAAATGTAGTGTTAATTAAAATAAAAAATAATAAAAACCCACATGCTATGCATATATATATTTTGTTTTTTTGTACCTTCTCATACTTGACCGGTTTAACCGATAATTTATATTGTATTTGTATTGTATTGATTGTTAATGGCATTAGGTATCTTCATTATCCATCCAAAAAATATGTTATTTATGCATGTTACTTAATTTCGTCGGTTTTAATCAAATTGTTCCTAAAAGTTTTTTTTTTTAAATAAAACATAAATTTATTTGTCTTTTTAACTATTCTGTGCTAAGTACTAGAGTTAAAAATTTTGTAATCTATCCAGGTGAACGTATCAAAATATGTAACTTTGGTAAATTTACGGGAATATTGGGAATATTTCTCGGGAACTTTGGAAAATTGGGAATAAACCCGTAAAATTAACAGTGGGAAAATTCCCGTAAATTTACAAAGTTTCCTGCGGCACATCACTTTTTCCGACACTGCTCAATTGCGCAGTGGGGACATCCCAATCTTCCTCATAGCTCACCCAAACCACTATTCCCAATTGGGAAGAAGCCCTTTTTTTATATGTCTGACAAATGCAAAATCGGCGAGTCGAATAATTTTCCTTCGGTATCGAATGATATTCATTCATCATAATCGGTGAGATTTTGGGTAAGTCATACTTTACAGGGCTCCTGGGCATTATTAGATTTATGAAATTTAATACAGCGGTAGGGCCTTGTATTGGTTTTAAAAAAAAAGACGATAAAGTGTTGGGTCGTAAATTTGAAGTAGGTCTGCGTTGCGAAGTTTTGACGGAAATGTACCTAAAGTTAATTGAAGGCTGAAAAAGTGGGGGCATAAATGTAATGTGAGGTTTTTAGAAATCATTCGAACGGAATATGTTGATAATTTTATGAAGAAGAAATTTTTAGCATGACAGAATCCCCAAACTTAGAATTAAGCCCATAATCATCTTGTATTTAATACCTTGCTGTTTTATCCGTCAGTTTTAGGGCTTACAACCACTGTTATTATTGTGGATCGTAAAAGGTGACTAAGGGATGCAGATCTAAATTTCCCTGTGACACTTTTTACTTGGGGGATGATGAGATTGTATGGGGTTCGCCTTTTATGTAAACTTCTAGTACTAAATTATCTCCCGTGTATTTTTATATTTGTGTAATCAACCATTAAAAAAAAATCTGCTGATTTTAAATATATATAATAATTTGGTATAAAATATAACAACTTGAAATGAAATACTCACATGAATACTCTTTAGATACTCACACACGACGACATATAAATGGTATGGTCATTTGTTTTTTTAATTTATGTAAAACTAGATATTCACCACGGGTCTTCAACTATATTCATACCAAATTTCATCAAAATCCGTTCAGCGGTTTGGCCGTGACTTCGCATTTATAATATTAGTATTGTATTGTATGTCCCGCTGGGCTATATCGCACCAAAAATATACTATTTATTATAAATTTAAATGTGACAAACTAGGCTCGTTGACTTGCAAGCCAGCAGACAGCCTTGAATTCGTGCGGCGACCTTAATGCATGCAGCACTGTTATTTTTACGTCGTTTTCCTACACAATTCTAGAGTTACGTAATTTCGTCTCGTCTTTGCCTAATAATAACCACTTTACGCTACAGTTTACAAACATGTACGTATGGTCAGCGTAATCACGATGAAAACTTATAAAACCCCAAGTGGTATTATCGCGGTATTCCTCGAAGCGCATCCATTTTCAAGCGCACCTAACGAAGCGCACCTTTATCTACTGAATAAATTAAAAACAATGTATAAATAAAATATAAGTTAGCAATAGTCTGACATAAATACAGCGTGTATGTCAAATTTATAACATACGTTTTTAAGATATTTAAAATAAATTTTACACCCTGATTCGACACCTAAATTAATCAAAGATTGTTATAATATAATAATATAAGTACAATACGAACCCTGTCGGGCATTGCAAATGCATTATACAAATGCATGTCACAAGAGATCTATTTTTAGATTTAGCATGGGATTTTGCAGATTTTTATAAATATTTTCATTCCGTTTAAAGATATCGCATGTTATCAACGAATATAATACTTATGTTTAAATTTTCTGCTCTGTAGGAGTATATTTACTTAGGAATGAGTATTGCAGCCTATGACCCCGGGTCTTCAACTATATTCATATCAAATTTCATGAAAATCCTTTTAGCAGTTTGGCCGTGAAGGCATAACAGACAGACAGACTTGCGCATTTATAATATTAGTATGGAAGTATGGATTTATAAAGCCGGTCATCTGCCCGGTGTCAACTCTCCTTGATAATGCTGTTAAATCTGCCACTTATGGGGCAAAGTTTCAAGGAAATTCAAACTCTTGTTTGTCTTTTACTGTGTTAACTAAGGTTAAGTACTTGTAAAGGTGTTTGCGAAATTAAAGGAAGATTGGATCAGTTTATAACACGCGAGAAGTAACAAATAATTTACCAAGTCACTTTCTCTATTATTTAGGATAGAATTTGTCACTTTTATAAAAAATCAACTTCAATATAAAAATGACAAAGAAAGAAATCCGCGGACGATGCAATATCCATTAATCCAATGACGTCACATCCCGGGACAGTGTGACGTTATAAGTACATTATTATCATATCCTGTGCCGTGTTATAATGTCGTGTTTCTGTGCTCGTCTCTTGAATCTCAATTGAGAGACGTCCTTTTTGAAGTACGTGCTTTTTTTTTCCATTATTATGTATGAAAGAAAATAAAAAAAAAAATATAATGATTTCTTATATTTTCGCGATTGATATGCGGTACTTTTGTATTCTTATGACATCACAGACAAATGTTGACTTCAAGTATTTTAAAACGCTAGGTGTATAATTAAATAAAAACCGTATTAAAATAGTTTAATTTAATGTGAAAATAATTTATTTTAGAAACAAATTCAATACAAAAACAAAAGAGTAATAAAATAAATGGCGTTCCCTGAAAAAGGTCCTAACTCAGCATTATGCTGGCAGATGTAATTGATTATATGAGAAAAAAACACCATAGACTAGGAAAAACAATTTTCTTACTTACTGGCGATGGCTCAGCGACCTTGGTTTCCGATACAAGAGGTCTCCACTGTTCCCTGTTCAAAAAGTTGGCTTTTTGGACTTCCAGGTTGAACTTCCTCTCTCCTGCTGACCCTGGGTGATTAAACTTTAAAAATATGAACTAAATAAGCTTTCTTTCATGATATAAAGGACAACGATGATGAAGGCTTTTCTATCACCTAGTTTAGAGGTAGTACGGATAACATAATAATTTTCGGAGTATATTCAAGGCTTCAGATTTTTGGGTAAACGAAAAAAAAGGAGGTGGTATGAAATTATATATCGAATTTAAATTCCTTTCAAATACTTTTAATCATTTAATTTGCATATTTAATTTTTCTTCATTTAGATACATTCATACGTTCAAAAAATCTTCCAGTTTCAATAGATTTATTTGAAAACTAATTCTTGAATCCCTGGACTATATCCTTGACTGCCGATCTAAATTGCATAGCTCTCTCATACAACAAATAACTTATTGTTTCTGTCGTACAATGCCAAATGCATTGTATGATGTGTAACTGCACTCTTGATTCGCTAAATGAGAGTGCGTGTTTACTTGTGTCATTGACCTGTATGGCATTTGAGATCGATTAATAATAAGGTCATCGATAAATATCTGCCTGTGTGGTCCATTGGTTAAAGCGGTTGCCTTAGACTCGGAGGTCGTAGATTTGATTACCACGGAAAGCATACTTTGTTGTTTCCAGTTTGGTTAGCACATTGCAGACTTGAATCACCTGATTGTCTGATAATTATCAGAATTCTGTGCTTTAGAAGGCACGGTAAGTCGTTGGTCTCTGCTGTCATTTGGTGGTCGTTAAAGGAACAGCGCGTGTTGACTATGTAACCCACTCGACATGAATGTCAAAAAAAACATGAAAAAGTAATTAATTTCTGAGAAATAGTTAATCAATTTTAAAAACCTTTAGTGCGCTAGTGTGGAGTACAACTGTTATGAAAAATAGAAATCGGGGAGTCTAAACTATCCCATCAGTTTAATTAGACCGACCTAGGCAATCTAAAAAATAGCAGGGTAATGGTTTTTGGCAGACTAGATGCACCATTAGGCAAAATAGAAAAAATGTTGGAAGTACAGCCTATTCTTTAGTCTATTTATATCATATGACGGCATATCCCTTTGTCTACAATACATACATACACATTCCATAGCATTGCGTTCCCGAGTATTGATGTAGGTCAGTCCTCTGTTCCGCTCTGTTCTAGCGCTGTCTCGCTCACTCCAATTATTGGACAACAAGCTCGTTAAGTCTATTGCACTGTGGCTAGGGTTGGCACCAACTAAATAAATTTTCGTTATTGGCTAGTGCTTTACTCAATCTTCTTTAAGTGCTAGCACCTTTAAGATCCAATGTTATTTTCCCAGTGTGCACTGGCGGATGTTTCTAAGCCTATATTCTGCATTCACCTGGCTACTTTGCGTTTTCCGTTTCAATTCAGTTCTTTTTTTAACTCGTTTAAATCGCGAAGTCAATCAGTACTCTTTAGGAAATAAATTCGCTACGCAGTCGGACAGAATCAACTTGAAGTACAAAAATAACTGACGCTTTTATTAGTTCCCTCCTCTTCTCTTAGCTGCCTTCCGGCACCTACATGAGTCTATTCTAATGCCAAACATCCAGAAAAAGACAAATCTCTTGAAATTAGAGTTTCCTCGGTTGCATCCTCAGCTGGTTGCTTCAGAGTCAATGGTCTGCTTCCGTGCTTCTTTTTCTCCACTTTTCCTAGTTTTCGCCAATAGAAAACCCTAGCTATACGACGCTTATTCTGGTTCAAGCACCGCTGGCTTGTGAAAGTCCAGTTGTAAAACTAGTTTGGATTACGGGAAATAATTCGCCGCTGTTAAATTGTTTCATATACATTCTTACCCCATGCTAAGAAAGAAGCGCCATCATAAGAGAAGAATTACATATGTTGATTTCATCTACATTTTGTCACCGTACGACCAGGTGTACTATTTTTAAAAGTCCGACTCAAGCAAAATCGATTTTCTCCATCTTAGACCACATCTGCTCATAAAGTTCGGTGAGATGGTCAGATTAATCGCTGGTCATAAATAAAAAATAAGAAATATTTTGTTATCAGATCCTGAATACGAAAGCTTTTCTAAAGTAAAATCAGATTTAAGGGTTTGATTTATAGTTTCATTTCAATATTTGAGGGAAAAATAAAGCGGGCTGTCTAACTTTATGTTATTGAGGTAATCTGAAGAGGCAAGATAAGATTAAGCGCTTCAATATAAACGATTATCTTTTTAGAAACAAATACATCTTCTTTTTCTTAAAATTTATATAATCACGTCGGTTTTTATAGTACACTTTCCTTTTTATTTATCAATCTTTTCAGTTTTTCACTTTTCTGTATTTTCTCAATTGTAAACTTTTTCATGAAAATGTCTAATTCGTAAACCATTTCGAGGAACAGGCTTAGGGAACAGATTACATTAATCAGATGTTTACATAAGCAAGTAGTTTTTAAGAAAATCGCAGAAAACCCAATGACTTTCAGTTTTTAACAAGGTAAACATATGACGTAGCCGGACAACTTCCGGCTTTCATTTTTTTTTTTTGCACAGGGCACTGAATCAATATTTTTTGTTTGGTAGCGCTAATTAGGCGCTTCACGTACTTGCCACCCATGTCAAATGTCATCTCTGTTCAAGTAAACATAACCCATAAATAACCTAATTACATCTTCATTACATTCATTCATACATTATAATAAAGAATCGGTGTCCAATTATTGAAAAATCAGATGTCAACGGATGAAGAGACGGCAGTAAAGTCCAATAAACAGTCCAATATGCAATAGATACGAGAAATGGGGTAGGTACCTAGATATTAGGCGATTGTAAACAAACAAGAAACCGACTAGCGGCTTGCGGTCAATCCTGACTTTGACATTTGACACTGACATATATATTTTTAATACCTTAGTAATTTTGCTTTCTTGCAGTTCGAAATGGCCATTACAGCTGCGTGACGTCATCACTATAAAATCTTTAAAATAAATATAATTTTAAGAATTTTTTTCGTTTAAATTGTATCTCCGACATAGTCTATTCTATCAATAATATATATAAAATACACAATTTATTTTTTAGTTGACTACCCAATTATCGTTTGATTCATTTGAAATTTTTAGACGAGAGACGATTGGGGGTTAAAATGAGGGCAAAAAGTGGAAAAGTTTGGTGAAACACTATTCAACGAATTTAAACGTGTCGGGTTCTCTGCGGGTTTTATACAAGTGCTGTAAAAACTAAAAAAAGACGGTAAGTGGGGGAAGTTCATAGCAGAGTTTTATTTATTTAATTAACCTTCATTGTACAAATAACAATTTGTAAATCACAATAGGTGGACTTAATGCTAAAAGCATTATCTAACAGTCAACCTTTTGGTATACAGAGAGCTTAAATGTGGGTGTATTGAAAATACCACGGGAACGGCTAGTAAAATATATACTTAAAGCGTTTTATGAATTAATCTCGTATTTGGAGGTAATTCGCGAAGTCTACTGTTTACAGAACTACTAGTTTATTTGATGATGTTAAGATTTATAGATATAGCATGATTTACTAGACAATACATCAACGTCACAAGAAGTACGTCTATGTACAATAGGCAATATCAGAAAATTTCCCGAAACCCGGGCTGGGATAAAGCCAAAAAAGTTACAATAGTCGTAAGTCGCGCAGTTTTCGTGATACGAATAGAAATATAAGCACATTTGGGGATATTTATTTTCCCCATCGTCTCCCCTATTTTTGGGTTTCAGCAAAATGGATCTTGCAATAGGTAGTTGACCCCAACAGGTCCAAAGAGATCGAAATAAGTGGCTTTATTATTAGGGCGATTCTGATGGCATTTTAAATTCTTTAGAATTCTATGTGTGTTTTGTTATAATTGTTTTTATAAGATAACCAAGATTTGTATAAAAAAATTATGCTTAGGCTATAGAAATATAAAGCTTTAGACAGGTTTTAAGAGAATTCGCAACACCCAGACTAGGTTCATTGTACCTACAGCTATTGCATTTATTTTTCCATCTATATTATAGAAATACTCGTATAAGCAAGAAATTAAGATAACTTACACAATTTGACCGATTTTTTGGGCCAGCGGTTTCATGGATTGGACTTTTAGAGTTAATATTTTGTATTAGTTTTTAATCAAAATTTGAATGATTATCCCAAGAATTAATGAATTTTTTAATATTTCCGTGTCCAAATTTGGCGTGAAATATTTTTCAGAATTATGGCAACCCCCATACTACGGTGGCGTATACTCATAATTGTATAGTGAAAATGTGCATATTATACAAACATCCTATCAACAAAACCCATCCATAATAACTACAGTAATAAAAAGACTACAACAATCTGTTGAAATCGGACATACCATCACGTGGGTTTTAAGAGCGAGACAACAAATAGTTTACTAAAGTGTGATAGAGATGGGAGATCGTAACCTTGACCTGCGCAGTAGTGCCACGGCATGTTTCGGAACTAAAACATGGCGGCATTGCGGGCATTTTCAATACAAACATAACCTCAATTGAAAAATGATTTCTTATGTTTTCGCGATTGTTATTCATTAAATTAAACTATTTTAATACGGTTTTATCGCGTTTATTACTTATTTATTTACACCTGACGTTTCAAACACTTTACATGAACGTTGTAAAGTGTTTGAAACGTCAGGTTGGAAAGTTCTTAACGTTATTATTAATCTCTACTAACCACGTCAGAGGCCGAGAGACAGTTCCGCAGAACTCGGACACCAGGGTGCATCGTCGATTGACAATGTTACCTACACGAAATCATAATGACAATCTTTACTTGCTCAAACGTTCATATTTCTGAGTTTCATCACATAATAGATAATAGTATTTTTTGTCAAAAGTTTGCGATTACAAACCTAGGGTATAGGGCTCAGAGTCCCAGTTATAGCAGTTTATATAGTACCACCACCTTTAATGTACAAACCGAATGTATGGTTATAGAACTTTATTTCACAAAAGAAATATCAAATACTAGCAGCCCGTCCCGACTTCGCCCAGGTTATAGCCTTCCTCGATAAATAGCCTATCCAAAACTAAATCCAAAAATAATTTTTCAAATCAGACCAGTAGTTCCTGAGATTAGCGCGTTTAAACAAACTCTTCAGCTTTGGGTCCCCTATGTGAATTCGAAAGATGTTTATTCGTTATTCACTTGGACGAACACCACTGAACGATAGCATACTTTGACGGTGTTTTAAAATCTAAGAATCATTAAATATTCGATGTCACAACTCATCGAAAAATTAAATATTCGATTCACATTTCGATTTTAGTTCATTTACAACTTAGTAATGAATTAATGAATCATTAAATACTCGACGTTATATAATAGTTTACCGAAAAATGCCTTCATTTTCATTCATTCATACATTTTATGAAGAATCGGTGTCCAATTGATGAAAAATCAGATGTCAACGGATGTAGAGACGGCAATAAAGTCCAATAAACAGGCCGGTATTCAATAGATAGACACCTAGATATTTTGAGATTGTAAACAAACAAGAGACTTGCGGCTCGCGGTCCATCCTGACTTTGACATTTGACACTGACATACATATTTTTTAATGCCTTAGTAATTTTTGGTTTCTTGCAGTTCGAGATGGCCAATAAAGGTACGTGACGTCATCACTATAAAATCTTTAAAATTAAACAAAAAACCAAATATAATTTTTAGAATTTTTTCGCCCAAATTATATCTCCGAAATAGTCCAATCTATCAATAAAATACACAATTTATTTTTTGTTCACTAGCCAAATTGGTTTTGAGATAAAAAAAAAAGTTTAAATTATATTTACTGCAGCCGGGTTTTTTGCTAAAAAGAGAGTTTGTATGTGAGAATTTTCATGAAAATTGAATGGAATTAAATTTTAATTTTGTATGATAAAATGAAACGTCGACGAATTATTCCCTTGATTGCGATGTTACTACGAAAGAACATCGATTTCTTAATATTTCGGTGAGTCGTTACATGTCTTACTTATTACTTAGTTTAAGGCTAACATCGTTCAATCAAATGAATACTTGTTCAAATGAAAATCGGCCAGTAAACTTTCGAATTCACATAGGAGAGACCCACTCAAACATAGGATCATAATCAGTTACGATTAAAAAAAAACGTTATATTTCAGTAGGTAATCAATGTAATCGATTACTTAAATATAGCGCCCTACTTTCCTACGTTTTGCGTAAGTACAGAATGAAAATTATTATGTAGGTATATTTGTATTTTACATGAAAATAGTATGAGTAAATAAAGCCCGACCAGGAAAATAGCAGCCTTGGCCTTATTGCGGAAAAATAGGGGCTCCTAGACGGGCCATATTTTCACAAAAATGTATAGCTGCAATAGTGTGGCTGGCAGCATCAGCCAGCATTTACGGCTAGACTATGCAACACTCGCAATATTTTTAGTATGGCCGAGATATATTGTCACATATTTTTAGTGTAGCCGATGAATGTTTAGGGTCCCAGCTATATTGCCGGAGCTATCGCTTCGCAATCGAAAATACTGCAATATTTCTCAGCCACTTTTTTTGTTGTCTCGCTATACGGCTTAAGTGCGTCCCTTTTTCATCCCTTGTTCATTGTTCGTGTTTGTTTTTGTTTAGTTTGGTTCGGGTGCGTGTTTAAAGTTTGAGGTTATAAATTAAAATACGGATCAAAATGACTGGTACATGGTCAAATGAAATGATTCTTTCTAGTTGTTCGTGTAAAGTTTTTAAATAATTGTTCGTCGAGTCTTATTTCCAGACTTAAAATATCTATCGTATCACGCTTATTGAAATAAGGTCGAATCCACATTTTTCTTGGTTTTTTTGGTTTCGACTTTGCTTTTAAAACAATGTAAGCTGCTGCAACGCGTATGAGTTCGTCAGCCATTGTAGCCATACGAGCCATGTATGTAGCCCATGTAAAGACAAAATAATGAGCCATTACTGCTACAGAAATATTGCCGAGATAGACATTTTCCAGCCACATGCTGCATTAAAATGTTTTTTGTATTGCCGGGATATAGTCGGCAATGTTGTAGCCACATATTTCACTAAAAGTATAGCTCGTCTGGGGGCCTCTTCAGAACTAATTTCTTTTACTGGCAACTACGTATTCAAGTAACATTCTTTCATCTCAATGTCATCTGCCAAAAAGAGACAGGAGTAGACGTTGTATAAATGTGTCAAATAAAAATATTTATCAAAATGGTAAAAATAATAAGGTATAGTAATGAGAGAAAAGTGATTTAAAAGATGTTCGATCATATTTGATTCGAATGAAAACAAAGGATTGATTTCTATTTCATTGAATGACATTGTCAATTTTATTGCTGACATGACACATACAACATGTTGCCACCTAAAGGCGATCAGTAGCGACGCCAATGCACGGGTTTTATTTTCCTGGTCAGGCTATACATAAAAAAATCTTTAATGTTTTCTAGCTAAATAATTATCAGATTATTTACCTTCATATTTGAAACGTCGAACATTTTTAAAGTATGGATGTTAATGCAGTAATTTTATATTTTAATCGTTTTCACTTATATGTATTAATTTTACGAAAATAAAAATACAATGTAAAGGTGGAGTCTCAAAATCATTATCCGATCCACTTTTGCGGTAGGAAAGGTGTATTTTAAACAACAACATTAAATATTCGTTCCTGAATGTTATTTATTCATATATTCTCAGTCACATCTCACATCTCAGGATAATTTGTTCAGAAATGCTGTTGCATATTTATAATACCAAATTTAGAATACAGGACGATTTTTGTAACACCAGTCATACAGGGTTTAGTATAAAGTAAATAGTAAAAAATAAGTAAAATCGGCAAAAAAAATTTTAACCTCCCATACAAATCAGTGATCAGCTAATGCTGATCATCGAACTGAGCTAACAGGATGAGAGGTTAAAGATTTTTTTTGTTTTCACTTAGGTATCATCATTATCATTTCAGCCGCAGTCAGACCATTGCTGGACATAGGCCTCTCCCAATAATTTCCAAAACGATC
This sequence comes from Euzophera pinguis, assembly GCA_947363495.1. NCBI lineage: Eukaryota > Metazoa > Arthropoda > Insecta > Lepidoptera > Pyralidae > Euzophera > Euzophera pinguis. The sequence continues at coordinate 1,019,504 of OX376166.1, forward strand.
GGTTGACAGCAGTCTGCATCCGGCGTTTGCCTGCAGTGACGTGCACAGACATTTACCTCAGGATAGGCACATTTCGGTCTTGGGTGAGACCTTTGCCCAGCAGTGGGACAATATAGGTTAATTAAAAAAAATGCACATTTAGTACTTGCATACGTTACATATACCAATCGTTAGTTCGTATCTTGTGGGTTATGTGGTCAATCGACCATGTACGCCCTGGTGTCAGAGTTATTCGAAACCAATACCAATTGAATAATGTTTACCTAGTGTTTCACAGTTAAAAAAACATAATTTTTAGTAACGTGTTAAAATCAGGCGGCGTTTAGCAAAGGCTCGAAAATAAAATTAAAAAATAACTCACCTAAAAGTTGAGGCTTGTTCATTTACTCTTCTAGACTAAGGCTCAATACAATACAATACAATACAAAAACTCTTTATTGCACAACAAGGATACATTGTTAAATACAAGTAATTACAAGAAAAATAACCTTGCGCAAAGGCGGCCTTATCGCAATAGCAATTTCTTCCAGGCAACCTTACGGAAAATTGAGTAAAAATATTAAAGATTGTGCGCGGTAGGTGTCAACAAGAATAAGAAGAAACATAATAATTTTATAAATATCAAAACATAAACTTACACATATAATGTATATTACACACTTACTTATATACAACTATATATATATACATACAATATAACAACATATTCACTACACATACACATACCATTACTACAAACAAGGTAGAATACCATAGCCATGATAAGTAAGGATAGTATTAAGTAGTAGTATCACGTAAAAAGTGCGACATGACGTGCTTGCTAACGTTTTGGCGCACTGAACGGTGAATGGCAGTGAGTTCCATAGACGAGCGGCTTGTACAGCGAAGGAACCAGAGTAGAACTGAGTAGAATGAGTTGGAATTAATAAGCGAAGTCTCTCAGCACTGCGCAGTGAGCGATCCTCAACATCACCACGAAATTGAAATAGGCTTCTTAGATAGCTGGGCGAGGAAGGGTTAAAAAGGATTGTGAAGAGTAAAGACAGAATATGTAAATCTCGACGACGACGAATAGGGAGCCACTTGAGATCAGCGCGAAATTGGGAAACGTGGTCGTATTTGCGAAGGCCATATACGAAACGAATGAAGAGATTTTGAAGACGCTCAAGTTTATTTAGTTGCTCCTCACTAAGGTCCAAGTAACACGAGTCAGCGTAATCAAGGATAGGGAAGAGCAGGGAATGTGCGAGCATGATTTTGGTGGCTATAGGTAAAAAGGCACTAAGCCTTTTAAGTGACCAGTATGTAGCAAATATTCTCCTGCTAACCTCAGCCAATTGAACTGACCAAGTGAGTGCTTTGTCAATATATATGCCAAGATTTTTAACACAGTCGCTGTATTCTATAACCACTCCATCAAATACAACTCGGGGAAGCAGTTTGTAATCAAGCCTATCCAACAGCCTAGAACTGCCGACAATAATGCACTGAGTCTTAGTGGGATTGACTTGCAGACCGAAATTTTTACTCCAGACTGAAATACGTTCTCGTACGGCTCGTTCAGACATAGACACTCATCATTCGAAAATCTTAGAACTTACAGTAGTCTTGTTCTCGTTTTATATTGGTTAGACCACCTCAAGTATCCATAAATTAATAGAAATGAAAACATATTAATTTGAGGATACCCGAAGTGGCCTTATAAAGGCCGATTTGCGTTAAGTTTACGAACAATAAATGAAGGGTATCTAAGTATCGAGCCAGATAAACGCGTCATATTGTTTTATATAAAATTTTCTAGTTACTTTTATTACCTTTCATTTGAGTTAAATTTAATCCCGGTTGATATCGTCCATATTAATGATTTTTTTTTTCAGCAAAAGTGAGATTTGCAAACGAGATATTCTTTAGTTTTTGTAAACAAGCACTCGGCTTACAACAATCACACAAATTTTTTCTATTTTAAACTAAAAACAAGTAATAAACTATGTTAATAAAAGAGAAAAATAAAGTTTGTCTTTCATTAAGTGAATGAAATCACGTAAATTACAACAGAATGCAAAATGGTTGTCGAAATATTTCCGGAAACTATCACTCAATTTAGAATTTGAAAAATTATTATCCTACCAAAAATAGTACACTTTCCTTAATCTACGAAATCTTCCAAAGTATATGACTTTTTAAATTTGCAGCAATAGACATGGTATTATCCAATAATAACACGCAAAATCGCGTGCGAGCGAGAAAAGATGTAATTCTAACCCATTTCTAACTCTTGGCATTTCGGGTGTTTTCCATATTTCGCTTACTCTCGTGAATAGACGCAGGCTGGATTTTCGACACACATCCATATTTTAGCTTTCATGTGTGTATGCGTGTAAATTGTTTATTAACACAACTAAACGCGTCTGTACACAAAACAACATAGTGATTTTCTTAGTGTTTGTAAATTTGAAGAGTTTTTTGAAAAAGTCTGGCCACGCTCTCGCTGGCCACGGTCGCTTACCTCGTAGCGCGCGAATAAGTACGTACGCTAGGATTTATAAGGAGCGAATGGAAATTTGGCGCGTTGCGTTGTTTTTGAATTATGGAATTATATTGTATGAAAAAATATGTTATTATTGGTGAAGTACAGGGTAGGCAGTGTCTTTTTGTCTATATGGTATGCACGCCACTGTTTGCCTGCAACCTTTTAAGGTCATCTGACCATCTGGTCGGTGGATGTCCAACGCTGCGCTTACCGGTACTCGGTCGCCATTCGAGAACCTTTCTGCCCCATCGGCCATCGGTTCTCCGCGCTATGTGCCCCGTCCACTGCCACTTCAAAGAACTAATCCGCCTGGATCCCGCTGGGCTATGTCGTTGACTTTTGTTCTCCTACGGATCTCTTCATTTCTGATTCGATCTCGTAGGGAAACACCAACCTACCACTTAGGTATGTTTTTCCTAAAACGAAAACTGCTGTATCTCATGAATGGTGATAGTATAAAACATACTAAAAAAGTAGTACTCGAATACTATCAAAACTAAAAAATCGCATTTTAGAATATAACTAGCTGTTTCCCGAAGCTCCGCCTGCGGTATATAGCCTATGTTACTCGTACGAGTACTCAGGGTGGATGTAGCTTTCCAATGGTGAAACAATTTTTGAAATCGGCACAGTAGTTTTTGAGTTTATTCATTACAAACATACACACAAAAATACAAATCTTTCCTCTTTTTAATATTATAATAGTGTAGATAAAAAAAATACCGACTCTTTTTCATCCTTAGGAAGTTAAGAAATCAATATTTGTTATAACATAAAATCAACTCTATGTGAAAATTAAAAATGATGTAGAAATGACTTTTAACAAAGATATTAAATTAAACTATTTTAATACGGTTTTATCGCGTTTATTACTTATTTATTTACACCTGACGTTTCAAACACTTTACAGCGTTCATGGTCGCAGGCAGACTGAACGCTGAATGAACGCTGTAAAGTGTTTGAAACGTCAGGTGTAAATAAATAAGTAATAAACGCGATAAAACCGTATTAAAATAGTTTAATTTAATGAATAACAATCGCGAAAACATAATTTAACAAAGATATTTCAATTATTTTTTTGAATAGATAAATAGAATGTGTAAATTTACAATTAGGCACATATTTTGAAAAAAAAAAGCTTCGAATTCCAATCTTCTTACATTATGGAGAACTGAAACCTATGTATGATTTTATATCAGTTTCTCAAAGACCGTGAAAGTAGTACTTTTAAAATTTCTGTGGTAAAAGAAAAAATATTGTACTTTTCATAGATTGTTATATCAATAACTTTGTATAATCTTTTCTATATTTACAGAAATATATATTATGTTTCCTGAAAAAGTTACTATCTGTACGTACTCGTAATTTATGCCGGGGGGGTTGAATTTTTAATTTCCTTTCTAGTAACGTCTTCGTTTATGGACTTTGAAAGTAATCGTCAATTAAGGATGTTTATACAAAAAAGTAATTATTTTTTGGGTGGTCGAATTCTTGGAGGGATGGGGAAATAAGCCAATTTCACTACTTTTATTAGAAACTTACCTACTACTAGTGGTTCTGTGAGAACAGTAGACCTCGCGAGCCCTTACAACCACAAAAGAACCGATAATTAACCGTTTCCCTGGCTTAGCAAGGTTTTTTATTAGTTTTGAAACCAACCTACCAACGCTGGATAGAAAATAGAAAGACCCATCCTCTACCCATAAGCCCCATAGTAGTGTATTACCCACCCCTTTGCAAGCTTTTGTAATCGATTTTCCTCCTCTATTCTTAAAAGAAGAAGTTTCATTGTACATAATCTAAATATTGAATACTCTCTCTGCACTTCCCACTCCTAGCAACACCCCTTTTTTCTTTAAACCGATTTCCGATTGTGACATTGAGAAAGTTGTACGTGCCATATCGTCGAATGCTGTTGGCGCTGACGACATTAGTCGTAAAAGGTTCTTACCTATCCTCGACATCATTCTTCCTGTCCTTACCATTATCTTTAATAATTCCCTTGCGTCGGGGGTTTTTCCGCATTCATGGAAACACTCATATGTAACACCGATACCTAAAAAGAATAACCCCAAATCCTTGTCCGACTATAGACCAATATCCATACTCCCTTTCCTTTCCAAAGTCCTTGAGCGAGTGGTACAACAACAACTCTGCCACTACCTTACAGTCAATAACCTCCTCAATCCTTTCCAATCTGGTTTCTGTCCTGGTCATAGTACGACTACTGCTCTTGTTAAAGTTACCGACGATATTCGACGTGGGATGGACGGCACACGGCTGACTGTTTTGACTCTACTGGATTTTAGCAACGCCTTTAATACATTTTGCTGGGTGTCTTACGCTCTCTCAATATATCTCCAACAGTTATTGAGTGGTTCCGTACGTACCTGTCTGAAAGACAGCAATGTGTTCGCGTCGAGGACCATTTATCTACGTGGCGTAGCACGTCTGCTGGTGTTCCACAGGGTGGTGTCTTATCTCCCCTACTCTTTTCGTTGTTTATAAACTCCATAACCTCTAATCTTCAATCTTCCTACCATCTTTATGTCGTCCGATCTGCAAATTTATTCGCAGGATTGTGTTGATACATATCAGCTGCGATTAGCACTACTAATGAAGACTTGGAACGTATTTCAGTCTGGAGTAGAAATTTCGGTCTGCAAATCAATCCCACTAAGACTCAGTGCATTATTGTCGGCAGTTCTAGGCTGTTGGATAGGCTTGATTACAAACTGCTTCCCCGAGTTGTATTTAATGGAGTGGTTATAGAATACAGCGACTGTGTTAAAAATCTTGGCATATATATTGACAAAGCACTCACTTGGTCAGTTCAATTGGCTGAGGTTAGCAGGAGGATATTTGCTACATACTGGTCACTTAAAAGGCTCAGTGCCTTTTTACCTATAGCCACCAAAATCATGCTCGCACATTCCCTGCTCTTCCCTATCCTTGATTACGCTGACTCGTGTTACTTAGACCTTATTGAGGAGCAACTAAATAAACTTGAGCGTCTCCAAAATCTCTTCATTCGTTTCGTATATACGGCCTTCGCAAATACGACCACGTTTCCCAATTTCGCGCTGATCTCAAGTGGCTCCCTATTCGTCGTCGTCGAGATTTACATATTCTGTCTTTACTCTTCACAATCCTTTTTAACCCTTCCTCGCCCAGCTATCTAAGAAGTTTATTTTAATTTCGTAGTGATGTTGAGGATCGCTCACTGCGCAGTGCTGAGAGACTTCGCTTATTAATTCCAACTCATTTTACTCAGTTCTACTCTGGTTCCTTCGCTGTACAAGCCGCTCGTCTATGGAACTCGCTGCCATTCGCCGTCTAGTGCGCCGAAACGTTAGCAAGCTTCAAATCACAAGTCATGTCGCACTTTTTACGTGATACTACTACTGAATACTATCCTTACTTATCATGGCTATGGTATTATACCTTGTTTGTAGGAATGGTGTGTGTATGTGTAGTGAATATGTTGTTATATTGGATGTGTATATATATATATATATATATATATATATATATATATATATAGTTGTATATAAGTAAGTGTGTAATATACATTATATGTGTAAGTTTATGTTTTGATATTTACTAAAATTATTATTTTTCTTCTTACTCTTTTTGACACATACCGCGCACAATCTTTAATATCTTTACTCAATTTTCCGTAAGGTTGCCTGGAAGAAATTGCTATTGCGATAAGGCCGCCTTTGCGCAAGGTTATTTTTCTTGTAATTGCTTGTATTTAACAATGTATCCTTGTTGTGCAATAAAGAGTTTTTGTATTGTATTGTATTGTATAATCTGGTCTAAATTAAAAGGCTCTATGACTTTGTCTGCTTGCTACAGCGCGGCTACTAGGCGGAGAGAGCGAGAGAGGGCTACGTAAGAACATCCTGATGCTAACTCACGAGTTTCTAAATCTACAACCACCTTGGGCAGTCTCAAACCTTGCGATTTCTGGATGGTCACTACCCATGCTAATACAAATTGAAACTGTGTTCTGGAGCAAATGATCGCCCGAGAACGCCAAGTTATAGGCACTGAATTGTCAATATTTGGTTCAGTGTGAGTGCCAAATTGCACCATAATCACCAAAGGTAGATAGGTAGATATGTAGATGGTGCGCAATCTGGAGTGTAAATCAATTGTATAACAGTGCCTATAATAAACCATTTACCAAGCCCTTTTCAACCCACAAATTGGTCTTAAGCATGACTCTGCTCCCGACACATATATAAAGTGTATTTTCCAACACCTGGCCCTGCTGATCTGTGCAGGCCTGTGCAACTTCTTTATTATTGTGGTCAGCCGGCAGCCGGCACTTTAGCTGTAGGCCGATTCACACCTTTTAGTCCATCAAAATTGTGATTGTTTACACTCTTATTATCGTACTTCAACTTCTTTCATTTCAATTTACTTTTACTTATGTACTACATATAGTCTGTGGGTTTGATCAATATGGGAGTGAAGTTTATTACTGTGTAATCTACTCATAAGCCCCTTTCATTTGATACCACACATGGTATGTTTATAATAAAAACTTTTTTTTGTACTGTTTTACTTTTGTACTTGTCATCCCATAGATTTGTCTTTATGACATCATACTGAATGCACTAATACAAAATAGATAGAGAATTGATTTCTAGACAACTTTTGGACGAATTGATGACTATATACACGTTTAAGTTTATCGTATACAGAACCATATTGCAAGGATGATGCGTTATGATGATTTATGCTGAAAAATGTGTTACTAAAATTAATATAAAACAATAACACATGTCACGTAAAAAGTTTTGATGTTCAAAATTACACTCACCTTTACATTGACAATTTCAGCCACAGGATATTTTTATTCATAAGTTAGAAGTGCCTTCACACATTTCTTCATTAAAAGCATCTACAAATTATGCATATTTAGATACTAATCCAGTGATGTTACATAGTTGGCTGCCCATTTAAAAATGTAACGAATGAATTGTTTGCCGCCAACCGTACCGTACTAGCGGAAACGAAAAATTCCTTTTTTTTATATTGTTAAACTTTTATTAGTATAATTACAAGAATTTTTATTGACAATTTAGATTAATAATTATTAGATAGAATAATAAATGTGTTATTATTGACTAATTAAATATTGTTTTTTTCTTATTTTAACATCGTAATATTATATAATTAAATTTAATGTTATAGGTAAATAATTTTGCACGTCTGCTAGCAGACAGAATACACTGGGCGGGGGAAAAAAATTGTAACCTGTTTACACATGTATTCTAGCAAAATAAATGATTCTAATTCTGATTGTAAAAAAATGTTCAGATTGAAAAGTTGCGTCTCAATAAGAACAACAAAAAATTCTTATGACATTTTTTAACGTTTTTTGAAATAGCTAAGATATGGGATATTTAAAGTTTCGAAAATTTTAAATGTTTTTTAAAAAAACCGGTTCGACTATAAAATTCTATATAATTACTGAATCTGCCCACAAAATTTCACGAGAATCGGTCAATTAATGCGACAGATAGACAGATGGAGAAAATAATTTTCGGCTAGTCCAAACTGAGACGCTTCACCCGCTCTGTCAACTACGAGTATCTATATCCGTACATTGGGTGTTATGTTAATTATATGTAATTTTTTAGTTTTGATACCTTACAGAAAGGAAGTTAATTATAACATTAAATAAATAAACCCTTTTCTATTTTTTTTTGGTTCAATAGAGACATAGAGAAAGGAACTTCTTACTCTTAAGGATTTCGATGCTTTTTGAATAGAGAGTATTTGTATTGTAGCGAGTTTAGTGTTCACAAATAGTGACAAGCGCAGAGCGCAAGATTGTCTTAGATTACCAGATGGCTACTGTCAAGTAAGTTAAAAGACGCTAGATAAATTTAATTAAATTTATATGCGCCAAAAATAAAGTTATTTATTTATTTAAACTTTATTACAAAGAATGTAAATGGCGGACTTAAAGCCGTGGGCTTTTTCTACCAGTCAACCAACAGGTGTTAGGTAAAAGTTAATGTGTAATCTTATTCTCTTTGTTTCTTAACGTACAAGATGCATACGAATTTTAGTACATGAAACATATCCTGAACTCCGAAGTTGTAACGATTTCCATAGATTTTTCTTTTTCTCAATATCGATTTTAGAACCTTTCTCTCTGTCCCGCTATATTCTCATGTGTTCAGAGTCTATAGAGTTTTGTGGTTTATTTACAAGCAGAGGGCAGTAAACATCAATCACGGTGTTTGTGGACTTCGCTGCCACCACAACAAGCCTATCAATCTATTAGCTCTTCGGGCAACAAAATAATATTTGATGTGCTTAAACAATTTCTGATTACCACATGTGACGAGGATAAGACTGATCGAATGTTAGTTTATCAAAGTTTTATTTCTATATGCAAAGTTATGATTTGTTTTTAGGAATTTTTGACAAATATCTTCAGTTTTCACAGACGAGTAATACGAGATTTTTAAAGGTTATTGCTAGATTTACCGTTTATAGGAGAAATGAAAATGCTAGATCAAAGTCAGCGATAGCTATTTGTCATTTTTTGAGGGTACGCCAATTCTAAATGTATTCGGGCTTTTTATTTATATTCTCTTTATCTTTGGGTTATTTCGTCGACTCTGAGATTTGTAATACCTCGCGCCGGGCTGCCCTTACCGTGTGTTTGTTACATTTCGTTTATTGGAAAAAAATAATCGACGCTGTAGCCAAATACTGCCTACCTTACATACCTTGATTTAAATAAAGCATAATGTTAAAAAAAAAATATATATATATTTTTCTGATTCAAAAACAATTGTTTTATAGATGTACACATAACATGGAGCGCGCCGCCGCGCGCGTCACTAGCGTGCGACGCGTACACGCTCCTGCGTCGGCCGCCGCCGCCACTCGTGGCGGACGAAGCAGGAATCAGACCGAAGCAGAAGGCGTCTGTTTTATGGAGAAGAGGAAATGATGAATTTAGCATTAGACGGTAAGGACTTCATAAGATAATAAAATTAATATCTATCCTTAGACTAATATAGCTCGAAATCAAGGCATAATTTGATGAAATAAACGGTAATGTACAATGGACTACCAGCGTTAGGAGTACATGTCGATAGTAAATGAACATGGAGCAAGCGAGGGGGGTCTGTAAAGATCATAGCAAGTGGAATCCGTAGTCTCTGTTAAGCCACAAGGGAAACAGGCGTGATGATAAGTATTTCATATACAACAGGATTTTTTGTAAAAAATATTGCTCTTGTTACAGAGTATTGGCCAATGGCACCTTGGAGGTGCGGAGGCAGAATGGCAGCGACGGCTTGTACCAGTGCGCTATCCGTCACCAGGGTGGATTGTTGCTGGGATACCCAGTGCACCTTAAGTTTGCCAGTAAGTAACTTTTTCTAACAAGTTATTGTTTAATTTGTGGCGAGTATGATTTACTCCACTACGCAATAGATGGCGCTTAACCGACGAACAGCAAATAATGTCAAGCCTCCATACAAAGACGCCTAATTACTATGGAAAGACTAAATCGCGCTATCGAAGTTTCTACGGTATTTACAGTATTTATGCTCCAATGAGCATAAATACAACCACGGACAGAACATCGTCGGAGCCGCGGTTCCCCAGGCACACCACCTCGCCTGGCGGGAAGATCTTCCCTTTGCGGTGGTCGAGCATATATTTCTTCATCGCTCCCGCCGTACTCTAAAAATTTAAAATTACGTCCTGCTGTGCAACCAAAGGGAATCTTTTCTCAATGTGTGCAACATAATAGGTTGACCTACTGAATCAGGAGGGTTATGTTTTTGAATGAATGTAAGTGTGACTGGCGAAAGAGAGGAAGACCGAGAATGTACTGGAGCGAATACTTGGGAAGATTCGAGGCTGGTGTTCAGAGGTAGCGGAACAGAAAGAGGTTTGGAAGGAGGAGATACCTTACATGTACTGTAAGATATGTTTTTAGTCAATCTCCCTATCCGTGCACAGGATGTGCGTGATCAACGATCAATCATCATCTTCCATCTTGGCCTGACCGGGATCGAATCCGGGACCTCCTGCCGGGCAAGTTACTATAACCGCCTCTGAGGTCGTCAGAATTAAGCATGTTCCCTACACGAATGAGTTCTTTACTCTTTTATTTAAGGATAAAATCGTCGAATCTCGAAACATATTAATAGGATATTTCTCAAAAGAAAATTATGATACATTTGGTACTAAATATATTCTTTCTTGTCCTGTTTTGGCATGTTATTTATGTCTTCTTCGGGTAGGGTAGGTACATACTGTATATCATATTTAGAGTGTCCTTAGACGTTTACGAGTACATCTATTTATTATGTGTGTCATCGGCATATGTTTTGTTTGTTTGTAAATTAGTTATGTGTAACTTACAGTGGTGTTAAGGAAAAAACGCTATCGAAGGTTTTACATTTTTATAAGTTATAGTGTATTTTATTTTGAAATCACTGGTTAATATTTAACAGCGTCTTTAGTACGTGAAATTGCAAACAATTAAAAAAAAATAGTAAAAACCTAGAAAAATTTTTTGGTCCGAGTATTAATTACTTCTACTGACGGTTGTCTCATATTTTTAAATCTTTTTGTATATAAACAAAGTAAATTGTATCAAAAATAAAAAATAATAATTAAAGAGCAATGAAAACTTTATTGGTTCATTCATCCAGACTTCCATACTCCATACTAATATTATAAATGCGAAAGTCTGTCTGTCTTTTTGTCTGCCTGTCTGTCTGTTACGCTTTCACGGCCAAACCTCTGAACGGATTTTGATATGAATGTAGTTGAAGACCCGGGTTAAACATAGGCTACTTTTTTACGCAACTATCTATCATAAAAGGATCTTTCCTTTGAAGAATTGCAACCCTCTTATTGAGATTTTTATCCAAACAAAGCCATTCAATTATTTATTTGCGGAAAACAAAATTGTAGAAAATATCCTTCCTCCAATACAAATTTTCCTTACGGTTGGCTCAAATATATAGGTTGTCGAAATATGGCCGTTTTCTTCATAATAATTTAAGCAGTCTCTTACAAAAATGTTTTTTTTGACATTGTCAGAACATCGATTACACCATTTCCAAGAAGAAAATTCGTTCGGTCATAAAAAAATAATTGGTATTATCACTCATAAACCTCTTAAGATGTTCTTTAGGGAAAAATCTAAAATATCGCGTGAAATATTTTCAACTTTTATCTTCGTAAATAAAATAAGTATACCGTCCGACAACCTTTTATGTGACCTTTATCAAAAACTTGTAACAAAAACTATGCCCAATCCCGTCAAAGTTAGAACTTACGCTGATCTAAAGCTACAAACTCCAATTACGGAAGCTCTGGCAAGTCTTAAATTTCCTTTGTGGCGTTTCCTGTCAATCACTGTCGTCTGCAGACTGTTAGAAGGTGTCAGACCGTGATAAGGCTTTGGACTTTGTAAATTACGTATCTGAATTGTAGTTTCAAGACAATTTAGTTTTACACTAGGACCATGACCGATAATTTATCAAATTCGGAATTATCAGTATCCTGTATGGTATAACACCAGAAATCATTGCTAATATTGAGCAAAAATACTATCATCTAAAGGAATTAAAAAAAAATGGTAATGCGTACAATAGGGAGATGTTCAAATATTATAGATGGTGGGCAAAAGAGTTTATAAAGTTAGAATATAGAAGCTACATCCAGCATATTGAATCTGATATAAAAAGTGATCCCAAAAAATTTTGGAAGTTTATAAGGAGTGAGCGTTCTACTAGAAATTACTGTACTTCTTTTGAATACAAAGGTGAAGAGGTAAGTGGTTCCAGGGCTGCTTGTGCTTTTGCTGAACATTTTCAGTCTGTATTTTTGCCATATCAGCCTTCAAATGTCACGCCGAATGAGCCCACACTTGATTCTCTTCGTGCCCATATCGACATTAGAGGAGGTCACCATTGCAGTCAAACGACTGAAAAATCAGTATTCTATTGGTCCTGAAGGCATCCCCTCCTTTCTGATTAGGGATTGTATCGAGGTCCTTAAAGTACCTCTCCAATACTTATTTAACTTAGCTGTAGAAACAGACACGTATCCCAGGTTCTGGAAAATATCAAAAGTCATACCGATAACCACAGACCTATAGCTGTTCTGTCAGCGTTAGACAAAATATTTATTTTGAACTTTCAAATTAGCCAACAGGTACAACCTTTTCTCAACGACTGTCAGCATGGGTTCAGGGCTGGTAGGTCGACGACAACTATTCTTATTAATTTTGTAGACTATGTGGCAACGCAGATGGAAGAAGTTAAGCAGGTAGATACAGCTTACTTCGATTACCAAAAAACATTCGACCGTGTTCAGATAAGTACGCGTTTATATAAATTATCGGCTTTGGGATTCACCCCGAAACTTCTCAGACTATTTAAGGATTATTTTTCTGATCGGTCACAATATGTCCAACTGTTTGGCTTTCAATCTGAACCTTACCAGGCTACTTCTGGGGTAGTTCAGGGTAGCACCCTCGGTCCGACCTTGTTTCTCCTCATGATCAACGACCTGCCCATGGTGGTCAGAGAGACGCAATGCCTTCTGTTCGCGGATGACGTAAAGCTGTTCGTGGGTGTAAATAGCGCCCAGGATTGCGATGCGTTGCAGCGGGATATAGATAGGGTGGTTGAGTGGAGTCAACATAATTGCTTAGATTTAAACGTTTCTAAATGTAAAACAATCACATTTACAAGATCATCCTCTCCAATCGTTTATTCCTACACAATTACAGATACTCCGATGCAACGTGTCACACAAATAAGAGATCTAGGTCTTTTATTGGAGGCTAAGCTGACTATGAACACTCACATAAATATTATTTGTAAGCGAGCTTATAAAGTATTATAAGTTCTGATCGGCGTGTCATTATTGCCCTGTACTTTTCGTTTGTCGCATTTTGAAATATAACTCCATAGTATGGGATCCTCACGAGGAAAAATACAGGCAAATGCTGGAGCGAGTGCAGAAGAGATTCGCCCATTGTTTATATAAAAAGATGTATGGATATTATCCTTTTCTATATCCGTCGCTGTATGTATCAGGTATGGTAGGCTTAGATACTTAGAGCTTAGACGAAAATGCAGCATACTCCTTCATTACTATTTGCTACTAAATTGAAAAATTGACAACCCACCGGCTCTGGCTAGGTGCAGCTTTTATACCCCAGTGGTCTATAGGCAAATACGCAACCGGCCACTGCTCGTGGCTGCGACGTCGGCCACGGGTACCGCACGGTACTCGCCCACTAACCTTTTTCTTGGCTGAGCCTTTCTAAGAACATTTTCAACAGTTCCATGTATTTTATGTAAAACTTTCTTAACAGAACAATTTGAATGCTCAGCTATTCTTCTGTACGCCCACTTTTGATCTATATGTAAATTAACAATTATTTGCCTAGTTGACGCTTCACAACTTTTATTTTTGCAAATTTTGAACAAAATAAAATTTAGATTAAATTTTGAATTGCCGTCAAAATAATAGAAAAAGCCAAGAAAGAAATGTTATTCTCCAATTAAAAAAAAAAGATCGAGCTAGGATGCTTCTTTCAAATGTTTCTAATTATGCGTCCAAGCGACCAGTAACAGAAAATAAACATGTGTAAGACTCATTTTATAATTAAAAGTAATGTTTTATTTTTTATGCATTTAATGAGTTTTTTTTATTTAAGTGGCTATGTTATTGCATGATTATTAATTATTGAATGTATATATTTTTCACGAACATTTGTAAGTTGCAGTTATACTTTCTTTATTCATAAGAAGTGTTTCTAATTATATGACCACCACTGTATATAGACATCCAAGACTCGCCAATCAGAAAAAGATAATTTCCATCTTGACCTGACCGGGGTTCGAATCCGGGACCTCTGATTAGCAGGTAGGCGTGTTAACCATCACTCCACAGATGTCGTCTTTGGTTATTTCCATCTAAGATGAAATTTCTCTTTTTTTTATTTGATATGTAATTTGACGTAAGAAACGAAACGTCGATAAAGGGTACCTTTATCGACTACTAAATGGCATGGGACCAATGGCTTAACGTGCCTTCCGAAGCACGGAATCATCTTTCTTATCAGACAATCAGGTGATTCAAGCCTGCAATGTCCTAACCAAACTGGAAACAACTAAACCAAGTATGCTTCCCGTGGGAATCCAACCCACCAACCCCGGGTCGAAGGCGAACGCCTTAACCACTGGACCACGGAGGCAGTGAGAATAAAGTAATATTACTTTAATAACCAAAAGATAAAAATTTGTCGTGTCCTGGTCGCCCCAACTGCAAGATTCGCACAATCGACGAATTCCTTTGTCTACTGTGACAAAATGATTCTTGATTCCTCTGAAAGTTGTCATTTATTGGAATTTCAGATTTAATCACATTTTCTGATAAATGTTTTTGGAAATATGCGGTAGGCTTCAAATTGTAGAAATTACGTGAGAAATAAAATCGGTCAAGCGTGATTTGAAATCGTATAGTTAGTGTTCCGTACCAGTAGCTTCTTGGTATTTGTTATTTGAATATAGCCATGTGTATATTGTGTGATAATTGTATTTGTATTTAATTATTTTCATAAAGGATGCTGTTTCCGGTTGTCAACAAAGAAAGACGTATATATGTAGCTCCGAGTGATATTACAAAAAATACAAAGAAATAAAGAGTGTGCAGTGTTAAAAAAGTGATCAAACTAACCTCCATATCCTGCGCTAAGGTATGATCAAAACAGTTTCAACACAACACAGTTTTAATACGACAAATCCCACAAACATTTTTTTGTGAATCCAGTTAACTGAAATATTTTTGAAATAGGTACATGAAGTGATAATGACCAATTAGAAACAATTACACAGTTTACATCACAACCGGCTCGCACTCGACATAAACAAAACAAACTGTATGTATGAATGATTGACATGTAATTATATGACATTGACATTTGAAGTATTGACACTGACAGCTATCGAAGCTAATGACATTCGAAGAGACAGCCTGGTATCTAGGTTGATTTAAACAACCATACATTCTATACTACGGAAAATATTCTGCACATACAAATTCGCTCAAATATGTCTACGAAAATCGCTGCAAAGACTACAAGCAATAATAAAATGACTTCAACATCAATTATTTGTATTATTTGTCAAAAATGCAAAAAATCTGTCGACATTAAAAGTGCTATAAAATGCTCTCATTGTACAAATTATTATGAATTCGACTGTGCCGGCTACTCTGAAAAGTTGTGGAATATATTAGAGACAGACAAAAAAAAGAAGTGGAAATGTAAAATCTGTATAGAAAAGACTAAGGTTTCGTTAGCACTTAATAACAGCAACATAAACGTAACAAAACGGAAAAAATCGCCACTGGAACCAAATAAACCCTCACCACATACACCACTGAATTCATCATGTCGACTTATAGACTCACAGATTCTTACCGAAGGAAATGTAACTGACCTAATGGACGATTCTTTCATGAGTACCAGCCTTTTGTCAAAAAGTGCCGATTGTACCGCAACAGATGTCATAACACTGAACGAATTAAAGGAGCACAATAAAAAACTTAGAACGGAAGTAGAAGTATCGGTACAAGAGTTAGAAAATATAATTTTAGAAAATAATCAATTAAAAAGACAAATTAATAAATTAATAGAAGAAAATAAAACATTGAAAACGTTATGCCAATCACCTTTAACAGAAAACCAGTTCATTAATAGTGTAAAAAAGAAGAAGATTCAAAGAATTATACAATCTCCAGAAATATTTTCAACTCCTGTAAATAATATTTCGATGGAGTTGGAGACACCAGAAGAAGAAGACACTAAAATGAAAATAGCAGACATTGAAAATAAAATAAGAAAATTAGAAGAAGAAATGGAACAACTTAAAATTAGCGTAACCCTATTAAAGAATAATTTGCCGAAAGAAGATATGGAAAGCACCCATTACAAAAATCAAACCTCCATGGAAATTGCAAATAAAAGAAAAATTTATGTATTTGGTACACAACAATGTTCAAATATAGCATCAGCGCTAATTCATTCGAGAATAAATTCAAAATACGAAGAATACATGGTCGTCTCAGAAATTAAGCCTAATGCTCTTACTGCGGATGTTATAAGGAACTGTTTCACTAATCTAAAATTAAATGATAATGATAAGTTGCTATTATGTGTAGGTGAAAATGACTATGATTTAAAAGTTCTGACTTTGCAATTAAAACAATTGTGTATGAAGTTTAGGAATAATGACATACTTGTACTAAATATATTTTCGAATGATTATATCGACGTGAACAATATTAATAAGGCAATTCATGATACTTGTTCCACTTATAAAAATTGTAATTTTGTAAAGTGCATGTATAACAATGTATATAATTTATGTCAATCAATTAACCACGTCATTGACTCTTTAGATTATAGCAAAAAATACTTGAATTTTAAAGAATTAAAAAACTTATTAGCTAGCTACAAAACGAAAAAGGTTGACCAGTATAATGAAAATAAGTTTACACAGAGTTGCAAGGGTAAAATAACATACTACTTTAAGCGTCAATATTCTCAACCCCCTATGGAAAATGTAAGGCCAGAAGCAATAACAAAAAAAACGACATTACTTAATTACTTTCCGAAAATTGAAAAAGCAAAATTTTTTCGTATCTAGTGAAACGTTAAGGTCAAAAATGAAGAGAGATAAAAATAATGAGTTCAAAATTTTTCACCAAAATATAGCAAGTATTCTAGATAAAAAAGACATATTAGAAGTAACGCTTGAGGAACTTAAACAACAAAATAAACACCCGGATGTAATGTGTTTTTCAGAATCATTTCTAAAGGACGGGCGTGAAAAATTCGTAACTATGAATGACTACGAATTTGCTACATCATACAATAGAGATAAATGTAGAGGAGGTACATGTATTTTAGTTAAAAAGGGGTTAATTTACAATGAATTTACTTTACCAAATAAATACAAAGCACAATCTACTTTCGAAGTTTGTGGAATAGAAATACCTCTTATTAAATTGATTATTATATGTGTCTACAGAACTCCAGACTCAAACGCTATCATATTCTTGGACAAACTTAATGAATTATTACACGAACTGTCTAAGAAAAATAAACTTAAGTCCAAAGTAGTTATAATGGGTGATATAAATATCAACACACTCCAACCAAGTAAAGAAAGTAATTATCTAAATGACCTATGTAATAATTACTCTTTTAAACTCCACATTAATGTCCCCACACGAAAAAACTCATGCTTAGATCATATACTTAGTAACATAGAAAATGCTTCGACTGATGTTTTACCCCTCCATCTCTCTGATCACGAAACAGCACAGATGATTAGCTTTAACATAGAAACGAACTGTACCAGACCTAAATCATATATGATCTATAGAAGAGATTATAGTTTTGATAATATTTGCAAATTTCGTGAATGCCTCCGTGGTATCTCCTGGGCGGAGATCTATGAGGAATCAAACATAGATAACGCATTCAACCGCTTTCATGAACTTTTCTGTCTATTCTATAATCTTTGTTTCCCTAAAATAAGGATAAAAATTAATGACAATAAAAATAACAAAAGAAAATGGATTAGTCTAGGTTTGAAAATTAGTTGTAAAAGTAAAAGATTATTAAGATACCGTTACTATAAGAATAAAACTGAAATAAATAAGAAACGCTATCTAACGTACTCACATTTATTGAAAAAGTGTATCGTTAAAGCAAAAAAGAACACAAATATCGCTTTCATCGAGAAAAGTAAAAACAAAACTAAGGCTACATGGGCTGTAATAAAAAACGAAATTTCTAATAAAAATACACCGGACAATATAACTGAAATTAAAGTTAATAATCAACAATTAAATGAACCTAATGACATCGCAAATGCATTTAATAACTTTTTCATTAATCTGACTAATAATAATATGACTACTAAAAATATGACAAATAATAATTTGACATTAAATGGAAGTACCCAAACATGCTCAAATAAAACGTTACCTAATTCCTTCTTTTTAGAACTAATGTCGGAGAAGGAGGTGATAGTAGAAATCTCTTCCCTTAAAAATACTAATTCAGAAGGATATGATGGAGTTAACACAAAAATAATAAAATATTGCTGTCCTGAAATAATCACGGTGCTTACTCACCTTATAAATTTGTCCTTCTCTTCTGGCACCTTCCCGAATGCACTTAAACTTTCTTTGGTGAAACCATTATATAAGAAAGGATTACGAAATGATATGAACAACTATCGACCAATTACCCTATTATCAATATTTTCAAAAATATTTGAAAAATGTATGTTTAAACGGTTAATGAATTTTTGTAACAAATATGACATAATAAACGAAAATCAGTTTGGATTTCAAAAAAACAAGTCCACCAATCTGGCAATATACACACTAGTAAACGCAATCCTTAGTAGTTTAAATAGTAAGAACTTAACTACCGGACTTTTCTTTGATTTGTCTAAAGCGTATGATTATGTTTCACACGATAAGCTTTTAAATAAGTGTGAAAGGATTGGTATAAGGGGGATTGCTTTGCAGTGGATATCGTCATACTTAAATGATCGGTATCAAGGTGTTATGGTCAGTAATATATCAAATAATGAAATGTATTCTTGTACATCATCCTATAAAAAAGTAAACAGTGGTGTACCTCAGGGCAGTGTATTGGGTCCGTTGTTATTCTTAATATATATTAATGACATTTTCAGTATAACAAATCATAATTGTATTTTATATGCTGATGACATTTCTATAATTGTAACGACTGATGTGAAAAAACGTAATAATAGTGAAATTATTAAACATGAAAATGACATTAATAACACGGTTGACAAAATAATTAAATGGCTACATGATAACAATCTAAACATTAATCTAAATAAATCAAATTATATACAATTTAATAATTCTAAACACCCACGCTGTAATTTTACGTTAAATGTATATAAAATAAATAGAGTAACAAATACTAAATTCTTAGGAGTCATAATTAATCATGACTTAAATTGGAAGGACCAAATTGATGCCATCTGTAAGCGAACTAATCAGTTTGTATATGCGCTCAGGCAGGTCAAAAAGGAAACAGATACTAAAACGGCTATTAAATGTTACCATGCATATGTAGGGTCGGTTCTGCGCTACGGTATAATGATGTGGGGCTATAGTACAGACTGGCATAAGACATTCGTAGCTCAGAAAAAATGCATAAGGGCTATATGTGAAGTACCTCCACGCACCACATGTAGACCGTTATTTGAAAAATTGGGTATTTTGACATTACCATCACTCTATATTTATGAAATATGCTTGTTCGTACATAAGAACATAAAATTATTTAAAAAGGCTGGTGATGTAAGTAATAGACTACAACGAAACCCACATAGACTAATATTAGAGAATGTATCAACATCTAAAAAATGTTCTCACAGCCCACTTAATATGTGTATTCGTATCTACAATTCTTTACCGGATAATATGATACATTTGAATACATATGAATTTAAAGAGAAACTGAGCGAATGGCTATGTAAAAACACATTTTATGACATTAATGAATTTTTTGACCATGATAAGTAATTATTTTTAATTTTTTAATTTATTTCTTTGACATTGCATGTATTTCAAGGATTCAAGGACATTTTGTGTTATAAGTTTAATGAATTCAATTCAATTATGCTTGATTTAATTTAATTATGAATAGCCTAATTATTCGCATGTCATTAAATGTGACAAAACATGTGATCCAATATGTGAAAATTGTAACACCAATATACATACCATGTTTTTCGTGAATAAAGATATTTATTATTATTATTATTAAGAAAATTTAATTAATACTCATGTCAAAGTCTTACCGCATTTACCATATTTAACAAAAGGTTGTTAAGCTCATTTTAACTAAAATACGTTTAGCCCTTTTCTCTATTACCCATTTTAAAAGAAAGAGACATTTCAGTAATATTTGCGTAAAAACCATTGATTTATTTTAAAGAAGGAGGGCATTCATAATATGGTTTATGAGATACAGTTCGCTAACAGACGAAAGGACAAACGGATTTCTTTTTATTAAACTGTTAAAAATGGGAAAAGATTTCATACAAGTTTTCCACAGACAAAAGTGCTACGAACTAGCATCTAGTTGCTACGAAGTCTACGAGAGCTACGAACTCCTACATTTGCTACGAAGTAGATATCTACGAAATATCTTATTGCTACGAAGGTTTTTAGTTCTGAGCAGACGAATGGCTTAATATTTTTTTAGTCAATTAATGGAAAAGTCTAATTTAATTATAATATCAATAAAATATGATAAATTAAGCTATTTTAATACAGTTTTTTCACCTAACGTTTCAAACCCTTTACAGCGTTCATGGTCGCAGGCAGACTACGTTGACATTTGTCTGTGACGTCATAAGAATACAAAACTACCGCCTATAATTTTATTGAAAACTATTCCGATTCACGCAGTATTGGCTCATAGTATCTAAGGGTCTTGCAGTCTGCTTCCGAGTTTGCGATTTTATTAAGTTAATAACTGGGTCCCAAGCTGGCGGTACCTGCCATCCATCCTCTCTATTGAAATTAGGGTGTTTTTTAATTTCAATAGCTTCACGTAACATTCTTGATAAAAATCTGTTTTCTTAGGATTATGGTTTTGTTTGTTTAGTGCGTTTTCACGGACTGCATGTTATTTAATACTATTACTAATGCTTCTCTTTGTGAGTCCAATGTATGATAAAACACAGTCACAGTCAATTTTATAAACTTTTTTTTATATATACATACGTAACTAAATAGGCAAAAAGGCGTACGCCCCCCCCCCCCCCTGATGGTAAGTGGTTACCGTAGCCTATGAACGCCTTCAACACCGGAGATGTCACGGGCGCGTTGCCGATCCTGAAGGAATTTTTTCACGCCCTTTTTGAAGGCTCCCATGTTAAACTCCAGCATTTTGTATTGGATTTTACAGGTCTTAAAAGTTGGTTTATTTTCTTATGCGGCTTGAAGTGGGTCTTGATTGAAGCTCGCTTAAGTATGTTACCAATAAAAACCGTATTAAAATACTGTAATTTAATGTGTAACAATCGCGAAAACATAAGAAATCAATAAAAAAAAAATACAATTCAAGCCTTCTAGAAATTTGAAAAATCCTGATCGAGTCTCGGAAGCGTACAAAGGATTTTTTGACCATCAGCCTACTTGTATATTTTACTTAAAAATATCATCATTATCATCCTAGCGTTCGGTGCCTAGGGTACGCTGTAAGACATGGTCCTAGATTTGGCGGAACTGGTTACTACAATGGAGCGACTGCCGTCTGACCTCCGTAACCCTTTTTACAGGGAAACCCGATCAACAGGAACATGACCCGAGGTGTGTCAGTGGCCAACACTGTCAAAATTTTTCAGGCTGCCGCATCTGACACAGCCTAACGACTGCTATCTATCGATAACAGCCGGGGCCAACGGCTTAACGTGCCTTCCAAAGCACGGAGGAGCTCAAGATAGAAAATGCCACTAATACTTCATGCCCCCTACTATTAAATTTAGGTAACCTGCGTATCGACACGCTGGCTGTCACGGACGAAAAATCATAATCTTCATCTATCAATAGACTAGTTTCCAGAGTCAAAAAACTAACATTAAATTAGTCCGTCATTTCGGGAATCAAAATATATTACTGACGTATTTTTTCTTTTTTCTATTGAGCGATAAATTATAAAGATATAACGCATCAAAGTTCAGGAATGGGGGCTCAGAAAATTATTTCGACATACATAAACCTGTCAGCTCTACGTGCCTTCGTATGTATTGAAACATCATAATTATCAGAGAATCTGATGATGCAAGCCTGCAACATCAGATTCTTTGATATGAAACAGAGTATGCTTTCCATTGGAATCGAGCCCACGACCTCCGAGTGTAAGATAAGTAAAAGTCAGAAGAATGTCAACAATTTAGTAGTTTACCAATAACAAAATATCATTCAATTCTGAAAGAGTCAAAATATTCACTAACAACTGTATAGAAAGCTTTATCAATTAGCCATTTCTGATTATGGGCGCTCCTCTTATTACGCATATGTTATCATATGGTCTGTACGCTTTACTGAATCGTGTAACAAAAATAGTTTACGTCAATAGAAAGCTCAATAGGAACATTATCGTCACTAAATTCAAGAGCCCCAGATTCATTTACAAAATATTACTTTTACACCCTTGAAATTGCTATACAATATTTTAATACCTTCCTTTGATCGTATTTACTTTGTATAAAAATGTCGTAACCAACAAACAAGCTTGCGGCTATTTATAATAATAAATATTTATAACCATTTTGTGGCTTATAAATAGGGTTATTTACAAAGTCCTTCTTCATTCCTTTGCTTTACAAAAAGGATATTAATCATATGTTAAGAAAGATAAGATAATACTTTTTTTTAAATAAGCTGGATTAAAGTATTCGTTTACCGGGACTATGTCGAAAGAAATTGCAGAAAATGTTCCAAATCTTTCCTTGGTACTTGTATACCTTCCTGTTGTTTAGCCCTCTAAAGATATTTTTCCTGTTCTGCAAGTTATATATCGTCAATTCTAAAAGTTTTTCTGTTGCAAAATATTTTTCTAGGTTTTGTTTTGAAATAAGGACAACCTCACTTTCATATATATAGTATATAAGTGTTTCTGCAGCTCCGCCGGCATCAAAAAGAAGCCTATGTTTGACCCCTGATCTTCAACTATATTCATAAAGAACAATCATAAAAATCCGTTCTGCGGTTCGGTCGTGAAAGCGTAACAGACAGACAGACTTTCACACAAATAATGAATGAATGAATGAATAATTTATTTATTTGAGTAACAATGACTCATATTTGTTAGTAATACTTATGATCATGTTAGTATTATGTTATAAAAAAAATAAACAAAAATAAATCACCAGTGACTCACATAGGCCACTCCCGTACCATCCCCCCGGATATGGCACAGCAATGATTTATGTGGAGGTTGTCCAGTCTCCTTGCAATCATGTCCAGAATGCTGTGGTTGCCCCCGCGCACCCTGCGCACCAGGGACGCGCATCTCTTCCGCATGGTTGCGTAATAGCAATCCACTCGTGCTTCCGCGAACATCCCTGATGCGCTACAGAAACGCGGAAGCCCCAGCAGCACCTTGAACGCGTTGTTGTATTGCACACGAAAGGCGTTGTAAGCTTTTTGAGTATATCTAGCCCACAGGTTACACGTATAAAACGATGTACAGAAAGCTCTGAAAAGGGTAATTTTGACCTCTCGTGAACAACGTGCGAATCTGCGAGCCAGCATATTAGCTCTCACCAACAACGCCCTCCGTTCCCTCTCAATGTCACTATCGTCTTTGAGGTCGGGAGTCAATACATGACCAAGATATTTAAAATTATATACTCTCTGTAATATATGATTATTAAGCATAACCGATGGTATTTGGTCATATCGCTTACTCCCGGCCTCGAAGATCATTACTTGACTCTTCTTAACATTATAGGTCAAGCCGTGTGTGAGTGCGTACTTTTCACATTTTGCGAGTAACGTCCGCAGGCCACAGACAGACGCGCTCAGCAGCGCCATGTCATCCGCGTAGCTGATGTTGTTGACGCAGACGCCGTCTACATTACAACCGACACTGGCACTGCTGAGCTCCTCTATCAATTCATTCACATACAGATTGAAGAGCGTGGGTGAAGATAACCCCCCCTGCCTCACCCCGCACTCCAACCCGTATGGTTCAGATAGCGCTCCTGACCATCTAACGCTATTGACCTGGTTCCCGTACCAATACTTAAAGATATTAATAAGCTCCAACGGTAATTTAGCCTTTTTGAGTTTTTCCCATAGTATGTCGTAGGAAACCAGGTCAAAAGCTGTTGACAGATCTAGAAAGCATCCGAAGACTGGCGTTTTGCGTTCCGTGTAATAAGAGATAGTGTGCTTAAGACACAGTATCGCGCTATCAGTTGAAAGTTTGGGCCTGAACCCGAATTGATTGTCGTGCAATTTTATTACGCTATTTAACTGTGTATTAAGAACACCATCAAATACCTTTGATATTACAGTTGCCAACGATATAGGTCTATAATTTCTCTTGTCCGCTAGGTCGCCCGTTTTGCTTTTAACTATTGGCACGACTATTGTACGCATCATATCGGTCGGCATATAACCGTGTCCCAAACATGCGTTAAATAGCAAAAACAGTACTCGAGGTAGATGCGGCCCAGCAAACTTAAGGTGCTCAATACTGAGCCCGTCATGTCCAGGAGACCTCCCTCTGGACATAGAAATAATTACGGACGCTATCTCCCTGACTGAGAAAGAAATCTTTCTTTCCACCTCGGGCTCAATATTTAGCGACGAGTGTGATGGTCCGAGAGGCGACTTAACTGTAAAGTGATCAACGAACATATTGGCAATATGTGATGGCTCACTCACACCACTGATGCTCACGGGCTGACCCGGCCTACATTGCAACCTGTTGGTGTGTTTCCAAAAAGAGCGGAAATCATTTTTTGAGTGGTGAGAGGTCAGAATGTCCATCTTTATCTGATTTTCATGATCTTGACACCATTTTAAATGTGAGTTGAATATTCTCCTAGCCTCACACATTTCTCTATACGCCACACCGGCTGCAGGTTTACCCTGCAGGTCCCATGCCTGAAATTTCAGCCTCGCCATCCCGTGAGCCTCGGCAACATGTTTGTTCCAACCAGGTACAATTCTTTTTCTATGCTTGCTGTACTCACGACCTATTATGGAGGAATCCGTAAGGGCCTGAACTATATCAATATACAATTTATCTATTACAGCTTTATGACAACTATCGTGACACATTCCATCACAACATTCGTGCAATTCCATTGGAAAGTCAATATTTTTTAACCTTTTATGACATTTCTCTCGATATGACTCGACCTGAGTTGGTGTTCTTTCTCCCCATAAAACCCTGTCTGAACATTGAGACCATGGAGTAATTACAAAGAGGAGATGCCGTTTGAAATGGCGCAGTGACGTGATCATTGGCGCCTCGCCGACACTGCAGTGGGCGGAGCTTGTCATTGCTCGTGCTCTATGATTGGAGCCACGGCCGAAACCAAGCACCCCGCACGTCTGCCTTCCGCCCCATGTAGCCTCACAAACGCTTTCTTACAAAACGCTTATTACGGCATCTCCTCTTTGTAATTACTCCATGATTGAGACTTACTGAAATATTTAGGTAGGTAGGTAGGCAAAATAATATTTAGATTACATTCCACTACAAGTGTGCAATGATCAGACCAGAACACGTCATAGAGTACATACACATTTTGAACAGAATGAACTGCCGATTTTGTAGTCAAGCAATGATCTAACCATCTCCTTGCCCCGTTAATGTCACTTACATATGTGTGAGTATTAGTAGATATACCTAATCTATCAATGTCAATACAAGACCAGTCTTGGTCAACGCAAAAGTTTAACAGTTCATAATAAAATTGTTCAAAAGGATGGGAATTATAATCTCCAAGCATGTAAACACATTCCAGGCTACAGCTGTCTATAATAGCACTCACCGAACTAAGTACATCCGTAAACTCCGCTAGATTTACCTTATCATCTGTAGGCATATACACGCACATCACTAGGAACGACCGTTCATTTAACACTACCTTAATAGCACAAATGCGAGGATTACCGCACTCGATCACGACAACACTTTGAAACACACTGCACCTCCACAGCAAAGCCACACCTCCATACGGCCTTCCGCGCAGCACGCCCGCCGCGGGGTCCATCGCGGACACACCAGTACTGCTGAACTCACTGCTTATTGTGTCTAATAAAGGTATTTTCTCAGGGAGTAACCACGTCTCCTGCAGCGCAATGTCGTCTCAATGACGTCTTACATAGCTGACGTACATTTTCCATAGAGCGTTTAATAGTTTTACAATTAAATGTAACAAAATTGTTCAATCCCATTATTTATGTAAACGAGCCGATCTGTTCTGTTTAGACATTACATTATTACGGTATGAGATTTGCAATTGTTTTTATCCTCCTCGCTAATTAAAAACGAATCATCATACAGTGACAAGCCTATTATTGGTCCACTGTCACGGTACGCTCCTCGCTTCAGGTTTATTTATGCAGCCGAAAACGGTGGCGAGGCGTTTTCGGAATGAAAGCACTCTTTTTTTAATTGCCTCAAGGTGCTCAACGGTAGCGTAAGATGATTTTATTTGCGTAATATCCGCTTGAGCAATTGCTAAATCCTTTAATAATTTTGACACATCCAAGTGATCAAAGGTTATCGGCGGTAGTTTTTCCAAATCTCTAGCAACAAAAACTGGCAGCATATCGGGCTCGGTAACTTTAAGAAAGTGAAGAATATCATAAAGTAAACGATCTTCTTTTCCTTTTCCTTTGCGTAAGATTTTACGCAGCTCGGTAGGCACTGATTCAAAAAGTAACGTATGTGACTTTTGAATGTCGTCACTGGTAAACGTTGATGCACAAATCGTTACCAAACTTTCTTCATTAACTCTTGCTCAACCGCGCGCGACTGTATATATTAGCATTGATTTTTTTTGTTAATAGTCTTAAATGTCCCACTGCTGGGCAAAGGCCCCCCTTTTCACTTCTTTCAAGCTTTGCACGCATCCGGCTAAGGGCAGTTTGATGTTATCCACTGTCGAAGGGCTTCTTGGTGTACGTCCCTAAGGAGCCCAGAATGTTGCTAGTTGAGCCCACCTATCTGGCGGGGGTTTTTCGCACTGACTACAACATGAGGGCTTTCATAAGAGGTGTGAATAAATTTCTTCAAGTTCGGCAACGCGTCCGTGATAATTCTGGTCTTACAGGCGTCCATAGGCTGCGGTAATCACTTACCATCAGGTGGGCCGCGTGTCTGTTTGCCTAAATTGTATAAAAGAAAATCCTTACTATATACTTAGTATGCTGCGGTCCGTAGCCCGTATGTCCGTATAAGAAAAATAAGCTTAAGGCCCACCTGATGGTAAGTGATTACCGTAGCCCATTGACGCCTGCAACACCAAGGGCGTAACGAGCGCGTTGTCGATCCTAAGGGAATTTTTTCACGAGCTTCGTAAATTAAATTTTACCCTTGAGATTTACATGACACCTTTATAAAACCATTTCCCTCCTTCCCGAGCCCCTATCAAATCCTGTTTGCTTCTCTAATTTCGGCCACCCTTTCATGTCACCTGTTAATGTTGCCAGCTCAACAAACATAATTATTCTAATCTCCTTTCAAATCAGACCTCTAGAGACTCTCAGAGACTTATTCCCTAATTACATGGGATTGCGGACACGTTTGTACATTTTTAACCGACGGGAAAAAACCGAAAAGGAAGTATAAGTGTTAGAAAGATTTTATATTAGTCTATTACTTACTTATCAGTCTTTATTTTACGATTTTAACAGTATTAACATAGTTTAATTTTGTCGCAACAACATAAAACATTATTATCTTAAATGTAAAATATATTATAATATATTTCAACGCGTTACATTTGTTTTTATTACAAAGAAAATGTCATAAAAGTTATGTGAAAATCGGGCCCGTGCGTCTTAGAATACGTGGGGCGCACTATAAGTTTCCGGAATGAATATGAAAAAATACTATTAAAGGTACAAAATTAATTTATTGTTTTTCAAAATAATCTCCCTTGGCGTCTATGCACTTTTTCATTCGATGAAACCAGTTTTGAAAACTTTTGTGCCACTCCTCTGTGGTGACCTCTGAAACGTGTTTTTCATACTCCTCGACAGCCTCTTCTGGTGATGAAAATCGTTGACCGCGTAATTGGTTCTTAATTTTTGGGAACAGAAAAAGTCACAAGGTGCCAGGTCGGGACTGTATGCAGGATGACTCATGAGTTCTACATTTTTCGCCTTCAAAAAGTCGTTTGTCTGTCTGGCCGTGTGAGAACTAGCATTGTCGTGGTGCAGGATGAGACGGCGTTTACGGTTATTTTTACGGAGTTCGTCAATAACTTCCGGCAAACAAATGATCGTGTACCAGTCACTATTCACTGTACGACGATTCTCTAAAGCAACAGTAGCCACGTGTCCAGTTTTATTAAAAAAAGAAGCAATCATCCGCTTAGATGCACTTTTCACGCGCGCCACTTTGGTTGGTTTCGGCTCATCTTGAAAGACCCATACGCTCGATTGCTGCTTTGTTTTGGGATCGTAGCAATAAATCCATGTTTCGTCACCTGTTACTATGTCCCACACCAAATTTGACGCACCTTCGTTGAATCTGGTAAGCATGGCACTGCACCAAGTGACGCGGTCCGTTTTTTGAGCCTCGGTCAAGTTGTGTGGGATCCACCGCGAGCACAGCTTTCTCACACCCAAATGTTTGTGTAGGATTAATTGTATTTTGACTCATGCCTATTTCTAAGGATGCGCGAATTTCATGGTAGGTCACATGCCTGTCTGTTTCAATCATACGGCGCACAGCATTTATGTTTTTGTTGGTCACAGCGGTGGACGGCCGACCACCGCGAGATTCGTCACTGAGATTGATACGACCACGCTTGAATTCTGCAAACCAGCTATAAACAGTTGTCTTGCATGGTGCTTCATTGCCAAAAGCTGTTTCAAGCCGAGCGATGCTTTGTTGAGCTGTCAAATCACACTTAAAATCGTAGAAAATCATACTACGAAAATTTTCCCGAGTTAAATCCATGTTGATGCAGACACACAATTTTTTAAATGGCGCCACAAGGTAAAAACAAAAGACAGTCAGATGAAACAAACTGCATTCTACAGCCAAAGAGTTCTTTTTTCAAATGTTGCAATAAATTTTTAAATATTGTTTATGTAAGTGGCCAGTTCCGGAAACTTACAGTGCGCCCTATGTATTATTTTCATCCTATACCTTGTAAAGTATTTCTAATATAATATTTCTAACAATTGTGAGACTTAGTTCCTAGAATAAATAAATTAGCTCACTAATTATTATTCCTTCACCCACACCCACAGAATCTACTTTTGTTTTATTCCAAAGTTTCATCATTACTATCTATTTTTAGAATATTATTTAAAGCGGCTTTGGTAAAAACAATCAGTGTTTTTTATATTAGTTTCAAGAATTTGCTATAATAGACATTATGGCCAATGACTATATATTGTGTGTTGATTTATTTATTTCATGTATAACAGCCATCATCATCATTATATACTTACATTGGAAACTTAGCAAATGGAAATCTTGTTACAAGGTTTCTTTTTATTCGTAAAATTTCTTATAGATAGTCAAAGTAACCTAAAAATGATTATTAAATACAAATATTACCTAAATATAAATATATGTAATGTAATTAAAATAATCGACATAACACACAATTACGATAAATATACTAACTTAACTAATACAATTTAATTGGTTTAGGACAAATAAATTGATAACTCACTTTTTAAAAGTAAACATGGGAGAGTTATAAGAGAATATTGATTGCTAGGGGTAAACTGTTCCATAACCTAACAGATTGAACGGATTAGGAAAGAGAATATGAGATAGAGCTATGAGTAGGATATGTTAGGATATATTTACAGTGTGAGTGATCTACATAATTCTCCTAAAGGTTAAATGAAGGAAGACATTCATGATGATAAGAAGGATAAAAGGGATTAAATAGATCATTAAAATGAAGATAAATGATTCTAGTGTTCCGACGATATCGTATTGGAAGCCAAGCAAGTTGTTTGCGGAATCCAGAGACGTGATCATTTCTTAAGACCAATCTTTCCAGCTTATTAAGTTGTATTACAGGCTTGAATCACCTGATTGACTGTTGATAATGAGGATTCCGTGCTTCGGAAGGCAAGTTAAGCCATTGGTCCCGGCTGCCAATAGGTGGTCGTTAAAGCATCCATGTCAGAGGCCGAAAGGCGTTTCCGAAACACTCCTTTTCCGACCAGGGTGCACAGGGTCGATTGACTGTGTAACCCACTCAATATGAATGAATGAAAGTGGCATCAAGATAACACACGTATGCAGAATTGAGCAAAGGCTTTAAGAGAGTAAAAGAATGAAATATAAGTTTGCAGAGGTAAAAAATATAGTCTACAATTAAGTAAAAAAAAAATTAACAAAAAATGTTTTTCTGACAGTCTGCGTAGTACCTAAACGGGTGGAACACCGACTTCGCCTGCGTAATATTAACAATTATAAAGTGAAGAATTCGATTATTATACAGGCGAAACGGCAGGCAATAGCTAGTTTATCATAATATTCTTCAATGCTTAAAGAGACGGGGGTAAATATTAATCAAGTAGAAATTCCAAACAATATCATAGCAATCTTGAAACAATGTTTCTGAATTTAACCACAACAATCTCTTCTAATAGAAACCTTCTTAAAACGAGAGTATTGAGACATAGGAGTCCTATTCTTAAAAGTATGACTATAGCAACATCGACTAAAAGTCTTTCGACTCATTATTATTGAATGAAAATCATTCGACTCAATGTTTTTGCGTAAGTTTTCAAAAATAGGCTCCTGGGCTGAAGTAGAGCCTACATAAGCATTATCAACTGCTCAAATATTTAATTGTCGTCTCTTAATATTTGCTGTGAATTGATGACTATATAGGTAAAAATTTAAATGTAAAAAATATTTATTATTAACTGCACTATATAGAATCGGACTAACTTTTGGTTTTTACTTATTTAATGTCATTGTATTACACTATTACTGCAGAAATTCCCAATACTCTTAATTAATTTAATGTATATTACAGGGTCGGATAATTTTGTTTTTCTAAATCGAATGAAAATTATTCAATCTACCTCTAGTGCCAGGCTCTAAAAGCGTTGGAGCCATGACCTGAAGGATTTCCAAAGTCGGTGGTTGGAGTTGGTTTTGCAAAGAGACACGTAAAGGGGTATGGGGGAGGCCTTTGCCCGGCAGTGGGTCGTAAATGGTTAAAAAAGTAATTTTATTAAACACTAGCAGCCCGTTCCGACTTCGTCCGGGCTTCCTCGATTAATCTATCCAACACTGAAAGAATTTTTCAAATCGGACCAGTGGTTTCTGACATTAGCGCGTTCAAACAAACAAACTCTTCAGTTACCGTAATACTATTTTATTATTCTTAGAGAGTACAAGTGAATCGAACATTTAAATTTGTTTCGAGATGGAAAAGGTTAGCTAAATGACCAGTTTCTACTACTCTAAAATTCCTTTTCTTTGTTTGCAGGTATAGAGAAGAAGGTATACGTAACCTTAAACAATGAAACAGAAACACGACAAAGGCCGGTTATCCTGACTTGCCACGTCCGCTCCAAGCCCCCGGCGGTGGTTCACTGGTTAAAAGACGACCAGCTGATTGAGGATAAAGAAAGGTAACTGTCAGTGTAATTAGGTAAACAAAAATGAAAATACACCTAATATTTATGTCCGTTCTGCCCTGACAAGTGCATCCTCGAGAACCTAATGCTAGGGTCGGACAATGCAATGAGAGTTGCAGATCTCTGGTCCGTACAGTCGAAGGCATGTAAAGTGACCCCCTTACCGTACCCACCGTCATGGCTGAGAGGTCAGGTAGAGATTCCGCGGGATATAATATATAATAATATAATATGACGGTGACTTCAACAAAAACAAATAATTTATTCACACATTCAAAATATTGTTTGTTTGTGTCAGTAAATTTCGCGTCCGTGAAAGTCGGCGCTGGACCCGTATAAATCAGTCTTTATTAACTTTAGACACCATTTAAAACCTACGCACGCAATTGCAGCTTTACCTAAGTAATCCTTTTCTTATTTGCAGATTCATTATCTTGGATAATCAGCTTATTGTAAATGATACGACCAAAAATGCTGACGGGACATACACGTAAGTACAAATTATACATCTTAAATTTTTTTTCTCCCTAAGTTTAACCATCGCGGTATCGTGTAAAATTTTTAAGAGCACATAACTCTTTAAAAATCATAAATAAATCTTATATGAAAGATTTTTTTATGATTTGTACGATGATTTGTAAGATTTTTTTGTGATTTAAACTTTATTGTACAAAATACAATTGTATAGCACAATAGGCGGACTTAATGCTAAAAGCATTATTCTAACAGTCAACCTTTGGGTTAAACAGAGAACGTCAAATGATCAAGTAGTAGTAGTAGTAGTACATAAACAACTCCTTAGTAATTATCATGGAGCAATTACAAAGAGGAGATGCCGTTTGAAATGGCGCAGTGATGTGATCATTGGCGCCTCGCCTACACAAAAGTGGGCGGAGCTCGTGCTCCATGGTTGGATCCACGGCCGAAACCAAGCACGTCTGCCTTCCGCCCCGTGTAGCCGCACAAATACTTTCTTACAAACTGCTTATTACGGCATCTCCTCTTTGTAATTGCTCTATGGTAATTATGTACTTAATACTTCTAGCTGTGTTTATTTTTAATTTATTTAAGGTTGAAAAAATTGCTAAAGTAGTCATAAATGACTCTGAGTACGGCGGCAATATTGTTAAAAACTATTTAATTATGGCTACTTACTTTTCATCCAACAGATGTATAGCAGAGAACACAATTCTTCACAGAAACCGATCAGCCTCCATGAGGCTGAATGGTGTGGATAAGTTTGAATGCCCTGAAGATCCTACTTTGCCTCCACCTCCTCAACATCAACAAACTATGGTGGCACCAGGAAGCAATGCCACCCTGGTGTGCCCGGTCACTGGATGTTTTCAACAGGTAGGTTTTACAATTTCAGTTGTTTCAACGCGAGATTGAGCTAGCCAAGTCTACACTTACCAAAAGGTGGATGCTTGAATTATTTTTAGACTTTACTTTTAAAAATTTAATTTAATTACAGACATCAGTCTATTTCTTTCAATCTGATTCTTTCCTAATGATTCATTTGGAAAAACAGAAAAGTAATAAAGTTATTTTCTATGGATGATATACTTTGTTAAGTTGTTCCCAGTTTGGGTATGACATTGCAGGCTTAAATTACCTGATTGCTGGGCAAAAAATATGATTGCGTGCTTCTAAAACCACGACAG
This sequence comes from Euzophera pinguis, assembly GCA_947363495.1. Taxonomy (NCBI): domain Eukaryota; kingdom Metazoa; phylum Arthropoda; class Insecta; order Lepidoptera; family Pyralidae; genus Euzophera; species Euzophera pinguis. Next base: position 1,053,179 of record OX376166.1, read on the forward strand.
AGATAACTTAAACAATACATATTACTAACATATGTTGAAATAATTCTCGGCCTCTGTCGGCGGGTCAAAAGGCAGTTTCAAAAAACTCTAGGTTTTTGACAACCACAATTTAGGTGCTTACCCTCAATTTTTTTTTTCAGGTGACTTGGCACAAGGAAACTCGTGGCGTTTTAACAAAATTGGAAACCACATCGCCATACTTCGAGATCAGGAACGTCGACGAAGTGGAAGCGGGCATCTACTGGTGTACAGTCAATTATAATTCAGAATTCTCAGCTAAACTGAAGGTAAATAGTCTAATTTATGAAAAGTAGCGTTTGTTGTTTTGTTTACTGTTTAAGGACTTTCTGCTCTAGTGGATTTCGTTTTATCTCTTTAATAATCCATCATTAAAGAGATATTGACAAAAATGATCACTATACAAATTGATTTATTAAACACCATATTATATTATTTTTACAGTGCGTTCTGTACATGAAATTTTATTTTACTAATAAGATAACTTATATATTTCAAATTCAAATGTCTTTAAAAAGTAGTTGTTTCATGTCCTATATGTTTCCGGTTTTTGAAAATAAATAATTACGCTAACTTTATTATTACTTACACATACACACATAATACAACATAAGTGGTTGCTTATACCGAGATATTAATTGTCATCTTCTTTATCAATCTTGTTTAATAGCAAAGAGTGAATTAATATCTAAAACCAACTGATCGAATACTTTGAAAAGTATGAATAAATTATTTGATTAATAGAGAAACTCAAAAACTTCAATGTATTCAATATTAATTTTTGCTTTTGTTCACTTAAAGGGCTGCCTTAGCATGCTTGAATAAATATTCAAACAAAGCTGGCAGCTCCTAACTTAGACCGTATTTACTAAAACTTCCGCTCAAATAATTCCTTAGTCATAAAGTGAATGAACTTGAGCTTGCGATTGAACGACACCGAACTTGTGTTCGGAGCTTACACGTGTAACGATTGAGCTTATTAAAATTTATGTAGGCTTTCAGGAATGCGAATGTCGATAATATAGTAGGGTTCGGTTTTGTTGAATTTGGGATACTACAAATGGTTTCCACTGCTCCAGTGGACCAGTGGATAAGGCGTTTGCCTAAGAGCCGGAGGTCGTAGTTTCTATTTTCACGGGAAACATTCAATGTTTAGTTAGGACATTGCAGGACAGTGCTTGAATCACCTGATTGTATGATAATAATGACGATTTCATGCTTTGGAAGGAACGTTAAGGCATTGGTCCCGGCTGACATCTGGTGGTCGTTAAAGGAACCACGTCATAGGCCGAAAGGCGGTTCCGAATATCTCTGACACCTTTATTCATTCATATCGATCGACCATGTAACTTATACAATATGAATGAATCGATTGGTTAATACTTTTACTCCACATCAATCATTGAGAATTGATTCCGTGTGCGTTTTCGATGCTCTTTGACCTCAACTCTTTGTATCCTTCGCTGTTTCAGATGTTCAACGTGACATTGACAGAACCGGTTACGATAGAATTGCCACCCATCTCCAAGGATGGCATCCGTGCCTTGACAGTCCGGTTCAACTGCACTGCCACAGGGTATCCCAAGCCAAACGTCACTTGGTATAAGGACGGAAGGTTGCTGCCTCTGGGAGGACGAGTAAGTGATACGATATTTCTGGTTATTCTATATTAATGTTACACAACTTTTTATTTTATGCATTTATTAGTAGGATTTTTTCTGAAAATTGCATTGTATGTTGTATTTTTATCATTTTTACGAATTTTGTTTATCAGACAATCTGTTGATGAAAATATCTGCTATGCGCCTTCCAAAATGCACATAATTTTACAAAATACGATGATAATAAGAGAAGAGGGGATTCGAATTCATAGTCTCTTTATCATTTGGCAAGCACCCAAAGTACTAGATAGCGGAAGAAAGAAGAAGAGTTAATATTAGTCATTTTCTAATTACAACCAAAACCTAAAACAATAAATAGATACGTGGGGCGCACTATAAGTTTCCGGAATGAATATGAAAAATACTATTAAAGGTACAAAATTAATTTATTGTTTTTCAAAATAATCTCCCTTGGCGTCTATGCACTTTTTTATTCGATGAAACCAGTTTTGAAAACTTTTGTGCCACTCCTCTGTGGTGACCTCTGAAACGTGTTTTTCATACTCCTCGACAGCCTCTTCTGGTGATGAAAATCGTTGACCGCGTAATTGGTTCTTAATTTTTGGGAACAGAAAAAAGTCACAAGGTGCCAGGTCGGGACTGTATGCAGGATGACTCATGAGTTCTACATTTTTCGCCTTCAAAAAGTCGTTTGTCTGTCTGGCCGTGTGAGAACTAGCATTGTCGTGGTGCAGGATGATACGGCGTTTACGGTTATTTTTACGGAGTTCGTCAATAACTTCCGGCAAACAAATGGTCGTGTACCAGTCACTATTCACTGTACGACGATTCTCTAAAGCAACAGTAGCCACGTGTCCAGTTTTATTAAAAAAAGAAGCAATCATCCGCTTAGATGCACTTTTCACGCGCGCCACTTTGGTTGGTTTCGGCTCATCTTGAAAGACCCATACGCTCGATTGCTGCTTTGTTTTGGGATCGTAGCAATAAATCCATGTTTCGTCACCTGTTACTATGTCCCACACCAAATTTGACGCACCTTCGTTGAATCTGGTAAGCATGGCACTGCACCAAGTGACGCGGTCAGTTTTTTGAGCCTCGGTCAAGTTGTGTGGGATCCACCGCGAGCACAGCTTTCTCACACCCAAATGTTTGTGTAGGATTAATTGTATTTGACTCATGCCTATTTCTAAGGATGCGCGAATTTCATGGTAGGTCACATGCCTGTCTGTTTCAATCATACGGCGCACAGCATTGATGTTTTTGTTGGTCACAGCGGTGGACGGCCGACCATGGCGAGATTCGTCACTGAGATTGATACGACCACGCTTGCATTCTGCAAACCAGCTATAAACAGTTGTCTTGCATGGTGCTTCATTGCCAAAAGCTGTTTCAAGCCGAGCGATGCTCTGTTGAGCTGTCAAATTACACTTAAAATCGTAGAAAATCATACTACGAAAATTTTCCCGAGTTAAATCCATGTTGATGCAGACACACAATTTTTTAAATGGCGCCACAAGGTAAAAAAAAAAGACAGTCAGATGAAACAAACTGCATTCTACAGCCAAAGAGTTCTATTTTCAAATGTTGCAATAAATTTTTAAATATTGTTTATGTAAGTGGCCAGTTCCGGAAACTTACAGTGCGCCCTATGTAATAGAAACTTGTACAACCTTCTAAACTATTTCAGTTCAACCTAAGAAAAACGGGCTACCGTGACGAATTAGTAGTAGGAGCAGTGACGTCAGACGACGCGGGTATCTACCAATGTTTCGCCGACAATGGACTAACTCGGGCCACTGCCTGGGCATTACTTCGTCTCACTGGAGATAGTCCAGCCGCTGTCCCCCGAGCTATTGGCTGTTGGCCGACGGGACCCAATACTGTGCTGTTTAAGTGGGGGTTACCTGGACGATACTTGGTCATAGCGTACACTGTGCAGACTTCTGTTGCCGGTAAGTCAACATCATCATTTTACCAACAGTCAGTCCACTACTGGACTGCCTCTTTTAATGATATCTAATATAAATGTTTGGAAGCGGCCTACGGCGTTTGATTAAAATAATAAAGAGAGAGAGAGAGAGAGTCTAGTTATCCCCCGTGCTGCTGCGTTTGGGCTAAATTACATAATACCGTGCTGTTATCTGGACGATCCGTGGTCAATGCTTATATGGCGGAGATTGTTATTACCAAATGTTGAAATTTTTAGGATTATTCACGCAGGAGCATAAATAAATGATTCTGAATCAGCATAGACTGTTTGTCATGTTAATATTAAGGAAATAGTCCAGCACTTCCGACAGCATTGTTAAAAAGTGGTGGTTCTGCTTCGACAAATTACATGATGATATCGATAGGGGGCTGAACTAATAAAGAATAAAAAACGGACTGTTTGCTTTGATTTTTGATCAAGCGGGTACAGATTCAAATTCTTTATTTAGTTCATTCATACAGACAAGTATAATAAAGTAAATCTGCTGAGGGGTAGATAAACCTGAACCCCGGCTATTTCGGTAAGTATCGTAGGGAGGCTCACGTTTATCCGCTCTCAACTATTCATAACTTATTACTTGGTTTGGCCTCATTAATACCTGGTACACTTTTCGGGAAGAGTTTTACCGGATCGTTAGGGGCATCGACACGCCAAAAAGAAAAAGATTGTGTGGTTTGGTCTCCTTAAAATTTATCCACACTTTCAGGCGATCCTCCTCCTGGTGACAAGTCGAACACCCCTGGAGGGAACAAAGGACAGCCACATCCGAACACCGAAGAAGTGATCACAGTACCCAAGGCGCTGTACCCTTACGTCTTTCAGGTTGGTTTGTTATTAAAATGTCATGGTAGTCCGCGAGGCCTACTCTTCACAGAAATACTAGTTCATAGCCGGTATATGATAAATATTTTTTTAAACATTTGCTGCCCAGTTTCTTGTTTCACTTTTACCTTGTGATGTGATTTACTCCTAGTGATGGGTTTTGAACAAGGCATTAAATCAAAATATAGAATACCCAATAGGTAAACAACCGTTTTTTTCATAAAAAATTTAAATTATTGTGTTTATAATTTATATTATATTATACAAAGCACTCTAATTTTCCTAGGACAGGCTGGTACGGCACTCTTGACATACGAATACAACTCTAAAATAAAAATAAAATATATTTAAAGACTTCTACCGTAGTTTATATAGTAAACTACAGTGGAAAATAGTTAAGGAAGAGTTTTAAAACATTTTGGTTGAATACTAGAGTTTTTAACCATTGAGTATTTACTCGGTGCCCATCCCATACTTACTTCCCTTTGCATCGAAACAGCATACGGATAAACCTTCCTTACTCAATGATTGCTCTCCATTTTTTTATAAATCAGAATTTATTTATTTTAAATTAATAGGCAAGCAGTTTTACATAAGGTCTCTTTTGTTGTTTTTCAGGTTCGTGCTTATATCAAATCTAAGAACATCGAAGCAAGTGATTTCTCTAGAGGAATCGTCTGTCAAGGACAAGGAGGTTAGTAAACATCAATTAATCAATAATTGTAACGATTATATAATGTACTTATTATTATTGAAAAATACCAGTAAATAATTTATCGAACCCCTGACTATAGATACGTTAGTATTATTAAAAAAATTATGTGCTAAAATAGTTGCTATAGACGAAGAGTATTTTCAAATAAGAGTTTGCGTAGTTAGGCTGTTTGGCCAGACTACCATCTGTGGGTCGTTAAAGAAAACATTTCAGAATCTGGAAGACGGCTTACCCTGATGCCAGCAAGTGCAATATCGTTTGACTCTGTAACCTATACGATATGTGTGAATACGCCTTTGTATATCTTGACGATATCATTGTAATGTCTATTCTAGTGCCGGTACAGTTCGAGGTGAACAACGAGAGTATAACGGTATCCTGGCAAGAGTTCGCGAACCAGACGGAAGGGATCGTCCAGTGGGTTCTCCAGGCTAAAAGAAATGGCAGCGCAGAGAGGAACTATACTTTAGATGGAGCCGTTACCAGTTATACATTGCCAGGTAAGTTTATACTTAGACATAATTTATTACAATATCAAGGCATATATAAATGATTGGTATGTGTACGTTTCAGTTATCCAAAAAAGGTGTTTAGAAATTTTCAGGCATAGTTAATGTATGCAATAAACTCGCACTAGTACATAAGATGTTACAACAGCCGTACTTAGAGTCGTTAATGACTACTTAAGGTTATTCCTGTAACTTCAACAAAAATCAAACTTATGGAGAGATTTTTTGATTCTTTAGTAATGAATTGCTTATCTAAATGTATCTAATGAGTATAAATTAAGAAATTTGCTTTAATGGTCGGTAACCACTCTGAGTGCGGTAATGACCAACATCATCATCGTTTTAAGAGCTAAAATCTTTTCGATTCTTCTCTGTCATTCACGTGATCCTTAATTTTTTTTTTATAATTACTCAAAAATAAGTAAATAACTCTTCATGGCACCAAATAAAGATAGCGAAATCGAACAATATTCTTTTGCATTTACGTATCACAGTAATAAATTGAAATTTATATTTTAGGACCAACATCAGGACTGGAAGTGAGGGTGCTGGGTTCTCGTTCAGAGCGATGGCTGCCTCAGAACCTGACGCTGGTGCCGTGGAACGACGTCCTGGTTTCTGGGTGAGGGTCTGGTCTTCAACTATTATTTTGTACTCTTGTTCTAAATATAATAAAGAATTTGAATTTGATTTTTATAGCGCAGGTACCTTAACACCATCTCTTAAAGCAGGGCAGAAACAAGATGGCGCAGTACAACATACAAGTAGTAAGACGACATCTCGCTTGAGACGAGTGAGACTCGTTTCTGCTCTGCTTTAAGAGATGATGATAAGCCTCTTGATGTTAAAAGGTTTGCTACCTAGTTGATTTTGTTGCTTATGCCAGAAAGCCAGGGATGGGAAGTATTCTTTCCACTAATTAGCGCGATTGCCTATCTGATTTCAATGGTTTCCGATCACATTTAAAATTTGTTTTACAGACGTCTGTCCTGTTAGATAAAAAAAACTTTTTTATACAAAAATACGTATACCTAGGAAAAAGAAGATCAAATTCCTAATTGAATGTTATTCTCTTAAAGCAAAGACGTGGGCATTCCTGAAGATCTGAAGTTGACTAAAGTGGGAGCCCACGATTTCACACTGACCTGGAAGTGTGATGCAGCAGCCTGTCAGCAGGGGTACTCTGTATGCTATGTCAAGAACGACGAGAAGGAGAGGTGTTTGTCCACGTGAGTAATTGGTAAATGTAAATTATGCATGGGGGAAATGGAATACAGACGATGTATCATCACCATATCGAGTGGGTTACATGGTCAATCGACCCTGCCATACCTAACCTGGTGTTAGAGTTTTTCAGAAACGCCTTTCGGCCTCTGACGATGTATGAGAGAGAAAAGCTACGACGAGGCGTGACCCGTATTGGGTTAGTTGCCATTTAGTGGCATTTTCTATCTCGAGCTCCTCCGTGCTTCGAAAGACACGTTGGGCTCGGTTGTTATCCATAGATGGCAGTGGTAAGGCTGTGTCAGATACCTTTATGCAGCCTAAAAAATCTGACAGGCCACTCGTTTTTTGGACACACACTTTGAGGCATGTTCCAGTTGGTCTGGTTACCCTGTAAAAAGGGTTACTAAGGTCAGACGGCAGTCGCTTCATTGTGATAACCAGTTCCGCCAAATCTAGGATCATGACTTACAGCGTACCCGTAAGCTACGAAACGTAAGCTGAAGAACCAACTACGGTTGACCGGTACGGTTGCTAATTAATTAAACTTATTTTTTTTGTTTCAGACCCACAGAATCTGTGACGATAAGCAACTTGACACCGGAGACGGACTACGAAGTGAGAGTTCGCGTGAACGCCGTGGGCAGTCAGCCGGAGAAACAATATTCCGAGCCAGTGCTGGTCACCACACAACCACTTGGTAATTGTCTTCCGCTAAGCTTAGCATATAAAAAAGTCTAACTACTGCTATCTAGTGGAAATATGTTGATGATAGTAAGCATCAAGATTAGTAAATTTTGATGGAGTTGAAACTTGAATACAAGATAGGTATATATATAATATAATAACATAAACCGATAATAATAGCATGAAAATCTATATAACAACAATGCAGGCTAGAATCACCTGATTGACACCTGATCCTTTAAACGATCCGTTCTTTAGACGGTTCGTTTAGTCGTCCTCTGCCATTTGGAGGTCGTTAAAGGAATCACGCTAGAGACCGAAAGGGAAACTTTAACACCAGGGTGTAAAACCACGACAGATGCCGAAACTCTGACACCAGGGTGTACACGGCCTATTGATTATATAACCCCCTCAATATGAAGAAATTACCTTTCTCTTCACTGGCAACATTTTCCTTCCAGAAGCAACAGTGCCACACACGTTCGTCCAGTTCACGTACAAGCCCACCAGTGTGATACTGTTCTGAAAGGGTACGAGCGCCCGCCTTTTGTACCCAGTTTGGTTAGGACATTGCAGGCTTGAATCACCTGATTGTCTGTTAACAACAATCCGTGCTTCGGAAGGCTCGTTTATCCCTCCACTGCCATTTGGAGGTCTTTAAAAGATCCACGTCAGAGGCCGAAAAAACTCTTGACACTGGAGTGTACAAGGTCTATTGACTATGTAACCCACCCGTTTGAACGAATGACCTATGACTGGCAACATTTCTCTTCCAGAAGCAACAGTGCCACACACGTTCGTCCAGTTCACGTACAAACCTGATAGCGTGAAAGTGTTCTGGAACGGCACGGGCGCACGTCTGGTTCGGTACTCACAGAACATCACGCAGCCCGTGGAACAGTGGGCCAATGAGCTGGTCACTGACAACTTTATTGAGGTAACCATTTCATTCGAATGAACGAATGAATAATTTTATACCAAGAAACCTGTTCTCATATTTTTTGTTAGTAACACTTATTTTGCGTTTTATTCGTTTCCCAGTTATATCCTTTACTTCTGGTGGTAATGGAACCACGTGAGAGGCCGAAAGGTTGTTGCGAAAACCTCTGATATTAGGGTGTACAGGGTCGATTAACCAATGTAACCCACACGAAATCAATGAATGAATCCCTTAAAGACGAAACTTTTACTACAGAGTCCAGGATTTAATCATGTCATGTCCGAATGTCTGTTCCTGGTTACATCCTGAGATAACGCGTCAGAGCCTTTGATGATGGTCCTAGATGTGATGGCGTTCTGGTTCTGCTCAGTACTAATGCTTGTTTTTTGAAACCATTCAACTATGGCAAACAAATCAAGTAGGAACATCCGGGTGTATAGATGCCCAACGGTATCTGATTTTGCAGAGTAGTAGAAGGGGTCACGCCCAATAAATCCTGGAGTTCATTTCAGGATGTTTGTAAAAATGGTCCCAGGATGCTGAAGACCAGGTGAAATGACGATATCTCTAAAATGAGAGAGAGACTGTCAGATTATTCATGCTACCAAAAGATATTTGACGCGGCGTTATGACTACCATCTAGAAATTACAGTTAGAAGTTTAGGACTCAAAGCACAAAGGAGTTTAAAGGAGGAGAAAGTGGGCCACTGGTGATATATGGACCATAACCTAAGTTGAAAACATAACCTAATTTTCTTTACATTTTGCAGCTGACCAAACTTCAACCCTCGTTGATGACGTACGTCATGGTGATGAACCCAGGTTTTGGAGAAAAGAACCAACCAGTGCTGACCATACCGCCGAGAGGGTCAACCAAACAGACATCATATTATTTGAGTAAGTTGATTTACTTTATTTATGGTATAACACGAATTTTGTATTTGATGATGATCTCTGTTAGGGATCATAATTGAATCAAGGTCCTTATTGCGTGAGCGTGTTTCCCAGTCACATCATCATTTTGGAATACGACGGGAGCGACGATGTTTTGCTCCACCGCCGCGCTGGGAATTACTTCCCTCCAGGCGAGGTGGTATGCCTGGGGAACCGCGGCTCCGACGATGTTCTGTCGGACGTTGTATATATGCTCCAATCCGCAGAAACTTCCATATAAATTTTCTTTCTTGTATGGGAATTTCTGGTTAGCGCCATCTGTTGCGTCCAAGTTGTAGTTATTTACTGTGCGACCGTGGCGCCACAATCATAAGGGAACGCTTTAATCACGGTAATATGGCTATATTTACAATTAAGGATATTGAATAAAAATTTTGATGATAATCAACGGACTTAGAAACAGAAGATTTTGGATTCCAAAGCAATATAGCTGAAGATGCGACAGGATAAAATGAGAGGAAGATTTTTTGAATTGGCTTATAGTTACGGCTGCCATTTAAAAGTGTTTTCGTTTTGTATTTTATTTATTTATCTTCAAAATCGTCGCAGCAGCCGGGCGGCTGAAGGGACATCCTTACATTATTTTGCTTTCGATTTTTACCCTAAATCTGCTTGGCTCGGTGCGGTATCTGTTTCGGGTGGGAGGGTGTTCTGTAAATTAGTACTATTAATAATTATGTGGCTATGGAGCAAAGGCAGACTTGTTGCTTAACAATTATTATGATGTACATAAATTATTAATTTTCAATTTCTTTTGTTCAGGTATCGGCATCCCGATTGGTTTGGTCATCTTATGTCTGCTGGTTTTAGCAGCGGTCTGCATTTGGAGACGAAAGAAGAATATTAGGTCGCCAAACAGGTTGGTAATCTAACCTTTCACTTTATTATATAAACTTTATATTCATTTATTTTACACAGAATCTAGTACGTCCACCCTCATGGTCTATTAACGCAGACGTTAGTGACTGCGTTAACAATTTAATTAACTATGGCAAACCTGTACAGTGCCCCTGGCGTATAGTTAGGTGACAGAGAAATTCCATCTCTCTTATCTCAGCAAGTACCCGGTTGCGTCCTTGGCAGTTTGCCTCCGAGCCCAGGTTCCGCTTTCCTATAGATAAATTCTTCGGCCATAAAAGAAACATAACTAGTAATGAAGATTTTTTTTTAAACTATCTTATTTTTTTTCAGAGCCCGCCGAAGACACGTGTCTCCGAACGAGGGAGACGAGGAAGAGGCCTCTGAAATGAAGGTATGTACTTAAATAAGACAGTATTTGTACAAACACCTGTGTATGCAAACATTAGCAACATACACCGTGAAATTTTAGTCGTTTTGGACCCATTGTCCAGTGACTCCATTCATGCAACCGAACAAATTTCCCCAAGGATGGCTCGAAACATGAAAAACAAATTTGGACTTCCCATAGTAAGTTAGGTCACGTGATGAGACATTTTGTATGGGAGGTCCAAAAATTTACTCGATATTTTGACCCATGTATCTGGGGGAAGTTGCATGAATGGAGTCACTGGACGATGGGTCCAAAACGACTAAAATTTCACGGTGTATATTAAAAATTGGCCTATTGAATACACTCGTTGATATGAAGATGATTTTGTGCTTCGGAAGGCACCTTATGTAGCGCGGTCCTGGCTGCTATCTGTCTTTAAAAGATATGTTATGCCATTCGTTCCCTGACATGCTTATGTCAGAGACCAAAAGGCGGCTCCGAAAAACTCTAGACAAAAGTACAGGGTAAATTGACCACTCGATATGAATAAACTAAGATAAGTTCAGAAGATAAAGCGGACCCTGGGCTCCGAGGCAATCAGCCAAGGATGCAATCTGGAAGAGGCTAAGATAAGTAATAGGTACAGAACATAAAGTGTAACGAACAAACAATAAACAAAATAAACAGTTGTTCGGTATCAATTTCTACATTTTGAACTACTGAAACGCTTTTCGTTTTGAATTGAATGGTCAGTCGTGTAAAAAAATACGCATTAATGCGTATATATTACAAAAAAGGAGTGCTGTTTTAATAGGATTCTTTATTCCAGCAGAAGTCTTTAAGGGAATATGGGATATTAAGATGGTTTGGGCATGTAGAAAGGATGGATGAAAGGAGACTTACGAAAGGTATTTACAAATCAAAGGTGACAAGAAAAGTCGGTAAGGGCCGGCCTCGGAGAACATACTGCGACCAAATCGCAGGTATATAAAAAAAAGGGGATGCCAGGAGTACCCGCAATCGATAAGCGTGTATGACGAGAGTGATGAGCGTAGAAGAAGCGAGGGAATTCTGTAAGGATCGTAGCAAATGGAAATCCGTAGTCTCTGTCTACCCCTACGGGAAAAAGGCATGATGGTATGTATGTATGTAAGTTTTTAAGGGCTTATCATAGACATACGAGGAGTATTTAGATTTCTTGCATTTTCCCGACTAAGAGAAACGTCATCGTAAAAACAAAATGGCGTATTTTATGCGCAATAAATGGCCGACATAATATACATTTTTGATCAATCGAGTCGGATTTCAAAATGAAGAGGTTAAAAAGGCGATGCATAATCATATCACTTAAATGCATATCACTTAAATGAAAAAGTAATTTATTTGTACATTATTTTTAAACAATTAGCTTGTTAGATATGCTTATTACTCGACATATCTCTATCCCTGTAAGGTGTTATGATTCGCAGAGCGTGGGCGGAGGCCTGGTCAACGGCGGGGGCTCCAAAGACGCCGGCGAACCGCTTCTTAACGGTCACGTCCACATTACTGAGAATCCGGTTAGTTACACAGATAACAGAATATGTACTAATATCGTAAACATTTTTTATGTTTTCGCGATTGTTACATAGTTACAAAATTACTATTTTAATACGGTTTTTATCGCGTCTATTTGTACAACTAACTTTTCAAACATTTTACAGCGTTCATGGCCACAGTTAGACTAAGTTTACATTTCTATGTAATTCATAAAGCTGAAGAGTTTGTACGTTTGTAGTGCTTATCTCAGGAACTACTATTCCGATTAGAAAAAATCTTTTAGTGTTGGATTGCCTATTTATCGAGGAAGGCTATAAGCCTAGACCAAGTCGGGACGGGCTGTTAAAACATCATAGGTATAAATTGATCAATCAAAAACTCATTATAATATGGGTCATTTAACAGACTCTTGATTGAAGATGTCAGGGGAGTCAATATTTTCCTATTGTGTTCTCAGCTGTACGCTTCAAGAGTCTAGATTCAGCGGTTCAGGAGCATTTTTTTTTTGAAATGTACGATTCATATGCCGAATGAAAATCGATCACCCATGATGTCGAATAAAAAATATTCTAAATAGAATGATAATCATTCGACTCGCTGATTTTGAGTGAGTGATTTTCAAAAATAAGAATGTAACGGCTACTTTGTCCTATATAACCGTTTTTAGGGCTACGTTTCCACCAGAGATGAGAGAGGATGCGTAGCGAGGGATGTATTTTTGAAGAACCAATAGAATCGCTTTATTTACCTAGCCTCGCTTAGCACAGCTCTGGTGGAAACGCCTTAGCGGAGCGAGGTTTTTGTACGTACAAAACAAGAGAGTGTGCGAGAAATGTGTTACAAGGGATGTGTTGCGAGGCATGTGTTGTGAGGAATGTGTTGCGAGGAATGCGTTGCGAGGTTTGAGTCATACTGTATCAGCCAGTCCATAGACGGTGTTTGTTAGATGCAACATATCCTCGCACGACACATTTTTCTCCCACATATCTGGTGGAAACACACAGCCTTACGGAGAAACCAGTTCAACAGGAACCAAGATGCATAGTGGTCATTTAGATTTATCAGGCTACCTCAAAGCTTCTGACAAAGCCTAACAACTGTCATCTTGCGATAACAGCTAGGATCAACACTTTGACGTGTCTTCCGAAGTACGGAGGAGCTCGAGATAAAAATAAATGTCATAAATGGCGACCAATCCAATACGGACCGCATTTCGCCGTCGCTGTGTCAAACACGGGTAATTGTTTGGGGAATCGAGCCTCTCCAGAAATTACAATTATACTCTTACCTCTAATCTTCACGGAGATTTCTACAGTGTCGTTTATCCTGTTCTTGCAAGACTAGGCAATAATAACCTCTTGCATTGAAGATTGCTCCTTAATGGTTTATCATACTGATTTCCTATTTAATATTACATTAAAGATCCGACCATTCTTTCAGCAATCCAAAACACCAAACGGTAAAATGAGAAAAGGTCGGCTCTACCTCGACGCTTTTGATTTATCCCGCCATCACGATCAAGACACCACCCAAGAGACGGTGATCGACGCAGACACCTCAAATTGTACAACCTACAACCTTCTAGACACGTCGAGACGGCCAGAATACGACTTATCCCGTTCTTCCCGCGACCTTAGTACTAATAATTCCTTCAACAAACTACCTGACGATAACATGAACTCCGAATTAACAAGGAGTACGGATTTCGAACTTGACAACAGCAAAATTCAACCCACGCTGCAACCGAACGGTTGAGAATTTCGTCAACATTTTCACAAGTACTACACTAGGGGTAGGCGGCCTCTTATGCGCCGTTCTGAGCGCGTCAATTCAGGTGTTAGAGTTAGAATACAGTGCTACAAAGGAATATGATTTGCTAGTTTTAGTTTGACAGCGACACTAGCGCCAAATACGTTTGTGGCACTATATTAAAGAATGAGATTTGTAAAGTTACATAGTTGTCGTTAGACGGAGTTGATATACGACTAAATAAGAACACTTAAACTTTGTTAGATGATGAGGCTTCAGTCTACGTACCGAGTGGGGATAGCTTCGCGTTTTGTTCCTAATAGACTTTATTTTAAAAGGCTGATTTTCATATAACTACGGGTAGGTTCACAATAATTTAAGGGAAATCAGGTCGGAAAATACCAACGAATTGTGATGTTATTTTCACTCGGTACGTCTCGCGTACACTCGCAATAAACGGATTTGGCATCCCGTACAGTTAATGTTATTGTAATGTAAATAGTAATTTTGTATTGTTCGTTTTGGACAAAGCATCGTGTAAATAGCGTTATTCATTGAATCGGCCTGAGAAATAAGCGGCAAGACAATAACGTAGTAAAGGCGCGAGAATAAATTATAACCTTAAATATTTTGTTGACGTGTAGCTCGCGCTGACAAAATACTTGCGTGTAGGGTTACCAGATATCACAATATTACCCGGAATTTTAAAAATAAGGACCAGCAACTGAAAAATGATATAAAACTAAATAATAATAATAAAAAAACTATTTATTTCAGGTAACAAATAAAATTAAAAATACATCCATTTTTTAATTAAAATAAAAAATGTTAAATTTTTTAGTAATTTATTGATACAATTTTTAATTTAATATCTGGTAACACTACTTGACTTGTGCGTGTGTGCATGCATTTTTACCTAGAATACAGTGCCTCCGAAAAGTACACACTCAGTAACATCAATACAAAAAAATATACAAATTATTTCACCATTAGTGCAACATTATCGTACAAATTATAGACCAAAATGGATTCCAAACACCCATTCACTTATTAAGTGAAAAGTATTTATGGATGTCGAAAAATATTTATTTTCTTTTACTTTATTTTTCATATACAGTTCTTAGACAAAGCCTCAGAAGCTATCTGTAACCTTCACAAATACATTCCAGATATATATAAATATTTATCCCGTCACTTAATTCAATGTACCTACCTTGTCTTTTAATTATAACGCACAGTTTTTTTTATATATTCCTGTTATAGTTTAGCAGCTATTTTTTAAATTTTAAACTTGACACAAAGCTGTTTCTTTCTAGATACTTAAAAACCTAAGAAAAAAGTAGATAGTTTAAAAAGTAATGTAAAAATGATATAAATTATATATAATAATCTATTACAACGAACTACTGATATTATACAAGATTACAAGAAATAGTTTATAATGCAAGTTATCGTTATGAAATAAAGTTACTATAGGTTGATCGTGGACACCCTAACCCGATTTTTTTAAAATTTTTGTTTCAGCCTTCTTTAATCGAGTTATCGGTACGTGGAATTTGCGCCCTAATTTTTAAAGTAACATATTTTTTAAATATCATTAATTATTTTTTCTTTCACTCGAAAAAAGAAAGAAAAAATAAATTATTGAAAGTAAGTCCTTCAATTCAATAATAAAAGGTCATAAATAATATCTTTTTGCCAGTTTTACAGGTGTATTATTGCTGAAAAAAAACACATTTTTATTTTAACAAAAGTAAAAGATTTTAACACCACAGCTTAAAATTTTGATTGATTGACTTTAATGAAAAATATTCTTCTAAAAAGTAAATAACTTTTTAAACCTCTTCTTAAAAAGAAATCATTAAAGAAAAAACAAAAACTTTTTGATTAATTTTATTTATTTTAATTATGGGCGCCATTTCCGCATTTAAGCATCCTAAATCTTAGTAGTACATTTACATTACTCCATATCACAATGTATATCTACCTCATTTTCTTCGTTGTAAGTTTCTTTTAGATGTTAAAAATTTTAATGTTGAGACAATTAAGTTTCTGTAATTTTGCCCATCGACCAGTGGTTATATAGTTAAGACCTGCTTATGACGGCACTTATTGGTTAGTTAGTAACATTTTTTATTTATTTATTGATAGGACACTTAACATTCATATATTCCCTGTATGTTTTTCTTTCAAAACCACAGATTTATAAACTACCTCTCGTTTACAGATATTTTTAAAACTTTTTTTTCTGCATTTAGTAGGTTCGTATGTTTGTTTTCTTTTTTTTTTTAATATTTTTTATCTGTGTTTTTAAAGGTTTTTTGTGAAGTCTTTTCCGCTTACGAAGTTGAAAGTACCTATGATTATTTTAATATAATTAATTAGAAGAATCTTATTAGAATCTGAATTTGATGAAATTAATATAACAAGGCACATAATATTATATATACTTTTAAGTATTTATATTATAATTTAGTTACAGTTTGCACCTAGGTACAATTAATGTAAGTAAGTTTCCGCAACGTTAAATTGTTTTGAAAAGTCGATCTTATAATATTTCTATTTTCAAACTAATATTATATAATACAAAAAATTATAACATACACATACTATTATATATTTCATCAAGAAAACAAGTAGTTCAACCTAATCTGAATTTAATTGAGAAATTCAAATTCGTGCACAGATTTAGTGTTTTTCAATCGCAAATATTTAATTAATTATCATGGACATAACAAACTTGACTTTTTGAAACAAACGTTGTTACTGTAAATATTATTAATACATTAAAGATGAAAATATAAACTCAGTTTAAATTTAAAAATAAATAAATTCACGCCGACTAAGTACCTGAAACTTCAATTACACTAAGTTAATTAGACTTAGGCGTAGAGTTAGATCTTTGAAAATCTAGAATTTTATCTTTGTCGCTAGGTTTTGACAGGGTCTACCCAGTTTATAGGGCTCGGAGTGTTAAGCTGGCGCATCAATTTTTTTTACATAAGTATTTTGCTTCACACATTATTGCTTTGCGGGAAAGAATTTCGCTGTTGTCTTTTTTTTACAACAAACTGATTATTCATTTGTGACATTTTTTTATTTTTATGCCGCATAACAGTAAAATTAGTTTAAAAATATAAATTATATATTTTTGTTACTTTTCATAATTGTACTTGACATTGATATAAATTTTAACACATATTTGTAGAGAACAGTCAGTCGTCTTTTGCTTGCAAATGCTTGCAAATCATACGCTAGTTAAAATATTTTTTGTCATTATATCACTTTGATATGTTGCATTGAAAAAGTGAGACAAAATATATTTTAATTTCACAATTTTAATGATCAGTCCTGTTTTTCAAAAAATTTTAATTGGACCTAAAATGCGATATTATCTTAAATAATACAATAGCAAAATACAAATAAAATAATGTTCAAAATACCTTAAGTATGAAATAAAGTGTACAATAGAAGTTAGTTAACATTAGTTGCTTAAATACTTTAAAATTCAACTTACAGTTCACTCCTGGTTGTGTTATAATCTATTTTATCCATTTGATAGTATTTGATGATTTTAGTAAAAACACTATTGTTGTCTTATTTCTTATTTTACCACGTGAAATTGACTAGAAATATGTAAAAGAGGAATGCTTCAAGTAATAAATAAATTACTAATATGAATATAAATACTAATAATACTTAACAATTACAAATATTTAAGTTCTGGTTATAATAAAATGTTATTGTTATTTATGTGTCAGTTCCTTGATTTTTATAGAGTAATGGATTTTTCCTTTTATATATTTCTGGCCAGATTTTATTAAACCAAATTGTTAAACGTCATCGCAATAACCAATACCTGAAAAATGTACAATGTTAACCGAACTTATTTATAATGTATATTTATTCTGTAGTGTACATTCATCCATACATGTATTTTTAATAATCAATTAGCATTACCATAATTTTATTATGTCAGTTGCAAATAGTTGACACGATGTAGTTTTACGTAGTTTACAAGTATTAACTAACTTTGTGATTACTGAATTCACTTTTGAAACAAATCACCGACGAATTTTTTTTTTAATATTAAACTTTTATATTTTTCATGTCAATTTTGATATTTAATTTTAGACTTGTTCCGTGAAAACAGTTTGTTAATTTCGATTAAATGACGTGCACCAAA
This sequence comes from Euzophera pinguis, assembly GCA_947363495.1. Taxonomy (NCBI): domain Eukaryota; kingdom Metazoa; phylum Arthropoda; class Insecta; order Lepidoptera; family Pyralidae; genus Euzophera; species Euzophera pinguis. The sequence goes on from OX376166.1 coordinate 1,071,365, forward strand.
AATAACTTCAGTTCCTCAAGGCAGTTTATGTTTTATGACCGAATAAAAAAAAAAAATTGTAACAAAAATCAACACGTTTTTTAAACTGAAATTGTTCTATTAAGTATAATATTTTATGCTCTATTTAAGAGTCTACAAACATTATATTTGATTATTTTTCTAGGAAGAAGCACTAATTCATTAACTTTTAAACAGGTATTTTACTTTTTTGACACTCATTTTAAATTTGGCTTGTCCGTCCTTGTAGTGAAAATTAAATGCAAAAGCCTGATATTGTGCCTCTCATAATTTGGTATTTTATTTCGCAGTATTGTAAAAAATAGACTAAATAATTCGTAACTTTAACAATCTGTCACATTAAAATGGCGTACGTTTAGATTTAGGTTAAACATTGATTTTAACTTTTTATAATAATTATGTTGGTTTTGCATTATATACAAAAAAGTTAAAGAAAAAGTTTTTTTTTTAATATATTATAAATGAGTGACTTGAAATATCATCAATAAAATCAAAATTGATTTTTAAATTTTCTCCTGGATATGTGTAAAATAATGACTTTCTAAATCCAATTACGTATATTTATTAAAAAGTGGAATATATTTCGACTATATATAATATATTATATTCAAAAAATTTGTATCTCCTTTGCAATGAATCTCATATACGAAAAAACTTTTTCCTTAATATAATATTATACTTTATCTTTTTCAACAGATTAAAACGGGTAAACCATTCCATTATTTATATGTTCCATAGTTGTTCACACATTCCATGACAGGCTGCAATAGTATACACAAACCAACCAAACAGATTTTATGTAAATATTTATTTTTGTCTTAAGCAATTCTACCGTAAAGCAATAGTTATTTTATAGTTTGTTACTACTTATACAAAGAATCGCTCCTACAGAAGCGATCTGTCACCCTGAAATATTTCGAATTTCTTGATCATCCTACTTATGATTTAAATTGAAGTTTGTTAACCTAAATAAGTGTGATAAACATGAGATTTGCAAAGCTGAGATTTTCTTTTTTATTTATAACAATAATTACTATAAAACCTTCAGGTAACCGGTTTTTAATATCTACTTTCAACCACTTGTTATTATTTCATAAGTGTCTCTCAAGGATGTATTTTATATCCGCTACATTTCATGAAATATAAGTACATTTATTCCAGGAAATAAGTTCAAATATAAAATAAACTTACATATTTATGTTATTTTGTAATAAAAAATAAATTTCGAAAACAACGGTTACGTATAAACTTTAAAATAAAATTAATAAATGTCAGATCTCATGTTGTATCCTGCTTATATAATGGTTAACTGTATTTTTTCTATTATTTAAAGATTCGTATCGTGATTTAGCATGTACTTAGTATAAAGCGTCCAAATAATATAGTAATTTGAGCTGAGTTTTTTTATACCCGAGTTTGTTTAACTTTGCTTACAAATTTTATTTGTTGTTCACTTTATACTTAAGTGCGGAAAGGGTCTAGCTGTTGGCACAGAATTATTAAAAGCTATTGGTTCGATTTGCGACGATTTTTTTTATTGTTATTAAATAATGTAATTGTTGTCCCGGTAGGTACTTATTACTTTCATTTTATTTTAGTCCACATCAAAGTAAATTCATCTTACTTTTTCCGTGTAATTGTAGAATCACTTAATGTACACAGTATAATTGTTTTTATAAGAACATATTAGTTGCGTATTACCGTATCGTACGGCTTTAAGTCCGCCATTTACATGTCATGTAATAAAGTAAAATAAATACCGTGGTAAATTTATTAAGGTGATTTAATTGGATGGCCTATTGTGAAATTCTTCTTTGAAAATATAAATTTGTATACAGAGCATTTAGCTTTTTAGCATAAATAAACAAAATATAACTTAAATTAAATATTAACTTAACGATTAATAAGGGGACCAAGACCTTTCTTCAACAAGTAATTTGCTTTTGTTCTTGGGAAAAATATTTTTTATTATATTATTCTTGAATAATTTGATTGTAAAAAAATGTTTTAAAATTTTGAAACAAAGAAAGAAAGAAGAAAGTATTTTTTTCCATTGGCCATTCTGTTAAGGTTTATTATTTTAAATAACGCATTGAATAAAAGTAAGATAGTGCGTTATACCTACCTAATGATGTTTTAAACATTATTTTTTGCCTATCATGAGATGTCTGCATTTTCCCGTAAATAAATCGTTGCATAGAACCAATAGCAGGAGAAAGTATGTTAAGAAGTTGTTGTATAAATAATTATAAAAAAAAATAACGACCAGTTTGGTGGCTCAACTTCGTTGTAAGGTAACTATTATAGCCACGACATTAAAACAAATATTTGTATATTGTGCCCGCAAAATTGGCATATTTTGACACTTTATAAAATGTTGTGAATTCGGTAAAATTATATAGAATTTAACATTAAAAATATAACCAATGTAAGGATTGAATAGATTTTATGTAACACCTGTTTGATGAAAATTGAATTATTATGTTGAATTATGTCAGTTTGGCGGCCTTTATTGTAAGTGACAGTTTGAGAGTTTTGTGGGGACATGATGATGTAATATTAGCATTATAATAATATATCAATCAATAGACAATTATAACTTCTTTAAAAAAAATTCTAATGATTTTTTTTTAAATTCAACAGTAAAATCAAACAAATGTTCAGTGATTTTTCCCTAAAGTTTTGACTTCACATAAAATACGATTATGGTCATGTAACGAACAGGGCAACATTATTTTTAAATGGTTGGTCGATACTTTTTTGTGACTAAAATTACCATGCCCCCACAAGTTAGTTTAAATAAAATTAATTGAATCTACCTCAACCAAATTACCCATTAATGTTGTTTATAAGTGTTCTTTTGAGTCTTATTACTAATACTGGACTAGTGTTTTGATAATAAAGTTATTAAGAATTAGTTCCAGCCCCCCTTTTGATATGGTAATTATTGTTACCAAAAATATTGAATGTGGTCATTGAGTTGATATGTACGGTATTGTCATGATCGAATGATATTAAATTTGAAAATGAACTGTGGACTTTTATTATTTTAGACTATTTTAGCTGTACTATCCAATGTTTTCCCTAGCAAGTGCAAATAAGAGTAAAATATCAGAAAATACTAAATTAGACAAAGGCAAGAGATAGGTAGAGGGATCACACTGCGATTGCAAGTTACCTTGTCTCCCCCGAGGGAGCCAACAAGGTAGACAAGTCTATCAAACAGACGGCACGTAGTCATTTTTAAGTTTCTTGAAAATTTAGATTTTCTCTGTAGAGAAACATTTTAGTCATCTGTAGATGACTAATGTAAATCCTTGTTTCTGTACGTTATTTTTGGGGTGTTCAATATGTGAGAACAACGAGTGACGTGCATGTATGTGGATGTAAACTGTGTCGCAATAATTAACGGTCGATATTCAGAATGACACATGTCAAGATAATTTTGGAAGTGATCAAGCGACAAAGTGGGTAACTTATGAAATGATACTTATGAAATGATTACTTGAGTAACAAAGTGGACAAATAATGAAGTGGGCATTAGTGGAAATCAGGAAGTGTCAGTCAGAGAACATCTTTAAAAGATGTACACAGAAAAATGACGAGTAATTAAAAACAAAACAGAATGCAGATAAATACTTTATTTTATTCCTTATTCTACTGCTTGTTTCTCAGTTGCACTAGCAGGCTTTGTCTACATAGCCTGGAGACAGCTCCCTCGTCTTTCTTTCGCAGTTTTCCTGGTAGCTTAGCTGCAAGTCTTGCTAGGCTGAAGCGGGAGCGAGAGCGACCTTCCCGACGACCCCCTGGAATATTAATAAAAATTAATTGATAAACATTGAGCTAGTTTCAAAGTAAGTTTAAAACTCATCACTAAGTACATTTTTCACATAGCTATCTTAGGGGACATCGTATTCCTATTGATTACTGGAGGGCGATTCTCACGCCTTTAGAGATAAAGTCGAATTCGAGATATTTTGAAAAACAGCGGAAGTCTACTGAAAACCTGGCGCTCTTATTCTCAGTCATCTCTCGACATGCAACGCATGGTCTTGCGTGGTCGATATTCCTGTCTCTTACTTCAGAAAAGTCAGTCAGTGTTTGGTACCATAGTATTCTCACTCTACGATCAGCTTTACATAATGTTCAATTTCACAATCACATCGTCAAAATAAAAAAAACAGGAAAGTAACTTCTACTAGACATCTACGTAGTCTACGGCATTTTTTCAGATAGTATCGAGAATAAGCAGTTTTTTAAAACATAGATTTTTGTTATATCGATAGCGATAAAGACTTATCGAAACGCGACATTTAAGTCGTCATCATCTGCCCCCTCGATTTGACCAAAGGCGAGTTTCTAACATCCCTTACAAGTTTTATGCGCATTTTTTTTTTATTTGAGAGACATGCAAAATATAAATTCAATAATAAATTTACCTTCCGCAACTCTTTGCCAAGCATCTCTGTCTACGTTGACCATCCCAGTGGAAGCACTGCGGCCAAGCTGAGGTTCTTGGATACTTTGGGATTCCGTCACGTCACTTTCACAGCTGATTCTACTGGACCTGGGATAGAGACAGACATAAATATTATTGCTAGGTACCTACTAGATTGATTTCGTATTTATGGAGGCTACCATTTTTGTATATCACCTGATGGTGCGGCTAGTAAAATTCGTGCCTTTACCATGAGATATTATACTAACAGTTGCTAGCGTGTGCGTTGATAACCTCTGAAATGGTGCATAATAGGAAAGATTGGCACAAAAATCTATGAGGAATCAAACATAGATAACGCATTCAACCGCTTTCATGAACTTTTCTGTCTATTCTATAATCTTTGTTTCCCTAAAATAAGGATAAAAATTAATGACAATAAAAATAACAAAAGAAAATGGATTAGTCTAGGTTTGAAAATTAGTTGTAAAAGTAAAAGATTATTAAGATACCGTTACTATAAGAATAAAACTGAAATAAATAAGAAACGCTATCTAACGTACTCACATTTATTGAAAAAGTGTATCGTTAAAGCAAAAAAGAACACAAATATCGCTTTCATCGAGAAAAGTAAAAACAAAACTAAGGCTACATGGGCTGTAATAAAAAACGAAATTTCTAATAAAAATACACCGGACAATATAACTGAAATTAAAGTTAATAATCAACAATTAAATGAACCTAATGACATCGCAAATGCATTTAATAACTTTTTCATTAATCTGACTAATAATAATATGACTACTAAAAATATGACAAATAATAATTTGACATTAAATGGAAGTACCCAAACATGCTCAAATAAAACGTTACCTAATTCCTTCTTTTTAGAACTAATGTCGGAAAAGGAGGTGATAGTAGAAATCTCTTCCCTTAAAAATACTAATTCAGAAGGATATGATGGAGTTAACACAAAAATAATAAAATCTTGCTGTCCTGAAATAATCACGGTGCTTACTCACCTTATAAATTTGTCCTTCTCTTCTGGCACCTTCCCGAATGCACTTAAACTTTCTTTGGTGAAACCATTATATAAGAAAGGATTACGAAATGATATGAACAACTATCGACCAATTACCCTATTATCAATATTTTCAAAAATATTTGAAAAATGTATGTTTAAACGGTTAATGAATTTTTGTAACAAATATGACATAATAAACGAAAATCAGTTTGGATTTCAAAAAAACAAGTCCACCAATCTGGCAATATACACACTAGTAAACGCAATCCTTAGTAGTTTAAATAGTAAGCACTTAACTACCGGACTTTTCTTTGATTTGTCTAAAGCGTATGATTATGTTTCACACGATAAGCTTTTAAATAAGTGTGAAAGGATTGGTATAAGGGGGATTGCTTTGCAGTGGATATCGTCATACTTAAATGATCGGTATCAAGGTGTTATGGTCAGTAATATATCAAACAATGAAATGTATTCTTGTACATCATCCTATAAAAAAGTAAACAGTGGTGTACCTCAGGGCAGTGTATTGGGTCCGTTGTTATTCTTAATATATATTAATGACATTTTCAGTATAACAAATCATAATTGTATTTTATATGCTGATGACATTTCTATAATTGTAACAACTGATGTGAAAAAACGTAATAATAGTGAAATTATTAAACATGAAAATGACATTAATAACACGGTTGACAAAATTATTAAATGGCTACATGATAACAATCTAAACATTAATCTAAATAAATCAAATTATATACAATTTAATAATTCTAAACACCCACGCTGTAATTTTACGTTAAATGTATATAAAATAAATAGAGTAACAAATACTAAATTCTTAGGAGTCATAATTAATCATGACTTAAATTGGAAGGACCAAATTGATGCCATCTGTAAGCGAACTAATCAGTTTGTATATGCGCTCAGGCAGGTCAAAAAGGCAACAGATACTAAAACGGCTATTAAATGTTACCATGCATATGTAGGGTCGGTACTGCGCTACGGTATAATGATGTGGGGCTATAGTACAGACTGGCATAAGACATTCGTAGCTCAGAAAAAATGCATAAGGGCTATATGTGAAGTACCTCCACGCACCACATGTAGACCGTTATTTGAAAAATTGGGTATTTTGACATTACCATCACTCTATATTTATGAAATATGCTTGTTCGTACATAAGAACATAAAATTATTTAAAAAGGCTGGTGATGTAAGTAATAGACTACAACGAAACCCACATAGACTAATATTAGAGAATGTATCAACATCTAAAAAATGTTCTCACAGCCCACTTAATATGTGTATTCGTATCTACAATTCTTTACCGGATAATATGATACATTTGAATACATATGAATTTAAAGAGAAACTGAGCGAATGGCTATGTAAAAACACATTTTATGACATTAATGAATTTTTTGACCATGATAAGTAATTATTTTTAATTTTTTAATTTATTTCTTTGACATTGCATGTTATTTCAAGGATTCAAGGACATTTTGTGTTATAAGTTTAATTAATTCAATTCAATTATGCTTGATTTAATTTAATTATGAATAGCTTAATTATTCGCATGTCATTAAATGTGACAAAACATGTGATCCAATATGTGAAAATTGTAACACCAATATACATACCATGTTTTTCGTGAATAAAGATATTTATTATTATTATTATTATATCTCCTTTTGGATTTCACGGGTTACCCCGGTCCTTTGAGAGGCTTGCGCGGGGATATTGATCCAACGCGTAGAGGCCCTTTGGAGAAGTTGATGTTATGTGGTGCTCCTGCCAAAACCCGTTCTCGGCCATATCAATAGTTGACATTTCCATGAACAGGTCTCGGCAGGAGGAGGAACTATTTCTAATGAGTGAAAAGAATAAATGGGTTATGGTGATGAAGTTTGGGTGGTTTAAATCTGGGTTATTATATAGGAATTCGGACACCTGCCATAATCATGATTACTGACTATTAGTGGCAGGCGGTGACTCGCCACTCAGTGAATGGGCCCCCCAAATAGTCGCCGCATTTGGCAACAGAGGGGCAACATTGGAATGAGCGGCTAAGGGTGCCGAGAGGTGCGGCTCCGGTTTCGCCATCGCGAGTTGCCTCGTGAGCGGGTTTCCCCGTTATTACGCCATTACGTGCAATACACTTCCACCCTCGAGCATATAGCTCTTGCGACTCCACTCTGGCCGGCCGGCTAAGGCAAGCCAGAGGTAGGGGTCCTGTCCCTCATCGGCGTCCACTCCGACCTTGGCGAAGGAAGGCCGAAGGTGAGGGACGGAGGCCTCCCCTGGGAGCACTCAGGACCGTGGTGTCGCCACTCACCAACAGCTCGCCACAAGCTGCCCTGCGGAGACTGACTGCACTGGGAAGGGAACCCAGTGGGCGATGGGGTCGTCACATCCCTACGCCTTTATTCACGCCCTTATTATTATTATTATTAAAGATGAAGCTGATCCCAATTCAAACGGAAATGGTTGTCCCATTTCCGTTTTATTTGGGATGATTCAACTGATTGTGATGAGTCGGAAACGTTAACAATTTGTACGTCAAATCTGTAAAGTGACTCATATTTAGGTAACTAAGAGCATGTGTGAATAAACTGTCAAGGAACATGCAATGAAAATAAAGAGTATATAGGTATAGTATATTGTGTGAAATCTTTCTTATAAGTATCTCAGTCTGGTCATTGGATAAATCTAGTGTAACCAAGATCATCTAAACATTGTTAGCCCATCTAATGATATAAAAGAGTTTGAAATAAATTGGTTTTCATATTGTGAGTTAAACAAATATTGAGAAAATATTTTAGCCCAACAAAAAAACTTACCTATCCCCAGGCCTCAAATCACTAGCAGAGCTCGTCCCTTCTCTTCGAATAGGAGCTGGCGATGACAAAAACCTTTCTCTTGCTGCACGAATCTTAGCAGCTCTATCCGACAGCCTTGCTACTGTATCAGCATCCAAACTTGAAGGCGCATCCGTTGTCGATAAAGACCTCTCAAAAAAACCAGGATTCTCAGTAATAAAGCTGGATAAACTGGGAACAACTACTTCCGACATTTGCCTCAGTACTGCAGTGGGCTGGTTCTGGTTCTCGGGAAGGATTCTCGTTAAATCTGGGACTATTGTGTCTGTGCTGGCAGTGCATCTTATTGTCTCTTGACTGTCTTCGACTTTCCTATGTTGGAGCTTTGGTGATTTTGTTTTCTGTAATGTTAAAAATAAAAAAATAAAAAAATAGATGAAAATATTTTTTCCCGCTTGTATCCTCAGCTGGTTGCTTCGGAGCTCAAGGTTGGCAATAGCTATTAATGATGATTTTCAGCATTAATAGCTATTTCAAAGAGGGTAGACGAAAGATGTGTTTCTTTTGAAATCCATACTAATATTATAAATGCGAAAGTCTGTCTGTCTGTCTGTCTGTTACGCTTTCACGGCCAAACCGCTGAACGCTTTTTGATGAAATTTGGTATGAATATAGTTAAAGATCCGGGGTCAAACATAGGCTACTTTTTGACGCAGGCGGAGCTGCGGGAAACAGCTAGTTTGGATATAAAACTATAAGACAGAGTGGACTCTAGACTTCGAAGCCACACTCAGGGGGAATCACTGACATAAATTTAATGATGAGAATTTCAATCTTAATGAGACTTCTTTAGATCTCCCACAGCTGGCGAAAATCCTACACTTTAGCTTTCACATACACCTCGGCTAAGGTCAGTTTGGTGCCATCCACAGAATATATTATTGATATTACTTTTTTTTGTTTTCTATACTTAAACTTAAGTCAGATCACAAATTATTTTCTATTGTTTAACACTTACAGTTTGTTCAGGGTGTAAAGCATTTGCACTGTGAGACTTCAGCACTCCTTCTAAGACTTGCGATGGCGTTGGAGTGAGACGCTTCTCGACTGATGTCTGATCCCTTCTAGAAAGTTGGCAGGCACTTGCTGACTTCTGGACTTCCCTTTCAAGGAATGGGTTATTTCTGCAACCGAAATTTTCAAAACATAAAGTTGTAGCGTTTTCTGTCGCAAGGTTAATTGACGTGTAAATTATGGCGTCAGGGATTTTCGAAAGGGATTTTTGCCTCTCGCTATGGTACAGTAGTTTCTCTCTCTACCATCAGATAACAGCTCGGACCAAATCCCTTCCAAAGTTTGGAATCATTTTTCAGTCAGGTCAGGTCATTAAAATGACTAAAATCATATAACGCCCTAAAGTAGACTGAAAAAGACTTTAAACCTAGACCTGTTGGAGAAAACAGAGTTTTGGCATCGTGTAACTTGCCTGTCCCAATGTCGCCATAACACACGGCGACACTTGGCAAAGGCGTAAAACCTAAATAATGATTACCTGATGTTAACCCCAACAGGCATATCGGGAGGGCGTCGTCTTTCAGCGGCAGGTGACCGCCATGCTGGTGATGATGCACCACTACTGGGTCCTGATGTGTTGCCTGGAATCGTTGACAAATGCTCATTACTAAGACTGATAAACTGAAGAAGATAGAAAACATGTTAAATATATTCAAGCCTTAACAAATATTTTCCACTGTGCGCAAGAGATGAAATGTGACTTAATTAGTCCATCATCTAGTATCTTTTAGATCTTCTTGGGATATAAGTGCGCTAGAAGAGGAATAAGTTTTAGTTACCTTCTTCATTAATTTTCTTGTTGTACCTCTGTATCATGATTCGTATTGATGGAGCTGTTTCTTTGGATTGAGGTTTTCTCTGAGATGACGGAGATGATGGTAACGGAGGTCGAGTTCTTGGTCTTTGTTCTTCCTCACGAAGATCACCGGAACTCTTGGAACGAGTTTCTTTTTCTCTTTTAGTATGTTCTTTATTAAAAGTATTATGTTTTTTCTTGGTTTCACTATGGCGGTGGCTATGGTCTGCAGATGGTCTTACGTCGGCTAATTCCTCTACATCTAAAGGTATTACAGCTCGGGGTACCGATTCCCCACTTCTTACTACTGGAGAAAATATTTTTCTTGTTGTCTTTACTATTACTTCTGGTGAACCCTCTCTCCTTTCAGGAGCTTTCAGCTTTAGCACAAAGACCTAAAATTTGAACAACGTTTAAAATTGATATACAGAGGTAAAATATACAAGATCCTTTTTTTAAATCATGAGAAATCAACTAATAAAAAAGTGAGTTAAAATATATTTAAGACTACCTCTTCTTCAGAATCGGTATGGAAACGAGCAGGTGGTGGTGTTCTAGGTCGTTCCGAAGCCCGTCTTGGCCGTTTCCTTCTTCTAGGTATTTCAACAGTAACAGTATCCACATCTGGCTCAGTATCACTTTCCGATGGTTTTGATTGTTCTCTTTCGAGTCTTGCTCTTGACTTACTTTTCTTTTTACCATTACTTTTATCGAATTCTTTGCGTTTATCTTCTTTAAGATCTTCGAGACTATCTCTTTCTTTGAGTATGCTATGTTTTGAACCTTTCAAACTACCTTTACTTCCCATATGTGATTTGCTTGTTGAAGGTCTTGCGTTATCTTGAATGCTTGACACTGGTTCATATTTCTCAGTTTCCGATGTAGTTTCTTCGTTTTTGAAACGTGAAGATGAACCTCTTTCTATTTCTTCAATAGTTTTTCTAATATACATGGCATCCTCTTCTATACTCGGTTGTCTCGCTATTTTCTTCCTTACGCCTTCTTTTGACTGGAACATTTTTTTACAGATAACAAATAATTATTTATTTATTTTTTTATTTATTTAAGCTTTATTGCACAATACAAAAATTTGTACAAATGGTGGACTTAATGCCAAGTGGCATTCTCTACCAGTCAACCATGGGACCAAACAGAGAAAGAAAAGTTGGCGATAAAGACGAAATCACGAACACACAAGAAAGATAAAATATATAAATTATATTAAACTTCAAACATTTACTACAAACATACAAATATTTTACCTGTTCACGTGATGATTTCGGTTTTGACCCAGAATTTCTTTTTGTTTTTGCACCATGAGATTCTAAAAATAGAAATGCAACCAAATCAAATCATTTTTATTTGTGACAACAGGTCAAATAAGTAGACATGCAATAAATAAATAAGTAGGTACTCTGTTTCTGCCAGATTGGCGTACAAATTTACAAGAAATAACATTAGTTCACTTGTGATAGGATTCATTCGAGTTTGTCTTTTAAAAACTCATCTAATTTATAATAACATTTCTGGACGAGTAGCTCCCGAAGGGATTGTTAAAAAATATGATGTCTGATGTTGTTTTAAGGGAGTTTGGTAGCTTATTTTATATGACAGGCCTACCAAACATACTACTTCGCAACAGTTTCGTTTTAAATTCAAACAAAGCAATATTAGCCCTATTACGGGCTCGTGTGCGAAAAGTAAACATATTTTTATTTGTATGTACAAAGACGGCACATTCATATATACAATAATATGCATGGCAACGTTAGCAATTTATATTTTTTAAAGTATGGCTCACATGAGTCATGGCTGTTGAATGTGAAACATGGAACGAATACAACGTTTCTGAGCTTTAAAAGTGATGTCTTTATCCGTAGAGTTACCCCTAAATATAATGCCATATGTTTTAATGTAAAATTTACATAAGCATGAAATGCTGTGAGTACTGTATCTTGGTTAACAATTGGATGTAATTGATATAGAGCACTGACTTAATCTTTTATACAACATTTTATAAAATGTAAACAAAATTAATTCTTATTCTAACGTCCATCATAAAAAATGTCTTCGTTATCAATAAATGTCTCACCAGCGCCAGTAGGTTGCAATACAGCGGTACCAGTTACAGCGGAACTGGTTTCGCAAAGTAACCTAGCTTCAGCTTGTCCGTATGTGTAAATTGGTTTCTGTGGTGTATGACGAGGAGATACAGCCATAAGAGGAGCTGCTGTGCACACTTCCTCAGCCTCAACTTCAACTAAAACTGCCCCTCGGGTATGTCCATCGTCACACTCATCAGCCCCGTCGAGCTACACAAGAAATGGTTATTTTGGATATAAGAACAATGAACTCAGTATCTTAATAAGAGAAAAAGTTCGTCTAGTATGTTATGTATCCAGCTTGTTTGAATAGCCAAGGCAATTTCTTCACAATCACACTTTGGTCACATGGTTACACATTTTTGTGTTCCGTAATCGTCTGCTGGTTGACAAAATCTGGTAGACCAATTTAGAAGTCTAAAATCAATTTTATTATACCGAAGATTAAGAATCAAAGATTATGTGCTGTATTAAAATGCTGGGCTATATTACTCGGAGGCACAATAATAATTATTCTTTACTTACAGAATGTTCTCTTTCATAGTCTGAGTCGAAGTCATCAGCATCGTTGACACTTAGACTTGATGCATGTAGACGTCCAGACCCAGCTGCAGATGGCGCCACACTTCCATCAGATTGTGTGCGAGTGAGCGGGGCTAGTGGGGCTTTGTTACGAGCTCGAGCAGCCCTGAGTAATGCTGATGTGGATGCTTCAGGTGCTATTCCTCGGGACTTCTCCCACTCGTGCAATTTTCGGGTAAAAGAGCGGGAAATTCCTATAATAATTTGAAAATATTGTAAATTGACGAAGTTAGTCGTAGTAATAAGCCAGTTGACAAAATAATAAGATTTGGGTTTTAAAAGGACCCTTGAGCAGACCCTGAGAAGTAAATCTAGTGCTTAAGTTTATAAATCATGTAAAGAGTGGTTTAGCAAACCTTACGATACAAACAAGACAAAATGATGAAGTATTACGAGTATAATTACAAAATATAATTTTAAAATTACTTATTTTTTAAATATTTTATTTCAGGTATATTAATACAGATTACTTAATTGTTTAATAAAATTATCCAAGTTAAGACCAATAATAACAAATAATAGTTTCTCGAAGAAGCATAGGGATTTTGCGCCAAACAATCTTTCCGTTTCTCCCAATGGTTGACTGGTAGAGAATGCTCTTAGCATTAAGTCCGCCAATTGTTATAGGTATATGTGTACTTTGTGGAACAACAAAGTTTTAATAAATAAATAAATAAAACGATCACAAACCTTGGAATTTGAAAAGCCCCGTAGATGTCTGAACTAAAACTTCATCAGGTTTAGCCTCTTCTTCCCACGCCGGCACTGAATTGGTTTCTTTCATACTGTTCCATTTATCTGTAAGTAGTGAAATAGTTATATATTTTTTTTAATAAGCTTTTTTTACTTAAATCTATGACAGCAATATATAGCGTCATTAGATATGCTCAGTTCTACACTTTCTACAATACTTTCGCTAATACTCAACGAGAAAACAATAGCAATTTTGTTATCCATATCCATACTTAATATTATAATTAAGGCCAAACCGCTGAACGGATTTTGATGAATTTTGGTATGAATATAGTTGAAGACCCGGGGTCAAACATAGGCTACTTTAAGACGCAGGCGGAGCTGCGGGAAAAAGCTAGTCTAATATAATTATTACTATGCATACAGGATACAGTTTTGAGGAAATTCAATCAAAAGTAAGCTTAAACTTAATAGCTCTATTCTGCTGGAAAGAGACGTAAAGAAATGGATAAAAATGGTCAGAAATGTAAACCCTGGGCGCAGACAGATGAAAACTAGACAGGCATATTGCTTGTTTTAGTATTACTACCCCATACCCCATTTCTTGAGGAAGTCTTCGCTGAGGTCCTGCCTTGCCGGCACTGGCGGTGGCTGCTTTTGGTGCACTCCTTTCCTTAGCTGCCATTCTGCTAGCTTCTTTCGGAAATCTGCTGATAACTGTTCCTCTGTTGCCACGGGGCGGGATGCTGAAAATTATTAAAAGATGGAGCAATGAAGAGTGTTCTTTAATGAAGCCTCACGACCGAAGCTACAGCTGGCTGCCGAATAAGATCACCGATAGGTGAAGGATTAAGACGAACGAATGCCTCTGATGGTATTTAAATTTTATTGAGTATGCCACAAAACTCAGAATTAAAGAGAAAATGTAATATTTTGGCCATGAACTCTTCGCCCATCACAATGCCATTATAATGCTACATTGCTGATGAAACTACCAGCCAATTACCCTGGACGTCAAAATTAAGTAACGTAATTATCTACTTTTAAAATTTTTTGAATACCTTTTGAGGAGCCCGGTAGTCGAGCGCGACTGCGTATTCTTAGCCAATGCGCGTGTCAAGCGACAGTGAGACGCGACCACTCTTGGTTTGGTCGCTATTTTAGTGACATTTTCTATCTCAATCTCCTTCTTACTTCAGAAGGCACGTTAAGCCATTGGTCCCGGTTGTTATCGATAGATAGCAGCCGTGAAACTGTGTTAGAAGCCAGACTTGTGTTGTTGTGTTAAGGCAGCCGGAAGAATTCTGACAGTGGCCACTAACACACCTCGGGACATATTTCTGTTAGCCTGATGACTTACAGCGTACCCTAAGCTCCAAAGCGAGAGCTGACGACGCAACTAGGAATACACGCTAAGATGAATAAGATAATTTCCTGGATACCATCGGGGAAAAATATAGCTCAAGTCCACATGCTAGATCGGACTGTCAGCCTGCCAGCGTTTACTCGTACGGTTCAGAGCGAGGATGGGAATAGCGTGTCCTGTTTTCCACCTTCCGAATGCTACGTATGAAGGGCGCTATTATTCCAAATTATTTATTTAATTTCATTTTGAGGCCTCTATTCAATAACACAGGTTCAATACTCACAATTGTACTTCCCACGTCTATCAGAGAACTCTCTTCTTAATCGCGACTGAAGAGCTGCATAGTCTCTTGCGATCTCTTCTCGCATACCCGTAGCTTCGCAGCCACTGCTCAAGCCCTCGGTTTCTGAAATTAATTAAATAAAAATAAAAACACAATAGGATCGTTTAAAAAAAATATTTCGTAAAATCGGGAGTTTGCTCAATGTGAA
The DNA here is from genome assembly GCA_947363495.1 of Euzophera pinguis. NCBI lineage: Eukaryota > Metazoa > Arthropoda > Insecta > Lepidoptera > Pyralidae > Euzophera > Euzophera pinguis. Next base: position 1,086,768 of record OX376166.1, read on the forward strand.
ATAGGGCTTTAATTGGAAAATGAGAAAAAATATTGATGAAGATGACGATGTTTCATCTTTAAGTACAAAACGAAGTGCGTCCAAAGCAGGATGATAGATGTAATAAGTACCTCTTAACAGAACACAGTCATGGAAGTTATAAGTACTTACACCAGTATCCCAATACAATTCATAAATTCTAATCGTTCTTATTCAAAAGTTGTAATGCTAACGCTTTTGCTCCATTAACACTTTAAAAAGCCTTCGTGCTGCGAGCTTGACATTTCGTGTCAATAAAATTCAACGTTAAAATGTTGTTGTAATAAACATAGAAACAAAATTAAAAAATGAATATTGTAATCCAAAAATACAATTAAAAATAATACAGAAATAGATTAAAACAATGTGAGTATCTTTGGTTGACTGGTAGAGAATACTTTAGCATTAAGTCTACCCATTGTACCATATTATTATAAGTATTAGAGTTTGAAATAAATAAATATCTTTCATTGAAAGTGTAGTGTTAAGCGCTTGTAGCAAAATGTGCATCAGCACTTCAGCGTGGAGTTGATTAACAACAGTAGACTTATGTGTGTAAAATGATTTAATAGAATTATAATGAGAAGAAGACGAGAAGAAAATAAAGTTCTGTCATAGCAAGAAGTGAAATAGTGATATTTTACAATCTACAGGTCAACATTAAACATAATTACTAGATTCGTTTGCTTTCAGGAGGCAGTCAGAGGCATTTATAAATGATCGATTTAATCTTGATAATATTACTGATCTTGTTCTTTGTGTTTCATTACGTAAGTTTTATATTTAGCTTACCATTATTTTAAGATTATTATTGGTTTATGTTCTATGCTTTATGATAGTATTTGTGATCTATCTCCTAACTGAAAACAACAGAACAACGGAGTACTTAAATTGATCTCAGTAGCCTTCCGGGCTATCTCTGATTCTTTACCATCTATTTAAACGGTTAAGGTAGATAGGATCCTTTAAGTTAATTTGAGAGCTACATAGAACAAACAAGCTAGTTCACGTGACTCCGCTAGATCGAAACACATTATCATATTGCCCAACTCTTAATTAGTCGTCGTGACGAACGTGACATAAGAAGAGAGCAGTCGCTAGTCACAGAATTACTAATAATAATAACGTACAGAACGGACACTTACACCCTCCCAACAGAAACAGATACCGCACCTCACCGCGCAGATTAAGGGTAAAAATCGAGAGCAAAACAATGCAAGGTTGACCCTTAAGCTGACGCAGTTTAATAGTAGTAATCTCGGCGCTGTTGTAGACCTTCAACTGAGTTATGGGTTGTGAGGTCATAAATAATTTCCTGTCGATCGTTTTAGACTAATACAAATACCGAGTGCAACACTGCTGCCTCTACCATCCTACAGATCTGGACGGGCACCTGCGGGATGGCTTGCCGCCATAGTGGATACAGCCATTACAGCGGGATGAGCGGGTTGAACCAGCCCCCCTTGCCCTTGCAAGGAAGTGCTGCACCCAGAAGCAACTGTGTCTGTGAAGCTTGTCCGTGTGCCTTCATCGAAAATGTTCTCAGGTCAGTTTTGATTTCTTCTTCTTACGCATAATGGGTTCGTAGTGAAAAATATTATCTGATTTCTCTCTATACTTAGCAGAGTAATCACGCTTTGCGGAATTTTGTGTGACCACTAGAACTTCCTGATGACCATCACTTGCCTGGCCTGTTTCCAAGTATCTCAGTAGAACTTAAGTTGGTCGCTGTAAAGACAACCTAACTGATACGAATCATAGGGACAAATCACAAAGATTGAGTTAGCCCCAAAGTACGTTCGAGACTTGTGTTAAGGGATACTAATTCAACGATACTATATTTTGCACCAAACACATTATATAGATAAATATCCAAGATCCAGGCCAATCAGAAAAAGATTATTTTCCATCTTGTCCTGACCGAGGATCGAACACGGGCCCTCTTTTGGGATATGCCTTATACACATAATACATAAAGATTACCAAGGAATGCATCGCCACTTGACCTTGCATTTAATTAGATGTATAAAATTTTCAGAAGGTGCCAACCAGCCACAGATGTATATGAGCAGCATATGGAAGTCATATCTGTTTATATGGAGAACTTCATAAGAGCGGTAATTTTTTTAATATTTTCATACGGAGGTAATTATTATCCTAGGTCCTTATGAGTTCGAAGCCCGAGCCTGCTGAAATCCGAGGTTTAATTTTTTATACGACATTAAGTAGTTCGGCATCTGATTTCAAGTTTTCTTTTTTTTTAATACTTTTTAATAGGCAAACAGGCATACAGTCCACCTTATGGGAAGCAGTTACTGTAGCCTATGGACGCCTGTTGCTTGTGACTTGTGAAGGATTTTTTTCATGTCCTTCGATTGGCTGATATTTCTAATATTATCTTGTTAATTCTAGATTTCAGATGTCTACTATAACATCACCAGCATGATAGAGTGTCAAACATGCAGTCAAAGGCAGGCCCAGGTACGCTTCCTTCTCCCCTTTTTTGGATTTTTATTTTGTGACAAATAACTTTTGGGAATTTGAAGAAATACCAAAGAAACCAGGAAGAGACATACGACATTTTTAGATTTTTCGGGAACGACTGCCGTCTACCTTCACAGTCTAGATGTGTCTCAAGATTTAGGACATCTAGTAATGGCAAAAGTAAAAACACTTTATTGCACCATAAATAATTACAAAATTATTTATAAATAGCTGGCAGCATTTTTCCACTGGATAGCAATGCTTATCCGTTGGGCAAAATAGTAGCTAGCCTTCACCACCAGCCCCAGTAGCGGAGATGAGGTGTGGAGATGTCTTTGAAAATATCTTTCAATATCAATAAAGAAGTTTATAAATAAAAAATAATAATGAATGACAATTTTTCTTGTTGCTTTTAGTACGTCTGCAATAAAGGAATGTTTGGATCCAGTCACAACTTGACCTTTGATAAAGACAAATCTGATGTAAAGAAAAATATTTTGCCAAAGTTAACAGAGATGATGGGCAGAAGATTAACACGTAGCGACTCTATTATGAAACCTAAAAGTATGCTTCTTATTTATCTTCATCATTATTATCATTTCTTTTCCTTGTGACTCTTGCAATCAGCACTTTTGGCTATGAGCAGATGTGTTCAATGATATGCACGGATAGAGTTGTTAGTCTTTAGGAACAACCATTACAGCAGAGGTAGCCTAGACAAGGCTCCCCAGTTCCAGGAGCCTACGACGCTTCAGGCGGTGGAAGCAAATTGGTATGATGAGCTGTGAGGCATTCATCATTTCTCTCTCTCCTCTCCTCTCCTCAGCTGTTCGCCTCGGAACACTGGGTCCGCTTTCCTACTCTTTCTTCTCCACTTCGCCCGGTCAAATCATCATTCATCACTATCAACACTATATTGAGCGTTTGAGCTTTACTCTAAACTGTTTCAAACATATTCAAAGAGGCTAACTTTAAAGGGTTTGACACACTGGATGCGTTGGGCGGGCAGCGTTCAGGTCGAATTGTACGCAGCCCGCACTATGTATAAACAAATTGTTGGTGTATGTAATACTAGCTGTTTCCCGCAGCTCCGCATGCGTTCAAAAGTAGCCTATGTTTGACCCCGGGTCTTCAACTATATTCATACCAAATTTCATCAAAATCAGTTCAGCGGTTTGGCCGTGAAAGCGTAACAGACAGACTTTCGCATTTATAATATTAGTATGGATATGGATTGTATGGATACTTTGTATAGTTAAGTTATTTGACCGTGCGATAATGAACAAAGAACGCTTGGAAAGGATACTCTATACAAAATATATGGAGACCGAAATTTATGTTCACAAAATGATGTTTTATAAATCCCATAGTGCCACTTTTGTCATCTCTCATTTCGATACCTTTTTAGTTACAGAGAAGATACAAGAAGATAAAGCAGGGACAAGCAAAGATCCCGATGTTGTTGCAAAAGTAGAAGAGATCCGACCCAAACCAGGCCCAGAACTTAAAGGGCCAGAAGCAGTACCTATGATTGCCCCCGAAACAATTTTTAAGGCTGACACTGAAATAGCAGTCCCAACAATAGTTCCTACAGCAGCCCCCACAATAGTTCCTACCGCAGCTCCTACAATAGTGCCTACAGCAGCTTCCACAGTTCCTGAAGCAATCCCTAACACCTCAAGAGCTCAGGAGCCAGTATCGGAATCAGTATCGGAAAATATTTCGCAAAGTGGTAGTTGTACAAGATGTTTACAAGAAGGCAAATTGTGCATGAAACATTGTCCGAAACTGAAAAAGTGAAGGAAACGTTGCAGTTGAGAAGTATGAAGAAGATAGAAAAACAGAGAAGGGTTGAGCAATTCATCCTAGCTCACACTTTGACCTATCCGAAAATGGAATTAAATTTGTGCAACGCAAAATAAAGAAATCTGCGGATTTCGGTACGAAATTGAGTTTGGTCAAATCTAATTATGAGTTTCGACATCGGGATGAGTAGGCTAAATTGACCTTGTAGATTATTGTTGCGCGAATTTAATATCTAAATGCTCAAGATAATTAAATTATTTATCAATTTAATAGTGTCCTACCCGTATATCTTGTGATAGGAGAGGTTTAAAAAAATCTATTCGAAAAATAACTTGAGGATTAGAACGTTTGTTGGATTATTTGCAGATCTATCATGTCAATATTTTTATTTTTTTGAAATATAGTTTTGAGTTTTTTTTTGTCTTTGATTTTAACCCGTCGAATGTTCTATTAATAAACATAGGTACCCGTGTGACTAAGAGCTTTCGTTTTAGTTACTAGGACGCTCGACGGGTTAAAGAGATCTGCTAATCATCCATCGCCAGAAGAACAGCATTGTGCATGTGACAAAGAACATCGAAACCGCACACATTTCTTTCTCAATAGCATTAGAACATTAAGCGGGCTTAATTTGACCTAACCTAACATCCAGTATGTCGAAATCATAGATTTAGAAATTTAGATTTTCTTGGTCAATAATATCATAGCCAAAGAGCAATGAAAACGACCACGGAGTAAAATATTCCTTTCTCAATGTTGACGCAGGAACTTTCAACCATCGAAGTTTTAAGTAAATATTTTTTAAGTAAAAAACAGGGATCCGAACCTAATTAAAAAAAATATTGTAAAAAGAAAAGTGTCATCTATGAAAAATGACGTCAAAACAGAAACCGAAAAATAATCATGAATTCAAGCAAGAAATAGTGATATAAATGCAATTCATCGTCAAAATGTAATAATGATGTACAAATTATTCAAAGCATGCCATTCGCCACTGATGAATCTAGTAAGAACTAATCTTTAAGCTACTGTAGTTGTAGGATACGGTTATTTATTTATTTATTTATTGTACTTAATACAATAATATACAAAAGGTGGACTTAATGCCTTAAGGCATTCTCTGCACGTCAGACCTTAGGACCAAAAAGAGAAGGAAGTAAGGGGTGGTGTTATAAAAAAATATAGTTATACTACTTTCTATAGTAACATAACATTACTAAAATATACCTACTTAAATAAGGTTATATTCCAGGTTCAAAGCTATCATAGAATGTAGGTACATTAAATTATTATATGGTTCACTTCATAACCATGTAAAAATCGATGGGAAAGACGATTTAAAAAAATAAAGTTTTTAAAAATATTATTAAGTCTAAATAATTAATAAGTATAAATAACTATATTATTAAGTCTGCCCGTTATTGATACTGCATGAAAAATTTATATAACTAAATTTTTCTCAAAACCTTCCTCTCGCTTTACTAAGATTAGTAATCTTCGTTTTTGTAGAGCTTTTGGGATTCCAACCATTTTTCATGTATTAATTTTGCAGCTAGTAGTGCTTACACGGCTAAGATTTTGCTTTTATACTCGTATTCATCCAAACTACATATTAATATTATAAATGTGAAAGTCTGTCTGTTACGCTTTTACAACTTTTCGGCGCTATCTTGGTTTAATAGTTATCTTTGCGATCGACAGCAGGCTGTACGTATAGACCGTCAGTTGTCTAACTGGAATCCCCTTTCAACTGGAGTGCCACAAGGAGGAATTCTATCACCTTTACTTTTTTCCCTTTTTATTAATCTTCTTTTTTCTTCCATTGGCTGCGCTCATCATTTCTACGCTGACGATTTGCAAATCTATGCTCAGTCGTCAGTTGATGATATTGAATCGGCTATTGATAGCGTTAACACAGCGTTGACTGCGATTTTGGCGTGGTCTAATGACTATGGCATTATGGTTAATCCCTCAAAATGTCAAGCAATCATCTTGGGTAGCTCTAGGCAGGTTAGTCAGATTGACATGAGTACAATTGCGCCTATAAGGTACAACAATGACGTCATCACGATCTGTAAATGCGTGAAGAATCTTGGACTCCATATTGACGACACTCTTAGCTGGACCACTCACATTGCTGAAATTAGTCGCTCTATTAACCTTACTCTCCAACAACTTAATCGTCTAAGAAACTTTCTCCCGATTAAATCCAAAATTTTATTAGTCCAAACGTTAGTTTTTCCAATTATTGACTATGCTGATGTGTGCTATTCTGATCTCAATCAAGATCTTCTCAATAAACTGGATCGTCTCATAAATAACTGTATTCGTTTTATTTTCTGTCTACGTAAATATGACCACATCTCTTCTTATCGATCCGAACTGAAATGGCTTCCGATCCGCCAACGTCGTCAACTTCGGTTGCTTACTTCTCTTTTTTCAATTCTCAAGGAGCCTCAGTCCCCGGAGTATCTAAGGTGTAAGTTCAAGTATCTTTCTGACGGTCACGATAGGCAACTTAGATCTTCCAAAAAACTTACCCTTTGTACTCCCCTATTTCGGTCCAGTTTTATGTTTAATTCATTTACCTTACAAGCCACACGGCTCTGGAATGCTCTACCCGATGACATCAAAGAGACCATTACTAAATTCGCTTTCAAAAGAAAAGTCAAAATTCACCTCACTAGCATAATATCACCCTAAATCGTCATCTTTTTCCGTTTTCATCTCTTCTTTTATGTATGTTTATGTATGTATATGTATAGTTATGAATATTGTATGTAAATCTATGTATGTTTATTTAGCAGTTAAGTGTTTTTTTTGTTTTTTTTTTCTCTCATTGTATTCTAAAATAATTCGCGCCGCACATAACTTTTCTGTTTTTCCTAATGGTTGACTGGGAGAGAATGCTTTTAGCATTAAGTCCGCCAGTTGTAAACTTGTGGTACAATAAAGATTTATAAATAAATAAACTAAACCACTGGCCTGATTTAAGAGTGGTATAGAGTAAAGACATAGTTGAAGACCCAGGCATCATACACGAGATCAACATGGACTTCATGTTTCAAAAATCAACCCTCAAGGTAATGGGGGTTAAAGTTTTTTTTATATACAACTAAGTAGACAAACAGGCGTAAGGTCCACCTGGAGATGTCACGAGCGCGTTGCCGACCTGTCCGCTATCAGCACAGCGACCTTACTCACCAGCAGGAACACAATACTGCATCACAGTGTTATTTGGCTGCGGTCTTCTGTAGGGTGGAGGTACTTCCCCAGACGGACTACTCCTTACAAAATGCCCTACCTCTCTTAAAGTCGTTTGTGAAAGACATAAAAATATACTTTATAACGCAGGGAAGCAGCTAATATTTATTATTTGAATAGGTAAACTAACATAGTACCCGTAATCGACGAGCGTGTATGTCGAGAGTGATGAGCGTATAGGAAGTGAGGGCAGTCTGTAAGGAGCGTACCAAAGAGAAATCTGTAGTCTCTGCCTACCCCAACGGGAAACAGGCGTGGTGATATGTATGTACGTAAACTAACATTTGCATTGTTCGTTTGCAGGTTCCTACCCATGTCCAGTTGTATGTCTGACAATAGTATGTCTGTGTATGTCCGTTGCTGTTTTTGCAGCGGTAAGAAATTTTTATTTGTATTTTTTGAAAAACAATAAAAATAATAGAATATAAATTTAAAAAAACATTACATACAAAAATAATCTTGGTTTGGTTTGGATTTTCGAGAATGATGATAGAGATTTTTGTAATAATTTTTCACATTATTAATTTTATGTAACCCAATTTTCAATTTTATCACGTTAGTATACATAACTAAAAACTTAATTTGATTTGTCTAAATTTAATTAATTACATTCACCTAATTTTGAAAAGATAATTGATTGATTGATTTATTTATTTGATAATTTTAAATGTGTAGGGAAAAATTTTGTATTTCTGGAGGTGGGCGTTGACACTCGCGACACAGTTTTTAACTACTGCGGGTGCCATCGTTAACCTTGGTTTGTGTAAACACTTTTTTGTTCCCAATAAAGATTTATTATTATTCACTTTATTTATTTTATTATCTTAAATATAGATATATTCTACAATATTATACATATAAAAAATATTATAAAAAACATCTATATTTAGTAGACCGACGGCAGCGGAGATGTGCTCAAGCTACCGGCAGTAGGGTTCACAGAGTGAGGAACCTCCTGACAATGCGGGCCGTGTCGAGGATGACCGCCTTCTGTATATTGTTATTAATCTAAAAGCTAACCAAAATATTTTCTTTTAATAATTTTATTAGAATACATATTCATCCCATATCCATCCATACTAAAAATATAAAAAAAAAACAAATATTAATTCTGTCACAATGGCATATTATAAATTGATAATAATATAATATATTTTTTACTAACATAGCTATTAAGTATCACTGTAACTAACACCATTATGGGCTCAAATTGTCTGAAAATAAATAAATTGAATTGAATTGAATTGAAAGTCTGCTTGTCTGTCTGTTACGACTTTCTCGGCTAAACCTGTGAACTAATTTTACAGCTGTAGTTAAAGACTCGCTAGATAAAAATACACAAAAACATACACAATGCCCCCTACACAAACATAGGATACTTTTTGACGCGGGCACAGCCGCGGGAAACAGCTAGTATCTTTTAAATAAATCTTCAGTAATGATTTCCAATGATACTATTCTAATGCAGTCGATACGCAGTTTGAGTAACATTGTTTTTTTTTTTAAATTATTTCAGTACATACCAAGCAGATGTCACCATGGAAAAAAGGATCCAAATCCAAAACCTCAAACTCATAGTCCTCAGACACACACTTGTCCTTTTTGTAATTTATACGAGTTTTTGCTAGAGTATGTATTTTCTCTAAACCTAAAATTGTATAATTGAGTTCAGATATTTGCTAAATCTCAAATATTAAGGAAATTAATGTTATTCATTCATTTATATCAAGAAGGTTACATGGTGAATTAAATTGACCCTGTGCATCCTAGTGTACAGAGTTCAATATGTCAGAGTTTTATGAATATTTTTGCGCAAAATCCATACTTCCATACTCAATATTAAAAATGTGTAAACCTGTCTGTCTGTTACGATTTTACGACCAAACCGCTGAACGGTTTTTGATGAAATTTGGTATTAATTTAGTTGAAAACCCGGGGTCAAACATAGGCTACTTTTTGACGCAGGTGGAGCTGCGGGAAACAGCTAATATACTTATACATGTCGTTAATAACCCTCTGAAGCGTTGGTCCGACAGCTTTATCCGATTGATTAAAGTAACCTTATTTTTCTTAATAGTCCGATAACGCACTCTGACCAGTAGGACCAACTGTTGTAGAGAATACTTAGTCTGACTGATGTGCCTTTAATACTTGACTGCGACGTAGCCAAAAAAGTAGACATGTAAAAAAATAGTAAAATTTACTAAAATTAAAATATTTAATGTTCTAGAGCTGCTCGAGATACTAGGAACTTTTGGCAGTGTATGGTAAATTATTTACTTTTATTCTCCTAGTAAACAGTCCCTCTGGTATATCCTTATATTAATATTATTAGGAATCGATAAAAAGTAGTTGGTAGTTTCCTACCGCCTGTTGGTTGTGCTCCGAGTTTTCTAATTGTATTAAAATAGCCGCGGGCACAGCTAGTGTCTACAAAATTGAAAAAAAAAATTAAATCTATGTACCTGGAATAATTGTTTACTTCAAGTTATGAATAAATAATTTGCATGTAATGTAGCGCCTGATAATATAAATATTGGGTGCAGGACACCGTAAAATTAAACAACGCATAGCTGACATGTGACGGCACAGGCTCTATCATATTTATGGACATGGGTGGAATGTTCTTATAACTAAGTCCATTTAAAATTAATAACCAGTCGATACCTGCTTTAGATAGGTATATTTAAAGGGTACATTTAGTAGAAGTAGCATCACGTTATAGCCATTTCTACTCGAGAAGAAGTAGAATTATCTTTTCTGAAACTCTAAATTTGTGGGTACTGTAAAGTACTTCCTTTTTTTGTTTATACAAAAAAAAGTTCATTATACATTTCATTATACATTTACTTAATACTGGATAGTTAGATACCTAGTATGTTTTTGGTAATTGGTGGCACAAAATAGACAGACACTAACTGCATGGATCTTAAACGCTGCTCATCACCTGCGCATTAGTTAGTTTTTAGATAATATTCAGTATGAAGTAGTATGTGAAACACTTTTATAGGATAGCACAAAGAACTAGTATGCACATACTAGTTGGTCCATGAGGAAAACGTGGAAAGATCGGAAGATGTCACTACTTCTTTAGCCGGTAATTCAAAGGTCAAGCTAATTGTATTAAAAAAAAAAACAAAAAAAAGCCTCAGTTTCGTAAATTCCCCGTTTCTTCTTTTGGCATGTACCGCGGAGATTCCTCTTATTATTATAGTGTCTATAAACACTAATAGTCAGTTAACAAATATAACAATAATTATGTGTTTTTAGATTGGTGTTGACTCAGAAGGACCGCCGAGAGGAAATATCACAGCATCATCGAGTAAAGATCTCAAAAACAAATCATCGTCGAACCTCGAAATAAAACCGAGCAAAGATAACAAGGAAGTGCGCCCAAAATCATCAAAATCGTTTCAAAAAAGCAAAGAACTCGGTACTCAAACATCAGAAAATAAAATTAGTAAACTTGAAAAGAAGAAAGATCTAAAAAAAAGTCGAGGTTTGGGACTCTTTAAATCGAAATCAAAATCCCCTTCTCCTAGTACCGACAGTTGTCCAAAATGTGTTGAAAATGACCAAAAATGTGAGAGAAAGTGTCCGGCAATAGTCGGTGATGCAAAATCTAAATCGAAACCCGAAAAAAAAGGGGAAGGCAAAGCCAGAAAATGAAAAACCAGCGTCGGCTCCCGGTCCATGTGCCAAATGCATAGAAAAAGGCGAAACTTGTGGAGCAAAATGTCCAAAAGCAAAACGATGAAAAACTCAGAGTTAGTTTATATACCTATTAAGTACGCAAACAGGCGTACGGCCCACCTGATGGTAAGTGGTTACCGTAGCCTATGAACGCCTGCAACACTGGAGATGTCACGAACACTTTTGCACTTTCACGCCCTTTTTGAAGGCTCCCATGTTATACTCACTAGGGAAAATCATGGCAGGGAGTTCATTCCATAATCGCAGTTTACGAGGAAGGAAATTCCGTTTAAAGCGTACTGTACGCGATAACATGGGATCCAAGGTATGGGGATAAAATCCTTGATGATGGCGAGAGGTGCGATGGTAAAGAGTGGCTGTCGGCATCATGTTAAACAATTCCTCAAAGGCTCAATACCGCTTGTAATCACGGGATCTTCGGCAATTCTGACAGCGCGTCTCTGTATTGAGTCAAACGGTTTAAGCTGACATTCAGGTCCCGCCCACAGGTGACAACAATATTCCATATGTTGCCGCACTTGCGCCTTATATAGGAGCAGTCTATGCTGCGGCGTGAAAAATCGCTTTGCTCTGTTAAGAACTCCGAGCTTTTTGGATGCCATTTTTGCCTTGCTCTCTAAATGGACATCGCCGGAGATATCCTATGATGATTAGTGTTGATGTTTATTTGAACTACTTTCTCTGCTTGGTGTTCGTTCCAAAATAAATTTTTGCCTACAATTATAGAGTTCCAGAATGTTCTATTAAAAGTAGCTCATCAGGTGCAAGCCAGATTTATATTACAATCTGTATCTTAAATTAATGAGTTGTAACACCTATCAGACTTAAATGCCCTACAAAAGACTGACTGGCAAACAACCGCGCAGAATAGGGAGGAGTGGAGAAGTCTTGTGTCGGAGGCCAAGATCCCTTTCGGGTCGCTAAGCCAATGACCCGAAACGAATCATCCGAATGTACAAGAACTGTGATCTCAACGATTGCGAGTCGATTCAATATCCTTCTATCATCTGCCAGCTCTTGCGCATCTAATGTGATTATTCTTTGGACTTTTGAGAATACCTGAAGTAAACTCATGAATGCTGTTAATAAAATACTGTTGAAGTTATAGAATAGATTAAAATCATGTAAGTAAAGTGCTTAAAACTTTGTAAAATCCTTGCGAGTTTTATTAACATTAAATTCAAAGTTAATTTTTCACAGAGTTCTAAGAAAAACCATAGAGTGTGTGATCCTGATTCCTTTATGATTTGTAGACCGGAAGTACTTATTACTTTATGTAAATATTATACTATAGATTGCAGAAATGTGTATGCCTTTAGTGGATTTGTTCAAAAATGTGTTCATAGAGCGAAAGCCGGTGTGTCAAAGTCGAGCACTACTCTATTAATTTTTGTCAAACACTTCTTTACAATAAAAATACATTCTCAATAAAAATACAAATTAACCAATAGAATAAAGATGTCTTAAAAATATATATCCATTAATTTAATAAATAAAGATCAGTGAATAGCCATCATGCTTTTGAATATAAATTTCATATGATTTAACAATTTTTAAGAATGCCATATAGTAATGATGTACCAGGTAATAAATTATTGTATTGTAATTATATTCACCCTAGAACCGGGGTCGTAGGTGACCCCACATCTTGATATTTCTGTTTATTTTTGCGAGAGGTAGACATAAAAACTTGTACATCTCAGTACCATCCGTTTTTAGCTTTTGTAGCCCGTGCCGCTTTGCAAAGTTCACACGTTTATTAGTTGTTGAGGAATCACATGTTGGGGTCACCCGCGACCCGTGTTGTGATTAGTACAACTGTTTTTATACAATTAAGTAGGCAAACAGGCGTACGGCCCACCTGATGGTAAGTGGTTTTTGTCGTACTTCCATTACGTTTTTTGTTTTTTTATGGAGTACTTTTGAACAATATGGCGTCAACGTCCCGTCAACTAATAAGTAACGACATTTTGGAACAATAATACGGTAGCTAATTCAGTTTGTCAAGTACCCCGAAGTATCGAATATTGCGGATACGCAACTAACACAACAAAAGGGAACGTGGACATATTTGACCAGTTGTATGATTGTAAGATCACTACCAGGAAAACTCTATTAACATATTCAAAGCTAACCATAACAATAAAAAACTCAAAAGGCGAATTTTTTTTATTTGGGGTCACCCATATTGTATTTTATGAAACAAAATAACATGTTGTGGTTCTAGGGTCCCTCCGACCAGATGGACAGGCCTGAAGTAGGTCGCAGGCAAGCGCTGAATGCAGGTCGCTTTTAACTGGTAATTCTTATGAGAGGCCTATATCCGGCAGAAGACTGCGGTTGAAATGATGATATTATTATTTTGTAACTTATTTCGAATTATGTTACTGTGACCAAATCGTAGACATATTGAAAAAGGGAGATGTTATGATCGTAATCGACGAGCGTATGACGAGAGTGATGAGTGTGAAGAAAACGAGGGAGGTCTGTAAAAATCGTAGCAAGTGGAAATACGTAGTCCTACCTATCACGGAAGGAAACGGGCGTGATGATATGAACGTGCATATAATACATATGTTACTAGAAAATAAACAAAATTCAAAAAATACTAAAGAAAAAACGATTAAATTTCGTTATTCCAGGGGTCCACAGATGTCCACTAGTATGTATTATGAAAATAGTTATATTCACATGCATTGCTATATCAGTTCTGGTAAGTTCTCTATCACATCTTTTTTCAGTGGCTTTTCACGTTGAATATTTAGTAATATTACTTAAGCATATGCTTTAAAATTCAGAGGTAATACATATTATAACTTCTATCTATTACTAAGACTACAATACATTAGTCTTGGGGCCGAATTATGAATAAATAACTGAAGAAACTTTAAATTCTTTGATTATTAAAAATGAGTTTAAACGACTACTATACAAAATGACGCTCTTCTCGTGAAACGTATGCAATAAGAAAATAATTTATTATTGATATCATAAATTGTTCCAATAAAATATTTAAATAATAAAAATTATTTGATTTTGTCCAAAAAAGTAAAAAAAAAAACCATACATTCACTTCGACGATTCGTTTTTTCCAGTATCTACCTATGACATTACCTAGCAATGGAGAAAAGTCAGCTAAATCGGCCAAGCGTGAACAGCATTTAGTCAGAGACGCTGTCTGTTACTGCTGTGACATTTGTGATATCGTTGCTCAGTAAGTACTTTGAGATGCTTTATTTTCGGTGTCACATTTTTTGAAAATGTCTAAAGATTTTTACTATCCCATTTTGTCCCACTGCTGTGCAAAAACATCACCTCTTTGTCCCTAAACATTTCTATACCCTGTTACTACCTTCCAGTCTTTACCAAACATTTCCAAGTTATCTTGTTGACCATGTGTTTGTGCCAAATTTTCAAGTCGTCTTGTTGACATTGTGTGTGTGTGTGAAGGTTATTGTTTGACATTTAAAAAAAATGGGATTCAGATCATTTCTATTTACCGTTATTTCTTTTTGCAGGTATGCTCGGAAATCATTAGTACTCGCAGAAAATGTTATTAATTCGATAGTGGAATTCATAAGTACCGGATCTTCAAGGGTAAATAGATATTTATGTTAGCTACTTAATGGTTCTTCTCACACGAATCGCAATGATCTTCACAATAAACATATATTATCTATAATTTTTTAGTTATCCATTGTATTCGAATCGTTTATTTGAAGAATGCATAATGTAATTCAATAGGTGAAGAGATATTTATATTGTGGCTGAAAATCCGTTTCATTTAAGAACGATTTTATCATGTTCAAGTTTTTTCTACTAAATAGTCAACTAAGTTTCCCTACAGTTTTTTTTTGTTTTAAATAGGCTCTCACCTTTACCCAACAACAAGGAAACGTAAACCAGAAAGAAAGAGCACACCACAAAAAGAAAGAAAGAGAAAAAGTAGAAAAAGGCAAAGCAAGACAGCAAGAGAAGGACAAAGAACGAGAAAAAGAAAAGGCGAAACAGCAGAAGTATAAGAAAGTGAAAAATCATGGCGCTCAAAAAAATAAGAACGGATTGAGTGTCGCCACGAAAACTAACTCTAATACTGGAATTCGTTTGTTTAAAACTCCTGCTCATTCTTCCTCGTCTAGTGTCAGTTGTCCGCAATGCGCAAGAAACGTTAAAAATTGTTTGCCTGAATGTCCACATGCAAAGGAATAAAGTATAGTCAGCGACAAAGTGTGTTCAATTCATAATCTTCTTAGCTTTTGGTCAGGGTGGATTATCGGAGCCCATCTGAGGTTTCATTCTTTCTTCAGCCCATTGCCACCCAATGCCGAGTGTAGGCATCTAGTATTGCACGCTATTCATCCTGGTATTATGCTTGTTGCGGAGGTTTATTTTGCTTCAATGGCTGGTTTACACACGATCCAGTGTGGCGATCCAGTGCTTTCACGGACACCAAATCCACCCCACACACACAAACAATTTACTCACGCATTTAAATAATTGTTTGTATGTGTGTGTCCGTGAAAGCACTGGATCGTGTGTAAACCAGCCATAAAGTTAATTTTCGATCGCCATAATAAAAACTTCTACGCTGCGCTCATCTTTGTCTGCGCTGACCCTTAATTTAAATTTCTGACTAGTAGGGGCGATGATTCAAGTTTCGATTCATGAATGCGTAGTATACACAGATTTAGAATACATTAAAATCCATGTTGAAATCTATACATGATCAAAAGACGTTGAGAAAGAAACGTTTATTCACGCTGGCATGGACTTAAAAGTTTTATCCTTGCAAGGCATACGTACTCTTTCGGCAAAGATGACTTATAAGCCAGTTTTTGGTTTAGTTTTTTTGTCAAATTGTGACAGAATAGACATTTGTCAGACCTACCAGGCTTAGTCTTTTTTGTTTACTTTATTATTAAATTGCATCGAAATTTTTTTAAGTAATCATGTCAATCACAAAACCTCGCTAAGGCATCGAGGGAAGCATTTAAAATGGTGTTTTTGATATAAATTTCTACTCAAATGGTGGTAAACAAGCATGCCACTTGAAAATGCTACACGTAAGATAGGTAAGACATATTTTTTAAGATAGACCGTTTTAGGATAAACCACTTTCTCCCTTCCAATAATGACTAAGGGCCAGAACTAAATTTTTAAATGCAACGGTAGAATAACGGTCATAGCAGATTTTCACGCCTTTGCTCTCACCCGGAGTAAGTAATATCATGTGTGCTATAAGTTTAGGGCTGAGGTCAAGCATAGATCTCTCATAGAGTGAACCTGAATGTAACCTGTTGGTGTATCAAAATTAAATAAATAAAATCTCTCCCTCTATTATGTTATGCGCTCCCTTATTATTGAGGATCGTGGCCCCGACAAACAAATTTTTGCACAAGTTCCCGCCACTTGTCCCGATGTGCGTAGTCGGACTGCTGTCACCATAGATCTATCCAGTTGGCTTTTTATCTGGTACGACCACCGTGCCTAATTTACAGCCTGGCCACGGGGCAATTCGTCACGGCGATGCCACCGGCGACAGAAAGAAATACATACAAATGCATTTGTTTCAGTGCACTAATCGTTACTACTCCTCATTTCGCCTCGCCAGTCACCAGTTCCCGTGGCTTTTTAGCGTATTTGTTATTTATTTCTTTTAGTCGCCAGTGGCATCGCGTCGAAATTCGCCGTGGCGAATTGCCCCGTGGCCAGGCTGTTACGAAGATTGGACCATATAAAGTCGATAGTTCCTTCTCTGACTTTTGTCTTATATTATTAGTCTTATAATATTAGTCATCGCCTTTAATGCTAATATTTAGTGTGCGAAAATAGAAAGCGGCCATCTAGGCCCTTATTCGGAAAGGTGTAAGTAGTAAGCTATTTGTTCGTATGTCAACCAACCACATTTTTCAGAGAGGTATAAGCAAATGTTGACTTCTTATTTTTCCCAATTGTGAAAGGTCTATTCTAAAGCCTTCTTAAGTTTTTTACGGCAATAACTTTTTGCTTGCTTTTTTAGTTGAAGAAGACTCGTCTGCTTGGTTCATAGTATGTTTGTTGAAAATAATGCTGCTCACTACAGTTATTTACTTCATTTTGGTAAGTTAACTAGTTTTTTTCATCTTTTATTTACTTATTAAACTTACCATCTTCTATATTTTCAGGTTTCCGTACCCAAAGGGTAAAACGGGACTCATCTCATGATCGTGATAGTTAGACAGTTGACATTTTCATAGATGATGTATTTCTGTTGCCGCTGTAACAACAACTACTATAAAAAACAGAGTACCATCTATATAGAACATGATCTAAATCATTTATTTTTCAAAAAAAATTGTTATTTTGTTACAGTTTACCCCAATCTCACCTAGCGATGCAAGAAGAAATGTACCGTTGAGAGATTCTCGGTACTACACTAAGGAAGCTCTTTGTACTTTGTGCGATTTTTGTGACATCGTAGCTAAGTAAGTATTTGTTATTACGTTAGATAGGTAAGTAAATCAAATAGCCAGTCTTATGTAGCGATGGATAGACAAAAAAATTAAATATACATGTATATTTTCCTTGTACAAAACTGAATATTCTGTGCATCATTTAGTTTTCATTAATTTTATGCAAAGATTTAAAACAACTGTCTCGGTCCAGGTCTAGTAGTTAAGGCGTTTGCCGTAGGTTATGGGTTCGATTCACACGGGGAGCATACTTTGTTTAGTTGTTTCCAGTTTGGTTAGAACATTGCATGTTTTAATCACCTGATTGTCTGATAATAATGATAATTCCTTGTTTGGAAGGCATGTTTTAAGCCTTTGGTCCAGGCTGCCTTCTAGGACTTAGTCGTTAAAGGCAACTCGTCAGAGGCTGAAAGGCGGTTCCAATAAACTCTGAAACCAGGGTGTTTAGGGTTGTTTGATCATGTTACCCATTTGAAATGAATGAATGAATTTAACATTTCTTTTTTTTTGTTAAATAACTTTGAAAATAATTTCAGAATTGCACGTGATTTTTTAAATTTTGCTGAAAAAACAACAAGTGTGATGTTGGAATATATGTACGCTGGAAAATTAAGGGTAATTTTTTTACAGTTTTTTTTATTAATACAAAATGCAATAAAATTTTCTTTTAAACAGCATGAGATGAAGATTCCCTAATGTTGGCTGTTTGAAGAGATTGTAATAGCGATTAGGTAATATTAATTGATTTCACCTTCTTATTAGTTCACCTATCCTAGTACATAAGGTTGACTGAAAGATATTGCCTCGGCAATAAGTCCGCCTTTGTGGCTCATTGTATTTTGTTAATATGTTTCTGTATTTTTTTTTTTTTTTTGCAATAAAAAATATTTGTATTTTATTAATCTATACTAATATTATAAAGCTGAAGAGTTTGTTTGTTTGTTTGAATGCGCTAATCTCAGGAACTACTGGTTGGAATTGAAAAATTATTTTTGTGTTGGATAGATCATTTATCGAGGAAGGCTTTAGGCTATATAACATCACGTTGCGACTAATAGGAGCGAAGAAACACTCGAAAATGTGGAAAAAACGGGTACGCGTGCGCTGCGAAAACCGTTCGAGATACCCAAAAAATATGTATGAAAGAATTATTTCTCTTTAAATTATCAAAAAAAATGTCCGCGACAGTATATGTCTATCTTTTAAGATTAACTCACAATAACCGTTTTTATGATAATCAAATTTGGTCGAAATTAATCCATTATTACAAATTATTTGTCAGAGTTGTATCAACATAATAATATTATTCTTTATCCAAATAAATATGTTATTGATATTTAACTGTAAACAAAATTGTCTTTGACATCACTTAATTTCAATAAACATCTTATAAGATAATACAATTTTAAAATAACTCTGAAACAAAATTCACACGCGCCGCGTGATGAGCACTCGCCCATGATTCCCAAAATAACTATTCCACGCGGACGAAGTCGCGGGCACAGCTAGTGATACATATAGCGTCTGCATTTGTACTCATTTTGTTTTAACCCGAATAAATTATGTATTTATCATGTCTGTAAATGGAGCAATGAAGTGTCTTCATTCCCTTTACCCCTTAATTTTATCTGATTTCTTTAAAAAAATCCTTCTGTTAAAATGCTTATTTATTTTAGAATTATTTCTTTTTTTTTATACAACTAAGTAGGCAAACAGGCGTACGGCCCACCCTATAGTAAGTGGTTACCGTAGCCTATGAACGCCTGCAACACCGGAGATGTCACAAGCGCGTTGCGGACCTGTCCGCTATCAGCACAGCGACCCCTCTGGAGCACTACATGACACGAGCAGGAACACGACACTGCATCACAGTGTTATTTGGCTGCGGTCTTCTGTAGGGTGGAGGTACTTCCCCAGACGGACTAAATGTCCTACCTCTCTTAACCTTATTCTTTTTGTTGTGTTTCTAAAAGAAATTATTTTCTTTATTTCTTATTTTTGTTCACAGTTTTATTCGTTCCTCGCGAGGGTTGACCATCGCGACCTATGCAAGCAAAGCCGCTGCTGCGAAGTTGTGAGTAAATACTAATTTTGGGCAGTTTGGAAACAACGACGCGGTAATAGTAGATTATGATACGAGGATGCGAAGTTGGTCATTATTTACGAGGCGGTAATGGCGGTATATATAGAAGCCGAAGAAGTATATGACCAATTTCGCTCTCGAGTTGTCATACGACGATTTTCAACACATTTGCGAGGAAAACACACTTATATTATTGACTTTTTATTATTTACACAATAAATAAAAGTAATATTTGTAGTCCAATACGGCTAATGTTCAGTAAAATAAATATAAATTTGAAATCTATTGTTGATTTATCATTTGGAAACTAAAATAGTTTATATTTTTTTTGCAAAAACAATGAATTGGTTGGAGACTTAAAATCCTCTTAGCGTACATTAAAAAAAACGCACCGTAACAATAGAAACCATTACTTTACAAATGCGATTATAATATAAACAACGTGTTGTTTACAACCCCCATTAAATAATTAATTACAATGAAATAAAAGACACTTTATGAGCAAATGTGTTGAAATATTGTTAATTCATCCAATATAATAAAATATTTATCCATTAATAATACGATCACTCAGGTGTCCTACTGCTGGGCATAGGCGGCCTTTTCAGTTTCCAAGCATAGACAAGTGTCTCACTCAAAAAAGGTGAGTCGAATGAAATCTTTCGATATCGACTGAAAATCACCGTTTTGAGTGAATCATGGATCTCAAAAATAGCTTTACTGTTGGCTATTTAGCTTACGCTTTAGAGACTACAGTAAGAATTTAGTGGAGTTACTGGAGTTAGCTAGCATTTATTTATTTATATTTTTGAACACACTAGCAGCCTATATTAGCTGATGCGTGTGCATCTTGAAGTTTGGAGAGTTTATAAAATTGTCCAATTTGTTGACTGAGAGTATGAATTTTAAAAAAATGTAAATGAATTTCTTTCTAGGACCCAGAAACCAGGACTGTATCAAAACCAGATCTATGTCAATGCCGCAAGAAAGTGCTTTCCAAACGTACATTTTAATATATATTACTCGTAATTATGAGTTTAGTTATAACTTGGAATATTTAAATTTTGTTTAGTTTATTATGAAAGTTTTTTGTGAAGCAATACATATTTTGACTGAAATTGATTATTTTCCATTTATTTATTTTTTAATTTATAAATAGCCTAACACATAGTGTACAAAAAATTGTAGAAGACAGATTTTGGGAAAGCGATGTCGTAGCAATGCCATAAACTATATTATATACATAGCAACGACATCGCTTTATATAATCCATACTAATATTATAAATGCGAAAGTCTGTCTGTCTGTTACGCTTTCACGGCCAAACCGCTGAACGGATTTTGGTGAAATTTGGTATGAATATAGTTGAAGACCCGGGGTCAAACATAGGCTACTTTCTAACGCAGGCAGAGCTGGCGGGAAACCGCTAGTTTTTAATATATGTCACTAGCACTTACTAGCGGCATATATTTTAAATTATTTATTAAATATATGAAAACAATTGTGAAACAATAATAATAATAATAATATAACTCTTTATTGCACCAAGAAATTAAAATTACAAAATTACATAAGAGATTTGCAATGTACAATGGCGGCCTTATCCCTATAGCAATTTCTTACAGGCAACCAACGGGTAGGCTTTAATAAAATAACATGAGTAAGGCGCCGACATGTAAAAATAAAGAATATATACGTTAATTTACACTTAAAAAAATAATTTAAAAGTTAATCCATACTTAACAATTATGCGTTCTATATACATTCAAAGTACATATTCGTATGTAGACACAAGTATTGCACAATACTTATTGCAAACAAGACACAGGTTTATCAAGCGGTTCTAATGGTGAGGTAAATAAGGTGTTAACATAATCATATAGATAGGAAATGGGCTTTAACAAGTGACTTAAAAACGGGAAGAGTTTGAGCGCGTCGAATGGTGACCGGAAGAGAATTCCATAAACGGATTGCTTTGACAGTAAACGAGCGGGAAAAAAAATCAGTAAAGTGGACAGGTGTTACCAACCGTAGGTTACACGAGCTGCGTGTTCTATTTTGTTCTTCACTACAGAACACAAAACGATCTTTTAGATATTGAGGAAAAGAGGGAAACCTTGTAAAGAAACACATTTGAACGATTACTGAGATGCAGGAGTAATCCTAGTTCAGGTTTCGATCCGCCATATGAGTAAATCGTACCTATTCGATACGTATTTCTAGATTTAAGTATACTTGTATGTGTGTACCATATGGTGAGAAAATATAACATATTCCACCCCATATATTAGATTGGGGAAAAAGTCTTTTCGCATATAGTATGTATGAACTTGTAATAAAATCTCTTTGGCTACTATTTGTATCTGGCTGGTTTTTCCCAACCTATTTATATTTATGTATCCAGAGCCCGAAATCTCTATTTGCAGAGAGCAAAGAGCGGTTCTCCGAAAATTTTGTTGTAAAAATTATCGTCTGTACATAATATTGTCATAGTACATAAGCACATAATAAATTTTAAATAATAGGGTTAGTCAAAGTTCTTAAGGTCCTCTAGATAAGAAGCTAATTGTTTGAAACGTAAATGAAATCCTAATAAAATTAAGCTAATAACCATCTAAGTTAAATGAGATTTGAAAAACACATTTAAGCTCTCTGCTATACCCAAAGGTTGACTGTTAGATAATGCTTTTAGCATTAAGTCCGCCTATTCTGCTTTACAAATTGTAATTTGTACAATGAAGGTTAAATAAATAATAAAGAGAAAACTACGTCTAAATTAACTCCACAAAAAGAATTACCTAACTATTAGAAACACGAATGGATTTTGTACGAATTAAAATACTAAACACATTCATCGTATTCGAAAAATTTTAATTCCAATAGAACAAATTGTTGAGACGATAGGCTATTCACAGAAAAATACACCAATCGTTATTCTCCTTGGTGATTTCAAATGCAAGTCTTTTAAAAATTTATTTCAATATGTTTAACAATTCAACTAAAATATATGAAGTCGCGGCAATACCTATAAAATGGTTTTTACGATAGTTTTCATGGTTTACACTTATTTTCAAGCGATCCCACGTAACCAGACGTTTTATTTTTGCCGAAACTATTTGTGATATGTTTTTTTAAGTCGTTAATATTGTAGAAATGAAGATTATCATCGGTTTGAATGCTGTTTTGACTGCGGTCCTGGTGAGATGTTTACTGTAAATGATGACATGTTAAAACCCATAAAGTTGTTTATGTGGATTTGAGTAGTCTTGAATTCTTTTGCGATTGAAAAATTATAATATAAATTATTCAGGTTTATCGCTTAAAATAGTATAAAACATAAGTTTGCTACAAGATTTTTGCGATAAATCTTATATGCTTGTAACATTAACTTCCCCGCAAAGTCACGCCTGAATACGATTCAGGCGTACGTTCGTCAGTTACTATTATGTACAATACAATACAAATACTATTTATTGCACCTAAATACAAATTTACAAAAACAATTTATGTACATATAAATTGAGGTACAAAGGCGGACTCATCGCTAGAGCAATCTCTTCCAGTCAAACCTTAGGGTGGATGGAAAAAACGTTGAACAAGGCGATGGCGCAGTATAAATATATATATTATATATCACATACATATAACATGTACATACCTCCAAATACGACGACGTATAGGTACATATTTCTGTGATTTGATTTTTATTGTTCTTTTCAAACCTTGTTGAAATTAACATCGTCAATTAAACACTCGAGGACAAAGTAACTTTAATTTGTATCAAATGGTAGCTCTGATACTCGATAAACATAGTGTTATTTTTAACCTTCCAACTAATCGACACAACTATTACATACCATCACGCCTTTTCCCCGTAGGGGTAGGCAGAGACTACGGATTTCCATTTGCTACGATCCATACAGACTTCCCTCGTTTCTTTTAAGCTGATCACTCTCGTCGATTGCGATTACGATTATTTTAATTATATATCTTTATGTCATTCGACACCATTAATCACAGAACCATTTTAGCTGATCAGTACAGCGATATGCAAGGATCTAGCGAAAGAAGATGTAGATAAGGTTATTGAAGATGAGATCACAGAGAAACTTAGTGATGATCTGATACAGAGCATTGAGAAGAAATTCCAGGTGGATCTTGAAAGGTATCGTAATAAATCGAATCTTTATTGAAAAAGTTATCACGTATGTACAGCAAAGGTCTTGCACACTTATGCTACAAGTTAATAACTATGTAAATGACTGACGTCTCAATAGGTGGTGGCTCAGTATTACGCTAGACATGCAAGCATAACTTGCACTGATTTTCAGCCACCACCATCTAAGGAGTCACGGGACAAATGATCCTAATACGAATGCTAAAATAAGGATAGTACATTAGGAAAGAAGTAATTAGCCCAAGCATCTTTGCTAGTTGCGTCTTCAGCTTACGTTTCAAGGCCTAGGGTACGGTACATTGTAAGTCATGGTCCTTTGGTTTGGCGGCACTGGTTATTACAATGGGCTGATTGCCGTCTGACTGACTTTTTACAGAGAAACCAAACCAACAGGAACATGACCCGAGGTTTGTTAATGACCAACCCTCTCAGATTTTTTCAGGCTGCCTGCAGGCATCTGACAAGCCTTAAGACTGCTATCTATCGATAAAAACTGGGCCCACCGGCTTAACATGCCTTCCGAAGCACGGAGGAGCTCGAAATAGAAAATGCCACTAACCCTAGGTGACCTATCAAGCAACGTCAAGCAACATATTGATGTTGCTTGACATTCGCATTCGCTGCGGTAAGCTTACGAATTTAATTTATGTAGGTATGTTACTTTCCTCGGTCTTCCTCTCTTTCACCAGCCGGAAAGAGGGCTTCTTCAGGGCGCCCTGAGGGTGGCTGGCGAAAGAGAGGAAGACCGAGGATGCGCTGGAGCTATGACTTGGAAAGATTCAAGGCTAGGTGGTCAGAGGTGGCGGAACAGAAAGAGGTTTGGAAGAACTTGGGGGAGACCATCGCCCAGCAGTGGGACAATATAGGTTAATTTAAAAAAAAGTATGTTACTTTATTGTTTTCACAATAACTTTCACCAAGTCAATCATTCATAAAATCAGTTTCTTATTATTATAGATCCGTGGATATGGTTCTCCTGAAGATCAAAATGTTGCTGCAAAATGGAACTAACTTTATTCAGGACAGACTTGTCGAACTACAAGTGTTATTGGACACCATCAAAAAGGACACTGATAATGAGGTACGTTGAATGATCGCTATCGACTGTAGATTCAGGCCAATTTGAAAAAGACCATTATCCATCTTGGTCTGACCGGGGTCGAACCAGGGACCTTCTGAGTAGCGGGTAGGCATTTTGACCATTATGCCATAGATGTTTGTTACTGAATGCAGAAATAAAAGGCAATGTTTGTCCCAAAGCCGCGCAACCATCTCATTTTTTATCGTTTTTCTCTCCCCTAAGATAGCCTGGAAGAAATTGCATTTGTTTAAAGGGTGCCTAACTGTACCATTGAGAAAGGAACGTCATACAAATAACGTTCCTTTCTCAATGAACTTGAACAGTGTAATGAAAACCTTAGATTGATAATTGGTCTCCGCATAGTTTGTAAATACTTATTTTGATAGGATCGTTTTTTTTTTTTGTTGATAGGTCTTTATATTTTATTGCAAATTGTAATGTAGTTGTAAATATTAATTGATTTGTAAATACATCTTTTTTTAAGTAGTGTCATTTGTAAAGTATTCTTGCAGTTATTTAATAATTCATATACGTACATTGTAAATATAAGTTATTTTTTTTAACACATTTCTTGTTTTTTTTTCTAATATACCTATATTTTCTATACGATTACTTAATGAGTTTAAATTTCGTTAAAATAAAGTTAGGTTTGGTTCTCTAATATTTTTGTGTCATTATTATTTAACTTATATTTTTGTTTTTTAATTATGAATTTTAATTATGAATTTATGTGTGTAAATAAAATAGTTTATTAGATATTAAAATTCCGTTCTTATAGGACAAAGCGATACAATTAGAACGAAAGAGACTAAATTGCTGAAGCGCGAGACCTATTATCAATCAATGATCTGTATCGTCCCGGTTGACTGGAAGAGATCTCTTTATGGGATAAGTCCGCCGTTGCAATTATTTTTAGTTTTGTATTTACTGTAATGTATTTTTCTGTGCAATAAAGTTATTACAAACAAACAAACAAATAAAAACATTATTTTTTGATATGATATTTTCGGGCGACTCTTACGTGTATAAAGGGCCATTATTTCGTGAAACAAATGGATTTTATTTTTTTCCGTTTTAACAGATCTCATAATTTTCTATGTAAAACACGGTAGCTATTTAATTGTGTATTGTGTATATCCTAACTAGTATAAAGTCAAAATGGGCTTGTATTTTGTTTGTTTGTAACCTCATAAGGCTTCATCTAATTATCAACATTCCTGAAATTTTGCATGCCTACAGCACATATACCTAAGTACTGACATACGCATCCGTGGGTGAAAGCTATTCACCCGCGGCTGCGTGTTTAAAGCTACAAGAACATTCTACTAATTCTAATGAAATGAAAAAAATCCGATGTAAAAACTTGTTGTAGTACATTTTGTACACATATAAAAACGTGTTGGCATTTTAAGAGGACATAAAAAACATGAAAGACAGTAATTAATCATTAGAACACTTTAATCTTCTTTATTATTGGGTTGAGCGACTATTCAAATTGATTAGACAAATGTTTGAAGAATAACATACCATAATATAAAGAATGCTTCTGTCATCATCACATTAATTTAGCACAGAACAGTTTTGAAACTAACAAGTAACATCTCTCTATTTGATGTATTTCTAGTTTCTATTGGATCTTAGTTATTATTTTGAATAAAAAATAAAATGTAAGTCATCTTTTTCTGATTATGTAATTACTAGCTGTTTCCCAAAGCTGTTTCAAAAAGTAGCCTATGTTTGAACCCGGGTCTTCAACTATATTCATACCAAATTTCATCAAAATCCGTTCAGCGGTCTGGCCGTGAAAGCGTAACAGACAGACAGACTTTCGCATTTATAATATTAGTATGATACGTGAATGATTTATGAAAATTTTCAGTCGCTGAAATAGTTTTCTTATTAATAATATTTATTATAATAATTATATTATTAATCGTTAAGTCAAATTTAAGTCGTTCCTTAACAAAAAACTATAAAGAAACTTTTAGTTTCTGCATCCGTTGCATTGCGTAGTTATCCAATTTTATTATAGTTTTTTAATGAAAGTGATAAATTATACTATTTTGCTTCAGGTTGATGTCTGCCTATTAGCAAGACAGAACGAGACAGCAACATTAGCAGAAAAGGCTCTCCATCAGATGGTGGTGTGTGGGTATGCATTGATAGGCCACGATCCGACGGAGGCGGTGAAGAATGTTATTCAAATGAAGAATGTCATCAAGGAAGGCTTGACACCGGTGAGAAACAAACTAATCGGCATATTTATTTATTTGATTGCTATATTATAATCAGTACATTTTATATAGCTGTTTCCCGCAGCCGTGAAAGTAGCCTTTGTTTGACCACGAGTCTTCGACTATATTCGTACCAAATTCAAACCAAGAGAATCCATTTAGTAGTTTGGCCGTGAAAGCGAAATAGACAGACAGATAGACAGACCTTCGCACTTATATTAGTATGGATAGCATGGATATAATAAGATTGTGTTTTGCCTGCAGTTCAGAGTTGTACCTAAAGTAGGTATTTCTCTAGGTATACAAAGGTAATGCTGCTTGTAATAAGAACCTTGAGTCGGTCAGGTGGCAGGTCAGAAGGTGGCATTTTTGATTAAATGTATTTATATTCTAGTGTAATGTGAGTGAAAATCCTTCAAGTCATAAAGGCAGAGATTTCTCATGACATTTCGAATAATGACTAGTCCTAAAATTTCCTGATAACCAAAAAGTATATTTTGCTGTTAAATATCAGTAACTAAAAGACAATTTAACAGTAGCCCTTTCGTATTTGGTTTACAATCTTTCTCAAGTGGTGTATTATTAGGAACTCACTAGTGGTTTAAAATAACTTTATCGGTTCCATGCCACTGGTGTTTCAGTTTATGTTATTGATACCTTTGATGATTTGTCTAATTGAACAAAAAGTTATTTTAGACTTGTTGCATGTTAAGAACAATATTTATTTACCAAAGTATTTCTATAAATAGTTTTATAGAACCAGAGGGCAGTAAAATAAGGTTCTGTGTAAGTAGTTATTGTAGAAAAATTGCGAAGCAGATGTTTTAGATTTAAACTTAACATGAAATTTCAAAGATGGGTTTCTTTCGTTTTAGAAATCAGAAATAATTTATTTGCATCAAAATACAGTAACAGGGGTTTATATTAGGTAAAGTACAGTGTATTTTGTTCCTTTCTCAATATTTACTAGAGGCCTGCTCCAGCCTCGCAAGGATGATTAAAAAAGATGAATTTTTTTTGATTTCTTCAATTAAAATTGTCATATTTCACCCAATTTACTGAAAATTTAAATGTACTTATTGTATACCTAAATTATGCCCGATAATTACTCTATCTATTAGCGAAAATTGCAAGAAGGTACATATAGCAAACAAACAGACAAAGCGCGTGAGAGATTTTTATTTAATTTTTCCTTAGATAATTAAAAAACATGTTATTTCAGATCTATAAGCAAAAATCCGAAGTATACAGCCTTCTAAAGATCTGTGGTCATGAACATGACACACTGAAAAAAGTGATTAAATGCGTTATCTCTAAGGTAAGTTTTGTAATAAATAGTAAGTTAGTTAATTCTATGATTATAAGAATTGCAAGATCAACAGATTTATTAGTTTTATTATTTACTTATATTTCTGCTGAAAGAACGTCGCTATTGCTTAAAACTTCATTGTAAATAAGTAATAAACGCGATAAAACCGTATTAAAATAGTTTAATTTAATGAATAACAATCGCGAAAACATAAGAAAACATTTCATTGTAAGTTTCTAAAACCATAATTTGTACACTGAGAAAACATTATTCAATACAGAAAGTTTTGATGGATAATAAAAACAATAATAGACTTATCCATAATCGGGATCTCTTTCAGTCAACAAAAAGTATAAAATAACATATTTGGAGTACGGCGGGAGCGGTGGTGTGATATGCTCAACTGCCGCAAAGGAAATTACTTCCCGCCAGGCGACGTGGTATGCCTGGGGAACCGCGGCTAGGACGGTGTTCTGTTGGAGGTTGTTTATCCTCAGAGACTTCGATAGCGCGATTTAGTCCGCCATACTATTTATTGCGACTTGTATGGGAATATCTGTTTTTCTGTTTAGCGCCATCTCTTGCGTCGGTGTTGTAGTTATTTTACTGTGCGATTGTGTTGCTAGAAATACAACGGTACAGAAGTAAAAGATGATTCATCATCATCAATCCTAGCTCTTCACCTTCAATATATTCTTGCACCAATCTTCCCTAACATGCACCATTTCAGGTGTTATTCCATCATTAATTCAGGGAAAGGGCGGAGGCGATCTCTCCCTTAATTCTCTTTGGCGATATTTAGGACGTGTCTGGTCATGTGGTCTTTATATATGTGCATTTTACCGTACTATCGCATTCTGATATTTTTCTTCTATGATGATATGTTAAAACAATTTGAATGAAGACGATACAAGTGTATCAATTTTCAAAATAATCACGACCTTTGCTTTTAGAATGAGGTCGTTAAGTGCGTCATTCGCCAAGGTGTTATATTAATACTGACAAAAGTAGCACAATGCTCCATTTATTTGAAGTAATTTTGAACAAATTAAACATAATATTGACAGGTTATGTGTAAGTTTTGTGAAACGAAACGTTTAGAATTATTGCTAAGGTCGTAAAATGGAACACAATGGGCTGACCTCCATTACTGGTAACTCTGAATAGACGCGATAAAGTAAAATAGCTTTAGACAAAATTAGCTTAGGTTTGAAATAGTGCGATTTTCTACAAAATTTCAAAATAAATAATTTTCATCATCGTTTGATCCCTAGTCAGGTCAAAATGGAAAATTATCATTTTCTGATTGTTCTGGGTCTTGGATGTTTATCTACATGTGTTTCTTAAAAAATAAAAGGTAGGATCGTTGGGTTAGTATCTTATAACACAAGTCTCGGACTTACTTTGCGGCTAAAGTGCTCAATCAATGTGATTTGTCTCTATATATTAATTTGAATTGAACAAGTTTTTCATCTAAATTTACTACACCTCGGTAGTTCATTCAGTTTCATATTTCATAAAACATATTCAGAATTTTAGAGACAACATAACTAATACGGGATATCGTAAATCCACACTCAAGTTGGGATTTGTGAAAACATTTCAAAAGTCCACGGGATTACTCATATCCGGCGTTTCGAATGAAAATAAATTCGTCGGAACCACGGGATTTGATGGGAAATATGTATTTACGAATTAAAATAACACACTCCATTTATTTATAAAACGTGCCGTGGCACAGATATAGAAATAGTAGTAATAGGAAATGAACGGAATGATGGGAGAATCTCATTTATTTGTCAGTCGTTTTGTGGAGAAAATAATGACACTGGGCATATGTTACAGCGAAAAGTTGTTGATTATAATTAAAATTTAATTTATGGGCGACGTGTATAAATAGGTTATGTTTATTTTAAAGTAGACAAGTAGTTTTATTTTAAATCAAGCTACGGTTTTATTGCGTTTTTAATAGATTTTTATATAATGTTTATAGTTTAATTTAATGTGTAACAATCGCGAAAATATAAGCCTTCAATCATAAGTATAATTTTGCGGTCCGTTTGTCTGTCTGTTACGCTTTCACGGCCAAACCGCTAAACGGATTTTGATGAGATTTGGTATGAATATAGTTATAATTATAGTTGAAGACTTGGGGTCAAACAGGCTACTTTTTGACGCAGGCGGAGCTGCGGGAAACGGCTAGTTTTGTTATATAGTGACAGTGGTAACTTCGTTTTACAGAACAGTACAGTGGTAATTACAGACATCGTAATACACGCATTACGATGTCTGTAATCAGCGTCATTTATCATCAATTTTCGTACTTTTAATAACCTTACTATAACTTTATCCCAGTGCCAACAAATCTAGGACCATGATTAAAGCGTGCTCTGTTCTGAAGCATGCGCTGAAGATGCAACTGGGGAATACGCGCGAACATTATTGTTGATGAACAAAGTGAAATCATCATCATCATATTGTGTATGTTACATGGACAATCGAATTTGTACACCTTAGTGTCAGAGTTGTTCGGAACCGCCTTTTGGCGTTTTACGTGGTTCCTATACGACCACCAAATGGCAGCTGAGTCCAATGGCTTATGGTGCTTTACGAGGCGTGGAATCATCATTATTATCAGACAATAAAGTGATTCAAACCTGCAATGCCCTAACCAAACTGGAAACAACTAACCAAAGTTATTTAAAGAAATCAAACCTATGTCATCCGGGTCTAAGTATAACTATTTTGATTCGACAAAAAGAAGTCTATTGAAAATGTTAAATTCCAGTCTCCAGTTATCAAATCAGCCATGATGGGCGTTACCAGCAAGCTGATTGAAGGTGTGGTAGACCTGACGAAACTGATGGCACATGGAGCCATGCACGAGGCGTGCCTCATTGAAGTCGTAAAGTCTATCGAAGATGAGGCATTCAATATCGTGAACAAGGTCAAGGGATGCAGGTGAGTAGTTTTTAAAACTATAACTTAAAATGCCGAGACTTTTTTCATACAACTAAGTAGGCAAACATGCGTACGGCCCACCTGATGGTATGTGGTAATGAACGTGGTGGCCTATGAACGCCTGCAGCACCGGAGATGTCACGAGCGCGTTGCCGACCCTGGAGGAATTTTTTCACGCACTTTTTGTTATAGTCTCTAGGGAAAACCATGGCAGGGAGTTCATTCCATAATCGCAGTGTACGAGGGAGGAAGTTCTGTTTGAAGCGTACTGTACGCGATGACATGGGATCCAAGGTATGGGGATAAAATCCCTGACGATGACGAGAGGTGCGATGGTAAAAAGTGGTTGTTTGCATCATGTCATACAATTCTTCCGAGAATAGCCCATTATACAAGCGGTAGAACACATATAAGGAAGCGAAGTCTCTCCTGAGACTTAAAGACTAAAACTTGTAATCTGACTAAAAACTACACAACTGCAGTTACACAATGAGACACAGAGCTAGACACGATACGCTACGCTTGTACGATGGTAGGTGGAATTAGCCTTTAACAGCAAACCATTAGCCATTAGCAGTAAACTCACTAGAAATGATAAACGAATTACTAGACACTGGAGCTTTTGACCAATAACTAGCTTATGCCCACTGAAGTACGGATTGTAGAAAACTGATGACGATGAGTTTTGCTTGAATATTGTACGAGTGGATTGTCTATGTTGTGGAGGATTTTGAACTTATTTATCTGATTTCCTATTAAAAAGTAAAATGGTTCAGACGGGGTATCTCTATTGTACCAGTACCGTTATGTTCACTGAGCGGTGAAACATAGTAATAGTTATAAGAAATCTATTTCATACTTATTTCAGCTACGGAAACAGCACTAACGTTTTGGAAGAAACAGAAAAATACATCAAAGATAACAACGCAACCGTCTTGAATGTTGATGGGAAAGATACGAAGAACATGAATGGGATTCAGGATATGCTAAGAAGAATGATAGATCCAGGAGACATCAAGAGTAGACTTGCTAATGCCAATACTGAATTTGGACCTGTTAATTCTAACTTAATCTCGAAAGAAGAGAAAAAAGATTAAGAAATATATAGAATTGATTTTGTTTCTTTTGGCTCTTTTAGTTTTTTTAATTTAGTTAGATATAGGTACTGACTTCGAATACATTTCCATGATATAGTTAGGGAACACAAACAACTTGACTGATTTGTAAGTATACCCATAATTTGGGAGAATCCTTGGGCCCTAAAGCATATGAGCTGAAGACGAAACTAGGCTATAAGCTTGAATGAAGCGAAGAGTTGATTATGACTTTCTTTATTTATTCCTTGATAAAATAGTAACAGACAGACAGGCAGACCGCAGTTGCTCTGTTTTACAAACCAGCACCGTATCTAAGACTTTGATCGCTATTCTGTTACGAGATGATGATAATACTAATATTACTTAAATTTATATATTTATTTCTATCTGGTCTGCCGGTTTAAATTAGGTATGCCCTTTTTGCTAAGTTTATTGGATCTTTATTTAACTGTCAAAAGTGTATAAAAAAATGATTCGCGTCTCCAATACTCTTGCAACCAATTCTGCGCGTGTTTGAAACGTATTTACGGTCCAGTAAACAGTGAGAGTAATGTAAACAAAACTAAATGTTATCTCTCCATCGTAAATATACAAAGTATTTCGTAAACGTGACCTCTTTTCAACCACAAAATAAATACAAATCTAGGGTTAGTGGGGTTAACCTACTTACTTCTATCGGCATGTTTAATTTGTCCGATACATCTCTCTTTGATCTGTATTGTAAATCAAATAATCATGTGGGTAATTTATTTTTGATCCACCAATCTGTAGCATATCCCAATTACACTGGCTCACCATAACAGTTAAGTCTAGTGGTACACGTCTGCACCAGGTGGCATCTCGCACGCGACTGCCCCACCAGTGCCACTGTGTTACCAACTTGTGCCTCAGTGGTTAAAGCGTTCGCCTTCGACCCGGAGGTAGGGGGTTCGATTCCCATGGGAAGCATACTTTGTTTAGTTGTTTCCAGTTTGCTTAGGGCATTGCACGCTTGAATCATCTGATTGTCTAATAATAAAGATGTTTCCGTGCTTTTAAAGGCACGTTAAGCCGTTGGTCCCGGCTGCCATTAGGTAGTCGTTAAAGGAACCACGTCAGAGGCCGACAGTCGGTTCCGAACAACTCACGAAATGATGATGATGACCAACTTGTGCATGTGAGACAGCGGACAGTATCTACTCGTAGTTGATCCTAATACTACACAATCCATATACATTATCTAAATTTACATTTGTAGATAGATACATATACACTTTATTGTACCAATCACAACATTAAAATTATAAGAAAATACATTTAGATTTAGTTTAATTTAGTAGCACTATCATCAATTTCCAAAGCCCGAAATAAAAGTCAGATTTAATCGAATGGATTTTTTCGAGAGATATGTCATCCGTACGAATAGAACATTGATTGAAAATCTCGATGTCCGCTAAACATAATAGATTTTGGCACGAAACATAACCCGAGACTCGTCTGTAAGTCTGCCCGTAAATATTGGCATGATCTCCTGAATCTGCTTTTCATAACTTTTCAGCTGTGATGTTATTTATTAAATCTAAATTTTAGTCTGGAATATGAGGTGAATGAATGCTTGGATTTTTGTTATGACTTCAGGCGCCATCATTGTTTCTTCTCTTTCAGCAAATGCATTTTTGACGTCAAATTTCTATTATTGCTAAATATCTATTCTTTCCGTGGTACATTCGAAGACAATTGAAGTGAAGAGGCCACGTTTATCTGTCTTCGATTGTACAAAGAACGTGTTGCAGGTTGCAGTGGGTCCAGGAGTATTAGGGCTCCAAAGATACGTGGGGTTTTACTTCAACTATTAAAACCGCAGAGGCTTAAGGAATTTGTAGAATAGTTGGTAGATATTTGCCATTTTGTAAATTACTTCACGTGTTAAGTGAAATTAAGAGAAATTACTTTGGTTACGTATGAGAAACAGTAAATACACGATTTTGCAACTTATCACACACTACACAGGGCAAAATCCTGGGTAGAAGGAGCGCTGGAAGAAGGTGCCACGCTCCTGTCTGAAAAACCTCCACGACTGGTTCGGCCTTAGTAACAATTCGTTGTTTCGAGCAGCGGCATCCAAAGTAAAATGAAAATCTCTATGATGTTGTCTAACCTCCGATAGAAGAGGAAAGCAAAAAAGAACAAGTTTGGTATTTCAAGGAAATTGTAAAATACTTAAGTATTTCACGTATTTTATGTAGGTACCTACGCATTATCGTTTTAGGTATACGTAATACTCGAGAAGGCATTTTCGAAATCATTACGAGAGGCCTGTGTCCATTAGTGAACTGACTACGACAGAAATGATCAACAAGCCAATCGCGCTTTTTAACATAATGCTTTTCGTTCGTTCAGAATGAG
The DNA here is from genome assembly GCA_947363495.1 of Euzophera pinguis. NCBI lineage: Eukaryota > Metazoa > Arthropoda > Insecta > Lepidoptera > Pyralidae > Euzophera > Euzophera pinguis. The sequence continues at coordinate 1,121,833 of OX376166.1, forward strand.
TTTTCATTTGATTGGCCGGTTGTGGTAAAAAATGTTTCTGAGGTGCGAGAAAATCTCATTTGTTGTGCTTGTTGCCTGTTCTAATTGGTAGATAAAAATACGAAAATGCTTTAAAATTACTCGTAAGTTTACGAGTCTACTACCTCATGTATTTCTTTTTGTGCCGCCCTAATTCCAAAACCACAATTATGTCAGAATGCATTCATGGCCCGGGGGTAATGGCCCTCTTAGATAATTACTCATTTTTGTGTCTGGCTACCCGCCAAAATTTAATGGACGACATGTGAGAAAGTGTTTTTGTCTGAATTTTAACTGTTTTCAATCTGGCAATATTACTACAGCAACATACAAAGACAAAAGGAGAGTGGCGAAGCGAAACAAATATTTTATTTATGGAATTAAACAATTTAGTACAGTTTCAATATTTTAATTAATTAAACCATTTCAAACCGTATTTAATTATTTAATTCTTTGTAACAATCGAGAAAATATTTTGAAAATCATTAAATTTTATTGAAATACCTAAAAAAAAGATTTATTTTTAAATATATTATGGAGTGTTGCAGTGAATTCCTTTTGAACTACAGAAGTAATAATTATCTACATAATGTTGTAAATTTAACGTAAATATAATTTCTTTTTTAGAAAATTTTCTGTAAAATTCATAATGCTAAACATCTCTTGAGAGGTAGCAAACTAGCTTCCCCTAGCCATAAATTATGAATTAAGTACGACGCAACGGGAAAAACACTAGAACGATGATTTTGTTTTCATTTAACACATGCACTAGAATTCAGGAGTTACCGTCGGTTGTTTATGTAAACGTTTTCCAGTGTTCCAGGATTATTATGAATGCTCATTTCCTTGTATTTGTTCCTGCAAAACACATCATAGATGTTTGATGTTTAGATTGCCTGTTTTCCACATAATATGACGTCATGACAAAAAGGGAGAAGAACATAACCCTAAAGTGATAGACGCACGAACTTAAAGTGCGCGGTTTTTCTTACTCGGCTCGACGTCGGTGACACACATGAAGCTTGCTCGCGATGCCGTCGACAGAAGAAGCTTTGTGTTAATTAGGAATAATGGCTGGTTTACACACGATCCAGTGGCGGCAATCCAGTGGCGTCATGGACACGAAATTACCCACCGTATTGACCGTCAATAAGAATGCTTGTGGAATATAAAATCAATTTATTACCGGAATAGAGAATTTAGGGCTACAGCGTTAATAAATATTTGTCTAGGAATGAATATTGGGGGTTTGACTAATTCAGATGTCAAAAACAAAATAAAAGATAAACATAGTACTTGGAAGTTGATAAAATAAAAAAAAAATCTACACTGTCAGGGGCTGGTGCTATCCAATATATTTCCAGAATAAAGTGGTTAAACGAATTGGATGCATTCTTATGAGATGTAGCTATCAAAAGACAAACAATGGTAGAGTCTGGCTAACGAAAGCGTGACCTGAGAAAAAGCGGCAAATTAAAAAAAAAATTATATGGTATCCCTGACTATAGTTGAAGAAAAATGCTTTGATACTTGAATTTTTTTATTATTTTTATACTATAACGTTATAACTAAATGTATAATTTAAAACCAAACCATGTCTTTTGTTCAAAAGCCTTATGGTACAGCCACCAGAAAGTTCTATTTCCATTATGTGGTATAGTTCTCTAAATATACTAATTACTATCTGTATAACCAAAGTCATACTGGAAATCCTTGGGGGAGGCCTAGCAGCATCCATCCCGCAGTAAACTTCTTGTAAAATGATGATAACGATAACCAGAGTTCAGCTTAATATGGAAATTAGTACCTTGTTTGTCTGTTGACTAGTACCTACTATTAAGTTTATATCATATTTCAAAATGTTAAGTTACATTTGATGTATCGGAAACTTTAATGGGTGTGTGTAAATGAAACAAAGGAGAATATGGATTTACAATATATTCAAGTAAATACACAGGCATTAATCATCTCCAGATTTAAAATCTGAGTCCAAAAATTCTACTTCTAACGACTCTTCTGAATCAGTGGAATCATCGTCACCTACACTTATTATAAATTTTTCTAATATTTCTTCTGTAACTTTTATTACATGATCCATCATCGTTTTCCAGTCTTCTGCTGTGGTTCGGCCAAATGAGGTTTTTATAAGTGTTTAAGTTTCTATTGCAGACAAATTTATCTTTTTTTTTACCACCATACGCTTAGCTGAGCTCCATATTAGCTCGATTGGATTCAGGTGGCAATTTCAGAACCTCATGCCCACATTGTTTTAAAATTTCATCAGCTACATACAGGTGCTCGGGTTTATTTTTGTTAACTAAGCATAATAGTTCAGCTTTGGTTAAATAGTCCTCATAATTAATTCCATTGGAATTAAGCCACTCTTGTATTTCAGCTTTTCTAGTTTGTGTTGTAGGTACTTTATTCTTTTGTACAGTGTGGTAACTGGCATTATCCATCACAATGACGCTGGGCTTTTTTAAATTTGGAATTAATTTTTCTTGTAGCCATTTTTCAAAATTTTCAGCATTCATGTCGTGATGATAGTCCGCCAACTTTGATTTTGTACTAAAAACTAACAGTGCATTTGGTACAAAACCGTTTTCAGAGCCAGCATGTACTATTATAAATCTTTTTCCTAAAGATATGTGTTCCAGTGGGCTTGGCTGCGGGGCACCACTTGTCGATGGACCTTGCCATGGCATTTTCGGCTTATAATTTTTATGTGCATATGTTTCATCTAAATAGATGATTGATTTTCCTTCTGCTCGCTTAGCCGCTATTTATCGTAAGTAACGATGTCTCCACGCAGCAATATCATAACGTTCAACTAGAACCATTCTTTCATTTTTATTTTTCTTGAATTCATATCCATTAGCAATCAGTATTTTTCGCAGAGTTTCTCTATATCTACTAAAGTTAATACTTGAACGCAATTCTTCCAACAATGTTCGCAATGTCGGAACCTCCTTCCTCACAACATAAAATTAATTTATTTTATTTCTAATTGCATCAATATCAAAACTGTCCAAAGCTGACACTGATTTCGCGTGAGGGCGTTTTTTACCTGGAGTGCTCCACATGCCTTCATTCCCAGACTCCTCTTTTTTAATTTTTTTTAGTGTTGTGACACCTACATCTGCAAAACAAAGTAAGTACCTAATTATATGATGCATATTGAATAATAAGCACAACGCACTTTGTGAAGTAAAACTAAATTTAAAAATACATCACGATGCAAGTACCTACATACCAGTCAGTGAAGATATTTCTTCTAAGAACTTTGTCTGCGTATTTATTAATGGTTTTTCTCCAAATTTCTTACCGTTTCAACAATGCTCTTAATTGTACTGAGTCCTTCAATATCTCCCAAGATTATCTACAACCATAAGAAAAAAATATCACTATTACGTTATCACTATATTGTAAATGTATCTATTAATCAATCAGCTATAATATATATATTAATTATAGCAAACATCAAGATTACAAACTCGTACTAACCTAAAAATTCGGAGATAGCATCTAAACATTGCTGTTTGTCTTGGAAAACATCTTCTTTCTCTACTTGTTTTAGTTTAAACTTATTGATCATAGTATGTAACAGTTGTCGAACGTTATTTTTAATCGTTTTACCCATATTTGCAGCAATTATTTTATAAAACAAATGTAACAAACGGAAACTCGCAAAACAATGACAGACGTTGACATCAAGTTGACAGACTAAAATAATGTTCCCATAATATTTTTTTAAGAAAAGACCAGGTCACGCATTCGTTGGCCAGACTCTAGGATTTTTATATAGAAATGTGTCCGTGAAAGCACTGGATCGCCGCACTGGATCGTGTGTAAACCAGCCATTAATGGCGGCTCGCGGCTCGCAGTGCGTACGAGCCGAGACGAGCTACGAGCAAGATTTCAAACCGGTTGGATCGCCGACGAACTTGCGCGACGGTTTTAAAGTACGCGTATTTACGGTGACACGCGGGCGAAAAAGGTCGTCGAGCCATAAGTTCGCGTACTTACTCGCACGTCTGTCACCCACTTACCGTTTTAAAAATTTTGCAGTGTTCATAGTAGCAGGTAGACTTGGAATAGGTATCTACAAACCTACCTCCCATATTAATTTAACCATCCCAATTCACGCAGTATTCGCCCACAATATCCAGTCTTGCAGAATTCTGTTGAGTTTTAAAATTTACTTAAATTGATTCATTACTCTATCTTTGCACTTACTTTTGTCTCTCAACACCACCTGTTGGTTGACTGGTAGAAAAAGCCCACGGCTTTAAGTCCGCCATTTACATTCTTTGTAATAAAGTTTAAATAAATTTATACTTCCAAGCTGGTGTTACCTGCCATTCATCCCCTCTCTATTGAAATTCCGGGTTCGACAATGAAAAGACAATTCATTAACAAAATATTAAAAGTGGTCAAGTCTCCGAATCTATTTCACGATTATAAAATCGGTAAACCAAATCGATCGTGTTATAATCGGCCAAGGTTCTTAATGACGTTATATCGATTCCATCGATGTGTAAAACCATTATGAATCATACATCTAATGATATTATTAACGATTGTTAAATTTCAATAGGCTAGTTTCCAGGGACAAAAGACTAAAATTAAAATTAGTCCGTCATTTAGGGAATCAAAATATATTAGTGACGTATTTTTTCTTTTGTCAATTAAGCGATAAATTATAAACATATAACGCATCAAAGTTTAAGAGTGGGGGCTAGTGACGTCACATATTGCGAAAAAGTGTAGCACACTGTGACGTCACATGGAACTTTTAATGCGCCATATCATTACCATTCTTTGTTTTATTTTTTTTACGAAAACAATACGTTACCAATAGTTTTTGATTATCTAACTGACGGACTAATTATATTTTTTTAGAAAACTAGCCTATTGTTCCAAAAGGAGAAAAAATACAATTTTTTTTACATATTTTGTTTTGAAAACTAGTAGGTATTTTACAAGGTTTTTTGTCAATATACATCATACAAATAAAAAAAAAACATAACTACAAAATAAGAAAAAACTAAAATGATATAATGTAAATATGTTAACTATGTTTGCTGTACTGTAGGTCGTTGCGATACGTATACCCCGCTAGGCTATCGAGCTTTTCAGAAAAAGCAGTGCAATGCATTAATTTTAAACGTGAAAATTTTTCCATATGTTTGATAAAAGTTTGATGCTAAAGCTGGATAAAGATTACATTCCAAAACAGAGTATGTACACTTTACATATAGCATTCTATGATGTGTTTACATTTCATACTGAGTTACGATGATAGATGTCTGAGGATGATGCTTGCAATCATTCGGGTCGATTGAAAATCCTACGTAATGTGCTTCCAGAACAGCGAATACTGCGTTAGAGCATTTTAAAATATTAATTACGCGTGGCCTAAGTCAAACACGCTAGTCCTGAAGTCTGGAGGTTCTGAAACCCTATTTTTGAAATGTATGACTCACGCAGACTCGGCGCGTCGAATAATTTTTGTTCGATATATTTTATGTCACACATTTTAAAAATAGGGTTTCTGGTTTCGATCCTCAGCCAGGGCAAGTTGGAAAAATCGTCTTTTCAGTAGTTTTTGTATGCGGAAATAGTACAAATGTGTCTAATTGAAGGCTCCTAGCTGTAAAAAAAGTTTTAGCATCTAAACTCACCAGCATCAGTGAAGAAAGCCGAATGCCGGCTAGGACTGGACGGTACCGACGCTGATGCAGAAGTAAGGAAGGCTCTCTTCACCTTGGTCCACTTAGATGCCCGAGGAGGGCGGTGTTGTGGCGGTCTAGCTCCTAGTTCTAAGGACCTCTGCTTTCGGAGCATTGGATGAGGATCTGATTCTGTTGAAAACCGAAATTTACCTATGTTAAATAATATATTTTTGATTTGATTTGAAGACTGTTTAAGTTAGTCCAAACAGTTATGTTTGGAGCCGTAATACATGAAATAAGTAAAGACTACTTTTATTGATGAAATTGTGTATTATGTAATTTGTACCTCTGTGACAGCAGGGCTATTCAGTCATTTCTTAATGTGGTTGGTATCAATCGTCCTATCCTCAACAGTAAAGGTCTTGGAGCGGCCAGAAACAGAGCAGTCGACATTGACACTCTGACAAACTAGCTATTTCGATTCTACTGTGTATTGTTATAATTTATTATACACATATTTAATACAATCTGACATCTCATGTAGTTATTATTGTTAATGTTAGCGATACATAAATAAATTATGAATTACTCGATGAGAAGATGTAAATTGTGTCATATCATGTGATCTAACTATCTTCATTCCTCTTCCCCACTTTTTTCAAGGTGAAAAGCTAGACCCACATTTCAATTTCCAGAAGTTTCAAGATATGTAAATGTGGTGACTATGACTACCTTCTACATCCTCTAATTTAAACATTTAATATATTACCAAGTTCTTCTGAAGATGGTATGGTAAGGGTTAAAGCAGGTGGTGCGTCACTGTCCCCACCATCACTCAAAGATCGTCTCCTAGTCGGGACCACGTCTGGAGAACTCTTGGAACCTCTCTTCTTTACTGACTCTCTGTGAGGCTGGAGGATATCTTTCATCTTCCCCCAACGGCTTTTGTGCAGTTTGTTTGGGGACGGTGAGGTGGAACTGTCATCCTGATAGAAATTCATGTTTGTTAGTTAATTTTATACCTACAAATATAAAGTAATGGATATTATATCTCCGAACACCGTCGCATTGTCCCACTGCTGGAGAAAAATCTCCCCATCTCCTTTCAAACATCTCTCTGCTCCGAAACCTCTGACTATCTAGCTTCAAATCTTCCCAAATCGTCGCTCCAGCACATATTTTAAATCTGATTTGTGGTTTTCGCAATTGAAGGATCCCTTTCCTTTCTACGGACAATTCCATATAAGGAGAGGATAATTTTATTTGTGTGTGTGCGTTGAAAGAATTCCTTTACATGACTAAAGGCCACTAGCCTAACTCCATAAGTAAATGACTATTCGGAGAGGTAATATTATCAGAGGCAGTATTTTCCTCAAAATTCTCCTTGAATTACTAAGAAAACGCTATGAATTTGTTGATTGTGGTTGGTTATTATCCTGAGCTGAATACAATGTGGCGTGCTTTGGAATTCCGTTCCCTAATAATAGAAACTGTGAAAGCTTTGAGAGTGTTATAACGCAAATATTTCTGTGATTTTACGAGCGAGACTGTGCAGGTTTGTAACATAGATGTGTATGATACACCAATCGCAAATTTAGAAGGAAAGACATTGTTGCTCTTCCTGTTATTGCATACTTAGTCTTTACAGATGCAACTCTATGTTTTCCTAACGTTAAATCCATAGTCATGATGACTTGCGACTTTGACGAGGCCACAAACATATTTGATAACTGTTTTGTTGTGTTGACAATACCAAATAATTCACCAACTTTTGAGAAAGGGATTGTCACAAATTATAGGGCTGATTATATTGAACTCATTGGGCAAATATCGAACTATGTATCGCTGGGGCGATGAGATGCTGAAGGATCTGTAAAGCTTCATAGTTCTTTTAAAATTTGTGCAAGTTTTTAAGAAATGACGTTCTCATGTGTCATGGCCATGATTCACTTTGGTTTGCTGCGCCACCGCACTAAGTAGAAACTTTAACATTCATGATATTGATAAAATATTTACCATTAACTATTTTTGAATTTTATTAAGACTAAGAAATACCTGAGGAGGAGCGTGTAGGAAGGTGTTATCATTCTCATCATATCGAAGCAGAGATGCTTCTTTGCGGCACATATCTGTAACAAATTCATATTCTTAGACAGTAGCAGAATATGGAGCATATAGCTATAATAATTAATCATATCTGTATCGACTGTTTGTGTGTGTTGGGTTGAGACCATGCATATGCTGAACTATACATATATTAGGTATCGATAAACCCCATTATAAATCAAATATTCATATCAATTCTTCATCTCGAGCCGAAATGGATACGATATCATATTGGCTAGGCCAATACGTAAAAACGTATGACCGCTCTGTCGTTGGCCGCTCCAAGATCCTCAACAGTGCAGGAATCTGGATAGTTGGTACATTTCAGGGGATGAGCCATAGATTGTAAAGCTCCAATTAATATCAATATGAACGTGAAGTATAAAATATAGGCGATTATTAATTAAAAGCTATATTTTGTTATGATTATTAATTTGTAGTTGAAACTGCCAACGCGCCCTAATCCCTTTTTCCCACTGAAAGTTTTATACCTATCGTCACAGTATGAAATGATTTCATCGTATTAATTCACGACAAATTCACACTTTGTAGCGTGATGATTTACAAGGCACTCAGACGTTGATCGTTATAGTGTTTACAAACAATAAACAAATCTGGAGCATACTTTGTTGAGGAAATGCTTTGGGGCTTGGCACACGGTCCTAATATCTCTCTATGAATTTCCATGTCTTGGAAACCGGATCTCGGCATAAGACATGGTTTCTTTAACGACCATTAAATGGAAACCAGGATCTCCGGTTAATGTGCGTGTGTACGGGTTCCGTAGAAACCCAAGGAAACCTGATAGTTTCGTCATGTCTGTCCGTCTGTCTGTCCTACGTTGTTTTTTATGACTGTCAGGTGATTCATGCTTGCAAATAACCTCTAGAAACATATTTTGTTTAGGTTTCTAAATATTAATTGTCTGTCTTAGAAAAATTTATTGCCATAAATTGTTCAGCTCTGGTAAAGGACATGATACTCGCCAAGATAAAGTGACAGTCGTGGTGATTCTGAACTTTCATTATGTAAAACAATGTGGCGTACTAGAAGAAATACCTCAACGATATACAACTCTGTGTAAAAAGTATCGGGAATATGTCAATAAAAAGACCTGCGTAAAAGAGGTCGTTCTAATTTTTTTACTGCATGTTGGTAGCACTGTACTGATTTAGCGCGCAAAATTTGAGCGGGATCTGTCATTTAATTTGTTTTAAACTACACTTTTTGTTGGTCATAGTTTTGAGTTCTCGGCGATTTTTACAATGGAAAATATTGTTGAACAAAGAGTGTGCCTTAAATTTTGTGTTTCGAATGATATTTCATGTGGTGAATCACTAAAAATGTTGCGAAATACCTACGGCGAATCGTGTATATCGAAAACAAGGGCTTATGAATGGTATAAGGCTTTTAAAGAAGGCCGAGAAGTAGTAGTAGACTTGCCTCGTTCTGGTAGACCTTCAACCGCTACGACCAAAGAAAACATCGACAGAATCAAGAAGCTAGTGCTCGAAAATCGACGTATGAGTCTGAGAGAGTTGGCTAGTGAGGTAAACATATCTTTTAAGTCCGTCCACAACATTCTCATTGACATTTTAGGCATGAAACGCGTCGCCGCTCGACTAGTTCCGAAAGAGCTCAATTTCGTTCAAAAAGCGCAGCGAAAGCATGTCGCTGAAGACATGGTTTCCCGAGCTTCTACGGATCCGACCTTTATGAAACGTATAATAACTGGCGACGAGACATGGGTTTATGAGTACGACATGCAAACAAGCCAACAGTCTTCAGAATGGCGTCTCGAAAACAAGCCGAAACCCAAATAACCGCGGCAAAGTCGCTCCAAAATCAAGGTGATGCTGACAGTTTTTTTTGACTACCGTGGTGTGGTTCACTCCGAATTCCTTCCTGAGGGAGAAACAGTGAATAAAGAATATTATTTAGGCGTCATGAAGCGTTTGCGTGAGAGTATCCGCCGAAAACGTCCAGATTTGTGGCAACACAACTCATGGATGCTGCACCATGATAATGCACCATCACACACAGCCATTATAGTGAAAGAGTTTTTAGCAAAAAATTCAACAAAAGTTCTCGACCAAGCACCGTATTCACCTGATATGGCTCCGTCTGACTTTTTTTTATTTCCCAAGTTAAAATTACCACTTCGAGGAAAACGTTTTGAGTCGATAGAAGCCATAAAAGAAAATTCGCTGAATGAGCTAAAGGCCATACCGCAAATAGTCTATGAAAAATGTATGGAAGACTGGGTGAAGCGTTGGAGATGTTGTATTGCAAGCGATGGGGCCTACTTTGAAGGCGATAAAATAAATTTAGATGAATAATTTGTATTTTTTGTTTTATTGACAAATTCCCGATACTTAGTACACAGAATGTATATATGACATTCTGAAATATCCTTTTTACGCCGCACAAACTTTGTTTTCCCAATGACACTATATATAACTGCTTTTCAGTACCAGAAGCCCGATGTACTTGAGCGTGACTTGAGGAATAATCATGGAGTAATTACAAAGAGGAGATGCCGTTTGAAATGGCGCAGTAATATGATCATTGGCGCTTCGGCGACACTGCAGTGGGCGGAGGTTGTCATTGCTCGTGCTCCATGATTGGAGCGACGGCAGAAACCAAGCACCCCGCACGTCTGCCTTCCGCCCCGTGTAGCCTCACAAACGCTTTCTTACAAAACGCTTATTACGGCATCTCCTCTTTGTAATTACTCCATGGGAATAATAAAGTTTTAATAAATCAAATTACTCTGCGTAAGTTAAGAATGCAACTAGGATAAAAACACATACATGCATATATACCATCACGCCTTTTTCCCGTAGGGGTGTAGGCAGAGACTACGGATTTTCATTTGCTACGATCCTTACAGACTTCCCTCGTTTCTTCTACGTTCATTACTATCGTCACACACGCTTGTCGATTACGGGTATTACTGCGACCCAATCACAGATATATTAAAAAGGGAGACGTCAGGATATAAACACGTTCAGAAGAAATTGAAATAAAATAAACTTATAAGCTTACGATCCATCCTCAACTCTTCACATGAAGAGTTCGGAGACAACGACGCTGCGCTTCCAGGAGTTAAACTGGCGGAATCCCGTGGATCAGGGTGGGGCAAGGTACTTGGTGAAGAGGTCAAGGTTCCTGATGCTGGTGGCGTGGTGCCTGATGAAAAATATTAACTTTTGAGATATTTGCTTTTAAAGACACTTTTTACCGCACCGCACCTCTCGTCATCGTCAGAGATTTCATCCCCATACCTTGAATCCCATGTTATCGCGTACAGTACGCTTCAATCGAAATTTTCTTCCTTGTACACTCCCGCTGCCATGGTTTTCCCTAGTGACTATAACATGGGAGCCTTCAAAAAGGGCGTGAAAAAATTTTTTCAGGGTCGGCAACGCGCTCGTGACATCTCCGGTGTTGCAGGCGTTCATAGGCTACGGTAACCACTTACCATCAGGTGGGCCGTACGCCTGTTTGCCTACTTAGTTGTATAAAATTGAAAATATTTTTTACTTAAAAATACAAACTGTTTTAACATGGTTACTCTATGTAAGTGATGCAATATGTTTGTTCGTGTATCTCCATTTTTAAGTCGTTATCTATATTCAGATACGCGAGAGAAAATTGCGTGACGAGACACCTTTGAGTCCAGAGTTTCAGATTATGCAAACTCCTAATGGAAGCGAGAGTAGAAAATGGCTAACCGCCGCACTTAGAGTCCTTAATGACTAATTAAACAAATTCTTCAACTCAGATCAAATTTCCAAAGAGAATTTTAAAATCCATTTCAAAAGTTGTTTATGTAAATCTACATTTACGACTATAAAATTTAAAAAGAATTTAAATAATTTGTTTAAATATTCATTAACGATCTGAGTGCGGCCGTAAGATAATAAAACAGTGGTACCTGCCGCTGAAGGTAAGCTTCCTGATGCAGAAGGTACAGGTCCTGGTGATGAAGAGGATCCAGCTAGGGCGACCGCTCCAACCATAGTCGCTCCGGCCACCACGGCTCCCGCCGCCCCAGCCATAGCCGAGGTGGGCCATTGGGCTTTCTCCCATCTGCATACATATAATAGGCATTATGACTAATTTATGTTTAAATGTAAGACCTCATTATATTGGTACATTGGTAAAAAAACACGTCGATAAAACTTGAACTAAGATTGTGATATGTGTGAATTCGGGCGAAACAAAACTCTCCATACTAGGGTGTCATCAACTTAAACGGTGATGTGGTATTTTACAAGGGTGGACTTGTTCGACAACTACCCTTCTACTATGTATCCTTGTTATGCAATAAAGAGGTTAGTATTGTTTTGTACCTTAACCCTAGAATTGTACCCTTATCAGAAATTAAATATTCATGGTCTAAACATATGATTGAAGAGGTTATGTTCTTGTAAAATGAAAAAAACTAGCTATGAATTCATTTTTTGTTCGAGTGTGCGTTTTCGACGCAATGAAAACTAAATATTGACTATTAGGTATTTCTATGAATTTTCGAGTGCCGTTTTTGTTAACTCGTGAGCGCTGTATAAATTCTAGAGAGTTATTAACAATAACAATTAAGTTTTGTCACGGTTTCTCTAAAAAAAATTGGAATGAACCTGTAAAGTGAACCATTTGATAGAGCGCGCATACAAACCCCAACTTTGAGCCGGGATATAAAGTAAACAATTTGGGCAATCCTAATGCTACCAATGCCAGTCGGTCCTCCTGGGTGTGAACATCACTCAGCGTATTAGCGCGACAAAGCGCCCCAAGTACGAACCTAACATTTTTTTGGAACACTAAGTTGAAATTGATTTTATTTTTTTTTATTAAAAGGCTGAATAAGGTGCCTGAAAATGTTATTTAATAGAAATAAAAACCTATTATTCTAAATTTGTTTCTTTTTATATACTTTATCGACGTTTTTATTTTGGGGTGCTTGGGCACCCCGGTGTAGTAATAATGTGTGCGCCAGGAAGTGTAGGGTTCTAGGGTTAAATATTGCGTAGTTATAAAAAAAATATTAATATTTTATGTGTTCATTAATTTTAATATTGTCATAGAAATTGTTATTTTAGCTGCATAAGACTATATATTAAGTTACCAGAACAAATTAAAGAGATGGACCTAATACCTTTTTAAAATATTATCTTTAAACTACATAACGGGAAATGTTTTTATAGTGTTAAAGCATTCTTAGATAGTAAAATTGACATAGCGCAAATAATGCTCTCAAAATAAGGCAAATGTGTAACAAGGCAGTCCGCCTTGTTACACATTTGTTTGTCTGAATTCGCATTTGCAATTTCTTCCAGTCAACCTAATTTCTTACGGGTCTACAATTTTTGTGGAGTAAAACTTATACGATGTCTTCTCAGTACACCCAACAATGAGTATGAGAAATTTTAAGTGACTTAAAATCACTTGAAATTTCTCATACAAACAAACACAAAAACTAACAAACAAAAAAATTTAATAACCTCTTTTCGCATGTATTTTATTACTTAGAAGTATAAGTATTAAATTATGATTATTACATAAGTAAGTACACGTATATCTCACCTGGGCTGGGGCCTTCCCTCCATGAATTTTTTGAGACAATGTATTCCTATTTATATGTCAGTATGTCTATGTCTTTACCACTGCACAAGAAGGAAAATTTCAAAATAATTGTAAGCCATTCTTTAGTTATAAACAACACACACAAACACAATTAACCCGACTTTACTTTATGTATGTACTTAGACTATAATATTTTTTATTAAATTTAAATATCTATTGAGAATTTGGCCGTCCATATTGGCAGATTATTTTTTATTTAATTTATTTGGAATAACAAACAGATACAAAATATGTGTTGACAGTGTATAAAATAAACAATATGTAAATGTAACAATTCTGTAACCAACCACGTTATCCACAGGTTAAAGAAACAAGTATTTATAAAATAATTAATAGAGGGAAATTATATATAAAATGTGTAAGGATAAGTACAAAATAACTCAGCAAGTATACAAGGTGAATAACAACATACAGGTCGCATAATCAACCTTTACAGTGATCTTGTTCAGAGAGTGATGTCAATAAAAGTTTTTTATATGTAAAAGGAGAACAGTTAAATATGTCAATGCTTTAAAATAATGTAAGTAATGTGTAATATGTGTTTTTACTGATTGAAATGATGATAATTCGAGCTCTGGGTGCAGTTTAATAATTATGGTCCAAGACATGAGGTATTTCCTTTTCAGTGATTCTTATAAAAATCTGCCTGCGTTAAAAAGTAGCCTATGTTTGACCCCAAGTCTTCAACTATATATAAACCAAGTTTCCTTAAAATCCATTCAACAGTTTGGCTTTAACAGATAGACAGACAGACTTTCGCACCTATAATATTAGTGTGGATATTCCTTTTTACTTTCTATACCACAAGGAACAGTTACCACTTAAAGCGAAACTATCATAATCACATTTTATTTTTCCTCTGTGATAGATAGTACATCTGTTTTAAATTTATGTACAAACGATAATAAAATGATCATACGTCTATCATGATAATTAAGCAAAAGAGAAGCAAGTAGTTACAATATTAAGCTTATGGCTTTAAGTCCGCCATTTACATGTTATGTAATGAAGTTTGATAAATAAATTTATATTCCTACTAACCTGAAAGCAGCTTTAACCCTAGTCCACTTGGAAACCTTCGACTTCTCCACCTCCTTAGAAAACAGTCCTTCAGACCTCCGTCTCAAAGGAGTTCCAGGAGCCACGTCACTATCCTCTCCACCAGCTGACCTGGACCTCTGTTTTTTCAATAACGTCCCTCCAAACCTCGCATGCCCTTTCCACTTAGACCCTCTTCTCTTCATACTTCTACCACTACTCAACATGGAATCAAAAAACACCTGACCATACTCTTTTTCAAACTCTGTATCTAAAGCTTCATTCATCAACTCCAAGTCTTTCCCTTCATCTCTTAATCTCTGATTTTCCTCATTTATTTTCTTATGCGCCAAATGGAGACGCTGTATTTGGTTAACATCTCTTAGTCTTTTGAGTAGACGGGCATTGTATTCTTTAAGGGTTGCAATCTGATCTAATCTTTTCAAAAGACTTTCTAGTAGATCTAATGCTTCAAGTGTATCTTTAGTTCTCTCCGCCAGTTCTTTTCCGCGTACTGAAGGTAAATCGTTACGGTCTTTTAGTCTTTGCAGCATGGTATCACAAAATGCTTTGGGGTTTTCTTCAGGGAATACTCTATAGTCGTAGGGGCCAGCTGTGCATGGTGAAGAACCCTCCGGGTCTGATGGTGTTTGAGGAGATTTCACGGATAAAGAAGCAGGGGGTTCACCTCTTCTTCTTTTATGTAGACCTATTGGGGGTAATTCTGATAGGTCTTTTGATGGGTCATGTTTGTCGCTTGATTTGCCTCCATTCGTGACGTCAGTGCTTTCTTTCTGTGACGTCATGGTTACAGCTGGGAGTAGTTTGGTTTGTCTCGGCTATTTATATATGAAAATAAACGCACGTGCACCGCTCGATTCCGAGTCGGCGGGACGAATTCTAGCGGAATGCATTATTATATTTCATACACTTATATCTCACCCATTGTCTTATGTACTTTTCATTACTATAAATTTATCGATATTCCATGAAACTTGTATTTCCACTACTTATTAAATAAGCATTTATTTTCAACATTAATGTACTTTAAATACAGCCATTATATATTATTTAAACAACTTTACAAATTGCTTTACACACCAATACACAAGTTAACACATACACCAACACATTTTGTAATAATATTTTTAAAGCTTAATTTTTGCAACATTAATTATAGATACTTAAGCACTCAAGTCACAAAATTTCACATAGTATCTTAATTTTCAATCTTGGTTTAAAAAATGCGAATTTACTTTGTACTTTTTTCGTCCGCCCTAGCGAACGCACGCGCAACGGTTGGGCGGGCGGGCGCGCACTACCAGCCGCCGGAAACTAACGAAAGTAACCGACAGACTATTTTTAACTTACCACTTTCTTTACTATGTAAGATATATTAAACTCTATCCAAACGCAATAAGGTATGTTTAGGAGAAAGTTTTAGGGAACACTTTCATAATGCCAGTCGCGTATTGGACTGGGGGCCCATTAACCCATTTTTGTAAAGAAATACGGAAAAATTTGTAGTTTAGATAATGTCTGGTATCACGAGGAATGAGAAAGATCTATAAAAACTTGTTTTTGTTTTAGGGTTCTGTTTGTGAACACTAGACCCAATCTATACTAACCCAGCCTCTGATGTCCGTCCGTCCGGCCGTCTATCAGTCAAACTTAATATATTTTTAGTAATGCAAGTCTACCAAAAAACTGGGCAATATAATTACCAAATTGAAATTTTTAATGAATGAATGATTTTTCTTTCTTAATGAGGAACTGATAACAATATGCTTCTCACTCGTCGACTCTTTCTGATGGATTATGGAATATGATATAAATATATAGAGAAAAATTACATAGATTTAGTAAGCTACGAAGTAAGTTTGAGACTTGTGCTATGGGATACTAAGGGAGGCAGGAATTAAGTGTATTCACATTTATGTGAACGAAATAGAATTATAATATAATATAATAATAATAAAGTATTATAACATAATGTAAAATAATGCGGTTATTTTGGGCGTACATAGTGTCAAAATAAATTGGCAAAAATTACCAATACATCATGCACTGGCTGGCACGATGCATACTAATAAATACATACAAACAATCTAAATGACTATATTGTATGAATATATTTGCAAATGACGTTCCTTTCTCAATATAATATAGTATAGATTTGGGTACAAAATTTTATAAATTCTGACATTCCAAAAGTAACAACTCTGACGCATTGAGTAAGTTCTTTTGAGGCACTTGATGAATAAAGAGAATTTAATGACTAACGTTTTAGTGATGATGATGAAGAATCAAGGCTTCAAAGGAATAACAAGCACTTTCGAACTATCAGCTTGGTCTAGTGCCTGAGGATGCCTCGCGTTGAGGTAAAACACGTGTTACATGTGCAAACAGTAGTGGTTGGGTGCCGGCTGGCAATAGTTTGCATGAACTAACTGATGGCAGATGAAATATTTAATACCTTAAGATGAGAAGTAGCGTGGGCGATATCATTTAACATAACTAGCTTTTTCCCGCAGCTTCGCCTGCGTCAAAAAGTAGCCTAAGTTTGACCCTGGGTCTTCAACTATATTCATACCAAATTTCATCAAAATTCGTTCAGCGGTTTGGCCGTGAAAGCTTAACAGACATACAGACTTTTGTATTTATAATATTAGTATGGAGTATGGATGATGTGTTTTACTGCTATTGATTCCTTTATGGCCCTCCTTAATTTTTACATCTTCTACTGTGGTTTCGTCAAGTCAATAATTAAATCTAGTCAAGTCAAAGAGTACAAAAACTGTACATAGCGATTTCTAGGAACTTTTGGCAACAAGCAAGAAAATTACGTAATTCAACAAAAACTTCCTTCACGCGCGAACTACGAAGGGGAAAACTGAGAACAAAGGAAATAAATACCAAAATACAGCACCGAAACTACTCTTCTAAGCTTCCCGCCAAAAGTCTCAGGGTGATACAAATAGCAAACATTCCTTTTTCAATGGGTTGATATCAAGATGATTGATAAAACCATAGAATTATGGAGCGCGTGCACTGAGACCGGCCCGGCCGGTATCGGCAGCAGTGCAGGCAACGGATTGCCGAAAACCCGCGTCCACTGCATACGGATATTAGGCAAGTCGAAAATGTAAAAAAAAATCTCTAAAAAATGTATGTATCGATAGTTTTTGAAAATATATAATTTACTATTATGCACCCTCTCTGTGCCCACGACGCACTGTGGCCCCGAAATACATCAGAGCCAGGACAATTACATCATATAGGAAGTAGTTGTAGTGTAGTTTAAGACAACTTAGTGTGGTTGCGTTACTCATGGATGTAATAAGTACCTCCAGAACCATAGATTTAAGATTTTTCTACAATCGTCATTGGCACGCAACGAATTTAACACGATGGAGCACGATGCGTGCGGGCCTGCTAGTGGACGCAGTGCTATGTAAAGTCATACAATGCGAACTAAAATTCGTTGCGTGCCGTGCGTGTGAGCGACCGAGCCGCGTCCTTGAACGCGCACCCTAAGTCGTAGTCTAGAGGTATAGCGATTTTGTTGTTTTTTCTCGATTAAAAAAACGAACACTGGCTGGAAATCTTTTTCGCAATAAAAATTTAAGAAACCGAAAAGAATATTTTAAACTCTGAATTTTGACAAACTATATCCATTTTGTAAATCATGTAAAATCATTGCGTGTGATGGCAGATTTAATGTTTTTGTAAATTTTTTTACGTAACTAAATTGTTTGTATCCTTTGGCAGTCGGCTAAATGGTGAGTTTTTGATAGAATTTTTATACAATCTACAAAATGTTTAGGAAATTAATATAATGAACTCATAGTTAGGTACGTAACTAAATGACTGGTGGTCCTCATCTCATCCCAGGGTCTTTCCTTAGTCCACTGCGCATTTAATCAATTTTTTTTTTATCTTAAATAATGTTCTTTGGGAACCATTGCTGGTGAAATCCACCTTTTTTTTAAAGAGGCTAAAAATGTGGTCCAAAAGTCAACGTTTCTGACGTGGTTTTCTTATTACCAAGATAACTTATCGATTCATGTTACCTTGGATAATTGTTACCTTATATTCTTGTTACCTTGTATTCTTGTTTCCTTGTATTCTTGTTACCTTGTATTCATGTTACCTTGTATTCATGTTACATTGGATTCATGTTACCTTGTATTCATGTCACCTTGGCGACTTCCACCAAATTAGTATAAAGATAGATTTGTTCATGGGCATAAGTTATTTTTACTGATTCGTCACTCTCGGAGCCATTATATGTATATATAAGTGGTCTACTTTTTTAAATAACCTGTCAACGACCATAAAAGACAATCAGATGCAAGCTTGTGTCCTAACCTTATTCACTCTCGGAACCATTAACTGTGGGTTACAAGGTCAAGTGACCCTGCATACTCTGGTCTGTTTTTTAACAACTAAATCATCAGATGATTCAAGCAATCAAGAGATTCACTAATAACCCACTAGTCCCATTTACCCCCGTCCCATGATAGGATAAGTGGGATGATTTTGTTACCCCAATAGCCCCATGGGACAAACTTTCAATGTCCTTACCTGTAGACCTAACAAAACTTAAAATAACAAGATAACGGTAATTTAAAAACAAAACCGACTGCACTTCTGTGTAATTTGAAATGAAAAATCCCAAAAATCAATCCGCCATTTTGCATCTTTTTTTTATTTTGATATACCCAGTGTCACTCTCACAGTAAATATGAATCTAACGACACCTCTCAAGCTAAAATCCATGGATCCGTTCATTTTAGAACTAGCTGTTTCCCTCAGCTCCGCCTGCGTCAAAAAGTAGCATATGTTTGACCCCGGGTCTTCAACTATATTCATACCAAATTTCATCAAAATCCGTTTAGTGATTACGCCGTGAAAGCGTAACAGTCAGACAGTGCCAACTGCTTGCTCTCGATAAACTTAACCCTCCTTCTGGCGCAAAGCAAAGGAGATGCATAATTATATTACTGGTTAATGTAATCAAGATTGATTTTCCAGGTGATGATAACATAATGGGTGGCAGCGGCGGTATGGAGCCGGACGAGGAGAAGAAGAAGCAGCTGAATGATGAAGTGGTGGTCTTTCTCAGCAAGACTGACCCGCCCAGATATAACGCTAGGCTGCATGCTTACGTAGACCTGCAGAGAAAGTTAGTATATTATTTAGATAGATGAAGGGTTTCCTTTGGGGTGATATATAAAATATATAGAAGTATCATTAGAGGACCAGTTAACTTTGGCATACGCTACGCACCTCTACCGATTCTTATTTCTGTGGGCGTCTGCACCTATGTTGATATTTGGATATAATAATTTTAACTCCATAAGGAAAATTTAGCTGTTTACCGCGGCTCTGCACGCGTCAATGAGAAGCCTATATCACCCGGGTCTTTACTATGTCCATACCAAATTTCATCAAAATCAGTCCAGCGGGTCTAAAATCGCCACTTCGCTCGAATCACAATATGAATCACATTGCAAATCCTAAAATGGCCATAATTTGGCAGTTCATAAAATGAATCACTTACAATTCATTGCATGCAATTCTGCAGTTTGACATTTTTCTATGGAAATATGTAAAATGGCTCACATAAAAGGAATTGCCTTTATGTCAATCAGCAGAATCGGGTCTAAAATCGCCACTTAGCGCGAATCACAATATGATCACAATATGAATGTCATTGCAAATACTAAAATAGCCATAATTTGGCAGTTCATAAAATGAATCACGACCAATTCATTTTATGCAAATCTGCTGTTTGACAGTTTTCTATGGAATTTCGTAAAATGGGTCACTTTTACAGAATTGCTTTACTGTCAAATAGCAGAATCATAAAAAGTTACTCTTCAGCAACATCTACAGTTCATTTCTCCAAATTTCACAAAAATTTGCTCAATTGTGGAGTGAGAATACTTTGTTATTTTGATTTTAGGGTAATTCGTCAAGTTTTAAAACTGTTTCGATTCGTCAAGCGAATTTTTATCATTTATTGTTGTTTAAATTCGTCAAATAAGTACTAATAAGATTTCGTATTAAATTGCAAAGAGAATTATAATTACCAACGTTTGATTAAATTGTTATTATTTCGTGTAAAGATCTCGGTTTGTCCGAATTTTTTTTTAGAACATGTGCCTATATGAGGTAGAAACATGTATTACAGGTAGGAAAGACGCGTCTAGCTAGACGTTGCCGTCATCGCAGTGCGAGAATAACGACCAAACCGATACCTATAGGGGGATTACCATGATATATAAAATTCATCTAAATGCGAGTGAGTAGGCGTGATAGCGCTTTAAGGGATGTAATGTAGGGCACACATCTCGCTTACTCATTCGCATTTGTTGGATAGAATTAAGAGATCATGGTAGCCCTTTTTTTGGTGTGTGCTTCCTTTTCTTCATAAAAAGTTATGACTTGAGAGGATTAACTGGCCGATACATGGCACTTCTTTTAACTAATCTTATTTCTGTGATCACACAAAAACAAAGCAACCGACTTGCCCTTACGAATTAACATCATATGATGTTAATTCGTAAGGGCAAGTCGGTGATATCACCATAAAATAATTACTAGTACTAACGATATCGCAAAAATAAGATAAGGTATCATGTTTGTGTGCCAGTTAAGCCTCTTGAATCTTAATTTTATATGGCGATGCTAAACGTGGACTTCACGTGCGTGGCACGCAGGTAAAGCCCACATTGTACTTCTATAGAGATGTACCTAGGTATCGCCTTCCTTAGTTATTTACACACCGTTGTGCGCTATTTATATAAAATAAGTTGATAGTAAGCCACGACTAAAGAAGAACAAAAAATAAGAAGAGCCTAAAAGACTTGTTTCCACGGCCGTAAAACCCATTTTTTGTTGACAGATGACTGCACTTGATTAACATTGACTGATATATGCTGATATGATAGACTTATCTTTATTGCCACTATTAAAAATAATTATTCAAGTAGTCTCTATTTTCTTTATTGCGTACTCAAATCCTAATGTACGCACGTCAAATAAACAATAATCTTAATTTCCTGTTTCACAGTACGTCTAACAACATTAATAAAAAAGAATTATATAAAAAATAATGAATCAGTTTTGTTTTTGAAGAATTGCTATGGCAATATTAACACGACAAATTTTTCACGAAATGAACTGAATTGTTAGTGAATTGCAAATGATGCGTGTCCATTTTATAAAAAAAAAGAAGAATTGCAAAGGAATTGCTAGGAATTCACGAAATGAATTCCTTTTGATGAATTGCTCAAAGTGGCGATTTTAGACCTACAGTATATATAATATATATGTTCTGGAAAAGGAATGCTTTAGGCATTCCTTTGCCAGCACAAGGGTGTTACCCTGAACTATAAAAGAAATGATTATTTTTATGCTTATTCGATGAAGTTGAGTAGAGACTTAGCTTGTTTCTTTTAACAATTTTAACTAATTTTCCTGTAAATATTTATTGTTTTCCGCTGAAATTTTAAAAGTGGGCTTGCAATTCGTAGCATGAGTTTACATTCATTTACCCTACGATTGAATGCATCATGAAGAATGAAACTACAAGTTGTAATCTACATGCACATTAAATGTTTAACATATTCGTGTTTTGTTTTTAAAATATTCCTTTTTTTTCAAGGCGCAGCCGCGCGGCGACCGCCCGGCGTCGTTCGGAGCAAATGTTCCGCGATTGTCGAACCAGCAGCGGCAAGAAGAATAATTCTGAGAAGAACAATGAGGCGTCCAATCAGAACAGGTCAGTAAGTTCGTCAGGTTTTCCCACTTGCGTTCGTAGCTTAAGTTTCGGAGCCTAGAGTACTCTGTATGTTATGGTCCTAGATTTGGCGGCACTGGTTAGGTACTACAATGGAGCTACTCTGAACTTCGTAACCCCGTGGCACCCGTAGGAACATGACTCATGATATGGTAGTGGCCAGCAAAGATTTTAATCTGTTTAAGGCATTTGACATAGCCCATAAGGCCAAGTCAGTGTTTAAGGTCAATTCACCCTTAATCATTGAAGACACTGACAAGTGAGCGCCTGACGTTCGATGACCGGAACCTTTTTGCAGAGAAACCTAAAAACTTAGGTTATATACAATACATGTTGAAATGTGTGTAGGGCATGGAGCAATTACAAAGAGGAGATGCCGTAATGAGCGTTTTATAAGAAAGTATTTATGAGGCTACACGAGGCGGAAGGCAGACTTGCGGGGTGCTTGGTTTTGGCCGTGGTTCCAATCATGGAGCACGAGCAATGACAAGATCCGTGTTGTAGGGCCAGAGCGCCTGACGTTTCAACTCTCAAATCCGCAGCACCTACCAACATGTTATTCAATACAGGGTCAAGTTATTGAATTTAGTCTACACGATAAGTTCACCCTTAAACATGAAAACACTGATTGACGCAATGGAGCGCCTGACGTCCAATGTCCGCAAAATTTTAGAGAAACCTTACTAAGATAATTTCGTTGCGGGGCTGTCCAGGTCATGGCTCATCTCCTGAAGTGTCCCAATTGTCCAGATTCCTGCACATTTGAAGATCTTGGAGCGGCCAACGACAGAGTAATCAAGGTTGCCATGTATTGGTTTAGCCTTATATTGACAATGTAGCAACTTCGACTCGAGAAGTCTTCTTTTAAGAAAAATAGGATAATGTTTTCGAATTTTTGATTGCATCATCTGCTCACATCAGCTGCTGTTATGTTTGTTGTTTAACGAATAAATCAATCATCTTTCCTATTACACTTCATTTTCTTTTCAATAGGGGAGTGAAACTACTCCATCGGTGTCAGAAACATAGTATTTCATTTGAACAAGTGTTTTACTCAATTCTATGCAATGTGGAATTTTTGCTTTAGATAACAGTCGTCTGGTTAGAATACCATAATAATGTTTTTGTTAGAATAATGTTTTAACGTGGCTTTAACATCGCTCTTTCTCTCTCACTCATTTCAACGCCTTCTCTCTCTCATTTTCTGTTTGTTTTGTCTCCTGAACTGATTGCTTCGGAGCTCGGGGTACACTTTTTTACTTTTTTTCTTCACTTCGCCCGGTCTTCGACATCCAACCCAACCTATCTTCTTCGTATTTTATCTCATTATTTTTAATTAAGTACCTATTAATCTGATTAGGATCATTAATTGAATTAAAATAAAATTGATTTAATTCCACTTATTTTTCAGGGAGGTCGTTGAGAAAGGCAATGAGGAAGATAACAAAAGGTAATTTTTAAGTTTTTTGAAATTATTTCTTAAAGATAATAATAATAATAATGGCTTAGGGATGTGACGGTAACAAGAATGGTAATTTTAAAAAGTAAAACAATCCCTACTGCTTTTCTGCGTAAGTC
The DNA here is from genome assembly GCA_947363495.1 of Euzophera pinguis. Lineage (NCBI taxonomy): Eukaryota > Metazoa > Arthropoda > Insecta > Lepidoptera > Pyralidae > Euzophera > Euzophera pinguis. The sequence goes on from OX376166.1 coordinate 1,145,707, forward strand.
GGAAATGAATGAACCCAAAAATCCCAAAAATTCAAAAACACTAGACACTTATCTAGTGTCACTTTAGTAAGTAAATTCGAATCTAACTACACTTCTCAAGCTAAAATCCATCGAGCCATTCAGGGGCTGTAGAGCGTTGCCAAACAATTATAAAAACATAACCCTTTATTTATTTATTTACAAGCTGACCCGGCAAACTTCGTACCGCCTCCGAATATATTCACCTTTTAAACCTTCCCTGGAATTCCACAAATAATTCAAAACCAAAAATAGCCAAATCGGTCCAGCCGTTCTCGAGTTTTAGCGAGACTAACGAACAACAATTGATTTTTATATAAAAGATAAGATTCATAGCTACTCACTACACTTACAGCTTCCCAAGACGTATAGTGAATTAAATAAGTACAATTAGTTGGTAATTGACAAATAAATGAATACATGCAGATATGAAACAATTTAAATTTACATTGAATATGTCGACTTGAGATAGCTATGAAACGAGATCGTTGAGTAGCGTCAGGGCTTGATTGGTCGGCGCGTACCGTGAGATGCAAGAATGGACCTCCGCGGTCGAGAACAGAGGACGGCGACGCAACTGTCTGTACACAGTAGGCACATAAAAATAACATCTAGACAATGCAGGCGAATTATCAACTTTTCTTTTCAGCAGCAAATAATAATGAATTAAGATTGCACATTTACGTTCAAATCTAAGTTCAAGAGTGTTTAGTCCTTTGGCACAGTCGGGTAAAAATGTAGACTACTGCACAAGAACTATTACCACAGATTAAAAAATAAATTACTTTTCGTGTGCACAGCTGAGAGAGACAGGGAGACGGAGAATGAAAGCACCTTCTTAAAATTTTAAAAATATTAGCATTTGACATTTACACCAAAGAGTTCAACAGTGTCCGACAGGTGCAGGTGGTAATGATTTATAAAACGCGCTATTGTTTCACTACAAAATGCAGACATAATTTGCTAAATCTTAAAATAAATACATACTTAAACCGAACGAGTACCACCTTTATTTTATCTGTTTATGGTTCCGTAATCAAATTACGGGCCATAGATAGTTAGTTTTTGAAAAAATGGACCAAAGAGTATGACTTTTTTGTCCATTTTGAAATTAAACAAAAGTATTACTTCTAACTGATATAAGCAAAAGGATAAAGAAAGTACCTTCTTAAAATTAAAAAAAAAAAATATTTACGGACCCTTGTAATTTTTTGTATCCTACTGATTTCGTCAAATCCTAGTCGAGTCTTAAAAATCTAGTTGGTAGTCGAGTCTAGTCAGAAGAATCAGACTAAGTGAAATAGTTGGTAGAAAATCTGCACTTAGCGATTACTAGGAGCTTTTGGCTACAAGTATGAAAATCACATCAATCACTGTATCACTTTCCAACACTCACGCTTAAAGATGGGCGCCTTCCCGGAAAATTTCCCATTTACTCCCGGAATTTTTAAATATTCCCGGGAATTAATGGGAAATAATTATTTTTTCAATTTTCTTCCCCTTACATTTCATTTTTTCCCCTCTTGAATTTCTTTCCGCTGCCCATCTCTACTCACGCTTGTTCTCGAATACTTCATTCACCATTATTATGTACAAACACTAAAAAAACTAATTTTGGAAAATAAAATAGTGCCGAAACTGCTTAATCTAAACTTCCCGCCAAAAGTCCTTTAATAGAAATTGACATTTTAATTATTACCAGAGTTCCTTTTCCGTCAATTTCATATCAGTTTTCTTACTCTTTATCCTGTATGTTCATATATACCACCCAGTGGCGCCACCTGGGTGTCAATTCTCTTATTTTACATAGTGTACAATTTAATCGTAATTGGATCGGAATGGCAACTTTTGACGTTTCTGGTATTCTGTTACTAATTTTAAGACCAAATCATCAAAATCATCAATTCTTCCAATAATCGGTGCGGTTATTTATTTTATTTATACATTTTTTTCTACTATTACCACATAGATTAATAATTGGTCTCCGCTGCGCTACGACTAGATACCGTCGGCATACTACATAAATTCGCAACTTAAACCATGCCGAAACCGGCATGGTTGCGGCATACCCGCGTCAGTCATGCCGCGACCGATGAGTGAGTTGGATGTCTAGATAAATATAAAATTTAATGTAAAAGTAGACGCAAAATGTGCAGTTTGCGTAGTCAAACTGTGTAAGAATAATACTAAAAGAAATAAGGAAGATACTGGTATTACATACAATCAATAAGTATTGTATTATTTCGAAATATGGACATAAATTACTCACGAAAATAATATAACCCTAAAATGTGGCGCGAAGTACCGCTCGGTGCTCAATGTTGCCGTGTATTAAATAATCCCAAATTCCCCGAGGTTTCGATTTTTATTATTTAGATATTTTGTTTTTTAACTCCCGACTCCAAAAGAGAGATGTTGTCATTTTGTCTGTCTTTAACATAAAGCGGGGTGCGTGCGTAATGTGTATGATAAATGTTAGGCTATTGTGCTATGAGGCGGGATAATTAAATAAAGTCAATATGTAATTTAACACTATAATTAAAAGTTCAGCACAATTAAATAGAACAAATACAATACAACCACACCGACAACTTAAAGATTATGATAAGCACAAAATACAGGTGAGAAAAGTGAAGGAACGGATCAAGCGGGAAATGAGTTTTCGTAAGTGCGCGAATGCGAGTAGTAGTAGTAAGTATTCGGACTGGCGAGCCGGCGAGACGCACGGATCGCCGTGGCGTGGGCTGCGCGCGCATCGTCCGAGCCGATCGCAGCGGCTGACATGCATGCGCGCGCATCGCATTCGCTATCTATATAAAACAACACTTGTCCGCTTGTTCGTTGACATTAAAAATATACAAATTTTTAAGTTAAATTATCTAAAATTAACAAGTTTTAGTATTGCAGTTTATTTAAAATATTTACAAGTAATTATCAAAATAAAAAACTTATAATACTAATACTATACAACTTAATAAAACTATAGCTTCCTTTTTAATTAAAAGACGTGGACGCACGCCACAAACATCTTATTTCTTTAATGCTGATCTGGGAGAAAAGTAAATACGTGGAATGTACTACTGCTTCTCTTCCCGCGCAGACCATATAAGCCGGCCGAGGAAGTGGGCGAATATCGAAGAACCATACCTATCAGTAGGCGATGCGACTAGCAACCTATCACTATTTTGATTCCATTTCCACTTTACGCCGACCAACATTCTAAATATGGCCTTTAGGTAGTTGGTACCCCGTAGGGTATTGTTGCCGGATAATTGATTAATCGAATTTGGTATTTTTTTTTTTTAAATTACAGAAATATATTATCAATAGTATCAATATCGATACTATCGATATATGATCACTATCGATACCTTAGATTATATTTTCAACTATCTAAGAATCGATTATTATTCGATGTGTAATGTATTTTCCGGCAACACTACTGTATGGAAAAAGGCCATGATAATATTATCTACTCGTATGTACAAGATGTTTACCGCAGCTCCGCCTGCGTCAAAAGGTAGCCTATGTTTGACTCCGGGTCTTGAACTATATCCGTACCAAATTTCATGAAAATCAATTCAGCGGTTTAGTTGTGAAAGAGTAACAAACATCCATTAATACTTACAAACTTTCGCGTTTATAATATTAATAGGATGTGTATGTCTATTTATTTATCTGTATTTAAACCCGGGTTACAACTAAAAAGAGGTCAGTAATCAATTAGCTCCAAGCTAAATAGAAAATTAAAGTAACGTATATCATACTGTACTGTGTAATAATAAATCAAAAGAAAGTTTTTCTGCAATTTTCAATATTAGAATTATAAAATAAAGTAGACAAAAACTAACCATTTCCCCTACCTTAGCTCCGAAACTATCGATTCCAGAATTTCGATTCATAAATTACAGGAAAACCTATGAGATAATTTTAAATTTGTTTAGGAGGTCCAAATAGAGAAAAATAAAAAAAAAATTGTACAGAACCCTCAACACGCGAGCCGACTCACACTTGGCCAGTTTTATTTTAATTTCATTTTAAAGGTTTTTCTGAGCTACTTTTTATAATACGTAACAAGACCGCAGCAATTAATAATTTTCCCATTGGTCGGGCACCAGTCAAGTAGCTGGCAACACCATAATCGACGCTAGTGGCCGCATTCTGAAATTGATTTTTCTTCACAGCGCGGTATCTAGTCGAGCGCGCGAGACCAATTATTAATCTATGTATTACCATTTAAATACGTTTTGGTTGCAAATAAATAGAGATTCAAAATTGTGTTAGCAGTTTACCAATATTGAGCATATCCAAAATGCATCGTAATTGAGTCGTAATTGAATATCAGTTGCATGGTCTTTAAAGGTTAGTAGCGGAATTGACCCCCTGTCGTGCGCGTCACGTTTAGTTTTCTGTTTTCTTCAAAAACGTAACGCGCCATCTTGAATATTGTCCAATAGGAGGCGCTGATTAATAGAACGCGCTATGATTTCACTACAAATTGCAATATATTAACTTCACAGAAATACATGCTAAATCACTAGGTGCTAAATATGCATTTTTAGTAACCTTTATCATGTTTGTGGTTACGTAATCAAATTACAGGCCATAAATGGTAAATTTTTGAAAAAATGGACCAAAGGGTATGACTCTTTCGTCCATTTTGAGACTAAGTGAATACCATACAAAAACGCTTTATTGCACAACAAGGATACATTGTTAAATACCTAGATAAGTGTTGGTAGGCACGTTAGCCGTTTGTCCCGGCTGCCATCTAGTGGTCACTAAAGGAACTACATCAGAGGCTGAGATGTGGTTCCGAACAACTCTGGGCATCGGGATGTACATGGTCAATTGACAATGTATCGAACACGAAATGATGATGAGTAGGTGGAAGCTTGCCGTGGCTATTATGGAAGTCATTATATAGACTGAGAACCCTGGTTGGTTGCTGTTAAAGCGATATGGTGAGGTGGAATGGAATGGAAAACACAGAATGATTACATAACACATGACAATCTCTATTTATCCCAAAGGTTGGCTGTTAGATAATGCTTTCAGCATTAAGTTCGCCTATTGTGCCACGTTTCAGGGTCGGCATAGCACACGTGAAATTGCAGGGCGTCAATTTTCTTATTTTACCTAGTTCACAATTGAATCGTAATTGGATCGCAAAGACAACTTTTGACGTTTCTGGTATTCTGTTACAAATTTTAAGACCAATCGTATTTCACTGGCATGTCGTTGAACTGCAACTGGAAAATTTTGCTAATCAAAAAATCATAATTTTTTTCAATAATCGGGTACTCTGTTATTTATTTTATTTACATTTACCATTTAATTACGTTTCAGTTGCAATTAAATTGAGATTAAAAATTGTGTTAGCGGAATACCAAAATTGAGCACATCAAAAAATGCATCGTAATTGATTCGTGATTAAACATCAGTTGCGTGGTCTTTAAAGGTTATTAGCGGAATTAACCCCCTGGCGTGCGCGTGACTTTTGGTTTTCTGTTTTCTTCAAAAAACGTATCGCGCCATCTTGAATATTGTCCAATACGAGGTGCTGATTAATAGAACTCGCTATGATTTCACTACAAATTGCAATATATTAACTTTACAGAGACACATGCTAAATCAGTAGGTGCTAAAAATGCATTTTTAGTAACCTTTATCATGTTTGTGGTTACGTAATAAAATTACAGGCCATAAATGGTCAATTTTTGAAAAAATGGACCAAACGGTATGACCCTTTCGTCCATTTTGAAATTAAGTGAAATACCTAGATATATTTTATTGATGTAGAAAGTTAAACGATGTAGTGAAATGCCCATATTCCTACTGACATGGATGTGTAAAAATCTTCCATGCCGTAGATTCTCTTCAATCATTGGACGACGGAGGCAGTAAGGACCCTCTGGTAATAAAGCGCGCTATTTTTTCACTTTATACCACAGATAATTCGCATGCTTACATTAAAACGTAGGTGTTTACAAAATAATAGAGCACATACTAATAGTTTTTGAAATAAACCAAATCAAAGAGTAAAACTCTTTGGCCCATAGATAACAAAAAAACGTTTCTGTTGACAGATAGGTACGCCCCTTAACCAAAGGTTGACTGTTAGAAATGATTCTGGCATTAACTCCAATAGTGCTTTAAAATTTTTATATATTCATGTTCAGGCGTTTCGTACTATCAGGGTGTTCAAGGTCGATTGACCAAGTAACTCACTGGATAAGAATAAGTCAGGAAGGCTGACTGTTAGGAAACACCAAAGTTTAAACACTTTTAGTTCTCATGCGTGGCGCTAGGGGCGCTGGAGACGTGGAAATGGTGGGGTTTCGGAACGTGAGCTGCCGACAAGAATTTGCCACTTTTTATAACGTTATTTGTGAACCACTCTCGTGTGAAAGCAAACTCTCAACCGCCCTAAACTATGCCATCTAACAGTTACATGATTAACCCATACTTTTTTACGGTTCAGTATTAGTCACATAGATATAAGAAGAGATCATCAGTCCATGGTAATAGGTTAATCTGGTAGAGGAGCGATATCTGTAACGTGATGTTACTTGGCACTAACCACCTTTGTTAACCTGTTTTGGAAAATAAGTTAGATATACCTGTACTCAATTTACATAAATAGGTCTGTGCCGGTCACACTTAGGCGAACTTGTTTACCGCTAGGTGTAACCAGATCATATTTACTTTTTGTCAATTTTCTTACCCGGTCTAATTTCAGAAGAAGAGCAAATGGAGAAAACGAAGAAGGCTTTTTGAAAAGATGGCGCTCCGGCTCAGCGAATAGATCTGAACCCTCAGACAGGTGTAGGCGTAGGAGGAGGTGCTCAAGAGTAAGTCACTGTTTCTTTCTTTTTTCCAATCGACCTTGAACGCCGTGTTGGTTTAAAGGCAACCAGACAGGAAGAGGTTTTCGAATTTTGGTTTTTGCCTGTTCTGAATATTAGGCGTTTCAAATCTGCAATGTATTGGATTTGAAAATTTGCTGTGTCTAATTTCCGAAAAGATTTTAGTACCATAGACCACATCCATACGCTGCGGCAAATTATACAGAAGACCAAAGAGTATAACCGGCCACTATGTCTAGCTTTTGTGGCCACCAAAAAGTCGCAGGCAAACGATGAATGCAGGCTGCTGCCTGATTGCCATGATTGTACCTATCACAAGTAAAAATATACTTTTACAATTCACTAGACTGCTAAAAACATTCTCTCCCAGTCAACGATTAGGAAAAACAGAAAAGTTAACTTTAAGAATATAATGAGAAGAAAAACTTTCTGCTAAATAAACATACGTAATAGATATAGCTCCTTCTTTAGGCTTAAAGCCTAAAGGCGGTTTTCCAATCTAGCCAGGCCCCAGAATAGATTGGATTAAACGCAGAGCCTCCAGATTTGAGAACTTAACGTATTCACTAATACGAAGTCATCAACGAAACAATAATTCCCTTTCCAGTCGCGTAAAGTTCACTACATGATATATTTTAAAATGACCGTAGTATCAGAATGACCCCTGCACCAAACTGCCAATTTATCAATATTCCAACAAAGTCAAAATATCAACTCTATCATTTAGGTATAAAAAAGCAAGAGATTGGTTGTTGTGCAGTCTTGTTGTTAGTATGAGGTATAAAACAAATATTTGTGATTTCTAGCGCCGCCGCCGCCGTCGCCGAAGTTGCCGACGTCGTCGTCGCAAGCGCAGTTGCCGCCGTCGCAGACGCCGACGCAGTTGCAGACGTCGCCGACGTCGGAGCTGCAGCCGCCGACGTCGCAGGCGAAGCTGCCGCCGACGTCGACGAAGCAGGAGGAGGAGGAGATGCAGATAAACATACGAGTAAAAATTTTGTGATTGTGATAATCGTTTCTCGCTCAAGCCGACTGTCAAGTTAATGTCCAGTGTATTTGTATTGTTCTATCGATTTCTTTTTTATTTTTACATCGTGTCGATTGTTTTGTAATAATGTTTATTAAAAGACATTTTATTTGACATATTTTTTTTAAAACTTGTTGGAAAATTAGCTAGACTTGCTTAAAAAATGTTGCTACTTAATTAATTAATTTTAAAAAACTTATAATATTTCAAAAGTAAAAAAAATGCTCGTATGACAACCATAATGAACACCTTCAAAATCTAACTACCTACAAACAAGTAAATTTTATTTAAAGTTTTTTTTATACTATTGGATTTTGAAACGAGGCAATCATCTTTCTAGTAAAAAGCACCAGTCTTGTTCAGTCGTGGAGTTAGATTCAGATCTTGACCATTATATCTTCTAAGGGTTTCCTCTGGATGTCTGGAACCTTTGCTTCAGGGTGTGGTCTCCCGACTGGCAGCAGGAGTTCCAGTCTTTCGTTGTTAGGCCTGGAGAGCAGGTCCCGGAGGCGAGAGTTGCAATTTAGTGGAGTTGATGTGAGGGCCACCAAGCCGCAGTACTGAAAAGTATATATTTTTATTGTCATCAAGAAAAACTAACCAGAGATAATAAATGGGAATGGATAATATCCAGCCATCGGTCATAGTCTACTAGTTTACCTGGGTAGACCACGGGCTCTTTCTATATTTCTACGTAGGTATTTTACTTGAATATATACATTTTAAAGAAATTCACCTATTTCCCCACTGTCTTAATTACAGACTACAGTTTGTAGTTCAACTGTATTTAAAACTATATTACTACCAAAAGTTCAAAGCTGGTTGTGTCATAGATTGGAAAAGTGAAATCTATTCCAATATTATAAAGCTGCAGAGTTTGTTTGTTTGTTTAAATAAACAAACTCTGCAGCTACTCTGCGCTAATCTCAGGAACTACTGATCCGATTTGAAAAATTATTTTAGTGTTGGATAGCCTATTTATCAAGGAAGGCTATATGCCTGAGTGAAGTCGGGACGGTCTGCTAGTTTATCATATGCCCCTATATTTAGGATCCCGTTTTACCCTTTGGATCCGGATCCCATAAAGACCCAATAAAAATACCTCTCCCGATCAGAAGTTACAAAGCATTTCCTAATTTAAGGAAACGATGGTATATTCGTCTTAATTGTACTTTGGCTATTTTGCGAATCTGCTATTTTGATAATCTAATATTTAGCGAATAAAGGCTATATCCGGCTCTTTGACAGACAAAATAAATAAGTGGGGCAAAAAGGGGGTAAAGTCGCTTTATATCTTTTAGCTAAATGTGTCCAATAGAACTTTCAATTGACTTGACAAAGTACTTGAGGACCGAAAAAGGGAAACCGGCTGTAATTGAATTTTCTATTTCAACAAGATATCACAATATTTTTCTGTTAATTACTTGAATTGCAGCTAACAGTATCCCAGCAGCTATGGCGACGCTGATCTCACTATAATAATGCATTTTCTTCTTCCCATCTGGTCTCCAAGAGTATGTCTGCCTGAAGACCAGAATCACGGCTGGAGCATCACTCAAGTACGGTTTTATGTGCTTCGTCGCAAATGGCTTCAAGTCTGTCACCCATTGTCTGGACATTCTCTGTGCGTAATTCAATTCTTCTTCTTCTTCCACGATATTTCTTATTGCTTCCTTCATCTCTGGATCTTGGACAACTATGAAGGTCCAAGGTTCTGTGTGTGCTCCTGATGGGGAGGTACCTGAAATGGCAATACATTTTGCTTTATTTGCTATTTTCATCATAACTACATATAGAAAGTTCTTCATATTTTGTTTACTGTTCACTACTGAGCTAATTCGCATGCGCTAATCTAATATAGCGTATCCAAATTGATTTAAAATGCCACTCTGGCTAGAGTATTAATAGATTTTTTATCTCAAATTAGCATGAGTTGAATCTAGGAAGAAACCCTCACGTTTAAAAACCAAATTAACTCGTTTTTCTGGGGATTAGGATCTAGGGCTTGGGAATGGTAAAATGTCTAATCACAAAATGTCAATATTTAAAATTACGTTCGCTTTTTTTCTGGTGTATTTATATCAGAACATACACTGTTCGTATTCTTAAAAGCTGTATGCATGCTCGTCTAGGCTTGTCTTTATGGTACAAAGTCCTCTTAGCAAGTATTTAGTCATTTTGACGATATCTCTATAATTATTATTTTTCTTCTTAATCTTTTTGACACCTACCGCGCACTATCTTTACTCAATTTTCCGAAAGGTTGTCTGAAAGAAATTGCTATTGCGATAAGGCCGCCTTTGCGCAAGGTTATTTTTCTTGTATTTAACAATGTATCCTTGTTGTGCAATAAAGAGTTTTTGTATTGTAGTGTTATCTCTATTTATAAGTATGTTCTAGATACTAGGCCCATGGTTCTAGAAGACAAAAATAAATCAGTAAGTTACCTGCAGTTTTAATGATGTTATCCAGAATCTCGTCAGGAATAGGTTCCGTGCTGAAGGACCTCACTGTTCTTCTCTTTGCCATGAGATCATAATATTCCCGGGATCTGAAGAGAAAGAATCATCTTTATAAGAAAAGACAACATCTTTTCGATTAAATACCCTTCAGAACACTTTCGGTAATAAACCACTTCTCGCTCACTGAGTATTAGTACAGAAAGTAAGTTTTGACTTTATAGGGGTTTCGATGCTTTTTGACTGTGAAACTCCATATGAACTAGCTCAGTGCATTAAGCAGAACCATTGAATAGGGGGAATATTTTTAAAGCCCGACCTGGAAAATAAAAACCCTGGATTGTGCCATCTATATTTCTCTTTTTTTTCATATTTCCATATTAATGTTAGTAGTGTTAGCGTAATATAGGTTGATTTATAGATCAATACGTATGTTTGTCCCAAAATTGGCAGGTATAGTGACTTATTAAAGCGAAATGAATAAGCTTTTTACCTCGTCGTAGTCCAGTCTCTGAAGATATGTAGAAGTTATGGTCTTACATCTGAATTTATTTAATTTATATATGTCTAGTATTTTGTTAAATTTATTATAAAAAAATGGTCCTCGCTGGTGGTCTATAAAAGAATGGGTAGCTGTATTGAAGCCTGTTGTACTACAAACTTTGCATTTCCTGCTATGATTACCGTCCAGTTCTGGATCATATTGTAGTTAGCTTCGGCAACATCGAAGTATTATTTGAAGCACAAAGATTTCCGTGACTGTTATCACATTCCACATCCATACTAATATTATAAATGCGAAAGTCTGTCTGTCCGTCTGTCTGTCTGTTACGCTTTCACGGCCAAACCGCTGAACGGATTTTAATGAAATTTGGTATGAATATAGTTGAAGACCCGGGGTCAAACATAGGCTACTTTTTGACGCAGGTGGAGCTGCGGGAAACAGCTAGTTTTATATAAATCTTTTGTGGGAAAATAGAACGATAGACCTGCCCCGACCTTTAGGACCACCGGTTAAGCTTGCTCGATTTCCAAAAGGTGAGTTTTTGCTGAACCACCCCACGAAGTTATACAGTATTCGGTGATAGAATTAGCCAAAGCGATATACACCGCTCTTATAATTCCACAATCAGCAATATGCCTAAGGTTTCTAAATCTATACTAATATTATAAATATACTAATATTATAAATGCGAAAGTCTGTCTGTCTTTCTGTCTGTCTGTCTGTTAAGAAGACCCGGGGTCAAACATAGGCCACTTTTTGACGCAGGCGGAGCTGCCAGAAACAGCTAGTACATATATAAGTTTACGAAGCCTATTCGTGAGCGTCGCGCAATGTTGTTTGAATGTAAGCGTTTGGCCAATAAACCTCTACCTTCAATATTTTTGAATTTTCTTATCAAATGTGGGATGGAGACTTATTAAAACAAATAAATATAATATTTTATATTCGCTTACAATTCAGTGTCAGTACCTCTTCAGAATCTCGTCATTAGACCTTCGTGGAGGGGTGTACAATATGTGAGGAGTATCCTCTGGGATGGCTGGCAGTAAAACGTCGGGTTCGTCGTCACCATCATCAGGGAAATCTCGTTCTGGAAGAGAGAAAACAAAGTTTGGCGATCAGTTTCCCTTTTAAATGGTGGCACATTATGAAATCATAATGTGCCACCATATGTGTGTGATCATAAAAATTATGGTTCTCGCTGGCGTCTAGCGATCCGTCAGAAACCGAAAATTAACACCAGGCTCAGAATTACTAATAGTACTAAAGGGTGTGTACTATTTCATATATGAACCTACTACCTAATTGAGGGAAATGTTCAAGATATTTAAGTCTTTATTAATTTTCTTATATTTCCCGCCAGGCAATGTAACTTTCCATAAATGGTGCAGCAAGCTACAATCCAGTATTAACGTTCATACCGACAGGTGATTCCAGGTAGCTGTCCAGATGAGAACCGGTTACATCTAGTTATTCCTTATTTAGCTGCCTAGTTTCTTAAAGTTCACTGTGCTATTTATGAGCGATTAAAACATTGTTGCATTCGATAGAGCCACAGTATTTTCACCTGTCTCATAGTAAAGGTCGTTCCGTGCTTCGAAAGGAATATTTAGCTGTGGGTCACAGCTGCCATCTAGTACACTTTTAAGGGTGTCTTTCTATGTATCTATGGACGCGTTTGATATTAACAAATCATATTTATTCGTCAACATAACATATTACTGGAGGAAACAGTTTCAACTAAGCTGTTAGGATATTCTTCCTCGCAGCATAGCATAACTCTGGGGGAAAGGCACTCTTACAAAAGCAAGCCAAAAGCAAAGAGATGGTTGATAAACATTACACGAAGGGTATGAAAATTTCGAACATACTTGTATTTTAATTGAATCTATGACTTTAAACGAAAAGCCTAAAACAGAATGAGAATAGATTAAAACATTAATTACTTAAATTATTATTTGCAGAAGGAAGTTTTTGTCAACGATATTTTATCTGGAGACCTCATTAACTTATCACAATGCGTACCCGCTTACACATCGCGTGCACAATCTGTGTGAGGAAATCAAGTACATACATACATTGAAGAACAAGAACTTATATTATTTTGCATGCTTTTCGTCACTAGTTGGTTCATGTAAACTATTGCCGATGGCTCTCACCACGGACCCACTACTAATGATGATGGGCTAGTCCTTGTAACTGTAAATTCCGCTAAGTATCGCCTGAATAATTTAAATATACTTTGAAAACTTGGTTTAACATGGCTACTCTTCAAATCTCTTTGGTTGCCCATAACTTAGGACAAGTTAGAAAAGTGAAAAAGGATGAGAGAGAGAGAGAGAAAGAGATGAGATCCCAAACCACAGTAAGTAAGAACCGCAAGAGGAAGTCTTTGTCTCTTCTTTGTCTTCGACGAAGAGTTTCCTAGTAGCGCTTACGCTTCAGAGACTATGGTACGCTTTTAATCATGTCCTAGATTTGGCGGCACTGGTTATTACAATGGAGCGACTGCCGCCGGACCTCCGTATCTCTTTTTACTGGGAAATCGGATCTGATTTCAAAGTTATTATTTCATGATTTTGTTGGTCTAGTTTCCTTGTAAAGAGGATCACATCGGCAATAAACGATTTATCTATTTTGTATGAAATAATTTATGTAAAATATACCTAACATCGCGTGCACCCGTACGTTTTCACTTATCGACTAACAGTCGCCGTAATCATATGATTGTTTTGATTATATTTCAGACAACACGCAATGGTAATCATAATATTATTATTATTTTGTTTGTAAGCAGTATGACGATTTAAAACATGTCTGGTGTAAATATTTTTCGTAGTATTTCTTGTTCAGGCAAATCTACGGACAATTGGCCTAATCCATAAAATATATAAATACCTAGTAGTAACGTACCAATTAGCTACGATCTTATAATAATTAAAGGTACCTAATTTATGGTCAAAGCATATTTGTTTAATAAACAATAAATCGTACAAATACGAATTGTCGTTCTGGAGTGGTATTTTGAAGTGAGACTGACGCCAAGTCAAACAATTTTTGTTATCGAATGATTTTAATTTGTCATCCGAATCATACATTTTAAAACGGGTGACCCTCGCGCGGGCAGCTTTCTCGCTCAGCGAATAGCCCATCGCTATTCAACGCGGGAATGCTGTCTGCGTGATGGGAACTCTGCCCAGGGGACCTAATTAAGATTATATTTAGTCTTTTGTATTTATTATTTTAAGATAAGATAGATTTAATTTTTATATGTTTAGTTAATTTTTATAGTTTATCAATAACACAATTCAATATTGCCTATTTGACAATGACAGTGGGCTTTATATTTCTATGTCAAAAACAAGTATAATTATTTTTCATATTTTAATAAAAATCTACTTCAAAATAAAAATTACATTGCCTTCTAAAAAGGTCTCCTGATCTTATTTACTAGGAAACTAGCCCAATAGAATCATGATATAATAACTCTTGCACCAAGATGTACAGGGTCGATTGCAAATGTAATCTGATGATGTAAATGATGATATGTTGCAAGGTATTTGCTTCCTAATCATTATGAAAGGAACCTATATTTGAAGGAGTACCTATATAAAGAGAGATAAACGTTTTAGGTCAACTTAATATAGACGTTTTGATTTCTAGGCAGCATCATCAGAAAGGGATTTATTATAGTTCTGTTAGCGGTAAAATCTCTGACAGATTTCTCTAGTTACACTCAACTAGCGTCAAAAAAATTCTAAATCTATGCAACTAGCGATCTGCTCACATTTTAATTATTTTTGCAATTATTTTCTGTTCAGCAACATGTTAATTAAGTATTTATGGAAAAAATAAATTAATGACTTGATGATTTAATAAGAATTCCTGTATTTACTTGTGCCATTAAATTAATACAATGCCACAGCCATTTTGTAATCTTCCATTCTAGAATTATTTATTTTTTTACTCAACAATATAGGACCTTTGATCTTCACTTAAAAATTGTATGTAAGGTAATATACGGATGTGTTTTTTTAATTATTCTCTTATATTTCATGAGAATCCAGCGTGTTTCTCTGAAATACTACGAAATAATTAGTGAAGTGTGTTTTTGAGTATTTTTTGGAAAACCGAATAATTAATATTAATAACCGTTTCCTTGAATTCGGTTTTATTAATATCTTCTTTGTAATAAACTATCTTTCGCACGTGACGTTACTTTCATGTAAAGAAGATTTTACTTCTTTCAAACATACTTACTTATCTTTATTCCGTGGCTGTCTAGAAGTCCTATTTTTGAAAAGTATGATTCACCCAAAACCGGTGAGTCGAATGGTTTTTAATTGAAAAAATCGGTTAGTCGAACGATTATGGAAGTCGTACTGTTCAAAAATAGGGCACCAGTTCCAGATTGCAATCAGCTATTTTTAAGTTTTTATGTTCTAACCTTAGACTAACTAATAAGTGCCTACTTTTATTGATGTATAAATATATACACCGTGAAATTTTAGTCGTTTTGGACCCATCGTCCAGTGACTCCATTCATGCAACCGAACAAATTTCCCCAAGGAACATAGCTCGAAACATGAAGAACAAATTTGGACTTCCTATAGTAAGTTAGATCACGCGATGAGACCTTTGTATGGGAGGTCCAAAAATTTACTCCATATTTCGACCCATGTATCTTGGGGAAAGTTGTTCAGTTGCATGAATGGAGTCACTGGACGATGGGTCCAAAACGACTAGAATTTATATATATATATATATATATATATTGGGCTTTATGGTCAATCGATACCTACTTGTGGTATAAGTAATATGTTCATCCGCACATCATAGAATTTTATAAAATACTAGCTGTTCCCCGCAGCTCCGCCTGCGTCAAAAAGTAGCCTATGTTTGACCCCGGGTTTTCAACTATATTCATACCAAATTTCATCAAAATCCGTTCAGCGGTTTGGCCGTGAAAGCGTAACAGACAGACAGACAGACTTTCGCATTTATAATATTAGTATGGATATACATATAATATTCATATATTTTTCTGTTGATTGCTTCTAAATGACAAATGTTTCCTTAATGTGCAATAAAGAGTTGTGTATCGTACTCTCAGATTACAAAACAAAAGGCAGATAGCGCCGTGCGGAACTCGGAAGTGAGGCCACTTTTTGGATATGTGTGCATGACGGCACTGTAGAAATACGCGCCTTACTGTGTGTGTAATGTTGCCATAATAAGAAAAAAGTTACACTTTTGTATTAATTGGGTTTTCTCCAAGATCTTAAATTGGGTAAGTATACTAATTGACATAATAACAATTGGAGCGTGTTATTGCTGTGTAGTATTAAAAAAACTAATATTACTATTTGCGTGGTGTTGCAGTTTTTTATTATTAAGGTTTACTCGAAGGCCTTAACTTTATACAACGTGTAAAAAAAGAAGCACTAATACTTAAAGAATGTACTCTATTGGTGGTCATTATTTTTAGGAGGCACGCCAAACTTTTGAAAACATTAGGGTTTAGGAGAAAAGTCCATTTCAAGTATAAAAACAAAAAAATTGGATCGCTACCCTAAGGGATCACCTTCACGAGCGAGACAATCGCGACGATTTAATCGTCGTGCCACCTTTTTCTATACATTCCCGTAGCATGTGTCTACACACGGCGATTTTAAATTTAATAAAATAACATATAATATGTTTATAAAGTATAGTATAATAATAAAATAAGAAGCAATGTTAATGTATTAACAACCTTTATTTTGTACCAATTTCTTGAAATATTGCCTTTTGGCATATACATTTGGCATTGGTTTCTAATTTTGCTATGTAATGTAGGCGTATATTCAAGTATTTTTCCATAATAACTTTCATCAAACTGACTTTATGATCGACTCCATAACATAGATGTTCATCTTCCAAATTTTTTAATATTGTTTGATTTCCTATAAAGCTTTTGAGAATTCGTGAAATTATATATTTGAAATCGTTCTCACTTTTAATTAAAATATTTTCTTTTAATATTTTTCGTATAACAGTTTCCGCCGCTTTGCAGACCTCATATGTATCTGTAGAAGGATATGCTAAGCCTCCTTTATCCCTTAAGCTTATCAGTTTATGAAAGTTCAGTTTTTCTGTTGATACCAAACTTGTTATACAGAATTCACATTTGATGACTTTTTTGATGTAGTGAACAACACTGCCAGCGATATATCCAACAATTACTCGACGCATGTCATTAAAAATTGGCACCCCTAAATAGTGCGCCAAATCTGCATCTTCTGGAACGTTTTCTAAAAAATCCATAGAACTAGTCGACTCTTCAGTTTCGTCGGTTTCTTCGTATCTGTGCGATGAACTAGTAGCATTGATGATTTGAGTCGCAGAAGAACATGTCAATATGGCAATGTTTTCCAGAGGAACACAATTTCCAGTTTCAAGGCTCCTGATTTCTAAATGTGTTAACAATTTTCTGTATATGCTCTTAAATTGTTTGACGTTGGGATTATCATTATGACCACCGTGCATCCTAACGCAGCCGAAGAAAATTTCTAGATGGTCCTGGCTTAGTTTGTACGTTGGTAAAAATATTAAACATTTCTCTTTCTCTACTAAACGCTCAAACAGATACTTGAAACTCGATATATTTATTAAAGTTCCACGAAATCCAGGCTTGAATCTTGATTTTACAACTTTCTTATAACAGCGCGTGATAACATATGTGGGTCTACGATCTTTGATGACTTTTAATTTTATTAGATAGTCCCAACTAGTAGTATCAACTATTTTTTCATCTATATTTAAGAATTGTTTTTTTGCTTGTAGTTGATTTCGAATCAATTTAATAACATGGCTGGGGTCCAAAAAACAAGCTACTTCATTACCATCTGACGGGTGTGGAAAAATAGTTTTCATTTCTGAAGTATCAGTTATGTTGCAACCAAGAAGTTCCATTGCTGTAAAATTAGTAGCATGTCCGTCAAATGTCAGTGAGACAACTTTTACTCCAGCTTCGTAACATTTCATAAGGCACAGTTTTGTTAAGTTTGACTTTTGTTCCCCGGTCAAATTATTTGTCAAAAAGTATCCTAAAGGTATCTTAAACCGTTGATTAATTCCAACTAACATAAAAACAAAAGCTTGAGATGCTAACGTACTAGATTCTGAAATTTCATCACCCATATCGACAACGCCTATATTACGTTTCCCATCCCAGATTTTCTGTTGACGCAATGCCATCTCGTCAAACATCAGTGCACAAATAATTTTATGCGGAGAAGCTAGTGACATTTTTTGTAAAGCCGAAAAAGCTTCCTGTGTAAATCCTGGTTGACTTTTAACATGGGTATACCATTTTGCCAATGTTTTGGGATGAGGCAGACAACTATTGAAGGCTTTTCTGACGTATTCATATCCCTTTGGGGAATAAAAATTTAAAGTTAAGCAAAATTTTCTTATAGCAGGCGAATATTTCAGTTTTTTCTTGCCGCAACTACGCAAATATAAATTATGAAACAAGTCAGTTGCTACTAAATTTTCACTCAGTAAATTATGACAGTCTGCACCAACGAAATTTTTATCCTTCAATTCCTTTAAAATGTTTTTAAGCGATGTATTCCTTTTTTTAAGACGATTAACTTTTTGTCTCAACGTTTTTAACTTCCTATTGGAAGAAACTCTTAGAGACTGTAGTTTCGTTATCTTTTTTTTCAAGCAAACTTTTCGAGGCGTATCAAATAACGAGTCTAGATCTGGGACTTTGGAATTGGATCTATTAGATGATTCAGGTAGTTTATTTGCTAACGTTGCATTCGGTGATGTAGAAGTACTTTGACAAACTTCGTTAACCTGACATCTCGATAAATCTTCAGAGGTCAGGCCCAAGGGCGGTGGCGGTGATATTGACGTCTCGTACAAGTTCAATTTTGGAATTGATTCTTTTTTAATCAATCGGCGGCCTTTGGAAGTGAAATAGGCGTCGTTCTCGTGAAAATGAGAGGAACAGATAACACAAAATTTTGATGGTACCCAGTTTGGATCTTGTCGACTTTCGCGTACTACGGCAGTCCATTCTTCCCGTAACATAGGATCTGCCGGAAACCTGCAACAAAAATCGTGATGAGCATCAATATGCTATTTTTCTACGTCAGAAATATGCAGATTATTTTGTCTTAATTAACTAATCAAAAGTCGTGAAAGAATATTACCCACATATATTTTTGTATTGCAAATTAAGAGGTAATAAGGACTCGGACTCAGAACCCCAAGAAACTCGAAGGAACCCGAAAGAACCCGAAGGAACCAGAAAAATTCAATTAGTTAACCAAATTTTACCCAACACTTAATAATATGCCTTAAAATTTTACACTTAATGAATGACACAAGGCAAAGTAAACTAAACAACTATAAAAAAAATTATAGTCTTCAAACCATATTAAAAATTCGTATCAATTGACTCCGAAATTCGGGTTATATGAGTCCTCCATATTTGGTACACTTTTATTTTAGCATTCAAATATTTTGTCAGCAAGTATTTACTACAAAATGTATTATATTCAAAAATATTAATGATATAAAATATAATAGGTACTTTTCTACCTCATCATATTTTTTCCTTAATTCTTATTTCAAGAAAATTTGTACAATTTTGGTGGTTTGGAAGCTGGCAACATTACGCTTCCGCGTTGAGGTTTTGTGTCACAATTCATTAGTAACAAGTATAATAGAAAAATAATATCAAAACGGTGAAAATATTCTCACTTACTTGTGCAAGGATACTCCATCTTCTTTTTTTTGTTTTTGGGAACAATTTTTGCAATGTTTAAAGACACACGAAGGCATATTTTTGTTAAAAAACACACAACGCAAAGGACGTACTCAACGCGCGATGCTCCGTTTCGTACTGATATCGAGTTTGTATTCGCTATTCATTTTGTATTCGGTTTGGAGGCCTCAGTCCCGTATTGCGAGCGCTCTATCTGCCTTTTGTTTTGTAATCTGAGATCGTACTGTATATTTATTTTAATTGTGCCGCACACATAGATTTAATTAATAATGACTCTAACAACTACAGCTAGAGAGGATGTGGTCTATTCTTAAATCGGAGGCCACATACTGGGTTCAATGATTTCATTATCAATGTGTGAGTAAAACTTTTTTATCGAATACTACCCGAACAGGTATATATAGACATAATAAACAAATACAAAGTCCAAATGGTCAGCAGATATCACGAAGGTCGAGACAAAACCGGATTTTATACGAAAAATCAGACATTTTACACATGTTATCATACTGTTACCAACAGAGGAAGATCTATGAAAGAAAAATATAAAGATTTTCTGTTGATACAATTTAATGTTTTTAAATCCATTAATAATTAATTAATTTATTAAACGCTTTAAATCCAAGAAACAATTTGTTGTTTTTTTTTTTGTATCAGCTATCAGCGATTTTATGTTACGCTATAAGCAGATTTGATGATAGAATGCAGTTACAAATGGAGAACAATAAGGAAACCATATTTTTAATCTAGTTTTTACATTCGCATAAAAGCTTTTCAAAAATACGAACAATTAATTTAAAAGATGAGGTAGCCGGAATATTGACCCGAGAGACCGAAAAATATCCAATATAATTTATCTTTCAGTGAAAATTACAACCCAGGATAGACAATTCTAGATCACCACATATAGACTGACAGCAATCTGTATCTGTTAACGAGGAGTCCTGATCCAAAGGCAACCATAAGACTAGAAAGATGGGCGATGAAAAATGGAGATTCTTTAAATCCCGAATGGGAATAGAATAAGCAATATATATAAAAGGCTACTTGACTGTGTTCACATTTTGACAATATTTTTGTAACGAACAATCCAACAAATTTGTAATTATTTATAAGCAGTAAAGTAGAGAAGAAAAGTGGGAGCGTGGTGGGGACGGCTTGTGCTATCTCCTTTGTATGCACGAAATCAAGTGGCAGTGCCCGTCAGTGCCGTTACTTCACCACTAAGTGCGTCCTTTTCTTGTTTCTCGACAGTTTTCCCTTTCATAGGTTTTCAAAGGCTTGCAAATTCTTTCTGATTTCGAATTTGGGTACTCCAATGTTGGGTATGTAATAAAAAATATTGAGTAGAATAGCCTATTTTCTAAGGAATTAGAGAAGATTACCTACAAGGATACATTACCTTGGTCTACATCCCATTAATACTGTTTCTTACATAGTTTGAATATATTTAAGCTACTCGAATTGCGCTTGCGCATCCGTCTCGGGAGTCAGCTAGCCCATTTTGTGTTGGAAAGATGGTAATACAAACGTTATGTATTCTGATAGTGGTCTGTAATTCTAGCC
The DNA here is from genome assembly GCA_947363495.1 of Euzophera pinguis. Classification (NCBI taxonomy): domain Eukaryota; kingdom Metazoa; phylum Arthropoda; class Insecta; order Lepidoptera; family Pyralidae; genus Euzophera; species Euzophera pinguis. The sequence continues at coordinate 1,166,936 of OX376166.1, forward strand.
TTTGCTTTCGGAGCTACAGTGGTAATTTCTGTGAACAGTAGACTTCGCAAACATCCTCCAAATACTAAATGTATTCATACAACGCTACTAAAACAATACCTCTTTACTCATCTTTTGCTAGTAATTTTTTCACAATACCTGTGGGAAACCCAACATACAATGTAGCCACAAAATATGTTTGAAATCAGTTTATAATGCTATAGCCAACTTACTCTTTTTCCCCTCATTCTTGCCCCGAGGAAAAACAGCTCGACAAAAAAAAAGGAACACGTGTGCCAAGTATCGTAAGCATAAATGTAACCCAAATACCATAAAAGTGAATTATAAATGTGACCATAAATGTGACCTCTAGACCGGAAGAAATTTCCATAAGGAAAATTAGTCTCGGGATTGAGAATAAAAATATTTTATTGATTTATGTAATTCAGTAAATCTTTTGAAGAATCGATCGACAAGCAAAGGAGAAAATTCGCTTATAAATTAAAGAAAAATGTAATATATCACAAAGATTTGCTAGCCGATAATTACTTAAATTTAAAAATTATGTCATGGATACTACGAATTTAAAGAATCAAGATAACATCATACATTTATGTATGCCCACAAAAATAAATGAAATATTTAAACAAAATGACTATTGAAATAAAGATGGCAGAAGGAGGCCTAAATAAATAGTTAATACAGGACAGTTTTCATTTGACATGATTATTTACATAAAATAAAACTATTTGATAACCTTGTATGTACTGGCGGAAAATAGTGATTATTTCTGACCTTGGGTTAATTGCTATAAAACAGAACAGCTGTTACAGCTATGTTTATAGGAAAGCTGACAGAAACTACGCGTATCTGAAGCCCTATTTTTGAAATGTATTTATCTAACAAAAATCATTCTTTATAGAACAAAACTCCTACGATAACGAACGAAAATTATTCAATGTCAAACAAAAAATTTTTCGACTCGCCGAATTTGCATAAATCACACTTTAAAAAAAAAAAAAAAAATCCGCTGCTGACGTGCTGACTGCTGAAGTAGGCAGTGTCTTAAAACTTCTGAGATCGGCGTGTACCTAAAATAGGTAACTAAACTTCGATTCGGAAAACGGTGACGACTGAAGATGAAGGATTGAGATAGTGTAAACTTAATTTGATTAACTCGACGTGATTAAGTGATGTTAATATACTAAATTGAAAATACTTACATAATTTAATTTTAGAGAAATAAGTGAGGTTGGTAGATAATGTTCATAACAAGTCAACCAATTGTTATAAGTAGAAATTTTTAATACTTACAATAAAGTTTAAATGAATATATACATTGTGGCATCCCGTGAATTATTCCTGTAGGATACATTGTCAATCAACCATGTACACCCTGGTGTCAGCGTTTATCACTTTTACTAGAATAGTTAGATGGGAAATTTCAAATTGCCACATTTATACTCTTGTTAATGGTATAATTGAGGTTAGCTTCGTTAGTTAATTGGGACAGGATAATTTACATGCATTGTCTGATCTGAATGTTAACAACATTGTTTTATAACCTAAGCTCTGTAAGTAGGGCAGGCGGAATTTTAATAATTTTGTGCGTCCTCATGTCCTTTATTATTTATTCTGTGGCCATATTTGTTTTTTTTTTATTTAGGTATTATTTTGTAGCAATACGAAGGCGAATGTGTTGCTATTTTGTATTTATTAAATAATTCTGAATAATCATAAAGGTCGCAGGCAAATGATGGATGCAGGCTGCTGCCAACCGATCACTTTGGAAATCATTAGAAGACGCCTATATTCAGCAGTGGACTGACTGCGGCTGAAATGATGATGAAGATGAATCATAATACCAAAAACCAATCGCTTTGCCCAGCAGTGGGATACGACATCTTTAGACTAGAAAATAAATCAAGCAAGATTCATAAATGGCAACTACAAAAAACATAAAATATATCATGTATTGGCAAACGCAGCGTGAAATCCACCTTCCAATCCGGAAACCTTATAGAAAGAGTCGAAGCGGGCCGCCTAAAACTGGAAAAGATCCCTGCATGGAATAAGTCCGCCATTCTATAGTGTTATCTCTATATCTGTACTACTCATCTTCGCGCCTTCCAGGTTGCAGCCTTTTTCTTTGATCTCATTAACTGTGTTTTGTTTATTAAAATATATTAGAAACAAAATCTGCCGAATTGGAAATCGCAAAATAGTTACAGAATTTGTTTTGTGAAAATCTTAAATTTGTACATAACACTGCGTAAACATACATAATTATAAAAGATACACAGTATGTACCTTATGTTTGGTATAGAAGGTATAGATAAAATACTTGTATTGATGTTTTTATAATATAAATAAGGAAATTAGTGTCACGTTATCAGTTCTACTGTGACACCTAACCCAAATAATATTTTTTTACTGAATCTACTTAAATCCCGTCACATGGTAATCTTATCAGGGAAAAGGTCTGTGTACTCTATTTGGGATGCTCATATCTTTATATCTAACTAGCTTTTTCCCGCAGCTTCGCCTTCGTCAAAAATTAACCTATGTTTGACATACAGACAGATAGACGGGCAGACAAGCAGGAAGACAAACAGACAGACAGACTTTCGCATTTATAATATTAGTATGGATATATTTTATACTTATATTGTTTATTGCTTAGCCGAAGGATCGAAACCGGTACTTTAAAACCAGGCTATATAGCCAGGATAATAGAACTAGACTTTATTCTAAAAGCCTTAAAAAGGGTGTTTAAGCCTGGTTGAGACCGGTATTTATGGGTTAATATTTGTAAGGTCAGAAAAGGTGAGCTGGTTGATAATTTTAACCGGATTTTCGAACCAGCACTATCTACCACTATCCATTGTATCTTTTTAGGTAATGAAGTTAGAAATAAATAAAAGCCGCACTCATGGTCATTTATTCTTCCTAGCATGCTTTCCTAGTTGCGTCCTTAAATAAAAAAATAAAAATTGTTAATTTTCAGATAAGCGAGATCCATAGTCTTGTTAGTACAACTTAACCTATGTTAGTACGTTTGATAATTAGAAGAAAATAATAAAAAAACAAAGAATGTGATTACATAAAGGGTGTTTTCACAACACCCTCCTTACAAGACAGGCCCACAGCGGGGACGTAAATCTATCGGCTTAGGATACGCTGTAAGTCCATAGATTAAAAACTGGTCTCGAGACCAATTATTAATCTAAGTGTCAGTCATTGTCATAGATTTGTCGGCATTAATAATTACGGCAGCGAATTTAATCCTGCTATCCCCTTTCATCAACTAAAAAACTAGAAACGTCTGAACACCGAATTAATAGGCACAATGAAATAAAAATACTTGTTATTAACGCAAGACGTTATAATTATATTTCATTTAAATCTAGAAATAAAATATCTATGAAATTAATAATGAAAAAAAATATTACCTCTCCCGCTGTGCAATCTTGGCGCCAATTTCTTCCTGCCGGCACTACTACTAACACTAGCTTCTATCCTTTTTTTATGAATCACTGTAAAAACCGCAAAACATACGAGCAGTGCAGTGTACACAGCATAACAATTATTTTCTAAAGTCCAAACAGCTATCGAAATCACATTCATTTTGTATCGATTATAACTCGCGTGTTAACACGATGAAAAAAAATATCGAAACGTGCACCTCACGTGAAGGCAGACGACGCACTATACGTATTGTTTTTACTGAGCGTTTTATACCATACGCTATAATGTCTTTTAATCGATAATAAACCATATCGAGATATTAATACAGTATATTTTCTAAATGTATGTCGTATTGGCAATGTTATTCTTGCTGGCAGACTTTTTGTGAGGACAACCTTGGACTCAGAAAATTGTAGCAAAAAAATAAAAAAAACCGATGTACTAATATATGACGGAGAAACGGATTTTGATAAATGAAGCTTTGATGATTGCTAAAAGTATGAGGCTACTTATTCCTGTAATGCATGTGGTCATTATTTATTCTTCGTCACAAGGTACATGACCTTTGCGTAGTTAAACACATGGTGTGACCATGCGACCAAATAGCATGCATCATGACAAAGGGAGATATAAAAAATAAGTAGGTGTAATGGGGGAGCGTTTGACGAGAGTGATGAACTGATGAGCGTAGAGGAAGCGGGGGAGGTCTGTAAGGGTCGTAGCAAGTGGAAATCCGTAGTCTTTGTCTACCGCTACGGTAAACATCGACCTGGTTTCTTTTGGAATTATTAAAAAGTAAAAAACAATAAAAAACAAGCGTGATTTTAATTAAAATTATGTAATGTATATGTAGTGTGATCATGAGATTTAGACAATAATATACTTACCTGTGTAGGCTATAATTTACTTTGAAAAAATATGGTTACTATCTGCATTAAATTTTTTTTTCTTGAATTGAAACTTATAAAAAAATCTAGAATATATAATGCGACCAAGGATATCAAGCCCTTTCCTAGGAAGCAGTTTCGTAACCTATCTCGCCTTTTAACTAACATTTAGTGATGAAATATTCTTTGAAAGTTCGTTGACATTATCGATGATTTAAATTTAGGTTAGACATAAAACTAAAATGTTAGTTTAAAATCGCTTAATTGGTCCTTCTCTTTTTAGTTCTCAGGTACGACTAGCAGAGAACGCCTTAAGGCCCTAAGTCCACCTTTTGTATTTTGTTGTATAAAGTGCAATATGGATGGAAATAAAGAAATTGCCTGAACACTAAGAATATTTACAGCCATTAGCATTGGAGAAGAAAAAGCCAGAGAAGCAGATCCTGGTATTAAATAAACACATTTGAGAAGTTATTCATTCATATCGAGTGGGTTACATTCTCGACCCTGTACACTCTGGAGAATTGAGAGAGAAAAGCTTAACGTGCCTTCTAAGTAAACTAATTAAGCCTTATCGTACCTTTGAGCTGGGTACAATCAGGGACGGCATTTTTGATTGATTGAAGTATTTTGTACAATTATTATGAACAAATAAATTACCTGGAGCTAATCGAAGGTTGTACCGCCATCTTTCGATCATTGAAGGTATTAATAAGTATCAAGTTGGCATAACATCGATATACTGACTCGGCAAAATCATACTGCTTTGATGCAATCCTTCTCGAAGTGGAAATTGCAATTATGATTCTGTAGGCGAAGCGTCGATGTTGTAGTACATTAGTATTACGATAGATGGCATTACTAGATAAGTATGGAAAACTTATATTGTTTATGTCACCAGCACCAATAAAAGAGACGATTCATTATAGATTCAATTCCTGAGAGGCAATACAAAATGCCTTTGAAGAAGTTTTTGCTTATATCATAATCATCATATCATAAATCTCAACTGCAGGCGACAAATGCATGTGACAAAATATGAACAAAAACTCTATTCACGTTAGGTAAGTCGTTATTATAAATAAATTAATTTCTTGTTAAAATTGCATTTACATTGTCGCCCATAGAATGGCGTTGGGTAAATATATGAGATACAACTGAGATCTATGTTGGCGGAATATCTTTTCAAAAACAGTATCAAATAAAACATGCCTGATAGGAGAGGCAATCCCAAAAAGTGTTGGCTTAACGTCACAGCAGAGGATAGGTACCTTTGCAAATGGTTCACAGCAAGTATGCTGAAGATCGGACGAAGTAAAGAAACATTGTGCTCCAAAATTATCAATTAAGGACGCAATTGGAAACGCAATGAGATAAAGAGAGGGAAAAATCGTCAATATGTTTTGCAAAGTTCGCATTACATCAAAATTTGCTGTAATGCGAAGAGTAAAGCAAAAAGCTCTCCGTAATTTTCAGTTGAGTCCAGCATTTGAATATTAGTTTTCTGTAAAGATTAAAATTATTGATTCAAAACAATTGCACAAAATGTTTATAAATCAATCAGAAATGCCGCCCCTGATTGTACCCGGCTCAAAGGTTCCCATATTTGCAGCACTGTTTGGAAAGTATTTCATCTCGTAGTCCTGCTAGATATACAATGAATTAACTAATTTGAAAAGGAAATTAATCTATAACCACAAGACACGAATTGCTTTATGTTAATACGGTCAACGCCGATTACCGGACAAACAATCAATTTTCTTTTGTCCTTTCGGGTCATGTCTTATTGTCTGACATATAACAGTAGTTCAAGACGTGAATTTATGTTATCAATGATGACGTCTGCTATGAAACGTAGTCCTCTACTCAAGGGTCACTCAAGGCGCTAAGAGGGCTATGGCTGCTATGTATGCTTCCTGTAAGATCATCATCATAATCATTTCAGTCGCAGTCCGCTGCTAGACATAGGATCCCGTAGGATGTAGATACGCAATCATCAACACAATATACTTTTTTAGGCAGCTCAAATAAATTTACGTCAGTCGCGCTGTTATGTAGATTTCTAGTTGCTCAGTCAGTAATTTTGTCATCCAAACTCTTGTCACTTAAAATTTGGATGAACAGTCACTCGTTTAATTACTATCTTTTTTAATATATACGTAGATGTTTCTGCGTATACAAAACCTAGGCCTAGGTCATTCGTCGTGAATTTCGACATAAATGTTAGACAATCCTTGACACTGTTATTTGCTTTGACACTTTACTTTTAAGCCGTCTGATGGATATTTATTTCCGTCACAAGCACATCTTAGGCACAAAATAGGTAAGACTTGAAAATCTTAAGCGGCTGTAGCCGCACTCACCGAACTCAAATAAAAATTCTCCTTTAGAGGGAGAAATTTTCTCCCTCTAAAGGAGAATTCACTCTCTCATACATAAGCAATACATAAGTATGGATTTAAATATTCTTTATTATAGGGAGAATTTTTATATTTCAGTTAAACGAATTTGCTTAAATTGACTAAGCAAAAGACTACAGTGCGGCGTGGCGGTTAGGGCTCTGAATCCATATTGGGAAACAACGATCAAAACATCATCATCATTTCAGCCGCAGTCAGTCAAACTTATGTAATTTATGACTTATGTAATTTTTGAAATGATTTCTAAAATTACCGCTTGGAGCCGTCAAAACACTTGGCACTACTTAACAGTAGTTCTTCAGAGCAGATAAATGTCATTTCAACCATTGGTCCCTTACTTTATCATTATCATCAGCTTTCCATAACTCACTGCTAAGCATAAGCTTACTTGTCTACGCCAACCATCTCTAACCTTAACCATCGCAATCCAGTTGTTGCCAGCTATTTTCCTGATATCGTCGACTCACCTAGTAGCTGGATGTCTAATACTTCGTCTTCCGTTTCTTGGGTACTACTCCGTTATAGTCGGAGGAAAACATAACCTTAAGGATGTCCTTCACTCAAACTCATTGGAGAGCGCCTCAAGGAAGTCCTCGAACTTTCCTTGTAAACTCCAATGAGGAAACACACAACAAACAATCTGAAGCACAAAAATTGAAAAATATAAAATAATATAGTAAAAAATAAACAAAGTAAGTAGCTAACTAGGTAAAAAGTGGCAAACACCTGATTTATAACCACTTTTAAGGCCGTCTCAAGGTACCTCTCGATCAAACTTTTATTTGACAGTTCGATAATCACCTCCAATGAGAAATCTCCTTAAGTCAAGGAAGCTAGTGACGACTAATCATACCAATGAGTTTGAGTACGGTTGAGTCGAGTTTGAGGAAACATTTGAGAATATGGATGTTAGTCTAGAAATATGCCAATTAGGACATAGGGTAATAATGATTTTATTTATAAAAGATAAATTCGTTTAAAAATGTACCAACAAAGACTCCCCTGAGTTAAAAAAAGGGAAAAATGGAGTTTCTATGAGTACCCGTAATCGACGAGCGTGTAGGAGGAAAGTGATGAGCGTAGAGGAAGCGAGGAAGGTCTGTAAGGATCGTAGCTAATGGAAATTCGTAGTCTCTGTCTACCCCTAACAGGCATAATGATGTTTACGTATGTACCAACAACTTTGTTGCACGAGTATCTGTGGTTAAATAATTAATTATACTTACAATCCTTTTAAATCGCTGTTCTAAGTATTGTTTGCGTGAGTGTCTTGAGAATTAACCTCGTAAGTCGAACTTTGAAAACCACTGAGATACGTAAATACCTACGTCAAAGGATTTCGTTAGTCGAGCGCGACCCGCGTATCCGTAGCGAATGCGCGTGTCAGGCGACGACGTCATGCGACCACTATTTGGATTGGTCGCCATTTTAGTGGCATTTTCTATCTTGAGCTCCTCCATGCTTCGGCAGGCACGTGAAGCCGTTGGTCCCGGTTGTTATCGATAGATAGCAGTCGTGAGGCTGTGTCAGATGCCTTAGGGCAGCCTGAAAAATTCTGTCAGTGTTGGCTACTAACACACATCAGGTCATGTTCCTGTTGGTCTTGTTTCCCTGGAAAAAAGGGTTACGGCGGTCAGACGGCAATCGCTCCATTGTAATTACCAGTTCCGCCAAATCTAGGACCATGACTTACAGCGTACCATAGGCTCCGAAGCGTAAGCTAACGATGCAACTAGGAATACACGCTAGGATGATGATGACATAAGTATCTACGTCACAAGTACTTTTTAATGAAACGAAATAAAAAAGACTAAAAACAAAGAATATGGCTGCCATATATCGTAAGGAACGGAACAAACATATTTCCCCACAAAAGCAAAATTGGCCAGTCTTGAAATGGAGACTTTCGCTCGCTCAGTTAATAAAATCGGTTCCCTGTAGCATCGAATAAAATTTGCTGGCAGCATTTGATCATTGAATAGCTAAACCAACTCGCTGATTGAGGAAAATGTTAGCTCTTCGGTCTCTCGTAGCATAAAGCTTCTTAGAAAGAGGCTTATTAAGTACTGAATGAAGCTGTGTTCATAAAATAATTCATATCCATACCGTATAATATACAGGCTCCAGAGGGATCGCTGTGCTGACAGCGGACAGGTCTTGCCGACCTGCGCGACCGAGCTCGTGACATCTCTGGTGTTGCAGGCGTTCATAGTCTACGGTAACAACTGACCATCAGGTGGGCCGTACGCCTGTTTGCCTACTTAGTTGCATAAAAAATAATAATAATAAGCGCGAAAGTCTGTCTGTCTGTTACGCTTTCACGGCCAAACCGCTGATTTGGTATGAATATAGTTGAAGACCCGGGGTCAAATATAGGCAATTTTTGACGCAGGCGGAGCTGCAGGAATCAGCTAGTAATAAATAAATAAACAAAAGGATACTTGTACATTTGACATTTTAATTCAAAAGTTTCAAATATCGATTTATCTTAACTTAAACAAACTGGTATTTTAGAGATCTAACTTAAAACATAAAATTACAAAATTACATGCGTATTAAACATTTATATTTCTGACGTTTTAATCGTGTGACAAATGCCTGTAATTTTATGGCTTAAATATGTAGTTAAAAAGTTAATAAATTTAGATTTTTTTAGCCTTAACAATGTCTTCCAAACTTCTGCCATACTAAGATTGGATATTAGATATTGTCTGTCAGATATCCAACTCCAAAGAAATTATGTATGTGTTATTTTATGTTAACATTTTACAGTCTGGTCAATATGTGAAAATCGACAATTAAAAAAAAATGTCTACTTAAATGCAACTTTTTAATTAATTTAAATATATTTTATTTACTAACTAATTCCCGTTACCTTTTGCAGCACACAAGAAAGCAATGAGAATTTCAGGCATAAAATCATTATAATGAGTACTATCCATTAAAAATCTTAATTAAAAGTATCAAAAGTATGTGTCGAATAGATAAGTTAAAGTTCTTTAAGTTCATCAGGGTCATTGAGTAGTTGTTTAAATATGATTTAGGGTGACATACACATCAGTGTTTGATCGGATTGCGCGCGCGCACGTACTCGGAGTACCTATATCGGTCGTTTGCCTGTCTGTCTGTGTTTTGTGTTTTTGTGTTTGAAAGGTAATTTTTATGAAATAATATTTATTTTATTTTAAGTTAGTGTTAAGTTAATATTAAGAATGGGGGCTAGATGAAATAAAAATAAATAAATTAAGAGACTTAAATTAAATTTTAGAAAAATTTTGAAAAGTAAAACACGCGATAAAAAAATTAAGTTTTGTAATTGTACTGTATTATGCTACAAAAAAAAAAACTAACACTAAAACAGTACTTGAAACAGTCTTCGCCAACTAGTAAAGGTTTAGATTAGCCTGTTAAAATCCTTGTTTTTTAATCTACGAAATTGCTCAGCTGCGCTTGCTATCCCAGTTTACTCCCGGATGTTCCTCAGCTATGACTTTCTTCCTTTCATTTCTCTCATTTCAGCAACTTTACCCATCATGAGATGCAAGAGTATCGTTGATGACAAAGAAAATTACCTATATAAGACTTAAATAAGCTAAGTTCACGTCGACCGATTAACGCTTTCGCAGACTGTGAAGGAAATAACAATGGCACTCAATTGTTATCTACGTCGAGAGGTGTTACTGCCAGCGAAAGTGTTAATCCCAAAAGCGGTTCCAGAAAGCGATATCAGATAAATTGGACCTGTCTATGTACAATTGAAGAAGTGTATCATACAAATAAATAATTAGATTGCTTGATTGATTAAAAAAAGAAAATAGCTGGTAAATGCTTAGGACAGATATGGTTGGCGCAGACAGGGGGAGGCTTATGTCCAGCAGTGGGTTATGGAAAGCTGATGACGATAATGCGACCGTCTGCAGATGTAACCGAAAAGGCACCAAGATGACAGAAGTAGGACCTAAACACTCAAAACACTTAAGCAAAAACTGGCTATAGTAAAATTTTACATTTTTTTTTATTAATCGCGATAGTTTAATTTCATTTTGGATTTTTCTATTCTATATTCCAGTATTCGACTAACAATGAATGACTAATTACTTTCTGAACCCGTAAACAACTTTATCTGAATAAACAAAATGTTATTAGCATTATTAATAACAAATAATGATTGTCTTGCTCCAAAAAGAAATTTTAATTTTAGTAATTTGTTTTGTCTTTACAATTATATACGTTATTATCTAAGCATGTTTTCCAGGTACAACACTCAGATCAGGGGTGCGATTGTTAAAAAATGTCCGACGTTCAGTAGTCAGCTGCCATTTTTTTGAGAAATTCTAATTTCTGCTTTATTGTTAGATGCGCTAGAATCAATACCCCAAGAGCCCGGGGCATCGATTCTGACGCTTTTTGACATAAAGTCGAATTCGAGATTCTTTTTCCTAGCTTCAAGATGTTGTGTCCCACTGCTGCTCCCATTTCGTCTCCATTCGTCTCTCATTAGAGCTTCATGCATCAAATCCGGATGGAAACTGTCCAAGTTGTCGCGCCATTTTCTCCTTGGTCTTCCTCTACCTCGACGACCGTCCGGTATTCAAAGGGGAGCCAATCTCCCATCTACACATACAAACTTTCGCGTTTTTAATGTAAGGAAGACTCTCTAAATCTTACTTTAAGTATTTTACACCTAATTGTCAATCGACCATGCACACCCAAATAAAAATAAAATAAAGAGTAGTTGTAACTTCTTGTAGAGAGTTCTTGTAACTTCGAGAACAACTAGTAAAATTATCGGTCCTACGACAATGTTGATGTTTTAAAAAAAACAAATATTTTTAAGTAATCTTAATCTGTACGTAATAAATATTTTAAGCTATTACTAAGTAACTAAAGAGAGAAAAAAAACCCGGCCAATTGCGAATCGGACGAGGTATCGCGTTCACGAGGAAAGGGGTAGTAAGTTTAAAATTATTAAAAGTATTTTTATGTTATGATGTAACTAAAAATTTACGGTTTTCGCAATTTTTCCTTTATCTGTGTTATAAGACGTTGCTTCGTACCGAATTTAAAGATTCTGAGTTCACGGGAAGTACCCGGTTTTGATTCCCTTGCGAGTGTCGAAAATTTGCGGAAATTTGCGGCATAAACGGCTGTATCTTTTGATTGCGTTAGCTTAGAAGTTAGATTTTTTCATAGCTCCAAGGGATAGTAGATCTGAGTATTTGATATAAATTCCAGCTTAATACCTCTACGCGTTCCTGAGAAAAAGGGTCTTGACAGACAGCCAGACGTACTAATGGAGAACGAAGTGATTCTATAAGGGTTCCGTTTGTTCCCTAAAACAAGAAAACACTAATTACTAATTCAGACATTAAACTTATTGACTGATAGAGCTGTAATGTTTATTTAAAATAAATGCAATTATGCTAATTTTATAGAATTACAATAATGAATGAGGTGCCATTTGTGGTCTTATCAGGGATGGAGACTGACCCGTGTTATATATAAAAAAAAAACAAATTAAACTTTAGTATACTTGTAGATAAGCTTTTGTACTGAAGTAGGTGTATCGAAATAAATTTAATGCCTAATAAATAGTGAGGTGCGGTATCTGTTTCGAGTGGGAGGGTGTGAGTGTCCGTCATGGAGCAATTACAAAGGTTTTGTAAGAAAGTATTTGTGCGGGGTGCTTGGTTTCGGCTGTTGCTCCAACCATGTAGCACGAGCAATGACAAGCTCCGCCCACTTGTATGTCGGCAAGGCGCCAATGATAACATCACTGCGCCATTTCAAACGGCATCACCCTTTTTGTAATTGCTCCATGGTCAGTACTGTACGTTAGTACTATTAATATAATTCGGTGCCCACATGGTGTCCAATGTAGTGTTTTTTTTTTATTATACAAATAAGTAGGCAAACAGGCGTACGGCCCACCTGAAAATGACTACCTGAGTGTAATTTCACTGACGTATAGGTAGGTAGTATTAGTAAATGACAGGCCGCGGAACAAAACATTATGATTTAGCTCTGCCCTTTGGTGTCAAAGGAAGCAATTACGCAAAGCGATCATACATTAGATAAACATGTAAGAATTATAATTAATTATTTACCCTGATTTTTCCATGCAAAATTGAATTGGGTATTTACCCCGCGTTCAGATTTTTTTTTTTTGGGAATTTCATTTTATTGTCCTATTTATTTTATTTTTATATATTTTGTTTTTATTATTTCATTTGGAATACTTTTATCTGAAAGACTCAAATCAGCCTAAATCCTAGGGCCAGCTGTAACTTTGCACGATACACAGATAGAGATAACTCTGACACCAGGGCGTTTCAGGTAACTCACTCGATATGAATGAATGAACAGAGAGAGAGAGAAATACTAATGTCTTGCGGGGATAACTTGGAATCTCTTTTTTATTAGTAGTTTTAGGGTTCCCTACCTAAAGAGTGAAACGGGATCCTAATATTACTTAGAATCCGCTATCCGCCTGTTCATCTGTCACCAGACCATGCTATATATCTCATGAACCTTTAATATTTATATATACCATATTTGAAATGTTCACATATAATGTACCTACCTATATTTATGTTGCCGCTGTAACAGCAATACTAAAAAAAGAATAAAATAAATATTTAAGGGGGCTTCTATTCAATCAATTTGACTTTTTTTTGCGGGTTTTATAGATAATTATTTTCTGCCGATTTTCTGCCGAGTATCTTATGTTTGACCCCGGGTCTTCAACTATATTCATACCAAATTTCATCAAAATCCGTTTAGCGTAACAGACAGACTTTCGCATTTATAATATTAGTATGAAAGTATACCCATCGTGCGCGAGAATCCGATTTGCACTTGACTGGTTTTATTAATTGTAATTTTTCTTTTCAAATTTGATTAAAAACGGTAAGCTGAACATTTCTTCTCCAGAGACAGATCCAACAGCACACCATGGTCGTGGGGACCAAGATGACCTTGCAGCATGTGCCGAGCAAGGGTCGGATTTCCATCATGAAGATACAGAACTTTACCGTGCAGAAGCGAAGTGAGTTACCTAGATTACTTCTCCTCTCATCTCCTATTTCCTCAACTTTATTTTCCTTTCTACCCTAAGCTGGCTGATGGAGATTGCATTATGCGTCCGCCTTTGTATTCATTTACTCAAAAATACAATAGCGATAGTATTTTAACATGACTACTCTATGTAAATGGTGCTGTAAAGTGTTAATTCATTACTTTCTTGCTTACTGCTAAAGGCTTGTGATTTTGCTGAAGGTCAGAAAAATCACATTGTAACTAAGTTTTTCTTCTCCGAAGTCATTTTCTTCTCCGAAGTCATTTTCTTCTCCGAAGTCATTTTCTTCTCCGAAGTCATTTTCTTCTCCGAAGTCATTTTCTTCTCAGAAGTCATTTTCTTCTCAGAAGTCATTTTCTTCATAGCTAAGGATCTGGATTGTCATAATCTAATAAAGTTCCCGACAGATTGATTCAGTGCCTCTTTGGTGATGTAATTCATACTGATGAAAGATTTACTGCTGCATGTGGTAGACGCAACCTTGTGGGGCAACAGAAGGCACGGTACCATGAAGAAGAAGATAGAGGGCAGCAATTGCAGCAGCAATACGACGATATTGCGTCATTTCTGGGCTTATACCCAACGTCGTTATATTGTTGGTCATGGTTCGACCCCAGGTGGTTAGCGGGACATCCCCTTTCTTCTTTGTAACATACAAAATTGTATGTATAAATAAGATACCTGGTGAAGAAGAGTCTCGGAAAGTCCTATAAGGACCGTAGACACTAACGCGAATTCCGCTCGCCTGGCGGGACGCCCACAGAAATAAGAATAAGTAGAAGTGCCGTATCGTATGCCAAAGTTGCTAACGACACTTCTATATGTTCTTATTTCTATGGGGATCCGCCTGCCGCGCGGGATTCGCGTCAGTTTGAACGGTCCTTAATGCTTACTCAGACGCGCTTAAATTCTCGAGAAAAACAATTCACAATGACACAAAGGTTTCTAGGATTTATTAATAAAATATAGTTTTAATATTGTAAACGCTATAATGCGTATTACGACAGGATTTTATACAATATCATTGAAGACTCTGAGCATTTATTGTTCTATGAATAAGTTTAATTTGATTCGCTTATGATATTATTGCTTCCTAGTAGCAATGACACCTAGCTAACGGATTTTATGTATGTGACCAGCCTAGGGTTATAGCAAGGTCAACTCGCATTCATTCATTGAAATTCATTCATTCGATTGAGCTTCATGATCAATTTTGAGGAGCTTGATAGCCGAGCGCGACGCGCGTAGCTGTACCGAATGCGCGTGTCATGCGACGCGACCCGTATTCGATTGGTCGCCATTTAGTGATATTTTCTATCTCGAGCTCCTCCGTACTTCTGAAAGCACGTTAAGCAGTTGATCCCGGCTGTTATCGATAGATGGCAGTCGTTAGTCGCAGATGCCTTGAGGCAACCTGAAAAAATGTGACAGTGTTAACCACTAACACACCTCGGGTTCTTGTCGGTCTGGTTTCCCTGTAGGAAGGGTTACGGAGATCAGACGGCAGTCGCTCCATTGTAATAACCAGAGCCGCCAAATTTAGGACCATGACTAGTACCCTAGGTTCTAAAGCGTAAGCTGACGATGCAACGGGTTTTTCCCGTTCCTCCGATCGGAACTCCGATTGGTAGAAGGAGCGAAATTATTTTTTCCCATTCCTCCGATTAAGCATATTGTACAGTCTAGTGTAAAATAAATCATACAAAATTATTATTAATTTTGTAGTAATGTTAGGAAAATACGCTTGGACGAAGAAGCTACATGATAAATCGACTGTATACACCCTGATGTCAGAGTTTTTTGGAACCGCCTTTCAGCCTCTTACGTTCTTTTAACACCAATGCGTAGGTACAATCTTGAACAACTCATCATATAAATAATTGTATATAAGTAAGTGTGTAATATACAATATTATGTGTAAGTTTATGTCTTGATACTTATTACTAAAAAAAAAATTTACATCTACCGCGCACAATCTTTAATATCCTTATTCAATTTTCCGAAAGGTTGCCTGGAAGAAATTGCTATTGCGATAAGGCCGCCTTTGCGCAACGTTATTTTTCTTGTAATTGCTTGTATTTAAAAATGTATCCTTGTTGTTGTATTGTATTGTATCCTCAATAAAAGTATGATCATCAGCTTGAGAATATAAAATGTGTCTTTTATTTGCAGATTCCGTGATCAGAGCACTGTATGGAGTTTTCATGATTATTACATCCATAGTGATGATCAGCACAAATCCATTGGAATTCTTTACGGAAAAGGTAACATTTATATCAATCAACTTTAGTGTCAGAGATTTCCAAAATAGCATCCCAGTCTCTGGTGTGGTTTCTTAAACGACCAAGTGATAGCTTGTACCAGCGTACCTACCGAAGCCTGTCATTATCCTTTTTACCAGACAATCAGGTGATTGAAGCCTGTAATGTCATAACCAAACTGGAAACAGCTGAATAAAGTATTCTTTTCTTGGGAATCGAACCCACGAGATCCGGATCTTAGGTATACGCCTAAGGTAGAAAATGTGGTACCCAAGCAGATGAACTTTGTACATATAATTGTACTGATGATATATGCAAGATAAGCCAATGTTCTCATCATGAAACGAGAATTAGGTGAACCCTAAACAGAGTGCAGTCATCTAATTATGTCAACGATAGTGTAATCAAGTCATTGAACCGTTTACAATGATTTCATTTTAACTTTATAATTATTGTAGATAGTAGGCATAGATTTCAAGATAGGCGATTAATACTAGTAAAACTGTTTATTTTGATAAATTATAAGACATCTAGTTATTATAGGTGACATAACTTATTATTCCTTGAAATTTTTTGAAAAACATTCGCTATTATAGGTGACTTAACTTATTATTCCTTGAAATTTTTTCAAAAACATTCGCTTCTAAATAGATTTTACAGACGTATATGTTGAATAAATCTAAATTTTACTTCTTTAACAAGCTTACTGTTGTTATAGTTAACAACAACAGAGCTAGTGCTCTGCCATATCTATAACCACGATTAACCACGTTCTTTGGACTATGAAGCACACACAGAAGATATAAGGATGATAGGCATTAGATTAAGCCTTCCAAAAAGTTTCTCAATAGACTTATGGGTGCTAATGGTCCTTACTACCTAGAGTTAAACTTTAAACTGCGTGCGACGTGCTCAGAGTAGGGATGGTTGGCGTATACAGGGGAAGCAAAACAGTGGGTTATGGAAAGCTGATTTTAGTTTCACGCATTGCCAAATGTAAAGTGTTTGTTTTCTACATGATTTTGCACGCGATATCATATCCAATAGCATAAATACTCCGTACCCGATCGAGACAGCCCCCATCGTTAATTACATCCAGCAGTTATTAAACTTTTGCATGGCTTTGATCCAATTTCGATTCATTCGCTTACGTCTTGGACCTTGCAAGGCCCATGAATCCTGGGCAGGTAGCCCATAAAGGTATAAGACTTTTTCAAAACACATCTCGGTTATATGGGTTTTTCTTTAAAATGCGGAAACCAAGAAAAAAAATCGTTTCAATTGGTTTAATTTCATATACTACAAAAAAAGTTAATTTAATAGATTTTGTAGTATAGGCACTTGATTAAAAAAAATTCTTACATTTTAAAAATGACTTAGTTCTACGTACTAAAGAAGCTGTACATTGGCTGGTATTTAAAAGTTACCCTGTATTTCATTGGTTTCTACTATTTGAAAATTCACGTGTACCAACACCCAACAACGACACCTCATCAAAACGTGAGCCACCTCAGATTTTATTAAAATAATATCATTTAATTACCAGTCGTCACGTTGCGATTTCCTGTGTACGCAACCATTTAAATGATAGCTTCTGAAATAGGTTTGATCTTTCTTTCTAGGGGGTCACGAGTTCATTACCAGGGGATAATTGTATTGTTGTGATCGCGTAATTTGTGTTTTTGTTGGCCAACGTGGTTTTACACGTGATTTATATTTATCTACGAATTCTTTTCGGAATAGAGACTTTTTACTGAAGACTTCTTTTCCAAACTTAAACTAATTAAATATCTTAGGAATCTTAGGAAAAATAGTGTTTGTTATTATTTCCTTGGATTGTTGATTAATCTCCGCAACGCTACTGCGCGAGATCAATTATTAATTTAAGGTTATTCCATTTCGGAAAACACCAGGAAAGAACCCACCGACAAAAACACAGCTTTACCATCATTTACCAAAATTTTTATTCCCTTATTTTGATCGTTATCTCACTCAATTGATAGGGTTATTTAACTTTTTAACTTCCACATTCTTTCACCATCTTTACTAGGGTAGTCGTATATGAAAATTCGCAGGGATTACACAAGTACACAGATATTTTCTAGATCCATGGAAGGTTGGTTCTAATGTAAGCACCACTATTAGCTACACATATAAATCTTATGTATATAACTGTATTAACTCACAATACTTTAATAATAGTTTGACAGGTTTACGCTTTTTCCAAAGTTTAAAAAAAAAACTATCGTTTTAGTGTCACTGTCTTGAACCAAACCTTGCTCTTTCTTCTAAACGTCACAAATGGTTCTATTACTAGGACTAGGTCATACATTGACCATGAATATAGTCATACAAACATTATTTTAGTCTTTATGACAGGACACCATCAATATTTTGCGTGAAGTATGATGGTGATACACAATATAGGTTTACGGTCGCAGTCTATAAAAAGCTCCTAGAGGATGACACTCGAACGATGACAACAATTCTACTTGATCATATCCTCTCCAATAGTTGTTTACCGTGGCTTTGCCTGGGGGTAAAAGAAATATGTGTTTTTTTAAATATATTTATTTAAGGATTGAATTTCGAAAATAAACTAGACCTACTTTTGACGATAGATCTTCAACTATTTCCGTACTACATTTTATCAATATCAGTCAAGCGGTTAAGCCGCAAGGATAATCGACCGGCACATCCTGGTGTCTTCTTCTAGTCTAATAAGTCCGCCTTTGTACTTATTTATCTTAATGTTAATTGGTTTCAATGCTGTATCTTTTCTTAAATGTATGTAAATGGTGCAATAAAGTGTTCATTCATTCATTCTAACTCTAAGCCACCTTTCATCCTTTGTGAAAATATGTAGGTACATATTATGTAGGTACTGCCACAAAATACATTATTGTATGACTTGACTTGTTCACAGTTTCTAGAGGTAAGTGAGGGTTCCTTCGTGTTCAGGATGTGGGAGGCACCCACCTATCAGCTGTACTCCGAAGTATGGGTGTACAACTACACCAACGTGGACCAGTTCTTAAGCGGTGAAGACAAGACTTTGAAACTGGAGGAGATTGGTCCTTTTAGATTTCAGTAAGTACCTACATACAAGAGGCCTAGAATTTTTCTTCATTGGTCCCTCATTGTTGAGGATCTTGATCACATATGTGTTTCTAAAGTGCGCGGTCGGCAGTACTATGGAGGCTGCCATCCAGTTGCACTCCTTACGATGTCGACCCATCTCGCTGGAGGTTTCCCTCTGGCACGTTTTCCTTTAACAAAGGCCCAGAATTGACTAACCTCGAGGAAAGTTATTGCCAAAGTAAATAGGCTAGTATCCTAAAAAAATATGATTAGTCCGTCAGTTAAACAATCAAAAAATATTGGAGACGTATTTTTTCTTTTAAAAATTAAACAAAGAATAGTAAAGATATGGTGCGTTAAAGTTCTGTGTGACGTCACAGTGTGCTACACTTTTTCGCAATATGTGACTTCACGAGCTCCTAAACTTTGATGCTGGTGGGTATGGTCGCCAGGCTCCAGAGGGGTCGCTGTGCTGACAGCGGACAGGTCGGCAACGCGCTCTTGACATCTCTGGTGTAACAGGCGTTCATAGGCTACGGTAGTCACTTACCATCAGGTAGGCCGTACGCCTGTTTGCTTACTTAGTTGTATAAAAAAAATACTAAAATATAAAGCAAGCTATGAGGAAAACGACTTCGAAGAAGAAGCTATTTAAATGCGTTTGTGGTCTAGTTATTAAGGCGTTTACCCGCAGACCCAGAGGTCATAGGTTCGATTAGCGCGGAAAGCTTACGAAACAAATAAATGTAGAGATCTGGAAGAGATTGCACTAGCGATAAGGCACTACATCTTTGTTACAGCCAACATATCATCTTTGTATGTAATTATCTATGGTGCAATGAAGTGTATAAATTTACTTACTTTAATGGTATTACCAATTAGTGACTTCGTTAGTTCTTCCCCATGCATTTAATTCAGTAACTTTTGGTCCGTGGGGTCCGGCTATGAAAAAGTTTTTCAAAATTTTGGCCCCAAAACTTGTCGACGCCGCTGGTGACGAGAGTTCCGGCTCATTTCTCAGCAGTCGCTATCCAGCGCGGGAAATCTGGAGTTCTTCGCACCATGCCGAAAGAACAAATTTTAGATTTTATTTCGTTTTTATTTTTAGGTTAATTTTTATTACTAGGTTTTAGTTTCAATTTAATTAATGTATTAAATTAATTTGTAAAATAAAATAAATAAATTCATATCTCTTCAGTCTGTCAAAAATATATTATTTATAGAAGAAAATAAATGACTTATATTCAGTAAATATATTTTTAAGTACTTAGAAATTAAATCAAACGCTGAGACGTTCTAATTTCATTGTGGATATTGTGTAACAATTTCTACAGTGATTATTTATACACCCTTCATATACCTCTTTATCAAAAAGTAAACTTTTTTATATCAGTGAGATCACGACCTAACAAATATTACAGAATCGAGAAAAATAAGAATACGTTTCCTGAAAAGATTAACGAAAATTGTTATATAATATTGTAAATTTTGTTCAATCAAAATATTTAAAATATTGCAAAATTTTGACATGAATACATTTTGTAGTGGCGGCAGGAATCATTATGTAATGTAGTGAATGTTATTGAAACTTTATTTGTATATTTCGGGCGACTATTATCTGTGTATATTGGGCCATTATTGCCCAAAAAAAATTTCTTTAAAATTTTAATTTAAAACTAGTAATTATTTAAGTACTTTAATTATGTTAATTCTATTATATTCAGGGCTTTACGGTAATGATTCGGTCACAAGTACTGAAAACATCTTTGGATAATTATAGCCACCAGCCGAAAAGCTAATAATTGAAATGGAAATCATGATTATTAAGTATATTTTTTTTTTACTTTCAGAGAAACTCGTACCAACCAAAATATGAGCGTAAACGACGAGCAAGGGACCATGTTTATGAAACCTAAGATCACTCTCAAGTTTCTAAGAGAAGAATCGATTGCCGACATCAAGGATATCAATGTCTACGTACCAAATATAGCTTTACTTGTAAGTGTTTAATTTTTCTTTTTTCTCGATTACATTTCAGAGCAGAGGGTACGCTTTAATCATGGTATTACTTGTGGTGGTCTACGGTCTGACCACCGCAACCTTTTTTACAGGAAAACAAGGAAGAAGAGTTGTGCTTCTTGTCTATAAAGTTTCATGTCATGTTTTATTTATAAAGTTGTAAACAATTGATTATTTTACTGAATACATCAAGAAATAAGTTATCGAACCAAATACAAGTGATTATACTCGTTTAACCTTATTATCGGTTTTTTAACTGCGCAAAAATTACGATAAAAATTACGATATTTGTATGTTAATTCATATCAAACTGATTTATGTAGCTGTGTATGTAAAAAATTACTATTAAAGTATTTAAATGCTAGTTTTTAGTCGGGATTTTGATTCTATGGAAATTATCATATTTTTCACTGTCAGATATTTCAAGCTAACTAAAGGTTTATTCCAAAGAGCATAGAAAACACCTTAAAAATAAACGTTATTTTCTCAGTGGTTGTATTTCCATCGTCTCCATATCCCTACTTATGGCGTTCGACCAAGATGTGAGGGGTCGACCTCTGCCTCTTTTCCCTTCAAATGTAAATGAAGTGGACGTATTGGTATCGGCGTCGCGGAGACCAATTATTAATCTAAGGATGTGGAAAATGAGTCGAAATACAAGATTAAAATCAGTCCAACAAAGACGTTCACGAATATAATCTAACCTATTATGCTCTATTATTATGAATTTAACCAATTGTGCTTTACAATGGTATTTGTACAATAAAGTTTAAATAAATAAATAAATAGTCGTAATTATTTACTAGAAGGCGCCTCTCTTACTAAATTAATCATTTCAACAAAGTAACAAACCGTCAATTACGTTACAAAACAGATAATCAGGTCTTGATAAAGGCATTATATTACGCAATTTAAGTAAAACCGAGAGCTGACCATTGTGGTACACGGGCTAGAACACAAGTCAAAGATCAGGCGATTCTAACTTATGTTATTGTTACGCTGATCATTAATGCTTTAGTAGCATATGGCACATGGAGACAACATGGTCGAGTGACTTTATTGTAGACAAAATAATACGAGAAACCCATCTCTGGGCCGTGGTACGAGTCTATCACAAATAAAAAATGGGAAATGGGGTCAAGGGGACGAAATCCAGAGTGGGGCGAGATTACCTATCCCGATTTTACAGCGTCCAAATGTGTGGGCTGAAAAACTCGATGGGTACCATGATCACTTACTTCGATTTAAATGCGACTAAGCGAGATTCCGCCTTACATCCCGTGTTGTGTATTTCGCTTACTCATTTGGTTTGACATAAGAGATAATGAAAACCCATAGTGGCATTTTTTATTTCTTTTTCCTAAAGGATAACTGGTAGAAGGTGCTTTATCCACCCATTATATAATAAATTGTACCATTTTAGGTAATGTAAAATGTAATGTAAATGTAAAAATGTATTTATTTCTCTCCAACACAGTACAAATAAAACGGTAAAAGGTAGTGATAAAATCCTGATGAGCGGGAGGCTGGAGACTGTTGTCGGTTAGGCCTGTATCACAGTTCACCAGAATTTTATGTAATAACGATTCAAATAAATAACCCCCGGGAGATATCCGTTATTTACATAGATTATACATACAAAGTTGTCAACGATCCCAGGATTACAAGTGGTTTTGAGCCATTAAGTTTAAGGAGAGACTTTGCATCCTTGTGCGTGTTCTACCGCTTATACAACGGGTTGTGCTCAGAGGAATTGTTCGACATAATGCCAACAGCCACCTTTTATCATCGGACCTCTCGCCATCGACAGCGAGATCATCCTCATACCCTAGACCCTAAAGTGTCGGGAACAGTACGCTTTAAAAGAAATTGTCTGCCACATACGCTCAGATTATGGAATGAACAAGCCTCTGTTTTTCCCAGTCACATCATTATCATCAGTCTTATCATTTCAGGCAATCAGTACACTAGTAGCAGACAATTTGGGTTACTTCGCTAATGCTGGCGCCTATTACTCCATCAACACACTCGGGTCTAAGCTCTTCCGGAACCTGACTGTGGAGGAGTTGTTCTGGGGTTATGAAGATCCTATGGTGACGATTGCCAGCGGTCTATTGCCTGGGTGGATTGATTTTAGGAGGATTGGCATTTTGGATAGAGTAAGTTCTTTTTAAACCTATGAATCTCGTTTGAATCGAGAGGAACGGAAGAATTTATGTTATTCATCATCATTTTGTGTAGGTTACATTGTCAATCGACCATGTACACCCTGGTGTCAGAGTTGTTCGGAACCGCCTCTCGACCTCTGACGTGGTTCCTTTAATGACCACCAGATGGCAGCCGGGACCAACGGCTTAACTTGCCTTCCGAAGCACGAAATCATCTTTATTATCAGACAATCGGGTGATTCAAGCCTGCAATGTCCTAACCAAACTGGAAACAACTTGCTTGCAACTGGCTTGAATTATCTGATTTTCTGATAATAATGATGATTCCGTGCTTCGAATGTTGGTGCGGCGGCTGTTATTTAGTGGGCGATAAAGGAACCACGTCAGAGGCTGAAAGGCGGTTCCGGAAACCTTTATCACCAGGGTTTACAGGATCAATTGACCCTGAACCTACTTGATATGAATAAATCAAAAAACAGGTCTAGTCCATCAACTGAATACATTGTCAATTAAGTTCATAAGACTTATTATTTTTTCCCCTAATAAAATGTAAAAATTTTGTGAGAAATATCCTGTGGGTAGAATTTCTGGTGAAATTATTATCCATACATACGACTCTTTTTAGAAAATAAAACAGAGTAAGTTCTTAAACATACAGTTTAATAGAAACTGCATCAAAATATTATTTGCGTGGGTACTTTTTACCTATCTCTGGGTCTTTTACTTTGTACTCGTACCTATTTATATCGTATTTTGTTTAAAGGGATCTTTTAAAACAAACTACGAGTATCTTGTATTTTTTTATACAACTAAGTAGTAGGCAAACGAGCCTGCGGCTCACCTGATGGTAAGTGGTTACCGTAGCCTATGAACGCCTGCAACATCGGAGATGTCACGAGCGCGTTGCCGACCTGTCCGCTGTCAGCACAGCGACCCCTCTGGAGCCTGGCGACCCTACTCACCAGCAGGAACACAACACTGCATCACAGTGTTATTTGGCTGCGGTCTTCTGTAGGGTGGAGATACTTTCCTAGACGGACTACTGCTTACAGAATGTCCTACCTCTCTTGAAATGTATTCTAAATGTACTCTTGTATTTCACTAAGACTTCATAAATTTTAATTTTTACAGTTCTACGCCCAGAAGGAAGCCACGGCAGTGGTGGAAGTTCGTAACGCAAGCTCGAGATTTTCTTTGAAGAGTTGGGATGGTTCCGAAGGTTTGGTAGAGCAAGGATTCACGGACCTCAATTCAAGGTGAGCAACAATCCATCTAGAAATCAAAAGTCCGTCTGGGGAAGAACCTCCACCCTACAAATGACCGCAGCCAAATAACACTGTGATGCAGTGTTGTGTTAATGCTGGTGAGCAGGGTCGCCAGGCTCCAGAGGTCGCTGTGCTGAAAGCGGACAGGTCGGCAACGCGCTCGTGACTTCTCCGGTGTTGCATGCGTTCATAGGCTACGGTAACCACTTACCATCAGGTGGGCCGTATGCCTGTTTGTCTACTTAGTTGTATATAAAAAATGACATTCTTCGTATTTTGGTGTCTTAAGATTTCTCCAGAAACTTGCTACCGCTATGCCGCTTTAAATGACTGACCACTTCTACCTATATTTATTTATTTTATACATAACTGACAGCACTTACAGGTTCCCAATGCGTGCTGTGAGTTAGGACAGGAGAAATTCACAGGTTTATGAGACACGTACATTATACATGAATGAACAAAGGATTTCAGTTTATCATAAAAAATACCTACGTTTTGGCAAATGAGCAATCAAGGCGTCAAAGAGTACCATGGCGTGATTAGTGGGCGCTGGTATAAGCTTATGACGCTTTCTGTGAGGTTCAAACCTTCAAATCACTTTCTGTGGCTAACATGAGACAGACAGACAGACATACTTTCGCATCTACGAGTATATATACTCACGTCTTTAGATTATGCTTCAGAGACCAAATTATTCCGCAATTATGGTACTAGATTGAACGACACTAGTTATTAGGGCATGGTTTCTCTTTTAGTCAACCAGCGTTTTACCTAAAATAACTTATGCCTGACTCAGGGATCGGAACCAAATAACTAACTGAGTGAAGCCATAAGGCAAAAGGCGTTATAGGCTGAAAAATGAACTGGTTTACTATTTTAACCAGGTTTCTAATCTCCGAATCAGATCTGATCTCATTATTTTCTTTTACAGCTCACTATGCAATCGAATCAAGGGTTCCTATGAGGGTCTCATGCTGCCTCCAAATGTCCCTAAGGATAAAGTCATTCCCATATTCAGAAGACAGGCCTGTCGAGTCTACCCCTTCGCTTTCAAGGAGGAAACTAATGAGAAATATGGATTTAATTACTATAGGCAAGTATTTTGGCCTAAATACGTCGCAGTGGTAGAACTATTTTGGCAGTTTAGTGGTAGAATGCTTCTGTTGTCCAGTGGTCAAGTCGTTTGCCTTAGACCCGGAGTTTTCGGGTTCGAAGCGTACATTGTTAACAATAAACCTATTCTTCTTGTGGGAATCTAACCAACGACATCTAGACCTTTTTTTTTTAACGGAGGAGAAATGCATTTACGCACTGAGTGTGGGACTCCCAGGCAGAGTGCCTGGACTACCCACTAAAACCCCTCCGGCGTTTTCGCACCGGCTGTTGAGGGCGCCATGGGGTCGCGTTAGCATTCTACCACGACGCCCTCCAGCCATGGCCTTTCGGCCCCGACCATTGGCCTTTCGGCCACCCCTCCAAATTAGACAGTGGCCCATAAATGAACCACGCCCGTCCCCCAAACGCACATCCGTTTGCCGTCTCATTATAGACGGCGGTGAAGTGGTCTATTGGCAGAAATTGGCCGACAGTCAACAAGACCCCGACTACCAGGGAGTTATTAACTGTCACCCAGGGTGCACCGTCCCGAATCCCTTGTCAGCCCGCCTTCTCACCGGATCCTTGGGATCAAGTGAGAATGCAAAGCTTTCAAAGGACTGGGCACTCGAGGTTTCCTGCCCTGCACCCCAACGACATCTAGACCTAAGGCAACCTCCATAACCACGGGACCACAAAGGCTTTTGCAACTAAAAATCATCACCATTTTAGCCACAGTCAGTTCACTATTGGACACAGGCCTCTCATAATGATTAGCCTGCGACTTTTTACAGCTAATCAAATCGTCATAGACATTTAATTTCCCGTGTATACTAAGTATTTGTCACTTAATTACATTATTTATTTATTTTAATATCATTTAAAATACATTAAAATAAATAAATCGTGCTCAATTAAGTATTAATTTGCATAGTTAAAATCTAGGAAGTATTGTGTATCTATTTTAATATTACCATTATGTGGTTGGCTCCTGGCACGAACCTTATGATTTATAACCTACTAGTTTACGCCCGCGGCTTCGCTCGCGTGGATGTCGGTTATCGCGACCAAAACATATTTCCATCCTCATGGTTCAAAGTATCTCCATGCCAAATTTTAGTCCAGTCGTTTCAGCTTGAAAAGATAACAGATAGACAGACAGAGTTACTTTAGAATTTACCTACCTATATAATAATAGAACGAATTAAGTTTTCCGCGTAGCACGCGGGAGAAGCTGCGGGCGGAAACAAACTATAATAAAACTATAATATTTCCTTATAAACAATATTTTTTACCTTTTTATCGGGTGGCGTCAAATTGGCTGAACCGCAGGGTGAACTTACACGCGAACAGGCTACATAAAATTGGCCGTGCGAAAAACATTCCACTCTCAAATCTACCAGCGTATTTAGGGGTTTGGCCTTGGAATTTGTTTTTCTCCATGGCAAACCACACTTTTTTAGGGAACTGAATGCGTTTAAATTTAAAGGGGAGATCATTGGGAATTAATGGGATTTTGGGCAGAAACACTATCTCACCTTGAGCACAGCCAGTTATAATAATGGCCTCTATTAAGTTCTAATTTAGACGCTTGACCAGTAGTCGGGTGCCGTTGCAGAGTTTTGAAGGCTTCATATTTTGTAACAACATTATGGGTGTCCCTGCCAGTAAGGTTAGTTTGTGGGGAGGGAGACCCGCGGGTTTTAGGGAGTTCAAGAGTTCTACTGGATAATTAACAGCGTCATCCGTATTCACTACCGAGTCTATCGAGTTGTATATCCTTTCTTCTCCTGTTATTGATTTAAGCAACATGACATTTATTGCCTCTGCTTGGTCGTTTTTAGGGGTTAAAATAGCCCGTTTACAAAACCATTCCATACTTTTTTCGTGTATGCTTAAAATATCAGGGTATATTTCAATAATTAATTCTTCAATAGTAGCCACCATAGTGCATAACTCATCATTGATAGTCACTTTACCGTCACTGTCGTTACATTCCATATTTCCTATTTTAGCAGCATATCTGCAAATAGTCCCGCAGTAATACAATAAAGTTTTAGCAAAGTCATCTTGCATAAATCTTCACTTCATCACTCAATGTTTATGTGCATTAAAAATTCTTAAAAGAACTGGATTGTACGGAACTATCCAGCGGTTGTCCAGACTATTTCCTTTTATATTCACAGTAAATCCTCCATCATCCGGAGACCGCTTCCTATACAGCGGATAGTCATCTATTACAGTTTGTGTTTCGCTGTGGAGAGGCTTGGTGTATTTTTTACTACAAACATTATCTTTCATGCACGGAGACCTGCTGTTGACTGTTCCTTAAGGGTCATGTATCATATTAGATTTAACTATTTCGTAAAGCCCAGGATCATTTTCTGGATCCGGAATTTCCGCACTAATTAGTTTGTCAATAGCGTCTGGAGTAATACGCTGTCGATTTGAAAACTGGATTACCATCATTTTCAAACTTAGCGTCTACTAACTAGCGCTATTTCTGTACACTTCAAATACAAAAGGAAATATTTGACCTGCAGCTACTAATTCACACAAACTGCCGTATGTATGTAATAGAGACAGGACAGCAAATTCTTCCCAGTTATTAACGACATGTTCAACAATTTGCTCCCGCATTTTTCGTGCTAAAAGCTGATCTCCATAAATGCGATAAGAAATAGCTCTAAAAAGGCATGCCCCATCGCCCACGAGAGACAAGACGGTGTGAGGTTCCATCTCACCATTTACATTTAAAGTTTCCATTTTAAGAATTCAGCAAACTATACCAATTACAAAACAAAATCTATTACAGATAGGTACTTCGTAAACTACCTTCAAAGTATACATTTTAAGCATTTGAACGCGAAACCTGATACGTTGTCGTGAAAAAAACTCATAGCACCATCTAGTTATGGTTTGAGGAACTTAATATCACTAGTATGGTTGATACTTTGTACCTACTAAGTGTTTTAAAAGTGGGGATGTACTTGGTACTACGTGTTTTAATCGTTTTTAATTTTATGTCTTTAGGAGCACTTATATTAAATTTCAGGGAAATCGTAGTACTTACTTAGTCTTTAAATATTTTCCATACAAACTATCAACTCCCTATTTTACAACATTTGGGGATGGATTTTAGATATATATATATATATATTTTAGTCATATACGTGTTTTGATTATTTGTATTTAGGAGTAACAAATTATAGTATATTAACAAATTTCAAGGAAATTGGAGAAGATTTAAACTTGCAATTCCCATTTTGCACTCTTAGGGGGGGATTTCTAATAAATTATGAAATACGTATTTAATAAAATGTTTTTAAGAACATGAATCTCAATTTTTATCAAAATCGATGCAGATTTAAAGATTTTTCTATACAAACTTTCAACCCCTATTTTACACCCTTAGTGGGTGAATTCTAATAAACCATGAAATACGTATTCAATGAAATGTTTTTAAGAGTATGAATCTCAATTTTTATCAAAATCGTTGCAGATTTAATTTTTTTTCCATACAAACTTTAAAACCCTATTTCACCTTCTTAGTGTGCGTCCGCATTTTGAATTGAAACAGCTGTCCAAATTTCACGTTTCTATCATAAGCGGTTGCGTCTTATGTCAGTCAGTGAGGACATCTACTTTTATAGATATAGATTAGCTGTTTCCGGCGGCTCTGTCCGCGTCAAAAAGAAGCCTATGTTTGACTGGTCTTCAACTATATCATGAAAGCGTAACAGACAGACTTTCGCATTTATAATATTAGTAAGTTTACAATTACATTTTACAACTGTATGTAAGTATAGATTGGATTTTATTCGAGTGGTCGCATTCTTAAATCTATATTTTTTTAAATCGTAAAATGTACTACCTGTCAATTTTTTTGATGTTTTTGTTTTATTCCAGGTTTGAAATGGAACAGTCTGCTATGAGTAACACTTCGGAGTACGCTTGTAAATGTACTACTAACTGCTTGCCAAATGGTTTTGTAGACGTCAGTAGATGTTATTACGGTACGTACAGTCATTATTATCATTACCAGTTAGTACAACCATTCTGATCGCAGTGTAGAAAATATCACCTTTACTACTACACTGGTAACAGTTTCTACACTGCAACCAATGGTCATATGGGAGCTATTTACGAAAACATTATCAGTCCTCATCATTATCATCAAGTGGGTTACATGGTTCTCTAACCTGGTTTTTGGGCATTTACCCGGTAAATAACGAATGAATACGGAATAATTAGTTGAAAGGTAGTTTCTTAACTTTTGGGTATATGTGGGCAATAAAGTTATATTGTATTGTATTGTATAAATACCTAGCTTATAACCAAATCGGATTAAAAAAATACCTTTTAGGTGATAGCCCACCTTTAGTCCTGAGGCAAAAAAACACAGTTTTTGTCAAGTTGTTAAAATCGACCTACCTGGTAACATAAATGCATAGTTCATAGAGTCACAATTAATTAATTTTCTATTCGTGTGGCCTTTGGACTTGCAATATTTTACTTATAACTATTTTGTAATTATTTAATTCCAGGATTCCCAATAGCCCTATCGAAGCCTCACTTTTTGGACACGGATCCCCAACAGAAAAGTTACTACGAAGGCATGCATCCGGACCCTAAAGTGCACTCTTCTGTATTAGAACTGGAACCGGTAGTTACTTAACACGATTTTTTTTTAAATTTATTTATTCAACCTTACTAATCTGAGTCTATTTTAGTTTTAATTTTACTTTGTTTACTTAATTAAGATTTTGTTGAAGCCTAAAAGTGGATAACCCCTTCACCTTGTTTGGGCTCGTTTCAAAATTTTGCGTAAAAATCTGTTAAGGTCGCTTTGCATGATTTGACGCTAGTGACCGCAAAACTGATGTATGCATGGACCATAATAAATTACGTCTTCCCTTACTTGTTCTCTATTAATTTTTATATAAAATAATTACTAAAATATTTTCTTTGTTGTCTCTATCAGAAGTACCTTTTCGCTTAAAGACAATTTTAGATCAGGGATTTGATTTGCAAATCTGCTAAGAGCAAAGTTAAGATGTGATTATCTTATTTGAACTGACGTTTATAATTTCAGACGATCGGAGTACCAGTTTCTTTGTCATCAAAGATTCAGGTCAACATAGCAGTACGATCATCCCCTGGGAACCCTATCACGAAACCCTTCAAGGATAAAATGGTGCCATTACTCTGGCTTTCACTGGTAAGTTATTTTGATTTTTTTATATAATTAAGTAGGCGAAAAGGCGGTAAGGCGGTAAGGCGGAAAGTACGGTTCACCTGATGGTAAGTGGTTATCGTAGCTTATGAACGCCTGCAACATCAGGCATATCACGAGCGCGTTGCCGACCCTGAGGAAAATTTTCACGCCCTTTTTGAAGGCTTTTTTTATGTTCCTACTATTGAGAAAATAATATTGACTACGTAGGGTATCGATGATTTTTGTTTTCTACTATATAGCAGTGATCGGATAATCGGGCTCTAATATACCTAAACTTAATTTTTATTCCCATGAAAGAATAATATTATGTTACTTAAAGTTGTTTTTACAAAATTATTAATTCTGGAAGGAATATCCACATTATTCTTTCAAGGAAAGAAGTTTTGGTATATAAGCGCCCGATTATCCGATCACTGCTAATTAGTTATAGATTTATATTTTGATATTGTTTTTAACAGATTTTTAGTTGTTAAGGCTAATCGTACGATTTGCTTGCATCTTAGCTTGGTAGTGTATATTTTTAGACAGACAAGGTCTTGATCAATAATTTCCAATAGCTACCACCATATAATTAGAAATAAGCTATTCCATTGTTTTCCAACTTTCATCAAATTTTTTTCTGGTAAAATCCACATATGTTTTATCAAAAAGCCCGTATTTCGAATAAATTACATTAAAAACAATTTTATTTTCTTTATCTGTTGCAGTATTGTAAAGAACCACCGCCAGAGGTTTACAATCTTCTAAAACTCCGTTTTCTTGTTGCCCCACCCTTATTTATCGCCATTGAAGTCCTTCTCTTCATCGTTGGAACAATATTTTGTGTTCAAGGTTTCTACAGAATTCTAAAGCCAAAATATGAATTGGTAGAAAGTAGGCCAGAAAGAGATGGATTGGAAAGAAAGAAGAGTACAGCTATAATTAATATGGATAATAATAATAAATATTTTAAAGATGAAGATGATTTAGCAAAAGAAGCTGTTTTGCTTCTATCTGTTGTAGAAAATGATTCGGAATTAGATTTTCGAAAAATAGATACGTAAAGTATTGATAAAGTAAGAATATTTATTTGTAACATTATTGTTAGTGCCATTATTAAGATAATTACTTTTGATTTAAGTTATTACTGTAAATATTATTGTTAGCGAATCTATGTTTCATAAACAACGAGAATGACATTGAAAACTATTTTTCGAACAAATGTAAGCATAAGACTTAATTTTAGTTTTAAATTGTAAATATGACACGATTTTTAGTTATCACTCCTAAATTTTTCTTATTTGTAAATTGACGTTTTGAAGAAAATGCTGCAGTGGCCAGTTTGTAGCGCCGCTTCTTCTCTGCTTGCGCTTTGGAAGTGGTGGAAAACTTAATATAAGTAAATTGACGTCAATAAGTGATATTTATATCCTATATTGAAAATAAACAATTTCATTTCAAATTCCTAAAATTATTATTTTTAGCATTTCCATTTTAATCCTATTTATTTATCTCGTGATTTTTAACGGGTTCTTAAATTTTTATTAACTGATAATATACATCTATCATAGGATATTGCATCTTAGTGAATACTCCAATTATTGAAAATAATTATTCGTATTTTTGTAATTTTTATAATTTTATCCTTTGACAGATCGTTACTAATATAAGTAAAAGTTATTTAAATGTTCCGCTACACATTTAATAAATAAACTGTTGCATTTCATTATCTTATAATTTAAAAACTAATTAGAAGAGTTCGTTTAGATGTTCCCGTAAATATAAGTCTTATTTGGATAGCACGTAATTAACATTAACAGATAAACATGAATATTACAAAATGTTACATTATGTAATGGGCATAATTTGACCTCATTTTGAGGTCACTGATACTTGTGATATGCAAATATATAACGTTGACAAATTTCTACATGTTTAATTTGATTATTTCATTGATGATTTATTATTAACATTGATTTTAAAGGCTATTAAAAATTGTAAAGAGTTATTTGGTGACAGTTAATTGTTTGTATGTAAATAAATGATAAATTTAACGTATTGTGTATAAATAATCAAAGTGAATGAACAACAAAAAAAAATGTGAGTTCAATGTCATATGTTGCATTCATTGGCATATATTGCATTGATGCAAAAGTGAATTTTATCTTTTTGTAACAAAAAATTTAAATGTTAAATTTATGTCAATATTTTTTTATTACAAATATTGTTTGTTTTTCTTACTATTAGATTTGATAATTAAAAATCTATGGATACCTTTGAATTCATGTTACTAAAATATTTTTTTTTTGTAAAGCAGTTTATGTTTTGTTTTAGTTAGTTAATAAAAGACAGTTTTACAACGAAACTTCTTTTTACGAAATAGCAATAGAAAATCTCCTCATTTTATATATTATTTTGTTTTGTTATTACAGTATTTATTTGTGCATTGTCAATGGAAGTAGATGTTATAAAACATACAAATAATATACACCATTTACAAAGAAAGAAGAAAATAAATAAATAAATAGAAAAGTTTTTTTAACACTTCACTATATTTTTTTTTTGCTTTTCTCTGACATCGAACGGGACATGCCCATGATACAACAATTGTAAATAATTTTAAATATTAAGATTTGACATCACGGATACGACGATCTTCTGAATGGTAAACAAAACTCATATTAGTGTAGTAAATAATAGCACCAAAATAGTTCGTAATTTACTTATAGATTTAAAGATAAAATAAAAACTTAAATTTTTAAAGATAAATATAATTATGTAAAAGAATTCTTGTCAATTTCTTTTTGGGTGCAGATGTATTTGGAAATAAAGTTTTTTATATACCAGTTTTAGATTGTATTTTAAATTTATTTTTATATTTACAAAAACTTAAAGAATTAAAATAGTTAATTGTTTTTAATGAATATCAAATTTATGTTGTCTTAGAAAATACTTAACTTATATTATAAACTTAACTAGGAATAAATATTTACACAAATTAATCACAGATCTTTGAGTGGTCATGGATTAAAAACTTTAAAAATAAAATTACAACTATTTTTTTACATTCACTTACGTACGTACGTACGTCACGTACATATATATACTTAAATTCGAACTATAAACAATAAAATTTTAAATACGTAATGGTATTTTGAATTTTAATACTTAAACTCAAAATTCAGCAAGATAATGGTACAGGTAAATTAAAAGTAATGTCAATAAATTAGGATTTTTTGTAAAAATGTATTTATGTAATTTGTCGACCATTTTTTATAATGAGTGTTTTGAATCTATAAGCAGAAAAATAAAAATAAACGTCAACCAAACATAACAGATTTTACAGAATTTGATCCTAGATCACTAGAGTTTAAAAAATAAAAAAGTTTCAAGAGTTTACACAACATTAATTCGAAATATCAGTTTAACTAAACATACTTTATTAAGGCAATTTTCTATATATATATATAGCTTCTTACAGGATATATAACCGACTAGATATAATATTTACAAAAATGGTAATCGTTTTATAAATTAATCATTCAAAAAATCACATTTAAACAAGCTGTTTTTAGCAAGTAACTATCCGGCCACTGAGCATTAAACGAAATTTCAGATTTTGCATACAAATGTGTTTGAACATTCAAGTTACTAGCTTTTTTAAAGCGGACCCTGGGCTCCGAAGTGTACAACTGAGGATGTAACCGGCAAGACGCTAGGATGATCATGATGATACAAGTTACTAGCTTTTCCCGCAGCTCCGTTTGCGTCAAAAAGTAGCCTTTGTTTGACCCCGGGTCTTCAACTATACTAACTATACTTCACACCAAATTTCATTAAAATCCGTTCAGAGCTTTGGCCGTGAAAGCGTAACAGACAGACAGAAAGACAGACAGGCTTTCGCATTTTTAATTTTAGTATGGAAGTATGGATATACAGGGTTATTTTGTAACCACCAACAAATTTTTACACTTTTAGCTTCCTCGTACTAAAAATTCAATCTTATACAAATTTAGTGATCAGCTGACAGAATTTTGTATTTAAAGGACAATTATTCTTCTTTTTATGATAGCATGAATTTAACAGAATTCGAAATACACAAAAATTATATTTACAATTTATTTGAATTATTCCGTATAACTATTGGTAACATTCGTTTATTTTCTAATTCTGGCCATGTTTTTGGGTTCAAATTTATCTACGTTGCGTATATGTGTGCGTAGATCCATGAGACATAGTGTCCTATGTTTGTGTACACATCTGGTACCCCTCTTCTGGCACATCCTGACCCAAAGGAGGTCAGTCCTCGAAGCTCCCAACGTCCTCCTGAACGGCATTGGAGTGGACCTCCGCTGTCCCCCTGAAAAAAAAGTATAACTTTATCGGTACAGTCACTTAGCATTTACATATATTATATACAATTTAAAATTAATTATAATTTAATTAAAATTTCTTTATTTATTAGAATTATTAATTTCAGTGTTATCACGCCTAATATACATATTTGTAACTAGCTGTTTCCCGCAGCTCCGCCTGCGTCAAAAAGTAGCCTATGTTTGACCTCGGGTCTTCAAATATATTCCTACTAAATTTCATCAATACCGTTAAGCGGTTTGGCCGTGAAAGCGTAACAGACAGACAGACTTTCGTATTTATAATATTATGTATGGATTATCCATATACAATACACTAACACCCATATTATTAACCTTCACTCAAACTAGACTTAACTTTATTTGTTTTATACAATAATATTTAATAAGACTACAGAATTATACATAACCCTAAACTAAAAACTATTTAAACTAATAAAAAAACTAATATTTACAAATTATGTAGTCCCTGTCAATCGTTACATCGTGGCAATGGGCCCAAAAGGCTGGCAGCATTGCCACGTTGGAAGGCAATGCGGACCCTTTGTGAAAAGAAAACATTAGTATTAAATTATTTTTTTTTTAAATAATTTATTTATACAATTTTAGATCTTGTTTCAACGACTTAAGAACCAATATGCATAACATGTTAATGCTCGTTCCAGAAGTGCTATTTTTCAAAAGTTTGAGTCACGCAAAATGGAAATTGGCGAGCTGAATGATTTTTGATAACGAATAAGTTTCGTTTGATATTGAATGATTTGAGTTTCGATATACGAGTACATTAAAGAGTTTTGTATTGTATTGTACATTTCAAAAATACTTCAGGTACCGCTGGAGGGATGAAGTGTGCAAGGACTTAGAAACCCTCCTTAAGACATACTAGCAAGGCCATTCCAGAATAGGGAGGAGTGGAAAAGTCCAAGAGCCATTTCAGATCGCTGAGCCAATGCAGTAAGTAAATATAGGTACTTTATGTCCGTTATTTTTACTGACATAGTATATTTTACGGACATAAAATCCTATATTTCATTCATGATGAATACATTGAGGAAAAACTTAAAAAATACTAGCTGTTTCCTGCAACTCCGCCTTCGTCAAAAAGGAGCCTATGTTTGACCCCGGGACTTCCTATATTCATACCAAATTTCATCTAAATCCGTTCAGCGGTTTGGCCGTGAAAGCGTAACAGATAGACAGTCAGACTTTCGCATTTTTAATATTAGTATGGACTTTTAAAGATATCGATTCTAACGTCATGACTTTTTGAGAAATTCGCGTTTTGGTTAAATACAAAATTTTGTATTCTAAAGTCTTTCTTTGTCTTAGCATGCTTTCCTAATTGCGTCCACTGCGAGAGTACGCTGTAAGTCATGGTCCTTGATTTGGCGGCACTGGTTATTACAATGAAGCGACTGCCATCTGACCTCCGTAACCCTTTTTTGACTGCCATCCATCGAAAACAACCAGGATCAACAGCTTAACGTTCCTTCGGAAGCATGGAGGAGCTCGAGATAGAAATTCACCCACACGAGCACTCGGCTATCAAGCTTCTCATTTTGTATACAGTATTCGTCGGCAATACGAGTATCAAGGTAACATTTTGCTAAGGCGAGTATCTTTAAGAAGCCAACGATAGGGCGGTGACCGTGGTCATTTATTGCTGTAAACGAATCTGGAGAGTCAGCCATTTTGACTCGACAAGAAGAAGAAGAACTGAAATGCTTTTTTCGCACCTTTCAGGATTTTCATACAAAATCAATCAAGCATTTCACTAGTTCTTACTAGAAAGGTTTATCGTATCTAAAATTGAATAACAAACTTCCAGAACAATAATTTTTCATTTGGCTGGTCAGAGCAACTATTGAAGGCAATTAGTGGAAGATCACACACAAAATAAGGATTGTATAAAGCGGTGTCCACTACGTCTTGAACGGTACATTTTTTAGTTGAGGAGCTCGTAGTCTAACTCGACCCGCGTATCCGTAGCGAATGCGCGTGTCAAGCGCCCGACCACTATTGGATTAGTCGCCATTTAGTGGCATGTTCTATCTTAAGCTCCTTCGTGCTTTGGAAGGCACGTTAAGCCATTGGTCCCGGTTTTTGTCGATAGATAGCAGTCGTTAGGCTGTGTCAGATGCATGGGGCAGCCTGAAAAATTCTGACAGTGTTGGCCACTAACTCACCTCGGGTCATGTTCCTGTTGGTCTGGTTTCCCTGTAAAAAGGGTTACGGAGGTCCGACGGCAGTCGCTCCATTTTAATAACCAGTTCCGCCAAATCTAGGACCATGGCTTACAGCGTTCCCTAGGTTTCGAAGCGTAAGCTGACGATGCAACTAGTAATACACGCTAGGATGATGATGACTTAGTAAGTAGATCTTTTGTTTGGATTGTTTCAAAGAGTTTACTTGCATATTTTCTTAAAATATTAATAGAAATATTGACATTACTAAAAATTGATCTGTTTAAACGCCATTCTTCGTATATTTATTTACCTTAAAAATAATTTAACATTGTAAGTGCAGAATTTTAATTTTAATACAAAAATACATTCTTTACTTATTCTAATTCTTACTGTTAAGATTTACTTCATTTTCTTATTATTATTATATTAGTATCATAGATTTAAAATTAACTTGATTTGAATGTACCTGCTATTTCTAAACAAACCTCAGTTGTGAAATGCATCTTATGTTAATTTGTTTGTATAAATTTTTGGAAAATGTTTAATAAATAATAATTAACACACACATACGTATTATACATACATTTAAATACTAATTACGTGCCAGATATTCAAATTTTAGCTTAAATCACTGTGGCTAACCTAGCTAACCGACCCATCTGGTCGGATCGATGACGTAGTCAACTTTACTCGGCCAGATTGGAAAGAAATGGGAGAGGCCTTTGTCCAGGTGAACATATTTTGGCTGAGATGATATTGATGAACCTGAATAAAGGTTACCGTTTTCTTTAATATTATATAGTTAACAAAACAAACATCACCACAATACCCTTCTGTATTCTAAATATTTTGTGACTAAATGTCAAGCGAGATTAACTTTCGCTTTCGAGTGCGATGCGATCAGTTTCATCACTTCCGTATTTTTTCGCTTGAGTTCCTCCAAGATGGCCTAGGAGCAAATAAAGTGTGATAGAATGTTTATTAATTATCTATACTGCAATCTAACTAGGCAAATCGTTCTTAAATACGGAGAGTATTTGTGTACAACATATTTCGTAGCAACTCTTTCATCGTAGAAAAAAGCTCAGAGATTTTCTACGATTTAAGAGCTCGTGAAAACAACAACAAACGGTCATTTAATTAGTAGCCTTCCGACAATATTTTTATTTAAAACTAGCTTTTTCCCGCAGCTCCGCCTGTATCAAAAAGTAGCCTATTTTTTACCCCGGGTTGTCAACTATATTCATACTAAATTTCATTAAAATCCGTTCAGCAGTTTGGCCGTGAAAGCTAACAGACAGACAAACAGACTTTCGCATTTATAATATTAGTATGGATTGCAATTGCAAGAACTTGCCTGGGATGATTATTAATATAGCCTAAGTACGAATATTATAGACAATTATTGTAACTAATTTAAGACCCGCACCAAATTCTAATTTAGACTAGAAACTTTTGGAACAGTACCTAATAGGAACTTTTTCATAAATATGAAAATCAGATGTATTTTGTTTACTTACCACGCAAGCACCTGTGCTGCCATCTGTACTCCCAGCACACAGATGACCATCATTCAATGGTAGTGTTAAGGAATATCTGTCTCTGCAAATTCTTAATGGCAATATTGGCACTTCAGCTTCCAACAAGACATCTGTCAAAGTCCCGTTAGTCTGTTCTCTTCCCCATCCAGTAGCATAGCACTCATCTTTAAAGTCTATTCCATTATTATCATCAATAAAAGGATCAATTTCTTCCCCAAACATTAATTTCTTATCACTTCTATTTACATTGCTTTTACGATTTTCATTAACTAGCCTATTTTTTATTAGCTTAATAACACTATCAAGAGTAGCACTTGCATATGTTAAATCGTTATTTCTTCTTTCGCTATCTCTTTCTTGATTTTCAATATTTTTTCGATCACTTTGTCTATTCGAATCATTAGCCACTCTAACATTATATCTCAAATTCTTATGTTTCTTACTTGTGAATCCACCGAACATATTTTTAGTTAAATTGTTTAGTTTTTCTAAATATTTGACGGCGGTATCTGGTTTTGGTTTTGCTGGTTTTTGTTTCTTTCTTAGAGTTTCTGTTGTTGTTTGGGGTCTCATGAAAAAGGACGTGCTTTTTTCTGTACCGAAGTTTAAGAGGTGAGGTTCGAACGGTGGTAAACATATTGTCCGAATGCGGCTACCCGGACTGACGTCGGCTGGCTTTGTCATCTTCATTAATGCTGGAAAGGTAAAACACATTTACGACAAGGGACGTAGTATAAATAAAAAGAAAACAATAGTAAGTAAGTACTAATATAATTAGAATTAATCTCGAATGAAGATACAGTAAATAAAGTTAACAATACAAATTATAAAATTTTGTATAGAAGCATTATAACCAGTCAACAAGCTTACTACTAACACTTGATAGAAACTTTGATATTGAACTTCAGAAACAATTTATTATTGTAGTGTTGTCG
Source organism: Euzophera pinguis (assembly GCA_947363495.1). NCBI lineage: Eukaryota > Metazoa > Arthropoda > Insecta > Lepidoptera > Pyralidae > Euzophera > Euzophera pinguis. Next base: position 1,206,913 of record OX376166.1, read on the forward strand.
GCTCTGTAAGTATTTTGAAAAGGTCCGCTTAGGCCAACGTATTTTTTTTCCATTATACGGTCTCTGATATGACAAAACATACCTATATCATGTTGATAGTTGTGAAACCGGTGATGTAGAACGATCCTCTCAATCGGCACGTAGGATCCCTTTTGTTCAGCTCGGTCCCACTCACCCAGCACCGCCGTCCACAATGCTGGTAGAGGTAGATTGAAGAGTTCACTGGAAATAATTCAGAAACAGAAGATTTGAGTATTTGCGAAACAATCTCTCAATTAGTGAGAAATTATGCACCCCTGTTTTTTAATCAATCAATATTAAATATGTTTAATACATAAGTTGTCATTTTTTGGGATATATCTCTATGTTTAGGGTTTGACCATGGAGCAATTACAAAGAGGAGATGCCGTTTGAAATGGCGCAGTGATGTCATCATTGGGCGCCTCGCCGACACAAAAGTGGGCGGATCTTGTCATTGCTCGTGCTCCATGGTTGAAGCCAAGGCCGAAACCGAGCACCCTGGACATCTGCCTTCCGCTCCGTGTAGCCTCACAAATACTTTTTTACAAAACGCTTATTACGGCATCTCCTCTTTGTAATTACTCCATGGGTTTGACAATAAATTTTCATGCCATTCTTACTCATAATTTACGACTACGTCTTAAGCTTGTGATTTTGAACCAGATTACGTCTTGATCATGGTCCTTGTTATGGAGGTTCTAGAACGAATGTCCTTTGTTTATAAATTTAATATGTTAAATTAGCTATGATTACAAAAAATTGCCAAGACCAAATACCCATCTGTATGTCTTGGGGATCTTATCACAAAACGGTAGTGGGTTATTAGTCATCACATAATTTTAAATTTATGTTAATAACTTTAAAATGTAATAAAAATGTTACTTATGAATACAGTGCGCCGTTGTGAGCAGCCACAGCGGATGTACCAGGACCCCTCCACACCAGTGCCCGATCAACCCGTAGTTTGGATGGAGAAGTTGGAGAGAGACCTGGAAATATTAATAATTTTATTTAACCCTGTGGGCTTAATGCTAAAGCATTTTCAACCAGTCAACATTCAGGGGAAAACAGAAATCTTTAATCTAAAAAAAAACAATATTGATGAGATAGGCGTTCATCAATACAACATTGTTATATAGTTTTCAAAGACGAAGAGAAACAGAGAAAAACAAGCTATTGCCTCCATTCACGCAAAACATTTCTATAATCGGAAATTCAAAACAGCTGACACGTTATTTAAGTTTCCAGGCATGTAAAGCCAGTACAGTAGTAAAATAACTACTTCTCTAAAGTAAAGAATGAAAACAGCACCTGCCAAGGCCATGCTCCTCTTTTGGACTCTCTTCCTTTGATGATACGAAGCTGACCTGCCGATCGGTCCCGAGGCTGCCGAGTGTGTCGCCTTAGAGGAACGCCGCATTCTTAAATAATTAAAAAAATAACTGTGAGTCGATGTGAATGGAATAAAACGTTTTTGAGTTGAGTATCCTCAGACTAGAATTTTGAAATTAAATCGTTTATTCATACTCATATTATAAATGCGAAAGTCTGTCTGTCTGTCTGTTACGCTTTTACGGCCAAACCGCTGAACGGATTTTGATGAAATTTGGTATAAATATAGTTGAAGACCCGGAGTCAAACATAGGCTTCTTTAAGATGCAGGCGGAGCTGGGTGAAAAAGCTAGTTTACAGTAAAGGATGTTGTTATCCCTTTTTGACGTCATTTAAGTAATTTTATTAAGTACTAGCTGTTTCCCGCAGTTTCGTCTGCGTCAAAAAGTAGCCTATATTTGACCCCGGGTATTCAACTATATTCATACCAAATTTCATTAAAATCCGTTCAGCGGTTTGGCCGTGAAAGCGTGACAGACAGACATACTTTCGCATTTATTATATTAGTATGGATAGTATGAATGGTTTAAGTATGGATTATTGTTTACCAGCACTTCTTGAGCGGTGGAAAAGTAGCAGTGCTTCAAACTCCACTGTATTTGGACGTTAAATCATACATTAAGAGTAATTCTTTATAATATGCTTACGTAGTAAAACATACTGTAAATTTGTTATCAATTTTGCTAATAATAAATTTATAATACTACGAGTGTAATTAACTACTGGCGCTTCAGAATGTTCACCATCAAGAAAACATACCTTACGTTAAGTTATCAATGCTATTACCATATCATTTCAATTATTATGTAGATATCTTAACACTCGATTATTGACTGCTTAATCAGCTTGACATAATTTATCGCATGCGTATAGCACATCAATATTATCACTAACTAACTCGTCATCAGTCTCTCCATTGTCAGCTTAATGTAACGGAACGAAACTGGAATCATGATAAGCACTAATTATATGGTTATGCGGAACATATATTGCATATCGATGTAAATGATCAAGGTGATTTGGTTTAAGTGTTGCATGTAGCATGTGAACTATCATTTACGTTGATTTATAGGTAGGACACGGAGCCTCCGGAATTCCGTCTGTGACGTCAGAATTGGATTTGCCAATAAATTTGTTTGTTCCTTTTTCTTGGTTATAAGTGTACTAAGGTGCTAAAACTTTGTTTTGTTTTATACCAATATGTGATTCGCCGAAATACTGATCAATCTTCTAACTTAATAACGATTGATTATAATAAAATCCAAACTATTTTCTTTTATTGAAACATATTTTACTGATTAGAGAGAATTTAAAATTAAGAATAGTTTTAGATGATTCTGTTGTTGCCACAACCACCCGCGCGTATTTCATAATTGATTAGCTGAACATTTTTGATTTATTTTAATTTCTAAAGTAAACAAATAGTACCTATTTAATTCTAAAATAGCTTTCTGCACAATTAATAACAAGTTGAATTAATAATAATCATCTTCATTATTACAATCACAATAAGTTTCACTCTGATGATTAATATTCTGAATTGCCACAACATACACTACAAAAATATTTTCTTAAATAGTTCGTCAAGGACCTGGGGTCTTCTGTCATTTAGTGGTTGCTTCGATTACAGGTATTTTTGTTTTAGTAATGGTGGCAAAATTTATCATTCAAGCCACTAAAATAAACAAATTTAACCAAAAAAACAATTAACTTTATAAAATTAATGCCTATCTCATCTTTGTCTCGATTGTTATATTTTGAAAGCATGGTATCCTATAATATTTATAGACATGTGTTTAAAGTAAAATCGAGGATAATAAAACTTGTTTTGGCCTTGAAAGGCTACTATCGATATAAAAGTAAGCAAACTCATCACAGATCTCAATTAATCGTTTTGGGCTATTGTTATAAAATACCAAAATAACAGAAGAATATGGACTTGTTCGTTGGAATTTACAACAGAATTCCACTAACTACTTTATACATTTTTAATGCTGTGTGCATGGAAAAATGTATTAAATTTTAAAGTTTTATTTTGTAATTTATTAATTCAAATTGCAGTTGATTTTGTTTCATGTAATATTGTGTTTTAATTTTTTTTGGCAACTTTAAGAATTACAATGCCAAGATATTTGACGACAAAGCTAAGTACCTCTCTTTAATTATAAGATTATTCGAGTGTAATCGATATCTACCTTAAACTTAATTTTAAAATATGTTTCTTATAAGATAATCAGATTATTCGGGTCTGCAATAAAAATCTTCTTCGGATAACACACTTTCTGTGGATATTTTCATCAAATCACATAAAACATTGTAATAATATAATTTAATAAAAATAAGTTACACATAAGTAATAAATCTAATCTCTCTCCGTCTCTGTCTAAATCTGTCTCTTTTAACTGTATTCCTGTAACGTCCCGGTTGACTGGAAGAGATCTCTTTATGGGATAAGTCCGCCGTTGCATTTATTTTTAGTTTTGTATTTACTGTAATGTATTTTTCTGTGCAATAAAGGTATTACAAACAAACAAACAAATAAATAAAAAAAAAATCTACCTGATTTATGAAAACTTATAAGTTAAAAACTCTGTATTTACCATATTGTATAATATTGATCAATTAAAAAGCTATGTTAATGGCCCAAACATATTTCTTTGCGAAAGTCCGACCTGAGTATTCAAATGATGTGTACTTTTGAATTCGGTTTAGAAACTAACTCCCACTCAAAAGACACAAGTACCTGCATTATTTAAGTTACTTTAATGAGTGGTAAACTAAACAGTGTTACGTTTTCGCACTTTCGTTAATTTTGTGTAACAGTGAGTAAGCAAACTTTGAACTTAAGATAACTTTTAACAGAAGTAGACCATTTTTACAAAGATCGTGGCCATATCTTCATTTATTCAATTTTCCAGAATTCTGGAAGACATTGCTTGTTACGTTACCTTAAATCTATTTTTCGCATTTTAATTAATATTGTAGTGAATATCCACGCGTTGACAAATTATTTTACGAGATCAAACAGCCGAAGACCAATATTATGTGTCCCCGTTAGAAAAAGACCACGTGACGTCCCGGGAACGTTCTAAAATATTAAAATTTACCGCCGCGAGGCTTATGAATGCGTTTCCTATAATATTTGTATTGTTTTTTGTGTTTATTAAATATATATTTATATTTAAGGTAATATTTGAATTCAATAATCATTTTGTACGCCTCTTTGGCTCTTCCTCTCAGATTTCCTCATTGATAATAATGAAACGTGAACGTTAAGCGTTGGTCCCGCTGCTATAGGTACCTATATTTGGTGGTCGTTAACGTCACGTCAGAAGCCGAAAGACGGCGGTTCCCAATGTGTACAGGATCGATTGACCGTGTAACTCACTCGAAATGAATGAATGAATTTTCTATCGCGGGTCTGCTGGAGAATATCGTGTACCAACATTTCCTAATGTTAAGTTTCCAAGTGTACATAAAACCAATAAAGAAAATTTTGACATAACTTTTATGATAGTATAAGCGCGAGGGCGCGACGTGATTTTTTATGGAAAGTGGTTATAGCGGAACTGTAGACCTTAGTAATTTTGTGACAAAAATATGTAGAAGAATACATTAACATTACGACCACGGCTAGGAAATAACTACGCAAACCTGATAAAATTAACAAAGTCCACACTGCTGGTGGTCACAAAATTAACATGTAATATGGTAATGAAGTATTGTACGTAGTATTTGAATAATTTATCACGTAGTTGACAAATTATGTAACGCGAACGCCTTCCTGACCTGTCCAGTAGAAATGCGCGCGCGCAGTATCGTTAAAACATTTCCGCGCACATTTTTTCTAAAAAAGACAATATTGACAACGTCAAAAAATTTTTAAACACACATAGTATTAATTATTGAACATATTTTTTTTAAAATTATAAGTTTAATTATAAATAATTAAATACATCTTTTTCTGATTGACCTGGGTATATATATGTAATTGTCATAGGAGTTATTTTCTCATAACACAATTCTTGAACTTACCTTGGCACTAACTTTATCTGTGTGATTTGTCCTTATATCCATATAATTCCTATATATATATTTGTATAGAAATATTTTTCTCGATATTGTCTTAACAATTTTTGTGCGGTCTAGTTTTATATTGTAGCATACTGTATAGTTTTGACTGGTATTTAAGTCGGCCTGTTAAATTTAAACATTCAAAGGTAAATTTGAATATGACCATTTTTTAACTTTTTCCGACTGGGAATAGAATCCAAAACCTAGGCGATGAATATGCGAAAAACCGGCTATCACTGTATTACAATGTTCGTTTATACGAAACAGTTCATCGACATTACCCGAAGTTACGTCACTTTAAATCCGTTCCGTCACTAACAACTAAAAATCTAAATATAATAATACACGTACTCAATAATCAATTTGAAAATAAATCTTCACATATACGGAATGTGGTTGTGCAATGAATGTAATTTACTTCAAGGCGGTATTCCAGCGACCATCGCTTATGAGATAAGCTACGCTGCGCTTCAGTCCGCTATTTAGAGAAAAAGCAATACTTATAAGCCCATAACTACATCACGTCGATGGTGGTTTCTTACTGTTTTTATCTGAAAACCATAGCTGTTCTTGTGATCATAAATTCAACTGGTATGTTAGTTTCATGGTGAAATATTTAAAAGTTAGCACAAACGATTGTTTTTGATAGTGGCAATGAAAGATAAATTTAACAATATCCTTGAATTATTGCAAGCGCTGAATATTGCAAAAATTACTCTCCTACAACAGAAATGTATTTTTGTTTAAAAAAAAATGTTACGTTTTATTTCATTACAGTAGCAAAAAATCTGGGTTGTAAAGATACGAGACCATGTTAATCGTCTATCAAACAATACCCAAATTCATTGAAATATCTATAGATTACTAACATAACTTTAACAATGAACAATAAATGTACATATACCTATCAGTCTAAATAATTATGTACCGGTATAAAATCAAAGTGCGTTGTAATCTCATATCTAACGGGCATATTATGTGGCAATGGATGTGTGCCCTTACATTGGTAGTTAGCAAATAAGTACAAGTAGCAAGTCACCATTGTGTAAGATATTGGATAATAATTGTATTTATTTCACATTTTAGATATATAAGTAAGTTACGTAACTATTCAAATTAATACTACGAATAGTAGATTTTTTTCTCAAATTCTACTCACGTTCAAAGGAACGTGAAAATCAAGGGATTTTCAGTCGATCCAACATTTGAATAAATTGTTTTAATATCCGTTATCAGTTTCCAACAGATTTCTTTGGAAATCATTAGGAGAGGCCTACGTCCAGCAGTGGACTGCGGCTGAAATGATGATCTAAAAAATTCAGCTCTTAAATCGGTAAGTTAACCGGTAATTTTTATAATTTCAGGATTGCTACATTAATAAATCAATTTATGACTGTTACAAGCTTGGACACAGTAAAATTAAGTGAAACGACCAGTCGGTTTTCGTAGATAGTGCTAGAGGGGTGAAGTCAGGAAGTATCTGGAAGCTAACTAAGAGCCGACTAGTCAATAGTTGCGCTGTGCAAGAAACAGCGAAGAGCTGTAGTATTGGAGGCCAGGATTTTCTTTGTGACGCTCAGCCATCGCAGTAAGTGAGCATAGGTTTCTATTACTTTTCGTAAATAGCCCTAGGTGTCTCACTGCTGCACAAAGATCTCCCCATTCGTTTTCCACGCATTCTAAGTTTTTTCTAAGATGATGACAATGACAAAGATAAGTAAGATGCTTTTCGTAAATAGCCCTAGGTGTCTCACTGCTGCACAAAGACCTCCCCATTCATTTCCCACGCATACTAAGATGATGACAATGACAAAAATGAGATGCGCTCCCCTCGGTGTTGCCATGCGTGGAAAGGTTCCTTAATTATCTGGAAGCCTCGACACTCTTATAAACAAAACCATGGGTGCTGATATTATGCAACATCGAATGCACCATGCGCCAAGAGAAAGTGCAATGTAAGGTCAACGGCTGATCTAAATCGATATTACAGTGGGAACGCTGCGACTTTAATATCAAGGAAGTATGATAGAGAAATTGTAATTTATTTTCCATAGGAATAGACTGTGCACATTTTTATAATCTATGATCAAAAGTTTTTTTTTTTTTTAAGTTCAGTATATGCTTATTTTCTTTTTACATTATGAAGATGAAGAAAAAGTACTTGGGAAATTGGTTCCGTTGCTTTGACATAAGTCAGATCAAAAGCAATCGTACGTGAGTTTAGGTGTTATAAAACACACCATTTTGCATACCTCACCTCAAGTTAACGACTCAGAACCATTTTATTTATATCGATGTACTAACTAAAGTTTAGCTAATATATGGAGAGTATTGATTGTAGTCCAATATACTACTACTGCAAGTAAATAAATAAATAAATATATAATAGTTACTAAATCATAGTACTGCAACTATCTGACAAAAAAAGAGGAGCGAGTAAGAGATCATTATTTCTCCTTAAACTCATAAATCGTATTATATATATATATATATATATATATTTATTTATTATTTAGTTTATTATACATATAGTATTATAAAATAGGTTTAGATTGAGCCTATTATTTTAGTAATTTTTTTTCTTGTACGCCACTTTGCCTCTTTCGTAGTTCCTGTCGCGGGTCTGCTGGAAGAAATTTCTTTAAAAATAAGTAGAACCCTTGCACACAGTTTTCCTAATGTTAAGTTTCCAATGTATATTTACAGCGTGTACACGAAATAAATAAATAAACTATTTTTAAACAACTGCCTCTGTTATTATCATAATTGAACTGTTGCACAAACACTGGACCTTCGAAGTGCATCAATCATCACATCAGATGCACTTTCTCATGCATAACTTGCGTAATTTTCTCTCAATTTGGTACATTACTGCCGGGGTTTTTATTAGTTCATTACAGGAAAAACATGGTTCGGAAATTGGAGATTTGAATGTTAATAATATAAAGTACACCTTTGTACTAAAGTCGTCTGTGTGGGTAACACAATCTTATTCTTTTTCTACCACTTTTTGTTTGAAGAGTGTGAAAGATATTACTAATAGGTAATGAAGTACAATATATAATAAAATAGAATATAATAAACTTTATTGATATTTACAGAAAAGGTCTTACAAGCAAAGTACACGATAGATAAAGTGCGTGACAGACGTCTCAATACGTGATGGCTCAGTGTTACGCTAGACATGCGCAAGCATCTGTTTTTAAGCACTGATTTTTAGCCACCACCTTCTGAGGAGTCACGGTAACATGATGCAACCTAGATACTTAAACCTGCCTTGACTACACCTCTGCACCTGTCATTTTACAGGACATGATAGTCTATTTTAGACAATTTTATATATGCGCTTAAGTATATATTACGGATGGCGGCTAGAGGTGGCGCATGATAGATCGAAATGAAGTTCCTTATTACCTGAGGCCAAGACTCACTTTGGGTGGCTGCACCATCTTAGTGAGCGAGTGAATGAATGAATTAACACTTTATTTAACCATTTATATACATAAAACAAAAGATACAGCACATAAACCAATTAACATTAAGAGAAATGAGTACAAAGGCGGACTTATCGCTAATGCAATCTCTTCCAGCCAATCTTATGGTAGAAAGGAGCAGAGAATTAAAAAATACTTGAAGTAAAACAACCTAATGTTCAAGTGTCTTACTGAAGGATATACATGGGATAACAAGTACACATACTTACAAAAATAACTATGTTTTATTTTTATACATAAAAACAACCTCCATCAATTGACCCGATTTATGTTTGCAGATGAGAGGTAGCAAACGTTCGCCTGAAATCAACGCGAGAAAGACACAAGAGATGCGCGCTGAAAATAACCTGCGGCGCCTGATGTTTGAGGCGCGACCACCGTACCACCAACACAACCAATCACAGGGAGTTAAACAACGGTGCAATAAAACCCTATAATTGTGCGGCCCGTTCTACCGTTTATTCAATGTTGATTGTAAATTTGTAGTAAAGTTATTATATGTGGTAAATTGGGTACATATCAAATACGGCAAGTGGAGCAGTTGCCGTACCTAACTAGGCAGTATTGTATCGAAGTCTGGTGGAGCAGAAGAGGATACTGCTGCTAGGATTGTAAAAGCTCGCGCTGCCTTGGCACAACTCCGACCCATTTGGTGTTCTAAAAAGTTACCTTAGAGTAAAGCTTAAAATCTACCGGTCAAACGTCAAATCCGTCCTGCTGTATGGACGCGAAACGTGGAAGGTGTGAAATAAGATCACACGACAGATCCAGGTCTTTATAAACCGCTGCCTTCGACAAATACTTGGCATTTTCTGGCCAGACAAGATTTCCAACGAACACTTGTGGGAACGGTGCCGGGTAATGCCAATAGATGTCCAGATCAGGCGTCGTAAATGGTCATGGATTGGCCAACCACTGAGGCTACGCACGCGTAGGGTCCCTACGTACATTCCGAGACAAGATATGGAATGAACCCCTGAAGGCAAGCGGAAAGTTGGCCGTCCTAAGCAGACCTGGCGATGCACGATTGCAGCGGAGCTCAAGACCATCGGGATGACCTGGTCGGAAGCGAAGCGCGTGGCCCAAGACCAATCGAGATGGCGAAACTCTGTGGACGCCCTCTGCCCCACTTGGAGGCCTCAGGAAACTAAGTCAAAAGTAAGTCATGTTTGCAGATGTAGTCCAGGCTTGACCCTACCAGGCTCATTTACTAATGATCCTATCAGGTCCAACCAATTAATGGCTATTTCTTTTCGTTCTAGCCTTAAAAATACCTACAAAAATACAATACTATTGTGTACTCAAACAAAAAGGAAATAGTGAGAATAAAGAGTTTAATGTAAGTTCGTTTAGTCGTATGTCCGGAAATACTAGTTAAACCAACCTTCTTTTTTAATAATAGGTTAAAAAAGTAGCAACATCGTGAAGTTATCCATAAAATCCAGGGCATCAGATCTCAATGTTATCTCATCAGATACGATGTCGGAAGCACCAAATTCTTTTTCGACTAATTGACCAGAGATTACAATCTCGATACGTCAGTAATTGGACGGATAAAATACCTTAATTGAAATTGCCTTTGAACCGAGTTGAAACAATAACAGACAGAAGAAAGGGACTTAAGAATGAAGGATGTATGCACTAAGTTGTTTGTAGCGGTAATAGGCTAGTTTTTTTACGTATTTTTTCCTTTGAAAATTAATTGTAGAATGGTAAAGATATGGCGCGTTAAAGTTCCGTGTGACGTTACAGTGTGCTACACTTTTTCGCAATACGTGACGTCACGAGCCCCCACTCCTAAACTTTGATGCGTTATAGCTTTACAATTTATCGCTCAATTGCCAAAATAAAAAATACGTCACTAATATATTTTGATTCCCTAAATTAGGGACTAATTTTAATGATAGTCTTTTGACCCTGGAAACTAGCCTATTCACAGATATATCTTTTGACGACCTCAGTGGCGTGATGGTAAACACCCTACTCCGCTAATCTGGAGGTTCAGGGCAAATTGAGATCATGTACTGCCTAATTGACGGCCATGAAATGACCGAAAAGCTCTGACAAAAGAGTACCAACAATTTTTTTAAGTTTAGAAAAAAATTGCTATGAAATCTTAGTGCATTTGACACTCCGAGCACTACATGTGGTAAGCCGGGCAACCATCGGCTTGTGTCATATATAAATTACTATACATATATAGACAGGTCAATTAAGATGTAGATAAAAGCAATTCGGTGTATAATTTCATTTCGATCGCAATAACAGATTAAATCTAACAATAGTAAATGGTTGCATAAGGTTGTTGTTTATACCCATTTTCTTGTTCATTTGAATGATTGATTCAAATCGGCATTCTTGATAATCATCTTCAATTTTCTATTTATTACAAGTATGACTATCAAAAAATACTGGTCACTTATTCTGCGAAATATCAAAATAAGTCAAATCAATGATGTTACAAAGCTAAGTTTGGACCTTATAAGAGACATGTCGCGAAATAAAATTTAATGTAAATGTAGTAATTTATATTAACGAACGTTATATTTTTTTTTTATGATTAAGGGAAGGAATAAATATTATATATTTACCATATAGGGTAATATCAAATACACAGAGTAAGGGCGTATGCTATACAGAGTCAACCACCAGACATGGGAAGGCGCCAATAGGGCTACAAATATTTTAGGCAATATGGTACTCCGTAACATGTGTCTAATGTCTGCTTATTTGCATAAAGAAATGTGTCATTGCACCGAGTGCCCTTACTGCGCATTTCGCTCTACCACAGACTCAACATAAACAGTCATCCGCAATTATTAGCCGTTTCCGGCAGCTCTTGAACTAAATTCATCCCAAATTTCAGCGGTTAGGCCGTAAAAGTGTAACACATATACAGATAGACATACAGACCTTCGTATTTATAATATTGAGTGTGGATCAATCATTAATAGAGGTAGGACATTTTGTAAGGAGTAGTCCGTCTGGGGAAGTACCTCCACCCTACAGAAGACCGCAGCCAAATAACACTGTGATGCAGTGTTGTGTTCCTGCTGGTGAGTAGGGTCGCCAGGCTCCAGAGGGGTCGCTGTGCTGATAGCGGACAGATCGGCAACGCGCTCGTGACATCTCCGGTGTTGCAGGCGTTCATAGGCTACGGTAACCACTTACCAGCTGGTGGGCCGTACGCCTGTTTGCCTACTTTGATGTATAAAAAAACGTATAGTCTTTTTTTGACAACTACAATTTAACCGAATAAAAATCACACCACAAGGTCCAGTGGTACAGAAAATTTAATATAATTTATGTTACGGACAGTTCCATATCTGTCGCGGGTCATCTATTGGCTTTCTCTTGATCTAAGAGATAGTACGCGCGATAGTACGAATAGGAGATAGGATAGTAGATGCATTAACTATTGTAATAAAATCAATCTGAGATAAAACCTTGAAAGTTATTATTCGTTCTGGAGCCCTGACTATCGGCAGTTTGATTTTTATACTGCCAACACAGAAATTTGTTGAGAAAGAAGTGCCATCTCGAGTGTTAACACTCGCCAACTCGCCATAGTAAGTTAATTAACTTGGTGAGGCTTATAATTGTGGCAAGCAGGTGATGCCTACATGGCATTTCTACCATCTGTGGCTGTGGGTAATGGGTAAAACCTTCTTTATTTAAAACTAGCTGTTTCCCGCAGCTCCACCTGCGGTAAATAGCCTATGTTACTCAGGGTGAATATAGCTTTCCAATTGGGAAAGAATTTTTGAAATAGGCACAGTAGTTTTTAAGTTTATTCATTAGAAACGTACACACAGTAATGCAAATCTTTCCTCTTTATAATATTAGTGTAGATGTAGATGTGTTATGATAATAAGTACACAATTGTTAATTAATGTTTTCTTATGTTTTCGCGATTGTTATTCATTAAATTAAACTATTTTAATACGGTTTTTTCGCGTTTATTACTTATTTATTTACACCTGAGCATGTTCACCGACTGCAGACATCAAAGACAAATGTTAACTTAGTCTGCCTGCGACCATGAACGCTGTAAAGTGTTTGAAACGTCAGGTGTAAATAAATAAGTAATAAACGCGATAAAACCGTATTAAAATAATTGTTAATTATTTATCTTTATATACTCTCACATCCAAAATTTAAAATATGGAATAAAAAAAATATTAATAAGGCCGAGTTTTAACCAATTTATGAACTCGCCAAACTTCAAACAAGTTTTAAGCGACTTGATTTCGGAACGAGAAATTCGTAATTGCAAAAAACGTGACAACATTCATTCAATATCAACCCTCAATCACCGGTCATTCTAAAGAAAATTTAAAAATTAAATTTCGATCGAATACTCTATCCTGAAACCGGAATTTTTATAGTAAAGGCTCTATATATATATCTCTATCAAATAGATTTGTTTTCACATTTTGTTTCATTCTGATCCACAAGACGCAAAAGCAATATAAAGATCAGTTTTCTCAAAGTTTTTATGCAATACGATTCTTACAGCATAAATCAAAACCAATTGTGTAAACCACAATTGTTATAAGTATGCAACTGTGTCATCTAAAAAAATCATCAAAACCAAACCGAATTTAGGAACCGGAAATGGAGTAAATCACCTCTTGAATGATGCAATATAATGTTATATTATATCATACAAAATTGTAAATGTAATGCCACGTAATCAACCGCAGATGGCGCCGCCGTTTTGAGGTATTAAAGTGACTGTGGCGAAGTTAGTTTTTTTTATGTTCCCAGAATTGAAAATACTGAGAAAATTAGGGCAGGTTCACATGATACAACTACTTACATGTATTTAACGTGCGTTAGCGCATTATGTACACTGTACTTATAGCTTGTATGTACTTAGTTGCAAGCTTAGATAGTTTTTTACATTACATTACATTACATATACATTTATTCTAATGTTTTTTCCAGTCACCAAAAGGTTACCTGGAAATTCCAGTAGCGAGAAAAGCCGCGAGGCCTATTGTATACTGTACTCTGTTATTTTATAATGAAATTTCCAATTTGCAGTGTATGTGAAAGTGTAAAGCGTTAAAATGAGCAGAATCTGTGAGATTCTGATAATATAATATATGAATAAGAAGACAGTCAAAATGTCGCATTTTAAGATAAATAAATTGGTAAATAATAGGCTAGTTTCCTAAAAAAAAAAATTTAATTAGTCCATCAGTCAGATAATCAAAAAATATTGGAGACGTATTTTTTCTTTTGAAAATTAAACAAAGAATGGTAAAAATTTTGCGCTTTAAAGTTCCGTGTGACGTCGCAGTGTGCTACACTTTTTCGCAATATGTGACGTCACGAACCCTTACTCCTAAACTTTGATGCGTTATATCTTTATAATTTATCGCTCAATTGACAAAAGAAAAAATACGTCACTAATATATTTTGATTCCCTAAATGACGGACTAGTTTAATTGTTAGTCTTTTGACCCTGGAAACTAGCCTATTAAATAAATATATAGGAACAAATCACACAGACTGTCCTAGCCCCTAAGTAAGTTCGACGCTTGTGTTATGGAATACTAACTCAACGATAATATATTTAGCAAATACATATAAAAATATTTAGTGTGTTCTCTAATCCTGCTCCAAATTCTTCACTTCGGTGACGCAACACACTTTTTGTCCTAAAGAAAGCAATTACCTACAACTATGTTTTATGTAACTACTTTTACAAAAGCCCACAAGACCGACCGACATTGTAAAGTTGTCACAGCTCAAAACTACTTAATTTTAATCTTTTGTAGGTCTTAGAACTATTAAGACTATTATAGATTACTTTTGTGGCATCCGGGTTGAAACTATACATTATTTTATGTCTAATTGTTTTATGTATAATTCGTTTACCTGACAGGCCACACGACTTTGGAATGCTCTACGTGATGACATCAAAGAGACTAGCACTAAATTCGCTTTCAAAAAAGTCAAAATTCACCTCACTAGCTTATTATCGCCCTAAACCATCGTCATCTTTTTCCGTTTTCATCTCTTCTTTTATGTATGTTTATGTATACAGTACAATAAAGATAATCCATACTATCCATACTAATATTATAAATGCGAAAGTCTGTCTGTCTGTCTTTCTGTCTGTCTGTCTGTCTGTTACGCTTTCACGGCCAAACCGCTGAACGGATTTTGATGAAATTTGGTATGAATATAGTTAAAGACCCGGGGTAAAACATAGGCTACTTTTGGATGCAGGCGGAGCTGCGGGAAACAGCTAGTCATAAACAAATAAATAAATTTACTTATGTGTACCTCAATTGAAATATACCTACCACTTCCTTTTCGAAGATACTTTATAGATTAAAAAAATGAAAAAGCCATGGCCTTACGAGTATCCAGTCCATGTGCGTGTACTAGCTTTCTGATACCTTAAAACTGTTAGTATCAGTCTCGATACAACAATTTCTTACTACGGTTGACAAATACTGCCTGAATACTATTTATAATTCTTTGGATGGAAAGGTACGACTATAAAGCAATTACAAAGAGGAGATGCCGTAATAAGCGTTTTGTAAGAAAGTATTTGTGAGGCTACACGGGGCGGAAGGCAGACGTGCGACATGCTTGGTTTCGGCCGTGGCTCCAACCATGGAGCACGAGCAATGACAAGCTCCGCCCACTGCAGTGTCGGCGAGGCGCCAATGATCACATCACTGCGCCAATTCAATCATCTCCTCTTTGTAATTGCTCCATGGGTACGACATCGCGTTTACTTAAGCTAACAATGAAGTGTTATTTTTGGAAGCATTTCTTACTGAAAACCGATTAGTTGAGAATAATGACTCACTCAGAACCAATGAGTTGATTGATTTTCATTCGACATAATCGATGAGTCGAACGATTTTGATTCCGGTAGTGAGTGAGTCTTTAAATTCTAGACATACTTTAGCTAATCTTCAAATTCATGATATATTGGAATGCGAACGGGAAAACGCAGGGAAGATGATTAATGATATATGTAACTATATACTTCTTCGAAAGCCTTAAAGTTTGTCATGCATTCTTTGTATGGTTTTAATTTCGTAAGACGGCTTTACTCTAATCTTTTGTTTAGCTGTGACATAAATAATACAATACTGAATATGATCGTCACATAAGTTTTATGTGATTATTATGAAAGTAGGTAAATACATACTTCTTTGGCATTATTACTAACTATTTTTTACATGGTTACATTAATTGATATTCAATCAATGAAGGCTCCATCTATCTGAATTTACCCTTTTCATATAGAACCCAGGCCAACAGGTGCTGTACGGCACCGCACACGGGGTGTGTTAGTAGCCAACATTGTCAAACTTTTCAGGTTGTCATGTTATTCCTGTTGGTCTCGTTACCTTGTAAAAATATGGGTTACTGAGGTCAGACGGCAGTCGCTCTATTGTAGTAAATAGTGCGGCCAAATATAGGACCATGACTTACAGCGTACCCTAGGTTCCAAAGCAACTAGAAAAAAACACGCTTGGACTAAGAAGATTTTTCAGTCTACTTACCTGAAGGCATGCGAGAGCTTATGACATCAACTTATCAGTAAATTTTTATAGATAGATAGATAGATAGATAGATTTTATTTATTTTTAAATTATTTAAATTTATTAAATTTTATTTTTATTTTTTATTTTTTTTTATACAATTAAGTAGGCAAAATGGCATACGGCCCACCTGATGGTAAGTGGTCACCGTAGCCCATGAACGCCCGCAACACCAGGGGCATCACGTGCGTATTGCCGACCCTTGAGAAATCCTTTAACGCCCT
This sequence comes from Euzophera pinguis, assembly GCA_947363495.1. Classification (NCBI taxonomy): domain Eukaryota; kingdom Metazoa; phylum Arthropoda; class Insecta; order Lepidoptera; family Pyralidae; genus Euzophera; species Euzophera pinguis. The sequence goes on from OX376166.1 coordinate 1,223,698, forward strand.
TTTTGAAAGACCCCATGTTGTAATCTTTTGGGAAAACCATGTCGGGGAGTTCATTCCACAGTCTCAGCGTACGTGGGAGATAATTTCTATTAAAGCGCACCGTACGCGATCCTTTGAACTCTAATGAATGCGGATGAATCCCCTGTCGATGGCGAGAGGTGCGATGGTAGAAGGTGGATTTTCCTTTAAATTCTTCATACAAACAAAAATTGTCATTCGTGATAATAAACACTCACATCGAGAAAACTATTCAACCTATTTCGTGTTTTACGTGTGCAATCGCGCCCAAAACAATAAATCATCTAATAAAATACCAGACATTCCTCTCCTCTATAGATCAGATAAAACTGACAAAAAGTGATTGTTTATCACAAACAAACACTTATTGAGAAGTCAGTTCTATCGTGTCATCTAGGGGCAGGCATCGAACCCGTGACCTCAGTGAAAGTCGAGAAAATGCCATCTAGGGTTACTGCAGAGTGCGTTACATTGGAAATATTATTATTAAGTTTTTCGTATCGTAATCTGATTCCATTCGGATAGGAAGTCATTTTGTTCGCTTTCTGTTAGATTTTCAAGTATTTTACTCATTTCAGTACCAGAAACCAACAATATAAAGATATTTTTAGAGTTCCGTACCTCAAAAGGTAAAAAGGTTATTGTCTCACTCGTGTCGTCTGTCTGTCCGTCTATCACAGTCGATTTTTACAGGATTTACCAATTTTTTTTTTTTAAATATTGGGACTAGTTTAAATGAGGTTAAGTAGTCAGTAGTAGTTTTTTTTGGGGGATACAATGGTAAATTTTAAAAAAATATTAAAGTATTTCAATCTCCATGTGATATGCCGATGAAAAGGTTCTAAAATGTATTTTTTTAAATTTTAATAGTCAGTATTAATTTTGCCAATTTGGCTAAAATGGAATTGGCATGGCCGTAAGAAACTCGGAGAAACATTCTGAGTTCAAACCTGGTCGTTACCTACGTAGTTTTTTTTGTTGTAATTATTTTTTATTTGTTTAATATTATTTCTTAGGGTTCCGTACCCAGAGAATAAAACGGGATTTTATTACCATGGGCTCCCATTGTCTTTAAAAAATAATTAGTTCCCCTGTTTGATGTAAGCGGTTATGAGCTTCAAATAGAAAAGTCTAAAGTAAGTTCTGATCCCGTTTAAATTTAGCGAAATAAAGAACTGAATTTTGAATCACTATTTTATACTCGTAACGTACCCAAATTCTATCACAAGTAGATTGCTGTGTTTAGAAAGTTGCTTATATCTTAAATTATAACTTCACATGTTTTTGACAGACGGCGTCACAATGATTTTGTACAAGGGTTCAGGAAAGTTGCAGCGTTTCGATGTATGACGGTTGAATATTTGTATAGCATATATTCTGTAATTTGTGCTATTACCAAGACGTCTGTCTATCTGTCACAGGGCTGTATCTCATGAACCATGATATTTAGACAGTTGATACAAATGATGTATTTCTGTCACAGCTACAACGAAAAGTACTGAAAACAGAATAAAATAACCATTTAAGTGGACTCCAATACCACAGATTTTTTGCGGTTTTATGGATAACTAGCTTTTTCCCGCAGCTCCGCCTGCATCAAAAAGTAGCCTATGTTTGACCCCGGGTCTTTAACTATATTCATACCAAATTTCATAAAAATCCGTTTAGCGGTTTGGCCGTGAAAGCGTAACAGACAGACAGACAGAAAGACAGACATACAGACAGACTTTCGCATTTATAATATTAGTATGGAAGTATGGATGGTACGGAACCCTTCCTGCGCGAGTCCAACTCGTACTCGACCGGTTTTTTTTAATTTAAATCAAAAACAAATACGTTTTAAGCCACTGAATTGCTGTGGAAGGGGAAACTGTCAAGAAATAAGACAAGGACTCAATTAAGGTGCAGTGAAGTCACTGCCACTAGGTTTCGTGCGTACAAAAGAGACAAAAAGATGTCCCCGACAAGCTTTTTAAATGCTAAAATTACTGCAGGAAGCATATTTTGTTACTTTTCTTTTAGTCAATCCTACCTCTACGGGAAAAAGACGTGATAATATGTATGTATGTTTGCACTTATGTTACATCATTCTCATAGACAATGATTACTTAACATTTTTCAAATAAAAAATATATCGGAGGGAAAATTTTAGTTTTTGAATAACCAATTTTGTTGTATTTTTCAGAATGGGTTAGTTTAATGTATTTCATATATTGTCCAAATATAAACACAGTTTATATCAAGCAATAGGCTACCTATTGCTTGATATATCCGGGCTATCTGTGTGATTATTTCTCTATGTGTTGTCAGGTTTTTGTTCCAACACACAGTTTTTGATTAAAAAACAGTTAATAAAGATTAAAAAATCATATTCCATTAAAAAGTTTCTAGAAGTGAGATCATTTCTCTATGAAAAGTAAAAGTAATAGAAATATACAGAACCGTGGTAACCTTGACCGTGGCGTGGCTAACCAATTATGCTTGAATGATATCATGACGTTTGTGAAGTACAATCATAGAGAAAAGTTATTGCAATCGAATTTCGCATAAAAAAAAATTAACCAAACTTCTATGAAAGTGCGACAGTCTGTCTGTCTGTTATGCTTTCACGGCCAAACCTTAAACCTTTGGTAGTTGAAGACTCTTGGCCAAATATAAGCTACTTTTTACGCATAATTTTATTGAGATTGTAAAGTATATCAAGTATCTACAAATTTTGACTTTTCTACATGTAATTATTGACTTTGAAGGTCAGAATCATATTGTTGTGCAGATGGCCTTTTCACTGACGATATGATTAAATCCTTTCATCATCGAAATAAAAATAACTATCTACTGTTCTGTCTTTTTCTTCATTGTCATTCGATATTTTTTAATTTTTTTTAGATGTTGACCTTGAAAATTCATTCGTTTTTCAACGATTTTTTGGCACTACAGGAGCATAATAGGCTAGCATATAGTTTCCAGGGTCAATAAATTATAATGATATAACGCATTAAAGTTTAGGAGTGGGAGCTCGTGACGTCACATATTGCGAAAAAGTGTAGCACACTGTGACATCACACGGAACTTTAACGCGTCATACCGTTTACGCGTCTTTACCATTCTATGTTTAATTTTCAAAAAAAGAAATACGTCACGTCTCAATATTTTTTTTATTATGTAACTTACAGACTAATTACATTTTTTTAAGAAACTAGCCTATTGTGACTTTCGCATGATTAGGCGTATTTTTTGTCAACACAGTAGAATATGAAATAAAGAATGTGTAATATTATGAAATGATTGACTTGCATTTACATTCTCCATAACCCATTAACCATAAAAATATTTAGAACAAAACGTTGTCGGTTGTGCTTTTTGTGATATAAAATACAACACTATTTTTAGCGATTGTACTGAGAAATTGATAATAATCTTCACTTCAGATTAATTTATCTTGGCATGCCACTTATTAGCATAAATGCAACAACATATAAAACAACAACTATTATTAAACACGTATATTAAAATTAAAAGGGGTCCCATACATTTGTTGTACGTAATAAGAAGGACGTGTTTTCATTTATACAACTAAGTAGGCAAACAGGCGTACGGCCCACCTGATGGTAAGTGATTACCGTAGCCTATGAACGCTTGCAACAACGGAGATGTCACAAGCGCGTTGCTGACCTGAATTTACTATTAGCACAGCGACCCCTCTGGAGCCTGGCGACCCTACTCACCAGCAGGAACACAACACTGCATCACAGTGTTATTTGGCTGCGGTCTTCTGTAGGGTGGAGGTACTTCCCCAGACTTCCCTTACAAAATGTCCTACCTCTCTTAAAACGTGTTATTGAGACTTACTAGTTTGTACTGTTAAAGAAAAAAATAAAATACAGAATTCTTAAATAGTACTAACGCTTAAGCCTGCCTTCGTGGTTCAGTGGTTTCCAAAAGAAAGCTTACTTTTTTTACTTGTTTCAAGAGATTGACTAATAATAATTTATCTATTTACATTTTATTGCATAATAATGATGATTCCTTGCTTCGGAAGGCATGTTAAGCCGCTGGCCCCGGGCGGTCGTTTGGTGGATTTTAGGGCGCTGTGCATCAGAGAAATACCGTAAAACGTCTAATTTTTCGTCGCGCAGTTAGCCTTATTTTACATGGAATACTAGCATGAAAAAAAATATGAAGTATAGTTCAAAGACCAAAATAAATAATTACATCAAAATATTTTCAAAAAAGTATTTAAAGACTAGCAAAATAAAATAGCAAAAAAGCTATATCCAGAAAAAGTTTCGTCGCGAATTACTTGATATTTTCAGCGACAACTAGCAACTTTTTTGAGTCTATGAAAAGTATAACATAATGAGCAAAAGGGATACCTGAAAAATTTACAATATTTGGCCATAATTATTGAATAATTAAATTAAAACTGAAAAAAACAACCGAAATTGCAGACACGGGTTTAAAACTGAGACAGTTATCGCAACTTTCAACCTTATTTCATTACGAGTACGTACTATAATCAAATATAGCGATATTAAATACCGAAGGGTTAAGTGGTACAGCGCCATAAAGGAACCACATCAGAGGCCGAAAGGCGGTTGCGAAAAAACTCTACAGGCGTACAGGGTCAATTGGCCATGTAACACACACAATATGAATTAAATGCTTACTCTTATTTATAAAAGTGGTGATTATCATTGTACCCGCCGTGCGAGATTTTGACAAAAATAGTTTAAATAAATAAAGTTATAGTTAAATCTTTCTGTATTCTGTAATTTTCAGGAAACACACATTAATCAAAATACACACTTTGAATTTATATACATATATATGTTATATTTATTCTATTTTCTCGTCTTCCCTTCACCTGCGTTGAAACCATATTTGGTTCTTACAATGAAATTTTTATTGTTATCTAGTTTGACGCACGCGAAAGGATTATATAAGCAAGTTTTAGCTGTACCATCAAAAATCGCTCATATTTTTGTTTGTGGTAAGCTATTCAGGGTAAGAAATACGATTAAAAACGATACACAAAAATAAAAACGAACATTTAATGAACAATTGAAAAAAAAACTCCGTCCGCTTTTCCTTTTTCTCCACTTCGCACGTAAACTAAGGATTTTATTATTATGATTTAAACAATCACATCACCAATGAAACAGACACCAACAATAGCAATCCCACAAGTTTCCCTACATATGTTGAACGAGAAAACTCGAATAAAAACCAATCGATTCTGTCGTTCAATCATTTTGTGTTTAGACTTGTGACAATGGTTAATTTCGACGTGTGCACTTTCAATGACGTTTTTATGATATCATGAACATGACTGACTTTTGGCGGGAAGCTGTGAAGAGCAGTATCGGCGCTGTATTTTATTTTCCAAAATGTATGTGTTTTTGAGTGTTTGTGCATAATAATGGTGGATTATTATTCGCAAAGTGTTCGATAACAAGTGTGAGTGTTGGGAAGTGATACAGTGTTTGATTTATGTGATTTTTATGCTTGTTGCCAAAAGCTCCTAGTAATCGCTAAGTGCAGTTTTTCTACCACTTCACTAAGCCGGATTCTTCTGACTAGACTTAACTACCGACTAGACTTTTAGACTTGACTAGGACATGACGAAACCACACTGTAGGACTGAAGAAGATAGAAAAATTAAGAAGGGCTATAAAAGACTTGTATCCATGGCCGTACAAACTATTACTAAAAAAAATAAAAAAAATAACATGACTTCCCAAGATAATTTATTTCCGTATAATAGACGCTTTTTTGTATGAATGTGGTTTAATGGTAATATTGACTCAAGAACATGTCATAGATAGTGACGGATTTTCGACATGGTAATCCTTCGTGTCACCTATCGCGCACAATCTATAATATATAAAAAATATAATATAAATTATATGTATAGATAATAAGGGAAAAAATTAAAAGAAAGAAAATACTAAAAACTAGAAATTAAATAAATCTTGCCCGTGTGGCATGTTAGCAAGAACGCTGGCTACATTTCCCCGTTGGATTAATTTTATCCATGATCAATTTTCAAAAATGTAACTTGGAAGATATTGCTATTACGATGAAGTCGCCTTTTGCGCAAGGTTTTTTTACGATCACTTGTATTTGAAAATGTTTCCTTGTTGTGCAATAAAGAGATTTGTATTGTATTGTATTGTGTAGAATAGGATAATTTACTACCGACATTTTACCAAAATCACGATTGTAAACATTATCATACCAAAATGTGTTCAATTTTTATAAAACACACATTTTTGAGATTAAAAATATGAGGAAACTTTTCAGCTGTGATAATGAACAACTATGCACCACGTGAGTAAATAGCTATCTATACTGTAGCCGAGTTCTATCAACTTTATTGCGTCCATGGGTGTCCATACAATATTTGTACGCCATACTTTAATGGCCATAGCGTTCCCTATTATTCTGTAACAACTGCATGTTCATGTATACCTATGTTTTCACAAATAAATTATTTGATTTAATTTGATTTGTTAATATAGCAATCGCAAGAACTTAAACCACAAACAATCATACGGCATGCAACATTTTTTTTTAAATTTATTATATCCCTAAAATCCATATTGTATTGATTTACATAAATAGCCCCAAGGGGAACGAACCCGCAATTCGACTCGGTGTGAGCAATCGATTTTCAGTCATTCGATTGAGTTTCTACAATGCACTCTGTTCTGCCGAATTAGCCCTACTTTCACGTATTTATCCGATTATCGAGTCGTATGGAGACGAGTATTATCGAAATCGCTTTTAAAAGTCCAAAAATTGTCCAAAATTCGTGGAGTCAGAGTGAATCATTTATCAATAAACGAAAGTTCTCTCTCGTTCAGTAAATAGTTAGTATATTTTTGTAGCTCCTTTGGGTCTTGCTGTTGGACAAAAGCCTCCCCTCTTTTATTTTGCGGTTATTTTCAGCTATTTCTTTCCAATGGACAACAAAAAAATTGGTGCTGTTTTTATTTCCTTTTTAATTAGCTAAAAAAAAACTATTAACAGATTTTAAATTTTTTCATTATTTATTAATTTTTTTTGTTATTGCAAGAGAATTGACGCGCCATATGGGGTACAGTTAAATAAATCCTATTCTGCATTGCAAAATAATATCAAAACAATTCAAAACACAACGAAACGATTGAATTCATTGTTATATTTTATACTAGCTGTTTCCCGCAGTTCCGCCTGCGTCAAAAAGTAGCCTATGTTTGACCCAGGGTTTTCAACTATATTCATACCAAATTTAATCAAAATCCGTTCAGCGGTTTGGCCGTGAAAGCGTAACAGGCAGACAGACGGACAGACAGACAGAAAGACAGACAAACAGACTTTCGCGTTTATAATCTTAGTATGGATAAATTAAAATGACGTCCTAGTTAAAAACCAAATTTTTTAAGTGGCCAAATACAAACAAAGCCATTGTCATTGTTTCAACTTCTTGAGCTGTGACGTCACAAGGCAATTTTTACATTTCATTTATTTTTCCCGTACATATTATCTTAAAAAAATATTTTTTTACTTTGGACATTTATGTATGTCGGTTTGTCCATTCTTATCGAACACAGTCATCAGACCATCTGTCAACATTTTCGGCTTCTTTCCGCATTACTTGATTGATTTGTCAAAATATTGATAGTAAACATATACTTTCTGTAAATTGTAATTTTTTTCTCTAAAGTTCATATCAGTTTTTCTATTAGTTAGCCTGATTCTTCTGATTAGACAACTAGACTAGATTTGACTGCCGACTTGACTTTAAAATTTGACTAATACACACCGTAACACTGAAGGAGATAGAAAAAATTTGTATTAATGGCCGTAAATCATAATAAAACTTAATATTTGATAATTATAGGTACATAATTAATCGTTTAAATATATTTTTCCGTTTTCAAAACATTTTTTTAAATATAGCCTAGCAAGTCTAGCCGAGTATAGCAATAAATATTTCAAATACAGGTCAACAAAATTATTACTATTTAAATATAATTTTCGATACCATGTTGTTTATTCATTCAAAACATTCTTAAGAAAAAGTAACATGCTTTGAACGACCCATACAATAAAATTACTACAATACGATACAAAATTACAAAACATTTACCTACCACCCTACTTTAATGTATTTTTTTTTTCATACTTTAACTGGGGTTGGTTGTAGTCGTGCATCTGCATAAAAAAAAAATCAAAAATGCTTTATTGTCACAAGTTTTACAAAAATATACTAAGGTCCATTCTTGCATTTTGCGCATATTATAGTTTTTTATTTACGGCAAGCATTCTGGGCACTTTTTGCGCTGGAGACATTAACTATATGCAAGACACATACATATTTTAATATTTTTATTTGTATTCTTTTTTATTAATTTAATTCAATCAATTATTGTACTGTAAGTATTACTTAAGCTAAAATAATTTTAATGATTGATTGATTTTTTAGTTAATATAATATATTTAGTAAAGTTACATAATGCATACATCTTATAACCATAAATATACTCACTACGTAATAAACAATACAACATTATTATCTCATACACTTCAGACCCTTTTTGCTTTTGAAGCAAAATGATCTATCAAAAATACCAAACTAAAAACAACTTCACATTTTAAGTATGCTGCCTGATAAGTGTGTCACAGTGAAATTTGTATTCAAAGATAGACGAAACCATAGCGTGCTTCATTTGCAGAGTGTAAAATACAACGCCATCTAGTTTGATAACAATGAACTAAACCTCTATGTAGAGACCTCTTTCATTGGAAGTAATGGATGTCATAAACTCATCAGTTTTCGTTTGAGACTCGTATTTAGAAAAATATTTAGTTTTATATATTTAAATACAATGATTTACATTTAATATAAGTAGAGGTAAACGTTTTTATTGTCAAAAACTGACTCTACATTTTAATAAAATGTACAGTATTTATACAGGTAACTAAATTAAACAAATATATAATTGAAATAAATAAGGACGATTTCATGTCAGTAAAAATAAAGGTAATCTTATGAATTAAATATTTATTGTTTAATTAGAAAAAAATTAAAAAAGTACTCTACATAATGTGAAAATTGCATCCAGTAAATATAAAGGCAAGATTAAAATATGAACGAAATATTTAATTATTTTTACATTTATGTGCAAAATACGAACTGACCCTAATTACATGTTTGAGATCTAAACTTTTATTAAATTTCATATTTAGGTTATTCTACCTAAGAATAAATCATTTTTTTCTTCTCGTAGATGTTAAGAGAATAACAGAGATGATGGGAAATAAAAGAGTTTTTTTTATTATCGGTTAAACCGAAAAGCATCGAAACCGCACTAAAAGTTGCATTCTTAATGGCTTAAACAGATTAAAAAAACCCTCAAGTAAGGTCGATGACAAGATTTTTTTACATCAGTTCCGTAATTATTAAGTATATCAGTAAACTAAAAAAAAAAAAATTGACTCATTAAATCAAACTATTTTAATACGGTTTTTATCGCGTTTATTACTTATTTATTTACACCTGACGTTTCAAACACTTTACAGCGTTCATGGTCGCAGGCAGACTAAGTTAACATTTGTCTTTGATGTCATAAGATTACAAACTACCGCCTGAAATTTTTATTGGGAACTATTCCGATTCACGCAGTATTGGCTCACAGTATCTAAGGGTTTTGCAGTCTGCTTCCGAGTTTGCGATTTTATTAAGTTAATGACTGGGTCCCAAGCTGGCGGTACCTGCCATCCATCCTCTCTATTGAAATTAGGATGATTTTTAATTTTAATAGCTTCACGTAACATCCTTGAAATGAATCTGTTTTAAAATATTGACTCTATTATTTTGACTCTACAATAATAAAATTAAAATCTTAGAACTACTAAATTAAGGAACTGGCAAGCGATAGACCAAAACGGAAAAAAAATCTCCATCGATAAGAGACCAGCTCTTAAATTTATGAATGAATGAATCTCTACAATCTAATAGAGTAAAGGCGAAATTATTATAAAATCATATCTTAAGTTGTTTAATAAATAAAATAAATCGAATTGGACACTGTGTTGTTTGAATAAAATATACTATTTGGGTATAATTTATTACTCGATTGATAAGGAAAGAGGTGGATCTAGAGATGGGCAGCGGGAAGAAATTCAAGAGGGAAAAAATTAAATGTAAGGGAAATAATAGGGAAAAAATAATTTATTTCCCATTTATTCCCGGGAATTTTTGAAATATCCGGGAGTAAATGGGAAATTTTCCGGGAAGGCGCCCATCTCTAGATGGGTCCGACATAATGGTCATTGTGTGCACGCTGTTATGCGTGTAATAGAATCTAGTAGTGTGTGCAACCGTCGAGGTTGTAGTTATGGACTCGTAAATAAGATGATTATAAACTTTTGCAAACTAAAGTACTGCATATTCAAAACATAAAATTACAGGATTGAGTAAACTACCTTTATACTTCCGACGTTTCAACCGTGTTACAGCGGCCGTGGTCAAGGAACGATTGGCTTAGCATTTCTACAGTTCCATACTTTTAGCGGCATATTTTGACTTCTCCAAGTACCATATACACTAACAGTGACCTTATTCCGTATGAACAACAAGATGATTTGTGTTTTGAGGTAAAATCATAATTTAAATCATCATCATCATTTCGAGTAGGTTATATTGTCAATCGACAATGTCCACCCTGGTGTCAGAGTTGTGCGGAACCGCTTCTCGGTCTTTGACGCGGTTCCTTTAACGACTACCAGATGGCAGCCGGGACAGACGGCTTAACGTGCCTTCAGAAGCACGGAATCATCTTTATTATCAGGCATTCAGGTGATTTAAGCCTGTAATGTCCTAACCAAACTGGAAACAACTAAACAAAGTATTCTTCCCGTGGGAATCGAACCTCTGGTCGAAGGCGAAAGGCCTGGACCACGGAGTCAATTAAATTCAAATTTGTACTGCAGTTGGTTTGTATTTCTTTTTTTTTAAATTTTTAATGAGCCTGTTTATATTTTAAAGTCGTTGGTGCATAGTAGAGCAAACCGATCGAGAAAACTTAGTGACGTCACGTGCCATAATCGCGCTGCTCTGTTTTTGTCCACTCTTTGACTTTCCTCCGCTGTTTCGTAATGTAAGTAACTGGCTTGTTGTTGCCGGTGTTATGGACATTCGTTACTGATGAACTTTTGTATAAATAAATTAGCTGTTTCTCGCAGCTCCGCCTGCGTCAAAAAGTAGCCATGGTATACACTGAGTTTTCAATATTCATACCAAATCTCATTTCAATATTCATTCGACAAAGTCATACATATCAAAAAGAGCATTCCAATTATGTCAATCATTTTAGAAGCGAAAGTGCAAGTCATGGGTGGCACATGGATGACGAGGAAGGAATTCTAATTTAGGACGAAGGTAGCATAGCAATCACTTTATTTCAAAATCTTTTGAATAAACGAATAAGGCTTTGGTAAACATTTCTACTAGGTAAATACTAAAATAATAAAAGTCTTATAAAAAGTTCAGTCCATAATAAACTATTAGGAAAATCCTACAGAAGTCTATAATTGTTATACTTAAATAAGTAGAAGCTTTTTGAAGCTCCACCGATAATATTCCAGCTTTTAGATTTACGATGAAGTAGATACCTACATTAGTTGTTTTACTACCGATGTTATACAATTTGTTATGAAGTTTGGGTGTTTTTACCCACTCAATCAAAGGGCTAGTATAAGACTGAAAGATCATAGTTTTATTTGTATATACAACGCGGGCATATAAAATCCTATAAGTTTCAATTTACCTCCGTCCAACAGTAGATCCCACCAACAACTACATTTCTCTAGGGGGATGACGTTAGCCAGGTAATTCATAATAACCTTAAAAAGAACTAAAGAGTTGCGAATTGCGTAAACTAATAAAATGAAAGCGATAAATAAATGAATTATAAATTTTTGCTACATTGTCTCTCATAATGTAAGAATAGAAAAATACGACGCATTTTTGGCGGACTTCTGACTCCGAAGCCAATTGACTTTTGACGGGGTAACGCATAGATAATAAAATATATAGAAAAAAATTACACAGACTTAGTTAGTCCCAAAGTAAGTTCAAGACTTCTATAATGGAATACTAATTCAACGATAGTACATTTTATAAAAAACATATCCGTAGATAAACATCCAAGACTCAGGTCAATCAAAAAAGATCATTTTCCATCTTGACCTGGCCGGAGATCGAACCCGGGATCTCTGAATAACAGGAAGGTGTTAACCATAATGATGAGAAAATGCCAAAATTTGATGTAATTGAAGAGAGTGGAGCTGCGAGCAACAACTAATGCGAACATAAATATATCCACAAGATATTTCTAATAGATTACATTTAGAAGGTTTTAGTACTAAGTAATTTACATCGCAAAATCTAAATTTAAATTATGATTTAACTTATTTATAGCCTGCCTAACTTATTTACAGCTTGCGGTGGCGAAACCCCGTATTTTATTGGAAATGCTCGAGTTTAGACATCTGCACTTTAGCTATTATCTGATGAAAGTGAAATTGTAAGGAAAGTGAAGTAAAATACCTTTAACGAGCCATTTCTATTAAAAATCTCATAGATTACACTTCATTGTTTAAGCGCGTTTTGCAGTTGCGTCCTCAGCTCAGAAGCCCTATTTTTGTATGTAAAATGTATGCCATATAAAGTCGAATGAAAAAAAAATCCATCGATATTAAACACAATTTATTCGACACGCTGAGTTTGCGTGGGTCAAAGGTTTCAAAAACAGCATTCCAGGGCCTAGGAAACAATGTTTATTATGATCCTAGATTAATAATGGAACGACGGCAGTCTTCGAAACCCTTTTTACAGGGAACCTGATTTCTCTGGGATCGTTTTCCTACCAACCAACAGGAACATGATCCGAGGTGTGTTAGTGACCAACACTGTCCGATTTCTAGGCTGTCTATATGCTTATATCGTGCCTTCCAAAGCAGTGTTGAGCTTAAATAAAAATGCCACTAATGGCGGCCAATCCAAAGCCGGCTACGTTTAGCTGTCGCTTGATATACGTAATCGAATCACATACTCATGTCAGTGTTTGTTATTCTACTTCCTTGACAGATTTTTTATGACATTTTGTGTATTTATTAGATCTGGGAATGGGTCATAGGTTATTATTTTTTTGCCCTTAAGTAGTCCCAGTTCTTTTTTTTTAAATGTAGGTAACTTGTTTATAATAATGAACTCAGAGCGCATTATAACATAGATTCTGTAACCTGTGACACCGTCGTCTAACAATGTAATATCATTTTTGGTATATACTTATGTAAAACTCTGGTGATATTTTTATGACATAGACAACTATCACGTCCCTGACCTTAAACAATAAAAAAAAAAAAAACAAGAAACCCTACGCTAATTCTCACGGGACCGATTTCATTTTTTTATAAGAGCAAGTATGTAAAGTTAAGGCCCACTTGGTATAAACATACAGATGGTAGATGAACTGCAATTGTTTTTTATTCAAAATATTATTTATCTATTTTTGATTTTTTTAAATGTTTTGAGCTTCAAGACAATTGGCATTTTTGTGGATATTGATAAAACTAAAAGTTGAAATATTTTTACAAAAAAAAAACGTATACACTATGTACTACTAGTGTTACAAGTTATTCAAAGGTTATGCTTGCTATGAAAAATTAAATTCATTTCCGTTGTGATTTGCTAGTCTTTCGCTTTGAGATGTTAAATTAAACGGTGGTATTTTT